>JALMGF010000003.1:124748137-125490637 GCA_023333645.1 Sceloporus occidentalis
TGCATCGTATGTTTTACAGGTATCAATCCCCAGGAACATAGCCATGAGTGTCCTGATAGCAAAGAAATTCTGCCACATATTGACCTTTGTGAGCTCCATTGCTACGACCCTGTTGTATAAGAACAAGTAAGCCACCATTGTTAAGAAACAAGCATAATCATTATTTGTTACAACAAAATCCAAAATGTGCACCACAGAGGATATTCCAATCCAACTGCTACAACCCACACAGACAGAATCAACTCTATACGTCAACAAATGTGGGGGAAATGGTGCCCAACAGAGTGGAAACAATCAATATACATCCCCATCCACTAAAAAGGAGACACCAAAGACTGCAGTAGTTATAGGACTATAACATTAATTTCCCATGCAAGCAAAATTCTGCAAAATAGAGTCGAATCATACACGGAGAGAGAAATCCTAGAGGTGCAAACAGGGTTCAGGAAAGGAAGAGGCACTAAGGACCACATTGCAAACTAGCTAATGGAGCACACCAATTGTTGTTGTTGTTGTTATTATTATGATGACTATGTTTATGTTTATATCCTGCCTTCCTCCCAGTTCAAGGACTCAAGGTGGCTAATAAATTTAAACAGTCTAAGTTAAAACAGTATAAAACATTAAAAATACAAAGTTTAAAAACAATTAAACAATTGAAACAATTGAAAAACATTACATTATTAAAATTTAAAATTCTTTCAAACTTCAAAACCAGCACTTTGAACTGTGCCCAGAAATGGAATGGCAACCAATGGAGCTGTTGCAACAAGGGAATTGTATGCTCCCTGTAGCCAGCTCCAGTTAACAGCCTGGCTGCAGCTCTTTAGACCAGCTGAAGCTTCTGAGCACTTCAAAGGCAGACCCACATAGAGCACATTACAGTAATCCAGATGGGATGTAATCAAGGCGTGTACCACTGTGGCCAGATCCGACATTTTCAGGAATGGGCACAGTTGGTGCATGAGTTTTGGCTGTGCAAAATCACTCCTGGTCACTGCTGATAGCTGGGTCCAGAAGTACCCCCAAACTATGAACCTGAGTTTTTAGGGGGAGTGTAACCCCATCACAGGCTGAATCCCGTTTTCCAGATTTGTCTTTCAACTGATCAGGAGCACTTTTGTCTTGTCTGGTTTAAGCTTCAATTTGTTTGCTCTCATCCAGTCCATTACAGCGGCCAGACACCAGTTTAGGACAGAAACAGCTTCCTTTGAACTAGATGGAAAGTAGTGATAGAGCTAGGTATCATCAGCATACAGGTGACAGCTTACTCCAAAACTCCAGATGACTTCTCCCAGAGGTTTCATGTAGATGTTAAAAAGTATAGCAGACAGGACTGAGCCCTGAGGGACCCCACAGGCCAATGGCCAGGGAGTTGAACAGGAATCCCCCAGCACCTCTTTCTGAGAGCACCCCTCCAGGAAAGAATGGAGCCACTGCAGAACAGTACCTCCAAGCCCCATCCCGGAGAGGTGACTCAGAAGGATACTATGGTCGATGGTATCAAAAGCTGCTGAGAGGTCCAGCAAAACCAGCAGGGACACACAGGAACAGACCCCTGGAGGAGCGGGCGAGGCTGAGTCAGCTAAGTGGCCCTGATTCCTCCGAGGTGGCCACTCAGAGGAATTGGAGGAATCAGGGCCTGGCTTCCTGATTCCTCTCCTCCCTCCCATCCCACTGCCTTCCTCCTCCTCCTCTACCTTTTCTGACCTCGGGGGCTGAAGCGGGACCAGGGCAAGGAAGCCCCAGGCTGGCTTGCAAGAGAGCTGGCAGGGGAAGGAGGAGGAGAGTGAGACAGAGTGCCGCCACTGCCACTGCCACTGCCATGGATGTAGAGGGTCCCCTGGAGGGTTCCAGTGGAAGGGCGAGGTGAGGGACACACCGAAGGACAGCCCATCTGGAGGAGGCAGAGGAGGAGCCACCAGGGCCCAAGCCTTCCCACCATGCCACCAGCCTTTTGTCTGTTTGAAGTGTTTGAAGTGTGCCTTGTCATGTGGTTTTTCTTGGCAAGGTTTGTTCAGGAGTTTGCCTTTTCTTTCCTCCTCCTCCTCTTCGTCTCTCTGTGGCAGCCATTTTTCCTCCCCATCCCCTTAAGTGTGAACAACAAGGGAGTAAAAGGGGAGTAAACAGCCCAGAGAGATTTGATTACAAAATAATCCAGTTTCCACATTGGGTTAGTGGGAATGAGCCCAAAGAGTGGCCATTCTAGTCTCCCTGGGAAGAAAGTTCCACACTTCAGGGACAGCCATGGAAAAGCCCTCTCGCATGTTTCCACCAACCATTCTTGCGATGGGAGTGGGACTAAGAGAAGCACCTCTGCTGAGGATCTCAGAGCCCGAACCAGCTCATACAGTGAAATACGGTCTGCCAAACAGCCTGGACCTGAGCCATATAGGTCTATATAGGTCATAACAAGCACTTTGAATTGTACCCAGAAACAAACTGTCAGCCAGTGGAGCTGTTTCAACGGGGGCCTTGTGTGGTCTCTATAACTTGCCCTCATTAACACCCTGGCTGCAGCTCTGTGAACCAGTTCCAGTTTCTGAACACTCTTCAAAGGCAGCCCCAAATAGAGCACATTACAGTAGCCCAAACAGGATATAAGCAAGGCATGTATCACTGAGGTCAGAACCAGTATCTCAAGGAATAGGTGCAGGTGGCACACACATTTTAAATGTGCAAAAGCACTCCTGGTCACTGCAGAGACCTTGGCCTCCAGGTTCAAAGCTGAGTTCAGGAGTACACCCAAACTGCGAACCTGCATCTTCAGGGGGATTGTAACCCCATCTAACACAGGATGTGTCCCTGTTCCTTGATCTGCCTTCCTACTGACCAGGAACACCCCTGTGTCGTCTGGATGAAGTTTCGATTTGTTTGCCCTCATCCTGTCCATTACTGATGACAAGCACTGGTTTAGGACCAGGACAGCCTCTTTGAATTATCATAGAATCATAGAGTCGGAAGAGACCACAAGGGCCATCCAGTCCAACCTACTGCTATGCAGGAACTCTCAATCAAAGCACATACAACAGATGGTCATCCAGCCTCTGTTTAAAGGATTAGGGAGGAAAGGAGTAGTACATATCAATGGCAGCACACCTCAAAACTCCAGAGGACCTCTCCCAATGGTTTTATGTATATGTTAAATAGCGCAGGGGACAACACAGAACCCTGAGGGACCCCACAGGTCAATGGCCAGGGCATAGAGCAGGAGTCCGCTAGCACCATCATCTGGGTTCACCCTTCCAGGAAGAAATGGAGCCACTGTAAAACAGTACCTCCAAGTCCCATCCCAGGCCCTCATCACACGTGGGGGGTTTGCAGCTCAGACCCGCAGTCACTCCTGTTCTAGCAATGCAAAACGTTATGTTTTTTCACCCCAGATCCGGAGTCACTCCTGTCTAGCAATGTGAATTCACGTTAAAACGTGATGTTTTACCACACCTGGTTGCCCTTCCAAATTGAGGGGGAAGCGGAGTCAGTTAGATTCCAAGCAAGTCACGTGATGCAGATTCAAGCAAAACGGAGTGAGTGCACATTGTATTAACACACCGGAACATAATTTGAGGGTTCAATGATTCGAATCGGCACCCTTGTGCATGCTCAGTGGGGCTCTGGGCACTGTCATCCTTCCCTGCCCCCTCCTTAGCTGTCATCTTTCATCAAGGTGAAGGAGGCAGGGGATGATGGGATAGGTGGCAGGTTGAAGGAGAGGAGCAGATTGGGGTCTAGGAGGAGGCAGGAGATGATGGGATAGGTGGCAGAGTAAAGGAGGGGAGCCGATCGGGGTCTAGGAGGAGGCAGGGGATGATGGGATAGGTGGCAGGTTGAAGGAGGGGAGCAGATCGGGGTCTAGGAGGAGGCAGGGGATGATGGGATAGGCAGCAGGTTGAAGGAGGGGAGCAGATTGGGGTCTAGGAGGAGGCAGGGGATGATGGGATGGGTGGCAGGTTGAAGGAGGGGAGCAGATTGGAGTTTAGGAGGAGGCAGGGGATGATGGGATGGGTGGCAGGTTGAAGGAGGGGAGCAGATTGGGGTCTAGGAGAAGGCAGGAGATGATGGGATGGGGGGCAGGGTGAAGGAGGGGAGCCGATCGGGGTCTAGGAGGAGGCAGGGGATGATGGGATAGGCAGTAAGGTGAAGGAGGGGAGCAGATTGGGGTCTAGGAGGAGGCAGGGGATGATGGGATAGGCAGCAGGTTGAAGGAGGGGAGCAGATCGGGGTCTAGGAGAAGGCAGGAGATGATGGGATAGGCGGCAGGGTGAAGGAGGGGAGCAGATTGGGGTCTAGGAGGAACCAGGGGATGACGGGATGGGTGGCAGAGAGGAGGAGATGGGGTGAAAGAGGAGGAGGGGGATGAAGGAGCAGGACACAGGGGGCCAAGGGGAGCGACATCAGAGTGATCTTCCACACCAGACCAATTCGAAGTGAATTTGAATGAGAATTCTGTTAATTCCCTTTTTTCTGGAATTCATCAAAATGAGGAGTCAGTTTAGATTCACTGCGGAAACCCCACGGAAGGAGCTCCCATAGAAAGGAATCGCGTCTGAAAATACATTCACGTTATGACGTGAATTCGCATCGTTGGACCCGCACTCATATCGGAAGCTGCAAAAGTTCTAAAAATCTCCGTGTGATAATCCTTCCAGAGAGGCGGCCAAGAAGGATACCATAATCAATGGTATTGAAAGCTGCTGAGAGGTCCAGCAGAACTAATAGGGACAAACTCCCCCTGTCCAATTCCCTGTGTAGTCACCAAGGTGACCAAGGCTATCTCTTGTGCATATCCAGGACTGAAACCTGATTGAAATGGATCTATTCTAGACAATCCATTTCATCCTGAAACCCCTGGGGTTGAAAAGCCACCGCATGTTCCAATACTTTACCCAAAAATGGGCACTGGTTGATAATCATTTATTATAGTGGGATCCAGGGATGACTTTTTAAACAAAGGCCACACAACTGCCTCTTTTTGGCAAGATGGAATTCTGCCTTGTTGTAAGGAGGCACTGACTACCCCCTTCACCCACTTAGCCAGTTCCCCACTGGCCAGTTTAATAAGCTATGAAGGACAAGTGTCCAAGACACATGTGGTGGATTTCACCTCTCAAGAATCCTGTCCACACCATCAGGCTTTACAAGTTGAAAAGTATCCACTAACAATGGACAGACAGGTGCCAAGGTTACATTCTCTGGCACTGTAGCAACTACAGCATCCAAGTCGGAACAGATCTGAGCGATTTTATCTGTTAAATGCCATACAAATTCTTCTCAGTGGGCTGCCGAGTGATCTTCATTTTCTACTTGAGAGTGAGTAGACCCCTGACCACTCGGAACAGCTCTGCTGGATGGCTCCGTACAGATGCAATTCTGGCAGCAAAAAATAATTTTTTGCTGCCCACATTGCCACAGAATAGGCCTTCAAATAGGCTCTAGCCCACGTTCAGTCAGATTTGCCACAAGTCTTCCATCAAGGTCACTCTAGTCTCCATCTCACTTGCTTCATCACCATCAGCTCCCTCGAGAGCCAGAGGGCTGATTTGGCTCCACTCCATAAGAGGGGATGCTCAGGAATGATTGCGTCCACCACCCTGGCCATTTGGGCAGAAAATTCTAATCATTCCCCCACACCTCAGAGGTTCCAAGTCCCAGTGAGCCTAAACCTGAACAAATAATGATCTGTCCATGACAACAGAACTGTGACAAGTTATTCCACACCAAGGTCACCCAACACAGAAAACAAGGTCCAGAGTGTGCCTAGCAGCATGAATAGGGCCAGATACTGCTTGGGACAAATCCATAGTTGCCATTGGATGCCATGAAGTCCTGAGCCACTCCCAACAGAGCAGTCTTTGCATGGATGTTAAAGTCCCCCATTAATAGCTGTGGGGATTCCAACACCAACCCTGAGACCACCCTGGCTAGCTCAGGAAGGGAGACTGTTGAGCAGCAGGGTGGGCAGTACACCAACAATTCCTATTCTGTCCCAGCTATTCTACTTTAAATAAACACACTCAAAACCTGTAGACTGTGTAAGGGGGGGATCCAGTCAGTGGAATGGAATCATAATAGACCACTGCATCTCCACCTCCCCATCCCCCAGGTCTCACTTGTTGGTGCACAGAGAATCCTGGTGGGAAAAATTAGGAAAGAGGTATGAAAGGAGCCTGCCTTCTCAAGAGGGAAGACAAAGGTCGAAAACACACTGCAGAAATAATCCAGTTTGAGACCACTTTAACTGACCTGGCTCAATGCTAGAAAATCCTGGGAATTGCAGTTTATTGGGGCACTAGAGCTCTGATGGCTAAATGCCTCACAAAACCACAGTTCCCAGAATTCCCTAACATTGAGCCAGGGCAGTTAAAGCTGTCTCAAACTGGATTATTGCTGCAGTATGTTTTGGACCAAAGATTCTGAGGCAGTTGGAAGAAGATACAAGAATTTTGAGGTAAGTGATGAGGAGAAAGTAAAAATTTTAAAGACTCTTAAGTTATTTCATGGTTAAAGAATTGGTTCTCATTAGTGGCATTCTTACTACACAAAATGGAGTCAGCACAGAAAAAGAAGATATGGGGTGGCAAATAGAAGATGGTATTTTACCACCGAATTCGAGTATATGTAACAAAGGTGGAAAAACACTAACTTTTGACCAGCACTCTGCCCTAGATAAGCAATTTCAGCCATTAGCTGGCTTTTTCCATATCCCATGGGCCCTTCATACATCATGACATGGCTTTTTTTGAAACCTTTAAAGTCATTCAGTAAGTTCTCAAAGATGTCAGTCTCTTTCTTGCGACCTGGCAAAAAAGAAGAAAGCAAATTACATAATTTTAAAAGAGCAAAACCAAGCAAAGTTCATCAAATTATTCAGGTTTTGAATAAGAAACCCTAATTTATATTACAAATGTGAATTTTTACCTTACTTTTCAAAATATGTTTTTGAAATATTTGCTGATATCAGTCAAATATTTGTTGTTTCAGCAGGCATGAAATATGAAGTTTTATAAGTTATCAACTGATGAGCACTACTGCATGTTGGCTGTAAGATCACAGAATCACAGAACTGGAAGGAATTGCAGGGCTATCTAATGCAACCCTTGCCATGCAGGAATACACAACTACAGCACTCCTGAGAGATGGCCATCCAACCTCTGTTTAAAAAAGTTCCAAAGAATGAAACTCTAGCAACCTCAGAGGCAATCAATTCCACTGTCAAATAATTCTTGCCTTCAAGATATTCTCTCTAATGTTTAGGTGGAATCTCTTTTCTTGTAATTTGAATCCATTTGTTCATTTTTTAGTCTTTAAGCAAGAAAAAAATAAATTTGCTCCATCTTCTACATGACATCCCTTCAGTATGCAAAGGGATCTTGTAGCACCTTTGACACTAACTAAGGACCTTATCACACATGGGGGGGGGGGGGTTGCAGCTCAGATCCGCAGTCACTCCTGTTCTAGCAATGCAAAGCGTGATGTTTTTCCACACCAGATCCAGAGTCACTCCTCTCTAGCAATTCGGATTGAGGTTAAAATGTCAAGTTTTTCCACACCTGTTTGCCTTTCTGTTGTCCTTCCAAAGTGAGGGAGAAGAGAAGTCAGTTCGATTCCAAACAAGTCATGTGATGCGGACTCAAGCAAAGGGGAGTGAGTGCACATTGTATTACCACACCAGAGCATACTCTGAGGGTTCAACGATTCGAATCGGCACCCTTGGGATGCTCAGTGGGGCTCTGGATGCTGTCCTCCTTCCCTGCCCCCTCCTTAGCTGTCATCCTTCATCGGGGTCTAGGAGAAGTCAGGGGATGATGGGATAGGTCGCTGGGGGTCGCTGGGGCCAGGATCAGGATGCAGGAGCAGTCAGGGGATGATGGGATAGGTGACTGGGGGTCACTGGGGTCAGGATCGGGATGCAGGAGCAGTCAGGGGATGATGGGATAGGTGGCTGGGGGTTCCTGGGGCCAGGATCGGGATGCAGGAGCAGTCAGGGAATGATGGGATAGGTGGCTGGGGGTCGCTGGGGCCAGCATCGGGATGCAGGAGCAGTCAGGGAATGATGGGATAGGTGGCTGGGGGTCCCTGGGGCCAGGATCGGGATGCAGGAGCAGTCAGGGGATGATGGGATAGGTGGCTGGGGGTCCCTGGAGCCAGGATCGGGATGCAGGAGGAGTCAGGGGATGAAGGGATAGGTGGCTGGGGGTCCCTGGGGCCAGGATCAAGATGCAGGAGCAGCAGGGATGATGGGTTAGGTGGCAGAGGGGACAATATGGGGATGCAGGAGCAGTCAGGGGATGATGGGTTAGGTGTCAGGGTGAAGGAGAGGAGCAGATGGGGGTCTAGGAGGATACAGGGGATGCAGGGGTTGATGGGATCGGCTGGTTGGCAGAGAGGAGGAGATGGCATGAAGGAGGAGGAAGGGAATGACAGAGCAAGATAAAGGGGCCAAGGGGGGTGGCATCGGAGTCCTTTTCCACACCAGACCAAATCGTAGTGCAATCGAAGGCAGCCAGGAAGCGAATTCTCTGAAGCCACTTTTTTCCATTTTAACCAAAATGAGGGGTGACAAACACATTTGGTGGGGACACGAGAGAGGGCCATCTCAGGGGCTGCCCCTAGACTCTGGAACTCCCTGCCCAGGGAGATAAGAACGGCTCCTTCCTTGATGGCTTTCCGACGGCAGGTGAAGACCTACCGGTTCAAACAGGCATTTAAGGAATCACTACTGTATAAGAACAGGCAGGAATGTTGGACTAGTTTAATCATTCTGTTTAATACATGTCATTTATCTATTTATTTTTAAATGTTTTAATTGTACTTTTTGTTTGTTTGTTTTTTAATTGCTGTGAAGCCGCTCTTAGTCCCAGTCCTGGGAAAAGAGCGGGATATATATCCCGCTCTTTTCCCAGGACTAGGACTCAGAGCGGCTTCACAGCAATTAAAAAACAAACAAACAAACAAAAAGTACAATTAAAACATTTTAAAAATAAATAGATAAATGACATGCATTAAACAGAATATATATATAATAAAATGTCCCTTCAAATATTAAATATACCCAGCTTCCTACATCATTCCTTAATGGGTTTTGTTTCATGACCTTTGATCATCTTGGGCAATTTTCTCTGCACATGCTCCACCTTATTCATTTTGAACTGTGGTACCCAGTTCAAGAATATAGAATTACTACATACAGTAATCCAGATGAGATCTGACCAAACATAATAGAATGGCACTATTACTGCTTCATTGATCTGAAATACTCCTATACTATACTCCTGTTGATGCAACCTAAAGTTACATTGGCCTTTCTGGACACAGATACTTTTCATACATACTGCTTTCAAACCAGATGTTACTAATCACATAGAGTCCTGTGATGATCCCTGGGGTCCAAGCAGCCACACAGCCACCCTGTTCTTGGCCCTTAGCCCCAGCGGATTCCTTTAATTTCCCCTAGAGTCTCCTGGTCTCTGCTCCCACTCTCTGCTGAGCTGAATGAAACCCCTTGAGATATTCTAGTCAAGCTGCCACCACCCAGTGAATTTCCAATGAACTCCCCTTAGCACACACTGGGACTTGCTAAGGACTTATGTTCCTTACCTTGCTAACCTGAGCAAGCAGTAACCAAGCTAAGGCGCATGTATAGGAGTACAGAGACAGCAGATACTTTTAAAGAAAGGCATTTATTCTAAGTAGACAGAATAGAGCAATAAGGTGTCATTCATGCAAGGCCTCCTTGCCCTGCAGGTACAGAATGCATAGTTACAAGATGTTCATTTCAGGCAAGCCAAAAGATAAACATAACAAAAGCCTAGACACACTAGCTAACACATTTCCTAAGCTACTCACACAGAGATGGGATTTGCAGTTCTTGGTGGGTTCTTGGATGCAAGAAGCTGGCTCTCATTGCCTAGCTCAACTTGCATCCCTTTTGGCACAGGTCCAGTCATCTGGGCTCCCAAAAGACAAAGACAAAAGACCACATGGTCTCAGGGCCTTTTAAAGACCTTCAGTGGAAGGTTCTTGAAAAACCCAGTCCAGTTCTACTGATTGGCCAGCTGGGCCTTAGGTCAGCTATGATGTAACTTCTCATTACCATGTGATGTAAGCTCTCATTAGCATGTACCTCCCCCCAGCTTAACCCTTTGTGGTTTGAGAGGAGTCTTCAAATGACCGGTGGCCCAGTCATTACAAGCCCAATATGTGAATTTCATTTTTAACCTGCCTGAATGTAGTATGTTACATTTATCCCTGCTGAAATTCATTTTGTCAGTTTGGGCCCAGCAATCCTATTTGTCATTTTTAATTCTGATCCTATTAGCTACACCTACCCCCTGCCACTATTTGATGTCATGTCTAAATTTGATAAGCATGTTTTCTCTTCCATCATCAAAGCATTTCCAAAGATGTTGAATAAAAGTGGACCCAGGATAGAGCCTTCTGACATCCCACTAGTCACTTCTCCCAGGAAAAAGAGGAACCATTGGTGAACGTTCTTTCTGTTCAGTTTGTCAACCAATTACAAATCTAGCCAACAGTAGCAACGTCTAACCTACAGTTCTCAGCTAGCCTGCAAGAACATAATGGAAGACCTTGTCAAAAGCCTTTGTGAAATCAAGACATACTACCTCCACAGCACTGTCCTGATCTAACAATCTCATTAACGCTATAAAAAAAGAGATAACATTGGTTTGGGGTGACTAGATTTTGAGGAACCCATGCTGGCTCTTAGTATTCACAGCATTCCTTTCTAAGTGGGCACAGACTGACTGTTTAATTATCTGTTCTAGAACCTTTTTGGTATCATTCAAAGTCATAGCAGTGTTAAGACTAGATCAATATGCAAGGTGGAATTGTAGTAAAGAGGTATTGTAGCACATTTCAGACAGACAGACAGACAAGACAGACAGACAGATGTTGGTAGCATAAGCTATCATAAACTTCAGTCTACTTCCTCAGATGCATGCAATGAAATGTCCATGAACAGACCTTTGAAAGGCTATGTGAATAGCAACAGAAATGCAAAACTAATGGTTCTCATGATGGGGTGATTTTCAATTGTAACAATGGACACTGGGGGACAAAGGCAGGAGGAAAGATGTTGCTTAAAGCACATAGATAACCATGTGAATGTTGGTGGATGTTGGCTGGAATGTAGTGTGATGCTGGCTGGGAACAAGAAATGAACTGACAGAGAGTCCTCACAAGGCGAATTAACTATGAGTTAGCACACCGGGTGACACCAAACCTAGTGATGCCACTAGGGAGACGTAACATTACTACGTAAAGGATAGTCAAAGAATAGATTGAAGCATTTTACCAGAAAAGGCTAATACATGTGGGACCGTTTATTTACAAAAGAAAAAAAGGATTTGAAGGCATGATAATAGTTTCTCTGTATCAGAGAGAGCAGATATACAGATATTTTATACCTCACATCATAATATAGATTGCCCTCTCCTTGGATATTGATTGTTGCCAATGCTTGACTAATTTTTACACCAAGTAAAATTTGGCCAATTAACTGAAGTTTTGGGGTCTATTTTGGGGTCTAACCACAAGGTTGCGAGTTCAAGACCAGCAAAAGGGCCCAAGCTCGACTCAGGCTTGCATCCTTCCGAGGTCGCTAAAATGAGTACCCAGACTGTTGGGGGCAAATTAGCTTACTTGCTAATTAGCTTACTTGCTGTTCACCGCTATGATCTTTGGAATAGCGGTATATAAATAAAACAAATTATTATTATTATTATTATTATTATTATTACTTATTATGCCTCAGAGAAAGGCAACAGCAACTAATCATAAACAGCTCATACTAACATCTGCAAATCCATAGCATTTTTTCTTTCTTGCCCCAATGATTGATTGTCATAAGATAGTAGAAATCTACCTACCTAGTAAAGGATAATGTTCAGATCTCTCCCTGGTCAGATATGCTTTGCAAATCATACTTTAAAGAGAAAGAAAAAAACATGGTGATGGAGACAAGAAAAAGAACTCCAAATTGAAAATTACATTCTTCAAGTCAAAGAGCTTCACAGCTGCAGATGGCATAAGAAGCAGGAGCAAGTTTTTGTAAATTGCATTTTTGTCTCAACTTCTTCATTTAAACACATTGATATCTGTTTTTGTAGTATTTTAATTTCTTTTACTATTTCTATGTTGTCTGGGTCATTCTTTAAAATTTCTTCTTTTTTTAATTTCATCACTAATTTTATCAATTTTTATATTTTTATTTTTCTTCTTCTGTATGCTCTCTTGTATAAAGAGACCCCTCAGTACCACTTTGCTAGCGTCCCAAACAATATTATCGTCTGTACCTTTTCTGGAATTTTCTCTAAAATAATTTTCTAGTGTCTTTTTAGCTTTTTCTATTATTTCTTTCCTTTTTAATAAGTTATCGTCTAAGCGTCACAAAAAATCCGCCCCCCATAATTTTAGCTCCATTGAGATTGGGTTATGATCAGAGATAGATTTTGTTAAAGATTCCATTTTCTCTATATTCTTTGCCCAGTTTTTAGAAATAAAGAACATATCTATCCTGGATAGTGATTTGTGTCTATATGAATAAAAGGTAAAAATCCTTTTTTGTGTTATATTTATACCTCCACACATCTATTAAGCCCAGATTTTCAATCATATTCTTAAAGATAATTGGTAGTTTTCCTTGCTTTCCATCTTCTGATGGAAACAAAATACGATTGCATAGTATTTTTCTTTTGCATGATATTAACATATGTTGCAGTTTTAACTGAATCCATTTGCCCCTTTGCTGAGAACTGGATGAACTTAAGAACTGAAGTATTTTGGAAGCCTGGTTCCCTGAGCACATCATATATTCAAAAATTTCTCATACCCAGAACTTTTGCCAGCTACAGAAGCACACATTTTTGTAACCCCCTTTCCTCCTCTGGCTGCATATAAAGTTCATGCCATACTTACGTTTTCTCAGTGACACCAAGAAACTGAAAGACTGTCCCAGGGTTCAGAACACCTTTCATTTCAATTAAAGGGAGCTCTTCAAAGAAATAGGGTGGCAGCTTGGATTTGGCACAGGTGATTGCATCACAGGTCACCACACCAGGATAATACATCATCATCCGGGCAGCAAGGTTCACTTTCCGGCCAATGACTGTGCCATGGGAAAAATGAGAACATGAATTAATTAAAACACATGCTCTCAACAAGGCACAGTTTCTTCATCCAGCTGGACAACTGAATGTAGCATTCTGAGAACTATAATCCAAAAAATTAACTTTCTCAGGCTTTGGGAACAAGCTTGCAAATGGGCCACTTTAAGTAATGAACCACACCTTGGACAGTTTTTTTGTATATACAACAAGGCAGCAAAAGAACTCCCTTTTCAACTTGAGTTCACTTTACAAGATATGTAAGAAAGCTCTTTGGTGAACAGAGGCTTTCTGGAGTCCACAACTCATGCAGAACAAGATCTGGGGAATCCAGAAATGTGGCTAGGCTGATGAAGCACCTAATATCATGTACAGGATCACTTCAGTTCAGAAAGCAAAGCTTCAGTAATAAAATCTAAAATACTTTATTCAGAAACCTAAGACATATCCAGCTTACTTAGGCTGTCAAGACTAAGCACATAGCAATTCAAACTTTGAGTAGGCTGAGACCAAATTCATCCACATACAAACCAATTAGATTATGTGGTGTTATTGACTGTTTAATTGGCTATTTATTGTACTAGCCTTGTTGATTATTTTATTATTATTATTATAACAGGTTTGGTTATTTATTAACCCTACTTCAGCCCTTTCTTTCTTTCTTTCTTTCTCAAATTTTCCTGGGGAGTCCTCCTCTGCTGCCACTATGTGTGCCTTATGCTTTATGAGAGCCAGTGTCATTATCCACCTTGTTTTCTTGGCCTCATGGCACTGTAGGGCGGACTTTACAGGTCATGCTGCAAGGTTACCCTTAAACTCTGCTGGATATTGGGGGCTGTTCATGCTGCAAGGTTAACCTGAGACTTATCCAGATGTGATTGATTCTTGATTGATTTATAATTACTTTATTATTTATTTATGGATGATTTATAATTGATTTATGATTATCTATTATTATTTATGTTGTATGGTCTTAAAAGTTGCACAGCTTAGAGGGTGAGGAAAGCACAATATGGAATGATATGCATTTTCAAAAGCTATGGAGCATCCCAAAAAAGCAGAGAGAAAAAAAATCACAAAATAGAATGATGCAAGCTTTAACTGTTGCACAACTTTAAGTGTTGTGTAGCTTTAAACCCTGCACAGCCCTGAAGAAACAGTACATTGTCTACAGAACAGATAGAAGAAACAGCACACACACACACACACAGAGGGAGGGAAAGAGAGAGAGAGAGAGAGAAAACTCTTGAATATATAATTCTTTGTTTGTATAGCTTTTTTTAAATTTTGTGCAGTTTTTCTGAGTGCACATATGGCATAAAACAATGCAAGCTTTTAAAAAATTTACCCAGTGCACAGCTTTTGTTGTGCTGAGAGCAAAACAAAACAAAACAAAAGTTCCTGCAAGGTTGTGGGAACTTTGCAGGTGCTATTTTTCTTCCTGCAAATATTACTGAGGGATCAAGACCCTTAAATTTTAACCTCAGGTGGGAAATTGTTGAATTCCCCTTCCATCCCTAGTGGACATCAATGAGGAAACACTAATTGATAGGCTCTGTAGGAGTGGGATGAAAGTGGACATGTCATCTATTGGACCAATACTTATAGATCTGACTGTGGATTGGATAGGGTACAAAAGACTTGTAACAATTGTACCTGTGTATTCATGTCTCACTCGATGACCAACTACTCCACAGAAAACTGGCCCACTGGTGACCCCAATAGAGACAATCCTAGAACACAAAGGAAGCAACATGAGCTCAGCAGTACAAAGCACAACTCCAACTATTTTTTTTCACTCTTGGAGTAACAATCAGCATACAGACTTTCTATACAGCAGCCTAAAGAAGATAGTTGCATACATTAATGCTGCATGAAATAATTCACAGAACACGGCACTGTGCACAGAATTCAGCATACTGAGCACCCCAGTTTGTTTGTTTCTTCCTTACTTTTATCTGATTTTACAGCTATATGAAGATCAGTATAAACGTATATGGACAATATCTGAGCTAATTGCTCAGTAGAATAAGCAGGATAACCAAGTGTAGTGTAATGAGTACCAAAAGGGGAGAGACAATATTCCACTATTGACAAATTGCACTGTTCATTGTTCCCCTCCACTGCAATTAATATGAGCTGTCTTCCTCCCAATCTCTTTATTATCATAGGATCCAGCCCCCGGTCACCACTCATTGTTTTATATCAAATTAATATAAAAAAGGAATGTTACAGACAGGTAGTAAAAGGGGGCACCTCAGTGAGGAAACCAGCCATATCATATTAGGAAATCCAAATGGCTCAGCATGGGGGAAGCTGTGATGGGATCACCCAAGATCAGAATAAGCATAATCCTTTCAACAAGGAGTGTAATGGTGGGTACTGGATCTGACTATTGCTTACATATTACAAACAAATAGAATTTCCTTCTGGGAAAGAAACTCTTTTTGTGTGAGGACATTTATGCTGGTTGTCTGGTCATTCTCACATATCTCGTTCCTTTCTTCCCCTCTGAGCAAGTCATTTAATTCTGAATCACCGCCTCCGGACCCATTTCTTGGTATAACTACACATGCCTGGACCAATCTGGTCTAGCGTGAAGTTGGACAGAACCTCTGTTCGATTTCAGCTAGCCACCTCAGTAGGTGGCCATCCACGTATCACAGGAGGCAACTGAGCCATCCTTATTCCAGTAACCCCGTAACAGGAGCTATGCTTCTGGATTGGTACAGCAGTGCCTCTTTATAAACCCTGCAACCCCCACTGTCAATTTGTGTGTGTGTGTGTGTGTGTGAGAGAGAGAGAGAGAGAGAGAGAGAGAGAGAGAGAGAGAGAGAGAGAACTTTGTGTGTATGTTGATTCCCCTTTTATAAATAAACTAAATTGATTTCGAATCTGCTTCTGAAGTTCTCTGAGTTCAGAACCAGCGTACAGAGGCTGAGGATCCCGGCTTTATATTACCAAAGCTTGTGTCCTGCTGAGCTAAATCAATTTCCCCATTAAATGCAATTTGTGGGGTTTCTCTCAGGGCAACTTGCAATTTAGGTAACAAGACTGGTGGAGAATGCAAGCAAGTCATGGATCCCAGAAGTGCTAAAGTGGACAGTTAGCACATCTACAGGTGCAGAAGTAGGGAAAAGAACTCCAGAATGACCAGACTGTGAGCAAAATACTGGGCAAGAGTGTTTCAGTTCTTTGTGTTTGAGCTGCAAGAGTCAATTATCAAGGGTGGATATTTCCCTCTTTTCCATCTTTAGGCTGTGTTTTGGCTTCTGCAGAGACAAAGCTGAACTCAGACCATCCCTGGGAACTGTAACTGGGTGCACCACCTGGATTCCCTATTTCAAGAGCTATCCTGGGTTGGGAAAAACAGTGATAGGAACCTTTTAAGATCCAGTCACTCATTATTTTATTTTATTTTATTTTATTTTATTTTATTTATGGTATTTATACCCCACCCTTCAGCCCTAAAGGCTATCAGAGCAGCTTACAATTATTATTTTTAATTATATGATTCCCTGCCCTCAGGCTTACAGTCTAAAAGGACACGACACAAAAGGAGAAGGGAATGGTGGTGGGAAAGGGGATGAGGTCCAGTGGTTATTCTCTGCCTCTGAGGCCTGGACCAAGGCAAATGGACTGGAGGGAGGGCTAGCCCTGGTGGAGCTGGGCCTGCTTGTTCACATTCCCCACAAGCACACCACACACACCTTAGGATTCCCCTGTGGCATGGAGCCTTTCCTTTCTATGCAATCTCCAGTCAGAACACTTTTAAAGGGCAGATCATTGTATCTGTGCCTATCACCTCATGAGAACCTGCTGGAGAATTGTAACTTGGTCTGTGGCAAATCTTAGAGGTCAGATCCATCCCTGTTTTCTGACTGACACACCTGCATAGTGGCAACCAAAGTAGTATTTTAATATTTTGCCTGAGGGGGAGGAAGGGCCCCCTCACCCCAAAAAAGTTAATAGGCAGCACTCATTCAGAGATCCCAATCCTTCTTTCTCATTAGCTGGTGACAGACATAAGTTCCTTTGGGTTTGTCCCCCCCTCCACAGCTCTTCCAGAGTAAGAAGTGGGATTCCCCCCCCCCAAAAAAAAAAAAAAAAGAATCTCAGTGATTCTCCCACCCTTTAGCTCCATGGTCCTCCTTCTGCCTAGGCTGTCAAAGATTTTTGTCCAGACTTTGATTACACAGAAGGATTTTTGTGCATGACTGGCCTGAAAAGCGACTGTTAGCACTGGGGAAAACTAAGTCCATGCGAAGAAGACTGCCAGTGAGGAAAACAAATGTTGCAGCAAGATATTTACAAGCATGATACAGCAATATTTACACCACCTGACACAATGCTCTGCCACCAACCGACATTCACCTTACTCATAGTGTACTGCAGCATTCTTCCTTATATACACAAACACAGGCTAGGATTCTGATCCAACCCCCTGCTAGTGTTTCATCATCTTCCTGTCATGTGTCTACAGTGACTGGGCAATCCTGAACTGTTATAACACAAATCCATGCTGAAGTTCCTTAGCTTCCTCTGAGTAGCATTTCCCCTTTAGCACATTGCATGCACCTGAGACATTTTACACCCTGGGGCAAAACTTCACTGACAGGGGCATCATGTTTGCTTTATAACTCCATAAGTTAAATGCTAGTAGCTACTTTTAAAAAACTGAATGAACAGACAGGGGTTGGAAAATTCCTGAAAGAAACAAGCCTCCTGTGTGGTTAGTGCCTACACCTTAGCTACATTTCCTTGTGAGACTCCCTTATGCACTACTTATTCAGCACTGCCTAAGCCTAGGCATAGTCCTGATTATCCTGACACATTTCTCCAGATTTTGTAATCAGGTCTCAGCTATCATGTTTATATATGATACTGTGCATACACATCTAGGACTGGGATACAAACAGCTATTAGAAGCACCATGTACATGGGCATCATTCATGACACTCCAGTATGCCAGAAGAGATTTTAGGTGTGGGTGTGAGTACTACAAGGAAGTAACACTACCAAATGCATGCTACTTACAAACTATTACTAATTACTTACTTTACTTTCATGAGTGCTGTAGAACAGTATGCATGAATTTCATAGGCACTGTCAAGAGCATTTGCACTCTCATCAGCTTGCTTATCTCCAGGGAGGCCAAAGATGCAAAGTAAAGTGCAGCCCTTTATGGAGAAAGAAAAAATACACTACCAGAGAAAGTTTTTCAAAGAGAAATAAGTACCATTTGCTCCACCCCTCCAAAAAAAGGTCTTTTGCCAGATTACTTTTCAGTCCATGGCTTCCCAAAAGTGTTTACATAAAACTGTAGAACAAGCAACACATAAAAGAAGAACAAATGAGGCAGTAGAAAAAAAGTTTAACAGTTAAAAAACTAAAAAGTAGGAAAACCAAGCAGTAATATGGAGGACTGCCATGGTCAAAAAACAATGCTTAGTTCTGATAATGATACATTATAAAGAATATGACTTAAAGCACACCTGATATCTGCATTCACTCCTTTGTCACTAATCTGTGGTTTTAAACCTTTTGTCAGTTTGCTGTAATCCAGAGAAGCAAGCAAACCTAATTTACAGCCAGAGTTTAGAAATATTATTGTTACTGCTAAATTATTAATATTAGCCTTGTATTGCAAATAATTTTGTTATATTAATCAAATGTTAGCAACATTACTTTTAAAATAACATCACTAACATTCCCCAAATGGCCACAACCTTCCAAAATTATCTTTTAAGAGTAATAAAATAACATGAAACATAAATCACTACTAAAGCTATTAGTGTCATTGTCATTTACTGATCAAAACAAATCTTCTAAAATTGCTTTTTAAAAGGTAATGAATTAAGGGAATGGATTAATTTTTAAGACCAGAATCTGACTGTTAAGCCCCATTGTACCAACAAGGTGTACCTAAATGTTGACTAGGAAAGGCAGAAGGTAGTAGAAAGACCACATGCCAGACAGCTAGACCCAGTTGGAGAGGTCACAGGCCTGAATCTACAGGACCTAAGCAGAGCAATGGAGGGGGGAGAGCTTGGAGATGTCTCATTCAGAGGGTCGCTATGAGTCAGGGTCAACTCAAGGGCAGTTAACCATTGACTCTCTATTCTGCAATTGATTTAATGGATATACTCTAGTTAGGACTACCAATAAGATTCAGATCTAGCAAACTATTTTCAAGCTTAGGTTACAACACACTGACAAGAGTCCTTCTCCTTCCTCTTCAGCAGTGCCTCCATGCCAAGCTGTTTTTACATGTTCTCTTTCCAAAAAAAAAAAGCTATTCAGTTCAGTAGGGAGAACTAGAGATGACCCATATACACACAGGTTTGGTACACCACTGTTTTTGGATGACAATCAGTTTGCTCAATTCCTGCGCAAGCTCACTTCCAGTGCTATAATGCACCAATAGAAGGAAAGTGCATGACAAAGGAGAACATGCTAAGTGTGTGTGTGTGTGTGTTTTGTTGTTGTTTGTTGTTGTTGTTTTGTTTTTTGCTATTCTTTGCATCTTTATTATTTTAAGCATTATTTGTCTAGAAATAGCAGGAAGCCTCTCAACTTCATTTGTGCACATACCTTCAGAAGACAGCGCATCCCCTTTAAGCCCAAGAGGACAGAGAAGACAGAGCTTTGTACACATATGACACTGGGCTAGTTAAGTTTGCAGTTGGCTCCAGTATAATTAATGGAACAAAAGTCCAAACATCTTACTTATCCACTGTCCTCCTATCCAGCTAGATTTTGCATCCAGTTCCACTGTAAGCTTGGCTCTTGATGACCTGTAGCCTATACTAAGGGTGTAGTCATGTCAGAAATACCACTTTACACCACTTTAATTGCCATGACTTTAATCCCATGGACTTCTGGGATTTGTAGTTTGTTGAGGTACCAGGGCTCTCTAACAGACCAGTCCTCAAAAAATGACAATCCCAAGATTCCACAGGTTAAAGTCATAACAATTAAAGTGGAATCATCCTGCTTTATTTCTGCAGTGTGGCTACAAACTGATTCTTCCTGTGCTTGGCAGCTAAACTCCTACTAGAATCAACCTAGGATGAGAAAGATCCCTGCACTCACTTTGTCAAACATAAAAACCTTGTTGATTTTTCCACTGAGAGGATGGATAACTGCTATGATTTTAGTGTAGGCATCTTGGATAGCCTTACACAGATGCTGAGTATTAGCACTTTCATCAAACTGCAAGTTCACAAAAACAATGGTAACTGGTCGAAGCTCTGACAAATATTCCAGTGGCTGATTGTCATCAATCTGGAAAACAAAACATACTGTTTTTAACTTTTTAATTAACTTTAACTTAGAAAAAAAAGAGAAAGGGGAAGTGTGATAAAGGATTATAAAACTGTGTGTGAGAGAGAAAAAGCATGCAGACACCGAGAGACAGACACACAGTTTTTATTCTTATAGTTATGAATGCTCCGATAATTTTTTAAGTGTTTCACATTAAATCCATGTAGTTATTAACATTACTTCTTAGAAAAGTTCCCTTTTGTAAGGATGATTGCTCAGATTTGGAGAACTAGCTCAACACATATACAAAAGGCTCCTTACAATTACCCTAGTGGACCAAATCCCCAATGATGTATACAGATTGACCAGAGATTCCAGGAACTGTGCAGAGACAAACTCTTTCTATTACAGTGCACTGTGTCATATGTGGATGCACTATATGCGGCTTTCAGCATATGCTGAATGCCATGAGGGAGCCCATGGGAGCGTGCGGGGCGCATGGGGTGGCGTGTCCCATTAAGACTAATGGGGTGCGTGCCCATGGCGCACGTGCACTGCTGCACCATGCATGAGCCCCATTATTTTCAATGGAGCTTGAGCATACACTTTTTTTTACACGGGGGGGGTCTGTAACGGATCCCCCGCATAAAAAAAGGGCGCACTGTATAAGCTGGTTTATTTATAGGAAAGGGATACACTCATACAAACACACAGGCATCCACATTCTCACTCAAGACTAAAAGAAGAAAAGGGAGGAAAAGAGGACAGAGGACATTTGGCTTATCTAACGATGATACTCACTTGCGATGGTCTCCTCAGAGTCAAAGTAAAGCAGCAACATGGGAAAAGGGAAAAAAAGGAGGGTTGAAACTGTCTGGCAATCACATCCCTACATAGAGCCTTATCATACATGGGAGGTTTGCAGCTCAGATCCGCAGTCACTCCTGTTCCAGCAAAGCGAAAAGTGATGTTTTTCACACCAGATCTGGAGTCACTCCTGTCTAGCAATGCGAATTCACCTTAAAATGTGATGTTTTACCACACCTGGTTACCTTTCCGTTCCCCTTCTGAATCGAGGGGGAAGCGGAGTCAGTTCAATTCTAGACAAGTCATGTGATGCGGATTCAAACAAAGCGTGGTAAGTGCACATTGTATTACCACACCAGAGGGTTCAACTATTCAAATCGGCACCTTTGCAGATGCTCAATGGGGCTTTGGACGCTGTCCTCCTTCTCAGCCCCCTCCTTAGCTATCATCCTTCATTGGGATGCAGGAGCAGTCAGGGGATGATGGGATAGGTCGCAGGGGGTCACTAGGGCCAGGATCGGGCTGAAGGAGCAGTCAGGGGATGATGGGATAGGTCGCAGGGGGTCACTGGGGCCAGGATCAGACTGAAGGAGCAGGCAGGGGATGATGAGATAGGTCGCAGGGGGTCACTGGGGCCAGGATCGGACTAAAGGAGCAGGCAGGGGATGATGGGATAGGTCGCAGGGGGTCACTGGGGCCAGGATTGGGATGCAGGAGCAGTCAGGGGATGATGGGATAGGTCGCAGGGGGTCATTGGGGCCTGGATTGGACCGAAGGAGCAACTAGGGGATGATGGGATAAGTTGCAGGGGGTCACTGGGGTCAGGATTGGACTGAAGGAGCAGGCAGGGGATGATGGGATAGGTCGCAGGGGGTCACTGGGGTCAGGATCGGACTGAAGAAGCAGCCAGGGGATGATGGGATATGTGGCAGGGTGGCAGAGAGGATGGCATGAAGGAGGAGGGGGGGATGAAGGAGCAGGATGCAGTTTTAGGTGGATTTGTACTTGGTTGACTGACCAAACCCAAATGGTGATCAGCAATGGCTCCTCTTCATCTTGGAGAGAAGTGACCAGTGGGGTGCCACAGCGTCCTGTACTGGGCCCAGTGCTATTCAACATCTTTAAAATGACGTGGATTAGGGAATATGGAACATGCTTATCAAATTTGCAGGTAACACCAAATTAGGAGAAGTAGCTAATATCCCATAGGAGAGGATCAAAATTCAAAATGACATTAATAGATTAGAAAGCTTGGACAAAACTAACAAAATAAATGTCAACACGGAGAAATGTAAGATAGAAAAAATGAAATGCAGAGATATAGGATGGGGGACACCTGGCTGAACAAGACTACACATGAAAGAAATCTAGGAGTCCTAGTAGACCATAAGTTGAGCATGAGTCAACAGTGTGATGGGGCACCTAAAAAGGTGATTCTAGACTGTATCTATACAAGTACAGCATCTAAATTGAAGTAAGTAATGGTACCACTCTATTCTGCTTTGGTCAAGCATCACTGGAACACTGCATCCAATTCTGGGCACCACAATTCAAAAAGGATGTTGATGAGCTGAAGTGTGTCCAGAGGCAGGCAACCAAAATGGTGAAGGTCTGGAAACAACATCCTGTTAGGAGAGACTTAGGGAGCTGTGTATGTTTAGCCTGGAGAAGAGAAGGTTAAGAGGTGATATCATAGCCCTGAAGATGGAGCAAGGTGTAGTTTTTTCTGCAGCTCCAGAGAACAGGTCTTGGAGTGGTGGATTCAAACTACTGGAAAAGAAATTCCACCTCAACATTAGGGAGAACTTCCTGACATTTAGAGCTGTTCAACAGAGAAATATGCTGCCTTGGATAATGGTTGAGTCTCCTTCTTTGGGTTTTTTAAAGAAAGGCTGGATTGCCATATATTGAGGTGCTTTGATTCTGTATTCCTGCAGGGCAGGGGATTGGACCTGATGGCCCTTCCAATTCTATGATTTTAGAAACTCCATTCTCTTTTCAAAAACAAGAACAGGAGCAGATTGTGGCACAGACTATGAACTGCTAATATCAAAAATCAGAGTAAAACTGAACAAGAAAACAAAACCAACCATCATACTGAAATACAAGTTGAAGAAAATCTACACAGAATTTAAAGATAATGTACAGGTTGCTCAAAATGGAGAAGAGGATGTAGTAGGGGAAATGCAGCACTGAATAAGTAAACAGGTACCTGGTTAATCTAAATCCATTCAAATCTTCAAGTCAGATGAAATGCATGCAATGGTATTAAAAGAACTGGCAGAAGTAATTTCAGGGCCACTGGCAATAATCTTTGAAAATCATTTAAAAAAGCTACATTCAGGATCTAACACTAGAAGACTCTAATATTAAAATTTATAAGGATATCCCATTGGAAGTATTAAGAATGAGACAGGACCATACATTCCTTACAACAGAGCTACTTAAAAGGAACATTTCATTCTCTTGGGAGAAGATTGAAGGAGTTTCGGTCTTGTACAGACAGAAGAGATTCAAAATAAATACAGTTTAAAAAGCATTAATTTTTTTGAGAAAACTGCATCGAGATGAAGAAAAGGGTCCACAAGAAGAGTTTAGAAGACAAACAAGAAGGGAGACTAAAAAGAAAAGTTAAAAAGGAGAAGGAGATATAAGTGGCAAATCTACACCGGAACTGATGGGGAAAGAAAAAGAAGAAGGTGAGTTGGACACACAAGAAAAAGGAGAAGAGGAAAGAGGAGGAAATGGGAACTTAAGAAGGATAGAAAATTCAAAAATATATATTATTAATGTATTAATCCAAAAATGTCTATGAAAATTGGAACATGGAATGTAAAAGAACTAAACTCTAAATTCAAATGTAGTAAAGTTTTTCATTATTTGACGAAGAAAAAAATGGATATAATATGTCTTCAAGAAATCAAAATTAAACAAAAAGCCGTTGATTATTTAAAAAATCCTAAATTGGGACAATGTTTTGTTGCTGCAAATCAAAAAAGAAAGAATGGTACCGTAATGTACATAAACAATAAATACAGTGCTACAGAGATATGTAAGAACGACAGAGGCCATTATCTAGCAATTGAATTGCAAGCAGATGGGAAAAAACTTTGATGTTTGAAATTTATGCACCCTTGGATGAAAAACAAAAATTCTTCAAAAAAATTACAGATATATTAAGAGATTTCGAATACAAAAATGTGATTCTAATGGGTGATTTCAACAGAGTTGTTGACCCAACTAAGGACAGATCATCAAAGAAAAAGATTAGGAAACATCAAGGTAAACTCCCCTCCTCTTTCTTTGAAATGATATAATGAATTTGATTTGGTGGATGTATGGTGAAAGATTTAACCAACCCTAAATGGACACAACTTTTTTTCAGAATCACATAAATCGACTTTGAGACTAGATATGTTTTGGATTTCCAACTCATTATTACCAAATATAAAGAAGATGGACATACTACCAAAATTGGTATCAGATCATAACTTAACAATCTTATATGTGCAATCTGAAATTAAAAAATTCTCATGGAAACTGAATGATTCACTTTTGCATAAATCAAATTTTCTAAATAAAGCAAAGCAGACTTTAAAGATTTTTTAAAAAGAAAATTCAGAGAGAGAGACATCCCATAAAGTGGTTTGGGATACAAGTAAAGCAGTGATGAGGGGAGTTTTAATATAGAGATGCGCAGAAATGAAGCATAAGAAAGAAAAAGAAATGCAGCAGCTGGAGAAAGAAGTCAGACAAGCAGAAATGGAACTTAATAAAGATCCTACAAATGATCGGAAGGGAAGGCGGTACAGGAGTCTGAAAAAACAAATGGAAGTGAAGATCTCGGAAGAAGTGGAAAGGAAGTTAAAGTTTATTAAACATATTTTTTTGGGAAAATGCGATTACGTGAAGAGAAACGGAAAAAAATAATTACACAAATCGAAAATTAACTTGTTTTAAACAAAAACAAATAGAAACGATTTTTTGGGAATATTTTTCACAACTCTATAAGAAGGATGATATACAAGAGGAACATGTTCAAAATTACCTAGATAAACAAGAGATTAAAAAAGTATCAAGACAACAACAGGAAACACTAAATGCAACTATTACAGAAGAGGAGACAGAGTCAGCCATAAGTAAATTAAAATTTGACAAAGCACCTGGTCCGGATGGATTCACAGCAATATATTATAAGAAATTTTCAGAAGAAATTAAATTACCTCTTTTAAAAACTTTGAATGACATAAATAAAAATGGGAATTCCCGAATCATGGAAGAGTGCAAATATAACAGTGATTGCTAAAGAAGGGAAAGACTCCAAACAAGTGACTAATTACAGACCAATTTCTTTACTGAATACTGACTATAAAATCTTCACGCTGATTTTGGCAGATAGATTCAGAAAAGTATTACAGGATTACATCCAAGAAGAACAATCGGGATTTCTCCCAAAAAGACAACTGAAGGGCAATATTAGATTTGTTATCGAAATACTGGAATACTATGAGAGAAACAACCACAAAAAATTAGGATTGATATTTCTAGACACTGAAAAAGCGTTTGACAGCGTAAACTGGAATTGCATGTTTGAAATCATGAAAAGAATGGGATTTGGGGGAACCTTTGAAACATTGGGGGGGGGGGGAATATATGAGGACCAAAATGCCCAAAGTATAATTAATGGAAATAAATTAGAACGTATTGAGATCCAGAAAGGAGCACGACACTGTCTCCTTTATTGTTTATTATGGTTTTAGAAGTGTTCGTTAACAGAATTAGAAATGACTCAAAGATAAAAGGTACTCAAATTAAAGGCTATAACTACAAGATGAAAGCTTATGCTGACGATGTATTAATTGCACTAGAGGATCCGATGAGACAAGCGCGGCAGGTGTTTTATGTGATTGAAGAGTATGGGAAGATATCTGGTTTTAAAGTAAACTATCAGAAAATTGTGATGGTAACGAAGAACTTAACCAAAACAGAAGACCAAGAGCTAGAAGATATTACAAACTGTCAGGTAAAAAAAGAAGGTGAAGTATTTGGGAGTATGGATAACCAACAAAAATATGGAGCTTTTTGAGAACTATAAGATAAAATGGGCAGAAATCAAAAAAGGCATGAAAAATTGGCCAAAACTAAATGGATCACTTGTATTTCAAACAATCCCAATTTCGATTAACGATAAAATATTCAAAGATTGGCAGGAGAATTTAAAATTGTTTGGAACAATAAAAAAAACCACAAGTGAACTGGAAAGTAATGATATACCAAAAAGAAGTTGGAGGAGGAGGAATCTCAGACCTAAAATTGTATTATGAGGCGAATGCTTTAAATTGGATTACTGTATGGATAACATTAAAAAATGAGAAGCCTCTCAATTTAGAAGGGTTTGACAATAGATTTGGTTGGCACGCGTACATATGGGATGGAAAAGCAGCTGTTGATAAAGATTTTTCACATCATGTGACCAGAAGATCTCTATTAAAAGTATGGGGAAAATCCAAAAAAGAAAATATACTGGGAGATTCCACTTTGGTTATCTCCCCAAGAAGCATTTATTGGAAGATGGAAGGACCTTGACATATGGCTGACTTACAAAGACATTTTAGTTAAGTCTGGAGATAATAAATATGAAATGAAACCCATTGAAGCACTAAAACAATTGGACCCTAAGGTACATTGGTATTTTTATTTACAGATCAAAGAACTATTTAAAATAGATTGAAAATCTCAAGACTTTGAAAAAGAAACTTTGAAATTTTCAAAAATTTTATTGGATACAGCTAACAAAAAGACAGCAAAATTACATAAATTCCTTAGAAAATTGGAGCAAGAGAAAGAACCAGTTTTAGACACAATGATAAAATGGGCATCCGATTTAGGATGCACTATAGAACGGGACAGCTGGAAAGTAGCCCAAGAAAAAACAAAGAAATTTACAAAATCCCCAAATCTCTGTGAACATTTCTTGAAAATGAAGCATAGATGCCATCTGACCCCTAATAAAATAGCCAAAATTTACAAAACAGGCCCAGGATTATGTTGGAAATGTGGAAAGGCACCTGGAACTTGCATTCATGTATGGTGGAAATGCCCAAAATTGAAACTCTATTG
Source organism: Sceloporus occidentalis (assembly GCA_023333645.1). NCBI lineage: Eukaryota > Metazoa > Chordata > Lepidosauria > Squamata > Phrynosomatidae > Sceloporus > Sceloporus occidentalis. The sequence goes on from JALMGF010000003.1 coordinate 124,775,458, forward strand.
GAAAATCATACATAGAGAAATTGAACAAATTCTACAGCTCAATTTTGAAATGAAGCCAGAAATGTATTTGCTAAATATGTTGGACAAAACTCCTATGCAAATTAAAATTAGTTATGGAAGAATTATATTATATTTAATAACAGCTGCCAGAATCACATTAGCTCAATATTGGAAAAATCAAGAAATACCAGATTTGGAAATTAGGTGGGGAAAAATCTACGAATTTCGAGAGATGGACATTCTAACAGGCCGTTTATCACATAAAGATGTTACAGCAATAGAAGAAGAGTGGGACCTGATAATGGCAAAGTGCAGGTATAAGCAATAAGGGTGCAGATACGATAAGATAACATGCAACTTAAGAAACAATTATGGATAATAGTTTATTGATTAGTAATATACTTTGAGGTAACATGAAAATAGCTAGAAAGGAGAATGAAAAAAAAGAGAAATAGGAGATTGTGATGTATGGAGTTGAGAATTGTATTCAAAGTAACTATGGAAGTATTTGTTAATATTTTCCAATGTATTTTCTGACACCAATGGTGTAATGATGAGGGTTTTTTTTATTTTTTGTATATTAAATAAATTATAAATAAAAATTACAAAAAAAGAAAAGAAAATTACATGTGAAATTTCTTTTTTTTTAATTGTAGAGAACAATTGCATCCCCTGCAGGCAGCATTTTCTATTTAGAACACATCATATTGTAGTAATATGTTTTTTTAAAAAAATAACACCAATAGAGTGTCTTCTGAACTACCTTCTTCAGGATGTTTCTCATCACAAATTTTCTCAAATGTTTCTCAAGTTCTTTATTTGGAGTCAACACAGAAGCGTTTCTCAAAATCTCTAGTGAAGGAAGGTAAGAACATTTTCAATCAAGGAAGAAAAATATTATAGATACTTAAATGCTTTTTGCTATACATAGTGGTTACTTCCCTCTCATCTTACTTGCATTTTCTCTAAATATTAGCCTGTAGGATAGAATTGTTGATAGCACCAGGCTCTGCAAATTGTATCTAGGACACATGCAGCTTCAGAAACTGCTAGCTACCTATCCCTTTGTTAATGGATTTCATGGACGAGGAGAGAACTGGAGTCTCTGAAACTATTTGACTATGATTTTATGGGACATTAGAAACATTCCATAAATATTGGGACAGGAATTAACAGCACATGAACAACTGACATTTTGTGATGAATTTCTGGAAAAGATAAAATAAACTATGATTGTGTCTTCTGGATTACGCTGCTTATTTTGCTGAGTTATTTGGAGGCTTAGTTGTCTGTTTTTATGTATTTGGGATCATGTACTTTGCCAAAGAAAATGGCCTAGGTTTTCTCAAGCTAAGAAGAACTGAGTCACTGGCTTGTTTGAGGGCAGGGTTAGCAGCTGCTAGCTGCCTATAGAGTTGATCTCTCAGCTCTCGAGCTCAGTGAATAGGGACTTAGCTATCCAAACAGGGACAACAGGTATCTTGTGTGGTTGGTTCATGGAGGACTTTGAGAGAGAATCCTAGAGTGCTGTGACACTCCATAAATGTTTCTCCCTAAGAGGGGTGTGTATGTGAAGTTGGCTTTCATGGCTGGCATCCATAGTTTTCTGTGGGTTTTCAGGGCTATATGGTCATGTTCTAAAAGAGTTTGTTCCTGACATATCACCACCATCTGTGGCTGGGATCTTCAGAGAATGCTGGCATAGAAGTGAGTGGGATATATATATATATATATATATATATATATATATATATATATATATATCCCCCACTCTGGGTTGGAAGGAGTGATTTCCATGTTAATGTGTGTGTTGTTCTGTTGTTGAATGGCAAGGCCTCAGGGTGGGAGAATATGCAGAGGACTTGTCTCTGTTTAATTAGAAATCCACTGTCGGCTGGGAAAAACCCTGACCCTGGGTAGTTTTCATTTGCATTTGCTGGGTCTTGATTTTACTGTTGTTCAGGGCTAGTAGCCAAACTTTGCTAACCTTAAGGGTTTCTTCTTTCCTGTTGAAGTTGTCCAGGTGCTTGTGGATTTCAATGGCTTCTCTGTGCATTCTGACCTGATAGTTATTGTCATGGTCCAGAATTTCAGTGTTTTCAAAGAGCATTTTATGCCCAGGATGGTTTATAACGTGTTTTGCTACTGTTGACGCAGTGCTTAAATACAAATCAAGGAACATGAGAGACACTGCAGACTGGGCCAGCCAGAAAAATCAGCAGTAGCAGAACATTGGTCTACATCAAGGTAAGTAATAGTGCCACTCTATTCTGCTCTGATCAGCCCCAGCTGGAATACTGTGCCCAGTTCTGGGCACCACAATTCAAAAAGGATGTTGACAAGCTGGAGTGTGTCCAAAGGAGGATGACTGACATGGTGAAGGGTCTGGAAACCATGCCCTAGGAGGAATGACTTAGGGAGCTGGGGATGTTTAGCCTGGAGAAGAAGGTTAAGAGATGATATGGTAGCCCTGTTTAAATATTTGAAGGGATGTCATATTTAGGATAGAGCAAGCTTGTTTTCTGCTCTTCCAGAGAACAAGACCTGGAACAATGGATGCAAGCTCCAGGAAAAGAGATTCCACCTCAACATTTGGAGGAACTTCCTGACAGTGAGAGCTGTTTGACAGTGGAACACACTCCCTTGGAGTGTGGCAGAGTCTCCTTCTTTGGAGGTCTTTAAACAGAGGCTGCATGGCCATCTGTGAGGGATGCTTTGATTGAATATTCCTGCATGGCAGGCGGTTGGACTCGATGGGGTCTTTTCCAACTCTTTGATTCTATCTCCTAAGCCACTATTCCCTTAGTAGAACTAATCTTATTCCTTCACTCACTTTACACATATTGCAGACTGTGATTACCCATACAGGTGATTAATTTGTTCCAAAATTGGTTATCATAGAATCATAGAATTGTAGAGTTGGAAAAGACCACAAGCGCCATCCAGTCCAACCCCCTGCCATGCAGGAAATCACAATCAAAGCATCCCCAACAGATTGTTTGCTTGTTCACTTTTAAAATATCATTAGAAAAAGAAGTCTAACTTGGATATATGTTTAGGAAATTTAATATAATTTGAGTTAAATATTTTCAGTTGGGAAAAGATTGTATATATAGTGATGTGTGTGTGTGTTATTTTATGTTCAGGGTTTATGTTTGTGTGTGTGTGTTTAATGTAATTGTATGTATCTATAGCTATATTTTTAATCAAATTTTTAAAAAGAAAGAAAGAAATATCAGTATAGTTTTCAGACTTACCAAAACTGCTACAGATGCGATTTTGAAACAGGTAGTTTGCACATCTATCAAAGAACTCCTCAGTGTCAAATTCATGAACATTCTTAATGTATCTTACCTGGGGGGAACAATAACATACCCATTCAGAAATATTTATCCCATATCCCTTCAACTTGCTATCTTCAGCCATTCTTGCTATGCCATAAAACAGCAAGCCTATTTCTTATCTGCACATCTCCCCTGGTGCCTCAGGCCCTTGAGGACAGGCATGGTTTTTACTTCTGCAGCTGTTGATAGGGAAATAGTCTCTTCTGAGTTACCAAAGGCACAGTGATTTCTCATTCTGTTTTTTTCCCCCTTTCATTAGGATACTAGCAGTTACAGCAGCTGAACAGAGTCATAGTGTTGTATAGCATATTAATCCATTCATTCTATAGTTACTGAACAGAGTCTTTCTTCCTTGTTTATTTCAGGATAGTGCCTTCAGACTGAATTTCTTTTGAATGAAATGTATCTAATAACTGCAGTACCCACCTTGAGGAAGATGAGTTGTGTACAGAGGGAAAAGACAGGTATGGAAGTGAGGAGCTGAGACAAGCATTGTGTGTTAAAGCAATAACATCACCAGAAGAGTGAGGAGGATGCAGACCACACCAGGTGGCACCCTAATGAGAGCATGACCCCATTGCTCCCCAAACATCTACCTTTGGGCAGGAATAGGCTGTGGCATTCTGCTTTGTCCCATTAAAATGATGAAGAGACGGGGTGAGTGGGGTGAGGCTCAGTGGGAGGAAAAAGGAGAGGCCCCAGATTAAAAATAAAATCAAATTTCAAATTTCAAAAATTATTTTTAAATATTTTTAATTTAATTTTATAATAAAAATACTTTAAAAACATCCAATTTTACCACATTTTCACTTTAAGCACATGAAACTATGTATATATAAATACATTTAGGCTATGTGTATCATATTGTAATTTAAAGCTATAATTTTAATACTGCCCATTGTTTTATATCACAGCTACTACCATTACATTTCTCTGTAATTTCATGATTCTATGAAACACACAGAGAGAAAAATTCAGAGAACTGTTCATATGCAATGGTGGGTGTCAATTGTATTTTCATGGCAGGACACTCACCTTAACTGCTCGTTCATCTTGAATTCTTTCCACCTCAATTAAGTTTCTATCACAAAGCTCCCAACAATTTGGTGACAAGATAATTTCACTTGCTTTTGCTAAGTTTTGGGCCAACCGCACTTCATCCACTGCCCGGCCAATTACCAAGAAATACTGGTGCCTGTTGTCTCCAAGAACAACTTTTGAGATATGACCTGCAGATAGTCCTGGGAAAAAATACACCATCTTCACTTTAGAACCTCAACTCATCACTTAAGAGTGTTTGCATTATTTAAACATTTCTTGTTGAAAGCATCCTTGGTGGAACATTTAGAAATACATGGCAACTGAAATAAACTGCCACTACTAAGGTGCAAATAATTCCTATTGTATTGAGGGCCATAACACATGAACTAAATTTCACCCAGAACCGTGATATTTTTTCAGCATTCTGTTCCAGAGGAAACCTCTCATTTCAATTGCCCTGATTTTTGATAATTGATCATTGATAATATCACTATTAATGATAATTATATTTCCCTCTTCCTCTTCCTCTTTGCATTATGCTATGCATTCCTTAGACCCCAAAGTATGTATGACAAACATACTGTACAGTACCAAAGTTTTGCAATATATTCCTGTACATCTGAAGTCAACATAATTATGATCTGTTTGATTATTTACATTATATCTGCATATTAGCAAAGAGCAAGCACAACTTTTATTTTTTAATTTATTTATTAAACATTAATGAAGAGACAAAGACAACAAACTAACATATCACAAAAACAAATATATATATGAATGACTTCCTGGAATTTATCTGATCTTCAACATAACCAAAATTCTTCCTCTAGTCTCTTAATTAACCGATTAGGTTAAACTTAAGACCAAGAATATTACAGATTGGAGGTTTAATAGTTCAAATAAAAGAATTATCTCAAAGGTGTCTAATAAAAAATAGTCTAGCTAAATATAATGGCTATTATTTTAGTGGATTAAAGTATGTCTATACACCAAACTTAATATTTAAGCATAGATTAAGAAAGAGAGTAAAGATATTTCTGCAGTTATAATAACAAAGGATAATTAAATATCTAACTTATCTCCTCTTTTTTCCAGATAGAGTAACATTGGATCCCAATCTCTTTTGGCTTCTTCCCAATTATAGCATCTTACTATACAGGTGAGTTTGTCCATTTCAGTAAAGTCAAGTACTCTAGATAACCAATCCTGTACATCTGGATAATCTTTTCTTTTCCACAGTTTTGCAAACATTATCCTCGCTATTGTTGACATATAAAACAACAATTTTCCATATTGTTTTTCTAGTTGTTCATCCATCACCATACTCAATAGGAAAATTTTTGGATCAAAATTCATTTTACACTTTAACATTTCTTGATTAATTTGTAGATCTCTAGCCAATATCTCTTAGTTTCTTTTCAGTTCCACCAAAGATGTATGTAAGAGCCTGTTTCTTTCCCACATTTCCAACATTTGTTGGTGGGTGTTTTATAGATTTTGGCAATTTTGACTGAGATTAAGTACCATCTGGACTGCATTTTTAAAAGGTTTTCCCTAAGGCTAGTACTAATTGTGTATTTGATTCTTTTATTCCAATTCCTTTCCCATTGGTCAAATGGGATATTCTGGCTTAGATCTTGAGCCCATTTAATCATGTCACCTGTTCCTTATCCCATTTTAAGAAGAGATCATATAAATTCAAGATTCTGTAGTTTTTACTAGTCTGGATCAGCTTTTGGAATTCTACATTGCCCAAGTCAATGCTCGGGTTTTTGATATAGGTTATAAATCTATCATGGAGCTATCTATAAATGAACCATCCTTTATAACATCCCTGGTCTTCCATTTCCTTTTGGGTAATAAATCTTAAATTTTAAGTCTTTGTTTCCTTCACAGTTAAGTCCTTGTAAGTAAGCGACAACCCATTGGCTAGTTTAGAATCTTTAAAAAGAGCTTCCTTTGGGGATGCCCATAATGGTATTTTGGGGCATATATAGTTTTTATATGTTTGCAAACTTTAAATAGAGATCTCCTTATCAAATGGTTTAAAATTCCTTATTGACTTGGTGCTTATTGTAAAAAAGATAAGCATGCCAGCCAAAGCGTAACCCATATCCTTCTAGATCTAAAGTTTGTTGGTCATTCAAGTTAAACCATTTCCACAACCATTGAAAACAAGCTGCATCATAATAGACGTTCAGATAATAAGAGTCCTCCTCTAGTAATCTTACCTGAAAGGACCTCCATTTTGACTCTTGGTTTTCTTCTGCCCCATATGAATTTTGAAAGATCTCTTTACCACAGTTTAAAGGGACTGGTGTTAAAAATAGTCAGGATATTTTGGAAGAGAAAGATAAGTTTGGGGAGGACATTCATTTGGTAAAATTCTTTTTAATCTCTGACCAGATTTTATCATAATTATTTTTAAACAGGTCAACATTGTTAGGAGAAATATAGACTCCTAAGTATCTGATCTTTTTTGTCTCTGAATATCTGATTTATTTTCTATTAGTTGGAGTTCTTCTTTATTAAGAGTCAAAGCTAAGATGGAAGATTTATTTTTATTTACAGTCAATCCTGAGACCTTTGCATAATTGTCCAGTTCTTCTATTAAGGGGTCCATGCTGTCTACAGGATTGGAAAGTGTCAAAAGAAGATCAAGAAGATATTTTCAGTTTTAGCTTCACTCGAAATATTAAGCTCAAAGTAGTTTGTTAAATGTTCCTCCACTTCTTCTCGAAATTTATTCTTTTTTTTTAAATAGAAGTTTATTTAGTTTCCAACTCCATGATTTCTTCATTAATTCTAAGTGCATCTCTATGGGACATTGATCAGAGGTCCAGTTAGATTTGATTTCTAGATCTGTCACTTTAGAAATCAAGGGAGCTGAAATTATAAACATGTCTATGCATGCCCACGGCTGGCGCACTGTGGATTTATTCTGATTATAATTATTTCTCCAAGGCTCAGCTAGTGAGAAGCAATCTAATAATTCAAAGGAGTGCGGAAGATTCCCATGCATCTTTCTGATCTTTTTGTTAGTTAGTCTACCAATCACCCCATTAAAGTCACCCAACAAAATGAACGAGTCAAAATTTATGTCCAAAATTTTATTTTAAGTTCTTTAAAGAAGGATTGTTTATTTTCATTTGGAGAACATATGCCAACTATCAAAGCATTCTCTCCTATAATATCTGTTAAAACACCCACATATCTACCCTTTGCATCCTTAACAAACTCTTTAGAGTTGAATTTACTATGAATATATAAACCTACTCCTTTTTTCCTGTTTATTGGTTAGGGATGTATAGTCCAACCCCAATCTATTGTTTTTAGTAGATTATTATCTGGGTTTTTTTTATTTCTTATAAACATGCAACACCAAAATGTTGCTTGATAATATGCTGGAAGATCTTTTCCCTCTTAATTACATTATTTATTCCTTTCACATTCCACAAAAAGAGTTTGTAGCTCTTATTCATGGTTGATTAGTAATGAGTTAGTGTCCTCGCCTAAAAGCACAGCTGTTCCTGGATCTTTTAGGGGCAGAGCTTTGATGTTTGAACTTCCAATTTGAGTAGTTTCTCCCTAGCTTTCATACATTCACTATTATCCAGTGGAAAAATTTCTGGAAGGATGTTAGAATTAGTTTTCATTTTGATGTTTATCGTAGCTTCCAGGTGTATTAAGTCAATGTTCAATTTGAGTTCTTTTGCATTTTCCCTCTTATACAATCCCTCAGACTGAGAAACTAGCTGATTCTCACTGTTATGTTTCTTATTTCTATTCTTGTAATCTTGTGAATTAGGATCTTTTTAGACATTCTATAGGTGTCAAGGAATTTCCTTGCTTGTTCTTTATTTTTGATTGTAATTTTTTCCACATGGTACCAAAATAGCAGACCTTTTGGGAGAAGCCACCTATAGTTGACCTCAGGTTCCCTCAATTTTTTTTTTGGAGGGGGGGTAAGGAAAGCATATTCCTTCCTTATTCTCAATGGCCTGTTACAGACTGCCAAAATAAAGCTGCTTCGGGTCTGTTTGGAGGTATGCTGTTTAAATGATGTATGCATCCTAAGAATCCAGAAGCTGCACCAAAGCTGCACTCCAGTGCTTAGGAATGGAGTGTGGCTTTGGCACGACCTCCGGACTCTTAGGACCCATGCATCATTTAAATAGCATACCTCCAAAGAGACCCGAAGCAGCTTTATTTTGGCAATCTGTAACAGGCCAATATTTCTGAAGAGAAATCTCTAAATACTTCAATTATTCGGTCCTTGATTTTTAAAGAAGATGTTCTTTGAATTTTTAAGCAACAATCTTTGGCAGTTTACAGACCGACCCTTTGGGGCAGCCTGTACCCTCCCCTTTCTCCACCTGATCAGGGCCTCAGCTGCCACAACAGCAGCCTCTGAGGTCCACCGCTTTCCAGGCTGTGGGGAAGTGGCAAAAGGCCGCTTCCCTGCAGCCTGGAAAGGGGTATCCTTGGGGCTTCATGCCCCAAGGACACCCGACAGCGGTGGGGACAAAAAGAAAAGGGCTGTTTGGCCCCTTTCTGGTTTGCGTCGCTGGCGCAGCCGTCTAAAGGCTGCACTCAGTGATGCAAAGCTGAAAGGAGCTCTGTTTCGGAGCTCCTTCTGGCGCCGCAGAAAGGGTGCCCCAGGTGCCCTTGCGCGGCGCCAGCACATCACTTCCGTGCCACTCCATTTGGAGGCGGAGCAGTCGTGATGTCCCAATGGCGGCGCACATGTAGAAAGGGCGCCGCCATTTTGTACGTACTAGGGTTAGGGCATCCAGAAAGGACGCCCTTTCCTAACCCTAGTACGTACCTAGTACATACTTTGTGCACGTCTGGAACGTGCCTTTGACATGTTTACGAACAAAAAAATAAGAATAACGTATCTAGGTAGGTTTCTAATCCTGGCTATCCTTGAATCAGCCTATACATATTGTCACTTTCAATCTCAATTAAAGCTTCATCCCTATCCATGAATTCTGCCAGCACTGGGACTAAGGGCTCGAACAGACAGGATTCAAAGGGTGGTTTTCCTTTCTTCTGAGAAGGGGAAAGGGGGAAGGAGAAGATCTGAACTGACCAGTCAGCTTGATGTAAATACCAGGTAAGTTTTAAGAGAATACAGTCAGTTTGTGAACACTCAGAAGGAAATATTAGAATGGATTACTAAGAGCTAGCACAGGCTTCTCAAAAACAAGTCATGCCAAACTAATCTTATATCTTTATCTGACAGAAATACAACCTTGATAGATCGGATTTTCCCCAGAATATTCTTGCAGACAGTCTGATAAAATGTGCCCTGTTAGGTGGATTTGTAACTGGTTGACCCACCAAAACCCAAAGATACCAATACTTTCTCTTCATCCTGGAAAGAAACAACTAATGGGAGGTCTCAGCATTCTGACCTGGGGCCAGTGTTTTCCAACATCTTTATAAATTACTTTTATGAGGGAACAGAAGGCATGCTTATCAAATTTCCAGATAATAGGGGAGATGTTATCTGCAAATAAGCCTTGATCTAAGGGAGGTTGCCTGGGAAGTGAATTGGGTTTTTGTTTTGTTTTTAAAAATATTTTACTTCACTTTCAGCCAAAAAGACTCTTACAGTGGGTCACATCAGAACAATAACGAGCAAGGCAATATATGTTTGAACAGTGATTTTCAAATCCACTTGTCATAGAATCCAGATTTCTAAAATCTAATGCTTTCTCTGTCACATTATCTTCCTGTGACTCATAACCTGGAAGTAACATGGTTACTAGTAACTAGTAGATTAAATCATTTGGGGTGGAACAATGTTACTTTTCAAAAGTAAGGTAATAAGCAGGGAAGGTGTTAGTTTATTACTATAAAATATTATCATTACTGTCTAGTTATTTCTAAAAGCTACCTTTTAAGAGTATTTAAAATCAGTTTAGAGGCATTTTGACAGGAAGTTCTCAGGTTTTATGACATGTCAATCCTAAACTGCCACATCCCAGCACTGGAAAGGAACAAGGAGGAATGAGCAATGCAATAGTCCATGTAACATTAATTGCAAAGAATTATGACAATAGCCTGAAACAGACAGGCAAAAAAAGCCCGCTTCCAAGCAGCTTGGGAACATGGTGATTACATGATCCATGCCCTCAAGCTGCCTGGAGACTGCCCAAACCCAGAAAAGCCGCCATGAAAAGGAGCAGTAAAAACCACTCCTTTTCATAGTGCAGTTCAGAATTGGGTGGCAGGGCAGATTGAGGCTACACGCATGCAGTCGTTGTGGCTCCGGGGCAAGCAGCTCCAGGACAGCCCCAATCTGCCATTTTTTGGTGGTCAGTTTTGTCCAATGTTTATCTCAGTACAGCGTAAAGTTGACACATGTGTCAGGCCTGGGGCTTTTCATAAGGAAAAGCTTGAAAGGCTGCAAGTGCTACATCAGAGGTCAGAATCATGTGGCCATCCTGACATTGTGGGACTGCAGCTCCCCACAGCCCTGGCCAACATAGCCAATACACTTCTTAGCTTAGCTCTAAGCTCTGTCTGAGAAAAGCAGACTGTACCTATTTTCACTCGTAGCTCCAGTCCCACCTCAGTGTCACGAACACCATACTCCTGTTGGATGCTGAAACTACATTTCAGTGCCAGAGTGATGATGTCATTTATATGGCAACGTTCCACCTTCCAGAGTGCCAGTAAAGCATCCCCTGGAAATATCAGAAAGAAATAATTGGTTTATGAGAAGCAGTGACGCCAGAGCTAGACCTAGACTGGTCAAGTCAAGTCTGTCAATATGTGATCTCTCTTAAGCACTCAATTCTCAAAGACAGATGTGTACTTCTCCTGCATTGTCATCTGCTTCAGTGACTTATTGTGACATTTTGTGCTCTGTGGCTGTCTGTACATCTAGCCACAAATGTCTCATCCCAGTTAACATATTGAATAGTAAGAGAGCAAATTTCTTTAGTGTGGGGGTGGGCAACTATGCAAGGAGTAATTTTCACTGCTGCAACACCCCAGTTGCTTTGGTGAAGAGGAAGTGATGTTATGTCACTCTCACTTTCAAATTAAATTGGTCAGATTTTTTAAAGGGTTTGGACATTGGTGGGGGAGGGAGGGGGACGGAGGGAGCAGTTATGGTGGGTAATATGTACTGGTGACTTCTGACTATATTTCTCTCTTGTCTATTCCTGGCATATTGAGTTGAAAGGCACTGATACCAGCAAAGTAGCACTCAAGGTTTCCAACTAGGAGTAGAATACCAACAATGTCCACTTTGTGAATTTCTATTTTCAAATTGAATCCATCAGTTCAAAGGTAATAGTGATGGTCATCCAATTAATATCCTAAGTACTACTATTTTTGTCTCCCAATTCTTTTAAGCAGTGGTCCCCAAAGCTTTTTGGACTACAGCCCCCTTTTCTCTTGGGTGACAACCCTAGTGCCCCCCCCCCCAAACACATATTTCTTGATATTAGGTCTACTTACTATGTTCTACTGCACATTCAGAACAACCAATCTCAATTGCTGCTCCCTTTATCACCTCATCACCCTGGAAAAAACAATCTAGTAGTTGGCTGAGCAGTGAATGAGAAGCCCCTCGCTCATGCCAGCTTTGTGGCAGAGGTGTCACTAAGTGGTAGGGGAGTGTGGGCCACACCAGGTGACACTATATGTGGGGGTGACACCACAACCAACACCCTAACAATGCCACTATTGCTACCTAATGTATTCCTTTTGGAAGAAATGGGGTGTAACATTAACATATCTTGCAAGACATGAGAAGCTCAGCGGATGAGAAAGTGTGGCAAAATAAGGGGGGAAACAAGGCCTCTCCTTTCTCCTTCTCCACTGAGCTTCAAACATCATTTGGGAGAAGAGGAGACAGTGCAGGACTTTCTGGTTTCCTCCATCCTCCTGGCCTAGCCTCATCCAGCCATGAGAAAGGGAGAATAATAATAATAATAATAATAATAATAATAATAATAATAATAATATGGCTGCTGTCTCCCACTGACATACCAGACTCCTGCTTTGGATTCCTCCTGCACCCCATTCATGAAACTGGCATCTCTTGTGTGAATGGGAGACAGAGGTCTTCAGTTTCAGGAGTTAGGATAATTAAGAAGTTGTTTTGGAGTTGTTTACTATTGCCATTAAATTCAGAGATATATGGAATTATTAAGATGTAACATTAATACAAAAAACATCCCTAATGATTCTGTTTGGTCTGATGGGGAGGAGGTCAATGGGGGGAGGTGTCACCATGAGTTATGTCACTAGGTGAAACCAATCCCAGTGATGCTTCTATCTTACGGCAAAGGCCAGTGTGAGTAAGTGGCCTCTTAATTGCTGCTCATCCAGCTGCTCAGTTGCTGCTCCCAAAGTGACCAGGTGCAAAAGGAGAAGCTTCTGCCTTGTGTGGAAGGACTCTTAATCCCTCTTCATCAGGGCAGACAGGGGTGCAACTAGTGTATGTGTAGGGAGTTTACAGAGGCCATGTGCTCTGGACTGACGACTGGCAAGGATGTGGAAAGGGAGAGATTTTAACTACTGGAGCTAATCCAAGGTAAAGGACTCTTTCCAAGAATTGATGCCAGACATTCCTCCCTTCATTTTCCAGAGACATGCCTTCCCTACAGAGCTTTTTTGTATGCTTTTAATTGTAGTGAGGTTTTTTCCCCTAATATTGTAAGCCACTCTGAGACCCAGTTTTGGGAAAGGGCCGGGATAATAATAATAATAATAATAATAATAATAATAATAATAATGGAGTGAACTTGTGTGGGGAGGTGGAGAGTGGGAGAAACCACCACACAAAGCAATTAGCCAGGCTGTGTGGTGGTTTTAAGGGACCCTGAAAAGAGGTTTCATGGAACCCTCATCCCCACCATGATCCCAAAGGCTGCTTATTGTCCTTCTTTCTTAGTAATACTTTGACTGAAAGACCCCCTGCCATCCCTTTCTCCTTTCACCACTTTCCTACTGCCCTCTTTTCCCGCACTGCCCCCCTGGATGCTTCCACTGCTCCCGGGGGGGGATGTCATGCCAACCTCTTTGGGAATCACTGCTTTAAAGGCTTAGAAAAGCTTCCATTTTGATGTTTTCCAGCCTATCCTCATGCAGGGAGGTCTCCAGTTTTACCTTCATTTCTTAAAACAGGGCTTGGAATTTTTATTTATTTTTTTAATTGACAGACAGAAAAAACCAACAAATAATTCCATTCATGAGCAAGAGCCACCAGTGGAAGGAGTCAGAGCCACCACTAGGCAAAGCCCACAATACCTGGGCTGCATCCACACTGTAGAAATAATTTGGTTTGACACTACTTTAACTTCCATGGCTCCATGCTATGGAACTCTGGGAACTGTAGTTTGTTGTGGCCCCAGGGGGGAGCTTAAAGCCAAGTGTCACCCATCCTGTATCTATGCATTTCGTTTTTCTGCCCTAAATGCACTATCTTACATTTTTCTGTGTTGGAAGGAAGGATGTGTTTCCAAAACAAGGTGGCAGGTGAGGGGAATCAGGGAGAAACTACTGCAAATAGTAGAAGGCAGCGGTAGATATGCAGATGGGAAACAGTTGTGTTATCAGAAGAGATGTGAATATAGCAGAGTGCTGATTACCCCAAACTGTCTTCAAGCTCAAATAACCTGGATAATCTTGGTGACAGTCTGCTGCTGTTGAATGCCAGGTTGGTGAATGGGAAAACAAGTGCCATTCAGAATTTGATCTTGAATGAGCAGGCCGACCTGACTTGTATAATAGAGAGTTGGCTGGATACTGCGGGGTGAAGGTTGTGGGTGGAAGCGGTAATCTCTCTCAGATTTGCCCACTAGGTTTTCCTGTGCAGCAGCCATTGAGACCTGGAGGGCAGTAAAGTGGAGTTGCAGTGGTCTATTATGATTTCATTCCCATAATCTGATGCCCTATCTGTCTGCAGATTTTGAGTGTGTATACCTAAAGGTGGGTTGCCAGGACAGAATAGGGATTCTGTTGGGGTACTGCTCACCCCACTGCATAATAGATAGCTGGGGTGGTCTCAGTGTTAGAGTCCCCTTCATTTTGTGGTGTTGGGGGACATCCATGCTGAGACCACCTTGTTGGGAGTGACTTAGGGCTTCATGACCTCCTTGACAACCATTGGTCTGTCCTGTCCCAAGTGGTATCTAGCCTCACTCATACTGTTGGGCACACTCTGGATCATGTTTTCTGTAGTGAGTGGAGTGATGGTGATAATGGTGTGGAGGAACTTTCTGTAGTTCTGTTGTCATGGACAGATCATTATCTGCTCAGGTTTAGACTCACTCAGACCTAGAACCTGTGAAGGGATGGGGAACCAACTGGATGGTCCATCCCAGAAGACTGATGGATCCAAACAGCTTCCTGGTGAGTCTTGGGAATTTCCCTGTCACCTTGACAGCTTGTTACCAGTTCATTTCTGGGGACAATTCAAAGTGCTGGTCATGACCTATAAAGCCCTACATAATTTAGGTCCAAACTCTTTGAGAGAACGTATCTCCCCATACGAACCTGCCAGAGCCCTAAGATCCACAGAAGAAGGCTTTCTCTTGGTCCCACCACCATCACAGGCTTGCCTGATGAGGGCATGAGAGAAGGCTGCTCCCACTCTCTGGAATGCCCTTCTACAAGAAGCAAGCTGGCCCCCTCCCTGCTTGCCTTTCATCATCAAGCTAAAAAGGTTTTATTCAGGCAGGCTTTTAATGTTTAATCACGGGATGGCTTTTATATGGGGTGTTTGTTTTATGGGGTGAATATTTGTGGTTTTAATATTTGTAATTTTATATTCTTTTAGCTGATGTTTTAAATTATTTTATTGTACGTCAGACCTCTGTATCTACCGAGAATCCATTCTGGACCCCCCCCCCCAATGGATACAAAAATATGTGCATGCTCAAATCCTATTAAAAGAAATGGCGGGACAATGTGCCAGAACCTGCTAGCATGGACACGGGCACGCATGTGCTGCCATTCAGCAAAACGGGGGCTTGCCACCCATGGATGGTTAAATCTGTGGATGACAAGTCCCTGATAAGAAGGACAGACTGTAATGTATTTCTCAGAATTTTTGGACATCCAAACAGATTATAGGCTTGGGTGTAGAGTTTCAGGCTGCCCATGAATAGAGAGCCCAGAGGTTTTAAAAGAGAGCTGGGCCTCATGGGCCCAACCTTGCCAACAGGAGGCAGACATAAGCTATTTAAACTGTCTTGACCCTTCATCGGCCTCTTTTGAAAGATTTCATCCCACCATCCCGCCCTCAGGACAGTATGGACCTGTTCAGTCGCTCCCCAGGTTTTTTTCCCTACCTCATACTGTTTCTAGGGACTGGTGGTTGGCTTGGGGCAGGATGTTTAACTAGGTTTCCCCTGGCCTTAATGGAGGTGGGGGAACAACCAGTGTGCACCTAGGCACCCCATTGAGGTGAAAGGTCTGGATCAGGGCCATGGGGGCTGCTCATGAAACAGCCTTTCAGGAAGATATGGGGGGTTTGCCCTCTCTTACAAACTCAAGGGAGTTTGGGAGAGTGTGCCTCACATCTGCCTCATATCTACCTCCCTATGACTGTCTGAAGATACAATCCGAGGATTCAGTTGCCCTCAGAGTCTGATGTTTTCACCCAATGGGAAGGCTGAAGAGGTAGTCTAGGTAAAGACACCTGGCTTCAGCTGTACACACATCTGGATTTTACCTTCAGTTGATGTCTCAAAAGTTTACAGTTATCAGTTAGGGTTTAAATAGGTTTAAGGTCTAATAAAGGCCCATTATTTACATCCCATTTTATGATGGGAGCTTAATATTTGTGAGCCATCTTGGGTCCCTTTCTGGGAGAACAGCGGCATAGAAATAAAATAAATTCCAGACAAGTCACGTGATGCGGATTCAAGCAAAGCAGAGTGAGTGCACATTGTATTACCACACCGGAGGGTTCAATGATTCGAATCGGCACCCTTGCGCATGCTCAGTGGGACTCTGGACACTGTTATCCTTCCCTGCCCCCTCCTTAGGTGTCATCCTTCATCAGGATGCAGGAGCAGCAGGGGATGATGGGATAGGTAGCAGAGGGGGCGAGATGGGGATGCAGGAGCAGCAGGGGATGATGGGTGGCAGGGTGGCAGAGGGGGCGAGATGGGGATGCAGGAGCAGCAGGGGATGATGGGATAGGTGGCAGAGGAGGCGAGATGGGGATGCAGGAGCAGCAGGGGATGATATGATATGTGGCAGAGGGAGGTGAGATGGGGATGCAGGAGGAGGAGGGCAATGAAGGAGCAGGATGAAGGGGGCCAAGGGGGGGGGGGCAACATCGGAGTGGTTTTCAACACCAGACCAATTCAAAGTGAAATCAAAGTGATGTTCAAAGCAAATTCTATGAATTACCTTTTTTCCAATTTCACCAAACTAAGGGGTCACTTTGGAATCACTGTGGAAGCCCCACGGAAGGAACTCCCATAGAAAGGAATCATGTCTGAAAACACATTCACGTTATGACGTGAATCTGAATCGTTGGAACCGCACTCATGTCGGAACTGAGCTGCAAGAGCTCACGAACTTCCCATGTTGATCATGCCATCCCTTCCCCACTGTTAGTGCTGCTTTGCCCCAGTGGACTTTGGGGTTTTCAAATATTGGTATTTTCCTTGTCAGTCCTGCAAAAATAACTCTTTTTCTCCCCACCCTCCTTTCTTGCATTAGGGCACCACCTGCCCTGGTCATGCACAGGACTGCAAAGCTGCCTGGCCCTTTATCTTGATGGGGGAAGGCACTCTCTACCCCTCACTGTTATTTCTTTGTAGGGGAGAAGGGGATTAAGTTTATTCAGGATATTTCATTTTATCCAGCCTGAAGATGTAGACAGGATTCTTAGAGGTGACGGCCACGATATGTGTACTAGCCCAGTACTAGACAAAGGCCTTTCCTGGCTCATTAAAGTCAGGAGTTTCTGGATGAAACGCTTTATCTAGATATATTTCAACCTTGTTTCAGACCTGGTTATGGGACAGAAATAGGTTTGGCCACTTTGCAGGACAACCTATGATGAGAACTAGACAGGGGAAACATGTCACTGTTGGTTCTGCAGGACCTTTCTATGGCTTTCAAATTTTTACTAATTCTTGACTGGAATAAGAGGAAAGTAGGCTCAGTTTTCAAACCAAACAAAATGTCCCGCCACTCCCAATTCATATACTTTTTAAAATTGCTTATCCATAATGCATACCTGCAAATTTCAAGACATCACCTCCAAAAACAAGCACCTCTGTAGACCAAAGGAAAGAAGAGAAGAACAGAGTTTCAGAAAGATTTCTGAGGAGAAACCTGCTTTTCAATGACTGAATTGTCTTTTGTATTGGTTACTTCCAAATGGTGGCCCTTGACTGTATATAATCAATTCTCTTTCACAATAAAATTCAAATTGCAGTTGACTTCTCATATTATCAGAAGTACTGTAGATTGTATATCCCATTGTATTCCATCCACACTAGTGGGTGTGATGTACCTGCTCTGTGTAATGCTGCATACAATTACTATAATCCTTGAACTGGGTACCAGTTTATAACCCCATGTGAGTCTGTTTGTCTGTCTGTGTCAAATAAATTGAATAGCACTGTTTTCAGCTACGACCTAGGTCTCAGAACAGTAATACTATTATTAAAAACAAGGATTGTTAACAAAGCAGCAGCTGTTTTTTCCATAGTATACACGAGAGCATTTGTTTAAAATTATAACTAAGATGTTTTCTGGTTTGATTTTTAAAATGAAAGAGCTGAAGATATAGTGTCATATGTTATAATATAATTAACAGTGCTACAATAAAATTATAAAATAATGCTTTTTTATAAACAAATATACATTATAAAATTATTTTTAGCACTATACTCTTGTTTTTAAAAAAATAGGTAGGAAAATTAATAGTGACAATTAAAGTGCAATTTAAAAGCATTCAATTTAACGCAATTAAAATGCAATTTAAAAAGCAATTTTTAAAACACCATCCTCATTGCAAAGGTTACAGTGAAAGTGTTGTGGATTGTGAGAGGCTCGGTGTTCTGAGACATCATCTAAGACATCGTTTGTGTCAAATCCAAAGAAAGATGGAAATAAAGCACTAAACATACCTATACCTGTGAAGAGTATGTATTTTTATTTTTATTTTTTTTTTAAAAAAATAGTCTTCCTGCATTCTGACAACTACAGAACAGGAATGGTATGGACATTTCTCCATTTCCCAACTCAGGTAAAATTTGGAGTTGAGAAACACTGGTGAGAAGAAAAATGGCATGTGAAAAGTTTCCTCACATCATGGGAACTTTTTTTTTTTTTTGCTCCCAACACAACATAAACAACAGACAAACCAAAATAATGCTGCCTTGGGTCACTTTGAAAGTGTGCTGTTTAAATAACACACACATCTTAAGAGGCCAGAAGCTGTGCCAAAGCTGCTCTGCAGTCCTTAGGACTGGAGTGTGGCCTTGGTACAGCTTCCAGCCTCTTAGGATGCCTGCATCATTTAAACAGTATACCTCCAAAGTGACCCAAAGCAGCTTTGTTTTGGCCTGTCTCTTTGGGCCCACGGTTTCTCAGGTAATTTTTAAAAATTACACACAGGAAACTGCACAGCTTCCAGAAGAAATCTCTCACCCACTTACATTGTTTTTCACTATCTTTGGAGGGGTGGGGAGGGGGGGGTGCAGAAAAGACAAAACTAAATTGCAGACTATACCCCATATAAATAACGTGGTGAAGTATTTCACATTATGGCTGCAACCTTCAACCAATTCGACATTCAACAAATGACAGAACTGATGGATAACTTGAATCATAGAATCATAGAATCACAGAATCATAGAGTCGTAGAGTTGGAAGAGACCACAAGGGCCATCTAGTCCAATCCCCTGCCATGCAGGAACTCTCAATCAAAGAGATGGCCATCCAGCCTCTGTTTAAAGGCCTCTAAGGAAGGAGACTCCACTACACTCTGAGAGAGTGTGTTCCACTGTCATACAGCCCTTACTGTCAGGAAGTTCCGCCTAAAGCTGAGGTGGACTCTCTTTTCCTGCAGCTTGCATCCATTGTTCTAGGTCTTGTTCTCTGGAGCAGCAGAAAACAAGTTTGCTCCCTCCTCAATATGATATCCGTTCAAATATTTAAACAGGGTTATCATATCACCTCTTAACCTTCTCTTCTCCAGACTAAACATACCCAGCTCCCTATGTCATTCCTCATAGGGCCGTGATGGCAAACCTATGGCACATGTACCATGGATGGCATTCGGTGCCATTTCGCCAGGCACAGGCCTGGGACAAGAAGGAACAGGCACGCATGTGCCTGTTCCTCTTCCTCCCTGCTTTTTCCTGGCCTCTGAACTGGAAGACCTAGAGATTCCCAGAGATAACATTATACTCATGTATAAGTCTAAAAATTTAGATCAAAAAATTGACCCAAAAAACTGGAGTCGACTTATCCATGGGTCAATGTAAGTACTGTATCTTAGCTCTTATTTAAAAGAAGGAACAATCTCCTGGTGAAAAGCAAGAGTATAATATGTGAAGCACTGACTCCCTCTACTTCCTCATCCATTCAGTCTTAAGAGTAAGCACAGAGTTATGTCTGATGAAATGTTATAAGTTCTTTGACATTGTTTTGGTTTGCTTCATCCTTTAGATTTTTGCTATATGCCCCTAAATTTTACCCTCAACTTATCTATGGGTCATAGCAAAATCCATCATTTTGGCCCCAAAAACTTGCCCTCGACTTATACATGAGGTTGACTTATAGTCGAATATATATATTAATTAAATCCATGAATAATCAAATCCGCAAATATCACAGCCAGAAAATGGCACTGGCGAGAAGGAGCCAGAGGTGCACGCATCTGGCTCCTCTTCCTAGCCCTCTCCTAGCCTTCAGCTGCCTATCCTAGAGAGCTGGAGGCCAGGAAAGAGGTGGGGAGCGGAGGAGCCGACGTATGCTGGCTTCTCCATCCCCCCATGGGCCCTTTCAGATCCATAGCTGTCTCTGGAAAGACTGCTATGGGTCTGAAATTGCACGGGGGGGGGGGGGTGGAGGAGAGGCCAGCTAATTCCAGAGGGTGGCAACCAGAGCCACCCGCCACCTTTCTCCAAAGCCCGTTTCCTGGCTTCTGAGTGTCCCCAAAGGGAGTGTCCCTTTGGGACACTCAGAAGCCAGCAAACACCGGAGGGCAGCAGCCAGAGGCTCCTGCCTCTGGCTGCCATCCTCCAAAGCCTGTTTCCTGGCTTAATGAACACTCAGAAGCCGGCAAACACCGGAGGGCGGTAACCAGAGGCACCTGCCTCTGGATGCCATCCTCCAAAGCCCATTTGCCGTCCTTTGAGTGAGGCCAGCAAACAGCAGGGGGAAGAGCCAGAGGGACACTCAGAAGCCAGCAAACACTGGGGGACAGCTGGAGGCCAGGACGGGGGGGGGGGGGCAGAAACCCCGCCCACTAAAATCCCCAGTGCCGTAAAAAAAAATCATTTGGGACACAAGGCCCCCAAAAGGTTCGCCATCACTGTCATACAGCATGGTTTCCAGACCCTTCATCATTTTAGTCACCCTCCTTTGGAAATGCTCCAGTTTTTCAATGTCCTTTTTGAATTGTGGTGCCCAGAACTGGACACAATATTCCAGGTGGGGCCTCACCAAAGCAGAATACAGTGGCACTATTACTTCCCTTGATCTAGACACTACACTTGTCCCTCCATATTTGTTAGGGTTAGGTGCACAGGACCCCCATGAATATGAAAAAAGCAAATAACAAAAACACCATGTTTTTACCTGAGAGGACACCTCTCTAGGAATCTTTAGGTCCTCCAGTGCTAGTCTGTGGTGAACGTCCAACAGACACTGACCATAGAACTGCACTGCAGGAGCTACAAATGTCTAGTAGAGTATTCTCTCTAGGAATCTCTAGATCTTTCAGTGCAACCTAGAGATTCCTAGAGAGAACATATTAATTAAATCTGTGAATAATCAAATCTGCGAATATCAAAGCCGCAAATATGGAGGGATGAGTGTATACTTTTATTGATGTAGCCTAAAATTGTATTGGCCTTGTTAATTGCCTCATCACACTGTTAACTCATGTTCAACTTGTGGTCTACTTGGACTCCTATATCCTTTTCACATGTAGTCTCGTTCAGCCAGGTGTCCCCCATCCTATATCTGTGCATTTCATTTTTCCGCCCTAAATGCAATGCCTTACATTTCTCTGTGTTGAATTTCATTTTGTTAGCTTTGGCCCAGCTTTCCAGTTCATTCAGATCATTTTGAATTTTGAAACTGTCCTCTGGGGTATTAGCTACTCCTCCTAATTTGGTGTCATCTGCAAATTTGATAAGTATGCCCCAAATCCTGTCATCTAAGTAATTGATAAAGATGTTGAATAGCACTGGGCCCAGGACAGAGCCCTGTGGGACCCCACTGGTCACTTCTCCCCAGCATAAAAAGGAGCCATTGTTGAGCACACTTTGGGTTCGGGCGGTCAACCAATGACAAATCCATGTAACAGTTACCTTGTCTAGCCCACATTTTACAAGCTTGTTTGCAAGAATGTCATGGGGAACCTTGTCAAATCAATGAATCAGAGAGATGAGTCCGATATACAGTGACTTGAAAAAGGAGTTTAAGAAACATTTGAAGGATGGGATAAGGGAATGTTTAAAGTTGGAAGCAAAAGACATTCTTAAAAAAGTCTTTAATCCAAATTTCTACAGATATGCAGCAGATGAATGAAAAGTTCACTTTTTTGGAGGAAAGTACTATGAAATTAGAAGAATTTGCTGAAACGATGACTGTAAGGAGAGAACAGGACCTGGAAGCAATGGTTCTGGTGGAGATAAAAGGGAGAGAAATGAACTTAAGATTTAGAAGGACTGAGGGACAACAGAATATTCATGGAAGGATGGTGGATGTCTTGTCAGTATTTGTGGGAAAAGAAAAAGAGAAATTGAAATTTGAAGTGGATAAAGTTTTCACGTTGGATTCTTGGGTTGCAAGACAGATGAAGCTAGTCAGATATCTGATAATTCGTTTTGTAAAAAGACACATGAAGTCTGAGATTCTTCAGTTGCACCAGACAGATAAATTGAGTATGGGTGAGAAAATTATTTAGATTTTTAAAGCTATATCAGCAAACATTTTAAAAGGGAGTAAAGAATATAGCATCTTAACAGACAAACTGAAAAGATGTGGAATTTAGTTTAGTTGGGAACACTTGGAAGGTGTGGCTTTTTTATTTCTTTTAAACGCTATTAAGAACCTTAAATACAATGTTTGGAGATTTGAAGCTATCAAAAACTTACAAGCTGACAAAGCTCCTGATCCAGATGGATTTTCTGCTGATTTCTACAGAAATTTCTACCAACACCACTAAAAGAGATGCTAAATGCAATCCCAAGAGTTGGGATTCCAGAGTCCTGGAAACTTGCAAACATAAATCTAATCCATAAAGAAGGGAAGGATAAAACCAAAGTGGAAAACTACAGACCAATATTTCTCCTTAATCTGGACTATAAAATCTACACATCTATTCTGGCATCATGATTAAAAAAACACTCTAAAAGAAGATCATGGGTTGTTGGTTTTTTTACCAATGAGACAAATGAAAGAAAATATTAGAGTTCTTCTAGACATGGTTGAATACTATGAAAAAAACAATGAAAAGAAAATAGCAGTGTTGTTTATCGATGCGAAAATCCTTTTGACAGTGTAAAATGGGATTATATGATGAAGGTACTTGAAAAACATGGAGTGGGAGATAAATTTCTAAGTTGGATCCAAAATATTTATATGGATCAAATGGCACAACTAATAATAAATGGTAAAAAGACAAAATTCAAAAGGGTGCTCTTTTTCACCTTTTGTTATTAATTATAGTTCGAGAAATCCTCAGTAATTTTATTAGAGAAGATCCAAAGATTCAAGGCACCAAAATAAAAGACTTAGAGTACAAACTCCGAGCATACAAATTTGAAAAAAGAAATTCAAATTCTTAAAAAACAACTCTCCCAAGAAACAATACAAGAAATAGCAAATAAATTAAAGTTTATTAAGCAAAAACATTTTGAAAATGCAAACAAGCCGGGGAAGTGGCTATCGTACAGACTAAGGAAAGACAAAGAGAAAATGCTAATATTAGGTATCAAGAATAAAGGGAAATATCAAACACAACAGAAAAAAAATCAAGATTTTTTTCTATAATTATTATTGTAAATTGTTCAAATAACAAGTAACATCAGAAGATAAAGGAAAATACAGAAATATTTGGAAAAGGAGAAAATCCCACAAATATCAGAGGAACAAAGACAGGAATTTAACAAACCAATATCAATCTCAGAAATAACAGAAGCAATCACAAAGGCAAAAACAGGGAAATCGCTGTGACCCAATGAGTTTACAGCTCAGTTTTATAAAACATTTGAGGCAGAACTGGCATTGTATAGAACTATAAAATAAATAAACCAACAGATAATCCCTACTTCCTGGAAAAGTGCTCTAATTATACTAATGCCTAAAGAAGATAATGACCTATCAGAAGTTATAAACTATAGACCAATTTCTCTGTTGAATACAGATTATAAAATCTTTGCATCAATACTGACTGAATACAATTTATAAGTCTGGGAAAATATCTGGATTCAGGATGATCAAACAAAAATCTAATATAATCTAATATAATCACAAAAAAACATAACAATAGATGAATAGAAAGCACTCACAGAAAAATTTAAATGCCAGATCATTAAGACAGTGAAATATCTAGGCTTATGAATAACCAAACCAACCAAAAAAAAAAAAAAAAAACCACACAGATTTGTTTGACAAAAACTATAACAATAAGTGGAAAGAAATAAAAAAGGTCTAATAAAATGGTCAAAATTTAAATTATCTTTCTCAGGTAGAATTGCCACAGTCAAAATGTCAGTCCTTCCTAAACTCAACTTTTTATTCACAATTCTACCCAGTATAACAAATAATAAACCATTCGACTTGCGGAATAAAGAATTGGAAAAAAAATAATATGGGAAGGAAAGAAGGCACAAATAAAATGGAAAACACTGATAGAAAAAATAAATAAATGGAGGATGTGACTTGCCTGACTTAGAACTTTATTACCAGGCCAATATGCTAACATGGTTAGCTAACTGGATAAAGCTAGAAAATGAAAGACTATTAAATTTGGAAGGACTGAGTCTCCAGTTCAGGTGGCACACATACATCTGATATGCTAAAATTAAGGAACATAAGGAATGGGAATATCATTTCTTTCAGAGACTAGAACACGGAACAATGGATGCAAGCTCCAGGAAAAGAGATTCCACCTCAACATTAGGAGGAACTTCCTGACAGTAAGGGCTGTTTGACAGTGGAACACATTCCATCGTAGTCTCCTTCTTTGGAAGTCTTTAAACAGAGGCTGGGTGGCCATCTGTCGGGTATGCTGAAAAACACTGAAATTCTGGATCATGCCAACAACTATCAGGTCAGAATGCACAGAGAAACCATTAAAATCCACAAACACGTGGACAATTTCAACAGGAAAGAAAAAACCCTGAAAGTAAACAAAATTTCGCTACCAGTCCTAAAATACACCAAAATCAAGACTCAGCAAAATTCAAATGAAAATCAACCAGAGTCAGGGGATTTCCCAGCAGACAACAGCTCACCAATTAAACAGACATTGGCGGGTTACAGACCGCCATTTTGGACGTCCTCAGGACATCCCAGTTTGACAAAGGGGTCCATAACAGAGTCTGTAACAAATGGCGGTGGCCGTTCCACATGTCTGCCACCATTTTGACGTAGCGGACGCTGTGTGTCCGCACGTCGTGCAGTGGAAGTGACACCATGAGTGCGCAACTAGCACCTCACGGTGTCTCTTCCGGGCCGCAAGAAGGAGCGCGATTTTCACGCTCCTTCTTGGCAGCTTCCGGGAACTGCGCCGTTTGGCTGCTGCGGTTCCCAGACACTGCAACCGGCGGCGGCGGCAGACCGCCCCTTCTCAGCGGTCTGTAATGTACCATAAATCCTCTTCGCATATCCTCCCATCCTGAGGCCTTGCCAACAGACCAACACACTGATTAACATGTAAATCACTTCCTCTTAACCAAGGGTCACACACTTCCATGCCACCACCCTCTGAAGATGCCAGCCACAGATGCAGATGAAACATCAGGAATAAATTCTTCCAGAACACGGCCACATAGCCCAAAACATCCACAAAAAACTATGGGTGCCAGCTGTGAAAGCCTTTGACTTCACTGTGTATTGATGCTTGATTGCTGGGAAAATATGGCATCTCTCAAAAAGAAACTCGGCAGTAAAGAAGCAATAACTGTCATTTGTTGTACTACAGATTCCATCGTAGTCTCCTTAGTTTTTGTTCCAGGAAAAAAAAACAAGCTTCATTTATATACCTCTTCATACCGCCTAAGCCAGGGGTAGGCAACCTGCGGCCCGTGGGCTGGATGCGGCCCGGCAAGGCCTTGGGACCGGCCCCCGCCTGGTCCTGCTGCCGATTGCCGCCGGAGCCTTTGGCCTCTCGCGTGAGGGCATGGGGCCTTTGGCCTATCAGGAGGAGGCAGGCAAGGGGGGCAATTCTCTATAGAAGCCTCCAAAACATGCATTTATATTAACATTTTTTAAAATCAGCAAATTTTTTGCGTGTCCTCCATTTATTTAAAAAAAATGTCCTCCATTTGAAAATTTTGTCCTACATTGGTCCCCGTTTATTTATTTAATTAATTTTTTAAAAAAAATATTTAATTATTTAATTTTTAGCTTCGGCCCCCCAGTTGTCTGAGGGACAGCAACCCGGCCCCCGGCTCAAAAAGCTTGCCTATCTCTGAAGCAGTGTCTAAGCGGTCAAGGTATTTTGAAGACCAGCTGACAACTCCATCAATCCCACTGACATACTTCTTGTGAATAATCATGCAATGCTGCTGTACTCACCTTCCACAATGTCCCCTACGTAGTGATTGAGAGTCTGAGTCAGTTCGTCAGCACCACGGTCCAGTTTGGTGTCCATGCTAAATTTTTCAGTCAATGCTGTGAAACCTTTAATATGCATAAGCACTTGGTGTCAATAAAAGAAAACCTGGAACTGTGAATTAGACTCAAAGAATGAAAGGGCAGATCAGAGCTTATGAATCACTTTTGAAGAGGATGTCTGATGAACCTGCTCTGTGTCTGGTTTGCTTTTTATGGGGTTGAAACAGCAGTACGCCTAACTGCTATTGCAAGTTACTGGATTGCCTTCTTATAGAATATGTCTTGGCAACTATGGGGGCCAATGATCACCCTCAAAATCACTATATTGAATAATAATAATAATAATAATAATAATAATAGCAATAATATATTTATTTGTATCCCGCCTCCCCCTTTTGAGGATCGTGGCAGGTATTGAAGACAGACATAACCATTATTCTTCAAGCTCAGGCTCAGAAATTAATGTCAGGGGCACAAAAAGTGTGTATCAAGAGCCAATTTTTTAAGCCTGAGGATTCTTCTCTGGTTTTTTGCCTACCTGAAATGTCTACAAAGAGCAGGACACCATCAAAACTCTCAATGAAAGGGACTTCCTGAGAGAAATCACCATATACTATCAAGTCAGGGACATGAGCAGCTACTTTGCCAAGCGTGGAGATCTCATTCAGCTTTCTGTCCTCTATCCTTATTACTGACATTGTGGCTTCTAGATGTGTTAGGTTAATGAAGGTAGTGGCTCAGTGGGAAAGAGAGCCTCTTGATCTTCTGTGATGCCCAGGCACTGTGAATGTTCCTTCAACACATGCCCAGACAGCATCTCTGTTGCCATGCATATGTCACAATGAAATGGCATATGTTTTTACTCCAATAATAGTTACTGGGAGCTATAGATATCTTGGCAACAGTTACTAAGCTATAGAGAAGGCTGTATTTAGCATTCCTAACCAATGTGCCTATGAATGCGAAGGGACTAAAGGATTGAGGATTTTGGAGTCCAGGCGAGTGCCTATAGGGAGATGCAGTCTGCCAAATAGTTTGGACAAAAGTTGTATAGGACCTTATAACCAGAAGTGTGGATTTTGCTTGGAAACAGACTGATAGGCAGCAAAGAGATTACAACCAAGGATACATCTATAGTGCATACTTAGGCTTAGTCTACTTCCTCAAATCTTCATAGTATGCAAATTATTGTAATTAGTCTAATGTGCAAACTGCACACGTTAACTGCTGCATTTTTTTTCTTCCAATATGTTTCAACCTTCATCCAATTTTGTAAAGTTACAAATGATCTGAGAGAACTCTGTTAAAGTTCAAATTGGTCATGGAATTCACCATGTGATGGTCACTACTACCTCTTAGGAAAACTACCTCACAGCGTTGCTGTGGTAATTAACAGGGAGAGAGAAACCATGTCAGGGATGATGGGAGTTGTAGCTCTTCACCTCTGGCTCGAACTCACCACCTTGTTACGCACCGGCGCTGACCAGTTTTGGCCAGTGGTTAAAGCTTTGCTCTAAAGCAGCAGAGTTACAGAGAATAGGCTGAAGACTCTGACAAACTCTCCAAGCCTTCTCACTCTTGCTTCCACAGAAGTCTTCACACTTCTTCAGGATCCTGCTGGCTCTTGTATCTTCACTCAAGACACCAGACAACTCAGTAGTCTTATATAAAAGATCTACTTTATTCTACTATATACAGCTCCAAAACTATCCAATACAACTCCCCACTACTACCCACAAAATACATTGGGATTCATAGCCATTATTATAGTCATTGCAAAATACCACCCACTGTTGTCTGTTTCCACCCAGTGGGCGTGTACATCCACTCTCATTGGTTCTCTTGGTTCAACCCACAATTAATGATTTCATCATCTTAGCCTTGACCACTTAACAATTCTCAGGTGTGTTCAATTATCCACTTTACATTTCTGTCCTTGGCATTTAGGACTTGTTAATTCCATTACCTTTTACACCTGTGTGGCTTCTAATTGCTTCTGCTGAGTCACCCTGACTCTCACATACATGTTTTATTTCTTTCACTGTGTATCCCATGTTGCTTTTTCCTTAACAAAGTGAACTTTCCCAGTGCAATACAAATAAAAGAAGAACAATAATATCCACATATTGTCATTCAAAGACACTCCGGTTTTAGTGTCATCTACTGTATTTCCATCTGTTTTTCACTGATTGTAAAATGCTACAAATCCATGAAAATACCACAGAAGGCACCTGAGAATAACTGCATTTGATTTACAGTGCAAGATACAGAGGAAAGTAAGAACAAACAGGAAAAAAGCATGGCTTATTACTTTTAGAAATACAGAATAAATATTTTATTATAACTAGAGAACAGTTTATCTTTCTTTCCTGTATTTGACTTTTTTCAAAATGTACATGCTGAGCAGCTCAGCTAAGCTAGGATGATTATTCTCCCACCCAACTGTTGTTTATTAATAATCAAAGTGCGAACAAACATTTGTATTTTTTACATTTACATTCTCTCTTATCTCATTAATTACAGTCTCCCGTACTCATCATATATATAAATATCTGCCAGTCGATATGTATCACTCAATGCATCTGATGAAGTGGACTGCAATTTTTAAAAGCTTATGCCAAATTAAACTTGTTATGACAGCTATTTCTTGAAAACTTTGAAAGGTGTACATTACGGGTGTAAAGCTGGAAACTTGGCAACAGCTGTAGGTAGAACTCAGAGGCACAGCTTTTCAAACAAAGTTCCCTTGGCCACAAATTTATATTTGGGATGTGAAAAAAGCAGCCAGTTCCCATGTCATTGATATTTTCTCTGAGGGAAATAAATAAATGATTTGTTTATAGCATCTAATGATGTGTGAAAGGATGTACTTGTTTCTATGTAGCCTAGGTTTAGTTGCTAGAATTAGCAGAAAGAAGCAATGGAAATGGAAAATTAGCTAGCCATGACATTTGAATCCTCTCATTGACCCTGGAACAAATGTTGGATGAGAGGAGCTAAAAAGGTTTGAAGGATCTATGTTAATACTTGAAAATCCAAAGTCAAATGATATAATGAAAAGTCTGACCAAATAATATTAATAAGTCTTCTGTGAAAACCTATCATCGTAACAATAATCCAAGTTTTGGCTTGAACTGCAGAATCAGAAGAAGAAATAGAAAGATGCTATGCTGGAATCCAAGAGAAAACTGATCACTGTCAGGAGCGCATTAGTTTAATGCTTTGCTGCCAGAATTGATTTTGAGTTGCTTTAAAAAGAGATGGGATTGATAGTATATTATTGATGCTGGTGGTTTAAACTGTGAGGTTGTGCTGTAAGAGTTAATGAGTTTCAAAAGAGCAAAAAAGGTCTGTAGAGAAAATAGTTCCTCTAGAATGTGTGTGGGAGGTTTTTACACTGGCTGAAGAGAGAGGCTTGAGTTTTACGGAGGTAAACTCCTTGGTGTTTATCACATGGAGCTTTTTGGAGATTTTGCAGCTCAGATCCAGGGTGACTGTGAGTCCAACGATGCGAATTCACATGAATGTGTTATCACACGAGATTCCTTTCTATTGGCGCTCCTTCCGTGTCGCTTCCTCAGTGATTCCAAAGTGACCCCTCATTTTGGTGAAATTGGAAAAAAAGTGAATTCATAGAATTCGCTTTCAAGCTCACTTTGATTTCACTTCGAATTGGTCTGGCGTGGAAGATCACTCTGATCACTCTGTCACCCCCCTTGGCCCCCTGCGTCCTGCTCCTTCATCTCCCTCCTCCTCCTTCATGCCATCTTGTCCTCTCTGCTACCCTGCCACTCATCCCATCATCCCCTGACTGCTCCTGCATCCCCATCTCATCCTCTATGCCATCCTGCAACCTATCCCATCACCCCCTGCCTCCTGCTTCAGTCCGATCCTGGCCACAGTGATCTCCTGCAACCTATCCCATCACCTCCTGATTGCACCTTGAGCCTGATCCTGGTTCCAGTGACCCCCTGTGACCTGTCCCATCATCCCCTGCCTCTTCCATCACTCCGATCAGTTCCTGCTACAGAGAGGAGGAGGAGAGAGGTAGCTGGGCAGCCATTTTGAGTGGTGACTGTTTAATTTTATTTTAAACTCTAGGGAGAGTGTGCTTGTTGCAGAGGGAGTGGAGCTTCAGTGAGTCACTAGGGGGCGGAGCTAGCAGACTAGCTCTATATTACTCCTCCCAGAGTCGCGCATCTAATAGCATGCGAAATTTTATTTGTATTTTTATTTCATTTTTTTTCATTCAAGGAAATCTACAGCAGAGGCAGAGTTGATTGAACTCACTGCCACAAATTGTTGAAACATCACGGGCTTTAACGCTGGTGTTTTCTGGAGGATTTTTTTTTTTCAGGAGGAAGCCCACAGTCCTGTTCCAGTAATTTCCTAAGACTTTTCAGTATGGACACTGACGGAACCACGGCAGTCACCTGCAACACTTGTGGGATGTTTGTCTTCTTGCCTACAGAGGTGGAGAACTTCACATGCACCAAGTGCAGGTTGGTAGCCCTCTTGGAGGAGAAAGTGCAGCAGTTGGAGCCCAGAGTAGCTACACTTCAGCATATTAGGGAGCAGGAGGATTTCCTGGACACAACACAACTAACAATCCTGGACGAATACCATGCAGAGGAAGATGCTGGAGCTGAGGAGGTCACTTCACATACACAGGAGGCAGACAGCTGGAGGAATGTCACACAGAGAAGCAGGCCAAGAAGGGATTGTTCGGGGAGCTTGCAGCTAGATAATCAATTCAAAGCTCTTTCCCTTATCAAGGAGGATGAAGAAGAGCAGCATGGACAGACTTCAGGGACAGAGTAGGCAAGCCTGAGAGTCCCACCCAAGGGAACAGCCGCTGCTAAACCTCGTTGGAGGCGTGTGGTCGTAGTGGGGGACTCCTTGCTGAGGGGTACAGAAGCAGTCATTTGTAAGCCTGACAAGATGTCTCGAAAGGTGTGTTGTCTCCCAGGGGCAAAGATCCGTGATGTGACAGAGAGGCTGACAAGACTGGTCAAGCCTACTGACCAATACCCCTTCCTTTTGGTCCACGTTGGAACCAATGATACTGCAAGACACAGCCTGCAGAACATCAAAAGGGATTACGAGGCGCTTGGTAGGAAGCTGAAAGGAATGGATGCACAGGTTGTCATCTCATCTCTCCTGCCAGTTGAAGGGCACGGTCCAGGAAGGGAGAGGAAAATAGTGGATGTGAACAACTGGCTTCACAGATGGTGCCGCCGAGAACAATTTGGATTCTTTGATCATGGGCTGCAGTTCCATAAGGAGGGACTTCTTGCAACGGATGGAAGAAACGTTTTTGCCAACAGTCTCAAGAATTTGATCAGGAGGGCTTTAAACTGAGTTCCGTGGGGAAGGGAGACAATATTAAGGAAAGCAAAAGGGCTGGAGAAAATAGTCAAACAGTCATAGAGGAAACAAGAAAAAAAGTGCAAGGACCCAACAGTGGGAGGCAGAAAAACTTGCACAAGCAGCAAGTAAATGGGACCTGTGGTCTGCGATGTCTCTACACTAATGCACAGAGCAAGATGAACTTGAACTCCTAGTACAACAAAGCAAATATGATATAATAGGCATCACTGAAACCTGGTGGGATGAGTCTCATGATTGGAATGTGGAAATAGAGGGGTATGACCTTTTTAAGAGAAATAGGCCAAACAGGAAAGGAGGAGGAATAGCACTATATGTCAGAGATATTTACACCAGATATTTACACCTGTGCATCCATTCCTTTCAGCTTCCTACCAAGCGCCTCTAGGACATCAATCATGGAAGCCAGGTGGAGAGCATCTGGGTAAAAATTAAAGGGGAGGAAAACGACAAGGATGTTACGGTGGGAGTCTACTACAGACCCCCAAGTCAGACTGAGGAATTGGATGATATCTTTCTAGAACAGATGACCACACAGTCAGAAAAGAGAGGTGTAGTAGTGATGGGTGACTTCAACTACCCTGATATTTGCTGGAAGTCAAACTCAGCAAAATCCTCAAGGTCTAGCAAATTCCTCATTTGCCTGGAAGACAAAAAGGACATCGAGAAACTGGAGTGTGTCCAGAGGAGGGCGACTAAAATGGTGAAAGGTCTGGAAACCATGCCCTATGAGGAACGACTCAGGGAGCTGTGGATGTTTAGCCTGGAGAAGAGAAGGTTAAGAGGTGATATGATAGCCCTGTTTAAATATTTGAAAGGATGTCACATTGAGGAGGGAGCAAGCTTGTTTTCTGCTGCTCCAGAGAACAGGACCCGGAACAATGGATGCAAGCTACAGGAAAAGAGATTCCACCTCAACATTAGGAAGAACTTCCTGACAGTCAGGGCTGTTCGACAGTGGAACACACTCCTTCCTCGGAGTGTAGTGGAGTCTCCTTCCTTGGAGGTCTTTAAGCAGAGGCTAGATGGCCATCTGTTGGGGATGCTTTTATTTGGATTTCCTGCATGACAGGGGTTGGACTGGATGACCCGTGTGGTCTCTTCCAACTCTATGATTCTATGATTCTATGATCTAATCCCATGCTCCAGTTTCTCAACACCCTTTTTGAATTCTGGTGCCCAGAACTGGACACAGTATTCCAGATGGGGCCTATTCAAAGTAGAATACAGTGGCACTATTACTTCCCTTAATCTAGAGACTATACTTCTATTGATGCAGCCTAAAATCGCATTGGCCTTTTTAGTTGCCACATTGCACTGTCGACTCCTGCCAGTGTGGCTGACAACCATCTTTTTCCTTGAGAGAAAGCCATGCTAGTGCCTTGCTCTTTGATTTGAATGCCTGTTTCCTGGGGCTTTGCCTGGACTCTGGCTATTCTTTTGGATTATCCCTTGGACTTTTTTTCTGGACTGTCTTGTGAAGGACCCGGACTGGACTAGATTACCTATTGCTTTTCTACTGATGCCTTGGTGAGATTGGACTCTCTCTCTCTCTCTCTCTCTCTCTCTCTCTCTCTCTCTCTCTCTCTCTGTGTGTGTGTGTGTGTGTGTGTGTGTGTATTTAAAACCTTCACAAGATGCTGAGACTTCATGCTAGGAGTCTGGCTAGCTTACCAAAGGTAAAGCAGGACAGAAATGGTCTGAGAGCAGCAAAGGGACACATGAAATGACCAATACAAATAAAAATATGATGGAAACAATATATAGTAGAGTCTTGGTTATCCGGCATAATCGGGCGGGCCGATAGTCGGATAACTGAAAATGTCAGATAATACAGAGGATTATCCGACCTTGAAAAGTGAAGCCGGGAGGGAGAGGCTTGGCTTGGGCCCAGGGCGCTCCTTCCCGGGCCTTTCCTCCCCCTGCTTCACTTTCCTCAGAACCTGTTCAGGGGGAGGAAAGTGAAGTGGGGGGAGGAAAGGCCCAGGAAGGAGCGGCCTGGGCCAAATCTCGGATAATCCGGAATGTCCAATAAACGAAGCTCGGATAACCGAGACTCTACTGTACTGAAGAACTACATAGAAGAGATGAAAGGATGACACAATCATTCAAAGAGAAACCATTTGAAGATGGTTAAAATAACTGTACTGATTTTCATAATGTTAAAATATAACCAAGGCTTTCAAATATAAAACAGACAATACAAATAACAAAAACAAAGAAAGGAAGAAGGGAGAGAAAAGACAAAAAAAGGGGGGGGTAAAGAGAAGACTAGACATATAGACACATCATTTAGACTAGAACATGCACCATGGCAATACATATAAAACACTATTGCAATATTAACAACATATAACTTAACATCCCCCTTTAATCTCATCCCCCCCACTTTCACCCCTTTAAAAATCTGCCCAATGCCCTCAGATTGCCTCTATTTCACATTAGATACACTCCTAAAAAACAAAATCACTAAATCTAAATTATCCCAAACTTTCCTATTATTTACCACGTCTGTCTATACTGTTTCTTACTAACTCCTTACTAGCTATAATTCAAATGCTAAGGACAATGCCTCCCCTCTTTGACATTTTATATAATCCCTAAATGGACTCCACATTTCCTAGAAACCCTTCAGTGAATTATTTTTTAATCAAATTAGTTAATTTATCACTTTCTGCTATTTCCATCATTTTCTCTATCCATTTTGTAAAGAGGGAATTTCTCACTTTCCCATTATCTTACATATACAGTGGAGCCTCCGCATACGCGGTCTTTTTATAGGCGGCTTTGAGCATAGGCGCCCAAAGCCGCCGGCGCCCACGGGGTGGAAGGGGCGGCGCATCCCATTCAATTGAATGGGCGCGCACACCCATTGCGCCTCGTGCTCCGCCGCGCCGCCGC
This sequence comes from Sceloporus occidentalis, assembly GCA_023333645.1. Lineage (NCBI taxonomy): Eukaryota > Metazoa > Chordata > Lepidosauria > Squamata > Phrynosomatidae > Sceloporus > Sceloporus occidentalis. The sequence goes on from JALMGF010000003.1 coordinate 124,810,152, forward strand.
ACTGCCGCGCACGAGCCCCATTGGAAACAATGGGGCTCGAGCATAGGCGGATTTTTTTATACGCGGAGGGATCCAGAACGGATCCCCCGCGTATAATAAGGTTCCACTGTACCACCCTAGTTGCTGTGACCATATATCTAATTAAATTATGATGCTTTCTTTCCATTTCATTCTCCATATTAATTGCATTCAATAAACATAGTTCTCAATTCAGTCTTATTTCTACTCCCAGAATCTAGTGAATCCATTTATTAATTTTAAACCAACATATCTTGGCTTTTTTTACATCCCCACTTTTTTTACAATTCACAGATGAACCTACAATTTTGGAAAGTAAAGTGGCACCCGGGAGCACTTGGGAGAAATAAATAACCAGAAACATATGACATATTAATAGAGCTGTTTCAAGCTACAGAGGCAGAATCTACTTCAGTTCTATCTAAAATTTGTCAACAAATATGGAAAACATAACAAAGGCCCACCAATTGGAAATGCCTGATATACATTCCAGTCCCCAAGAAAGAAGCCACCATGGATTGCAATAACCACAGGATGATTCTCTTAATTTTCTATGAAAGCAAAGTGATGTTCAAGATCCTACAACAAAGACTTTTACCACATATGGAGCAAGAAATGTTAAATGTCCAAGCCTGGACCAGGAAAGGAAGAGGTACTAGGGATCATATTGTAAACATAGGTTGATAATGGAGCATACCAAAGAATTTCAGAAGAAAATCAGCCTATGCTTTATGGATTATAGCTAAGCCTTCATTTCTATAGATCATGAAAAACTAGGGACCACTCTTAAAGAAATGCATGTGTCACAACCATAAAATATGGTTTCTTCAAGTTATGCCCAATATCAGGTCGTAAACTTGCTGTATTCATCCGACAATCATACTAGTATTCTGCCAGGTCAGTTCTGAGAGATGCAGTAAACAGGTTCTTAATGCTTGTGATCTTCATTCCTCAGCTGTGTTAATGAAGCTACTGGTTACCTAGTTCCATGTACAATTGTTGTGTTATCATTGATGGCACAACAGACTTGATTCTTCCTGCCAGTGGCAGTTGGTGGCTGCTATGTCAGCCAAATGATAAATCTACTCTAGGTTTTGGCCTAAACTTTAAATGCACTATGCAGATTACTGGACCATATCCCCTCCTACATAGATTAACCAATTGGGAGAGCTTCTTTAATGTTCAGACTAAAACTCAGGAGATATTCACAGCCCACAGACATAGAAGCCATCAGGTGCTGCTGCTTCTTAAAGTATAAGCCCCCATTTCGCAATGTCACTTTTCTCTGATTCCAAGCCAATACAAGTGCAGGATTTCTGTTGCTTAAACAAAACATATTCTAAATATTCTAGTGTTCCAGATATAATGGTCCTATATAAACAGATAAATCTCTCCATACAGAAAGCTGGCTACATGGGAAAGAATGCTAACCTGGCCTGCTGCTTGATACTCTTTTTCTTTCCTTTTTTAAATATGTAGGAAACAATGAAGCATGAGCTGATCTCCCTTACACAAAAGCTGCCTGCCTGGTTCGTTCAAGTAGCACACAGGCAGGCACAATGACACAGCCCATGTACAAAACAAGCACTTCCTTAAGTGTAAATGAACTGTGAACCTACCTGGGGATGAGAGAAAGGTATCACCTGGCAGAAATGTGCCCTGCATGAAGCGTCTATTTTGCAGTTTCCAGAAAATGAGCTCTCCGCCCCAGGTATTTAAACTGGCACCTTGCCAAAGATCCTGATGATCACAGAGCTTCCATGAAACAGACACCTTTAGGTTGACTATAGAGAAGAAATGGCTTCTCCCCCAGAACTGCATGGAGACCTTCAAGGTACCAAGAGAAAGGTGTGCTGCTTGCTGTGCCACATCTTGTCCCCTTCCAACAGCTTCAGGTCTGTCTGGATGCTGCTTCTCATTGGAATTAGCTGCACAGCAGAAAATGTGAGCTGTCCAAAGGAATGCAGTTGCCAGTATCTGGTTGTGAACTGCACAGGGAAGCAGCTGGAAGAGTTCCCTGCCATCACCCCACTGGACACCAGACAACTAATCCTGGCTCAAAACAAGCTTAGATATTTGCCATCGGTGGAACTAAACTTTCTCAGTGACTTGATCTACCTAGATTGTAGTGGCAACTTTTTAGGTGAGGATCTGGATTTCACTTTTGTCAGCATTATTAAGTTGGTCTACCTGGACCTCAGCTTCAACAACCTTACACAAGTAACATTTGGGACCTTTTCACAGCTCAGTAGCCTGGTTGTATTAAAGCTTTCAGACAATCCCAGTCTGGTTGAGATTGAGAAGGACTCTTTTGCCAATAATACCTGGCTCAGGCACCTTGATGTGAGCCGCTGTAGCTTGATGTTCATTGATACAAGCACTGTCAGGGACTTGCCCAACCTAAGAAGCTTGGGCTTGAGTGGGAATCCCTGGTTCTGTAACTGCTCCTTCCTGGAATTGTGCAGCTGGATGAAAGAGAGTGGGGTAACTATCCCAGGTGAGTTTTAAATGTTTAGAAACTAGGTATGTTTTCTAATTTCTAGGCTTCATGTTTGTCGTAGCTGTGACATGATGTTAACATTAGCTGTTTATTACTTGGCTGGTGGAATGAAGAGTGTGTACAGTTTGTGAATTCAATGCAACTACTTGCTTCCCTAAAGTCAAGCGTTTTAAAAAAAAATAATCCCCAACCTTTCAATACGTAGAGCAAAGGCATGTAGACTAATCACTAGGAGCAAAGCAACGAGGCGCACCATTTCTTTACTATCCTGTGTTAATATTGCACCACATCCTGCATTAATATTGCAGATGTAAAGTACTGTTCTACTCCAGTTATGGAAAGAATAATAAATGCTCTTTGAAATTGTTGGTCAAAGACATGCAGAAGTGCATGTTAGGGAGCTAGGTATGTTTAGCCTGGAGAAGAGATGGTTAAGAAAGCCATGTTTAATTACTTGAAGGGATGTCATACTGAAGATGGAAGGAGCTTGTATACTGCTGCTCCCGAGAGTAGGACATGGAGCAATGGATTCAAACTATAGGAAAAGTAATTCACCTCAACATTAGGAAGAACTTCCTGGCAATAAGAGCTGTTCCAGAGTGGAATACAGTGCCTCCCAGAGTGGTGAAATCTCCTTCTTTGGAAGTTTTTAAACAGAGGCTAGATGGCCATCTGTTGGGGGTGCTTTGATTCTGAGTTCCTGCATGGCAGGGGGTTGGAATGGATGGCTCTTTTGGTCTCTTCAAAGTCTATGATTCTATTATTCTAACTTGTTCTCTACCAAGGAAGATACATTTTCTATTGTAGTCATTATATCAATTATGGAATTTTAAAAAAATCTCCTTGATGTCATAATGAAAAACAGGCATTAATGAATGTAGGTGCCATAAATATCTTCTCAGCTCATTTCTTTTTCTTCACTTAAGGCTACATATCTACCAGTGCCAACTTCTGATTCAGAAGGCTGACAATGAGCCTTATCACACATGAAACAGGAGCCCCAATTCGAAGCACTTCCGTAGCGAGGGTGAAGCAGGATCACTTCGAATCCAAGGCAATTCACGTGATGAACTATCACACGTGAAGAACTTAATTGTGGTGATGCCTGAGTCAAAGCAGCGTGAGAGCACTTTGAATTATCACACCAGTACATACCATACGGATTCAACTATTCGAATTGGCACCCTTGTGCGTGCTTAGTGGGGGTCTGAACGCATCGAGACCTTTTACGCTTCCGGGTTGAAGAAGAGGGCCACTTCCTAGTCCCACTTTCACGTGAATGCAACCCTCACGTAAATTGTTCCTGTCATCTCCCCCCCCCCAGCCTCTGATGACCGATTCCTTTGCTCCCATCTCTCGCTCCAGCGACATGTTTAATTCCCCCAACCCTGTCATCTACGTCTAAAGCTACCCTCTGTTTCATTCCCCCAACCCTGTCATCTATATCTAAAACTACCCTCTGTTTCATTTCCCCAACCCTGTCATATACATCTAAAGCTACCCTCTGTTTCATTCCCCCAACCCTGTCATCTATATCTAAAGCTACCCTCTGTTTCATTTCCCCAACCCTGTCATATACATCTAAAGCTACCCTCTGTTTCATTCCCCCAACCCTGTCATCTACATCTAAATCTACCCTGTTTCATTCCCCCAACCCTGTCATCTACGTCTAAAGCTACCCTCTGTTTCATTCCCCCAACCCTGTCATCTATATCTAAAACTACCCTCTGTTTCATTTCCCCAACCCTGTCATATACATCTAAAGCTACCCTCTGTTTCATTCCCCCAACCCTGTCATCTATATCTAAAGCTACCCTCTGTTTCATTTCCCCAACCCTGTCATCTACATCTAAATCTACCCTGTTTCATTCCCCCAACCCTGTCATCTACGTCTAAAGCTACCCTCTGTTTCATTCCCCCAACCCTGTCATCTATATCTAAAGCTACCCTCTGTTTCATTTCCCCAACCCTGTCATATACTTCTAAATCTACCCTCTGTTTCATTCCCCCAACCCTGTCATCTATATCTAAAACTACCCTCTGTTTCATTTCCCCAACCCTGTCATCTACGTCTAAAGCTACCCTCTGTTTCATTCCCCCAACCCTGTCATCTATATCTAAAGCTACCCTCTGTTTCATTTCCCCAACCCTGTCATATACATCTAAAGCTACCCTCTGTTTCATTCCCCCAACCCTGTCATCTACATCTAAATCTACCCTGTTTCATTCCCCCAACCCTGTCATCTACGTCTAAAGCTACCCTCTGTTTCATTCCCCCAACCCTGTCATCTATATCTAAAGCTACCCTCTGTTTCATTTCCCCAACCCTGTCATATACTTCTAAATCTACCCTCTGTTTCATTTCCCCAACCCTGTCATCTACATCTAAATCTACCTCTGTTTCATTTCCCCAACCCTGTCATCTTCATCTAAATCTACCCTCTGTTTCATTCCCCCAACCCTGTCATCTAGATCTAAATCTACTCTTCGTTTCATTCCCTCCATCTGTTTCCAGTTTCACATGAATGTTAGCCTCACATGAATAATATGGAATGTTCTATCCCTACATGCCCTCTGCTTCATCTGAATGTGTCACCGGCAAAATTATTATTATTATTATTATTATTATTATTATTATTTTGCAGTGAAAGAATTTTTTTAGTATTAATAATAATAATAATAATAATAATTTCTTTCACTGCAAAATAATCAGTGTAGAAGCTGCAGGTTTACTTGGAAGGAAATCCTTTGGATCTGAAGGAGTTTGCATCTGCACAGGGAAATAATCCAGTTTGACTCCACTTTAACTTCTCTGCCAGAGAGCTCTGGTGCCTCAGCAAACTAATAACTTATTATTATTATTATTATTATTATTATTTAAAAATAAATTATTATTATTTTAAAATAACAAATTATTATTATTATTATTCAGGGAGTTGGAGTTTGTTGTGGGGTCTTTGGCTCGAGGCTATGGAATTCTGGCAGTTGGAGCCTCAGCTCCAGCCTCCGGTGGCCCTCTCCTTTGCTCCCATCTCTCCCTCCAGCCTCCTGTTTCATTCCCTTCATCCCTGCCATCTACATCTAAATATACCCTTCTAAGCACTGGAAGCAAATAGGGCAAAACTGCAGCACAGCATCATGGGAAATGTGGGACCTTGGAGGTTTGGGGGGGTGTACCAGGATGGAAGCAAAGTTGCATTCCACACCAGACCAGTTTAGAATGAAATTGAAGTGACCTTGGAAGCAACTTCTGTGAATTCGCTTCTTACCGAATTCACCAAAATGAGGAGTCACTTTGGATTCACTGCGGAAGCACCACGGAATAACCCCCCATAGAAAGCAATCACTTCTGATAATACATCACGTTATTGCGTGAATTCGCATTGTTGGACCTGCAGTCACATCGGATCAGAGCCCCGTGTGATAAAGTCCTATGTTTCTCCTCTATTCTGAGTGGCTTCCTTCCTATTTTATTGCCTGGAAGTTTGCTGAGGTCATAGTCTTCAGTTGTTGTTGTCTTGTTATTATTAAGGTTAGCAAAATCTCATATACTTCCCAAAATGTTTAAATGATTCACTTGTGCTTTTACAAAGTGAGGGTTTTTCCTTTTGTATTTCTGGGGGTCCTCAAATACAGATAAAGCTACACTGCCTGAAGTGTTTTCTATTCCAGGCAGCACATCTCACAGAGAAAGGAAAATGAAGCATTGAATGAAAAGATAAGTGTCAGCCAAGATAGCTCCATTTCTCACCTCTGACACGCAACTCACCTATATGTTTGCTGCCAATGTGTTTCAAAGAGCAACACCGTGTATGTGAAACAGATACATCATTTTTGTATCTTGTTGGGTGTTGTGTGAGAGCAGCAATTAAATTTTAATGTTGGCTGTAAGCCTATCTGGTGGCAACAGTTCTTCCTTCCTTCTGAAACCGAAATAAGATGCATCCTGTTCCATCACAGATAGTGGCAAAGGATAGCAATGATCATTTGGTGGTTCTACTTGACTGTTATCATCTATTTCTCTTCCCTTGGTAACCACATGTAAAAAATTGTCCAGGAGTAGGGACTCCCATCGAACACATCATGAGCTTTGCCTGTTGTCACCACAGTTTCACCATGAGCCTTATTGCAGTGCAAACAAACCTGGCAGGCAGTGAAAGAAAAGCATTTTTCTGTTTCTGACGCCTCATGACATCAAAAAATGCTCATTCTCTTCTGGTCATAAAAGCATTCAAGGGGGTCGTAAAAACGTCCCTTTTGCCAAGCTGTAAAATCCGTCTAGCAAAAATGACTCTTTTACAAATCTCTCCTATGCCAGAAGAGAATGAAAGTGCTTCAACATCATGTGAAGACAGAAACAGAAAACATGTTTTTTCCCCTGCTGCCTGCTAGGTTTGTTTGCATTGTGATAGGCTCAAAGTTGCAGCATAGCCATTATATAGAGTTGATAGGGAGAAACAATGACAGAGGGATGGATTAAGCTTCTACTCCCCATGCATTTAGAACACATACAGAGGCAGAAAAATGCACAGTCCATTGCTGCACTGGAAAGACACCATAGTCCCACGGCAGCATACATGTTTTGCATGGGAAAAGTCCCAGGTAGAATCTCCACCTCCCCCAGTTAAAGGAATTTTTGCAGTTGGTCATGGAGTAGACATTCTGGCTAATGGAGAGACTGAATAGACAGATGGGTTCAATTATCTGGGTGAAAGATACTTTCCTAGGTATTTGGCTCAGTTTGGAAAAGTTGCTTTGGGACTGAATCCCACAACCAGAATTACCAGTGGCCCTACTGGTTTAAGAATGCGGGAGTTACATTTCATAAAAGAGCTTTTCCAAGCTCTGGTTCCTAAATGTATTTTTATACAAGGAGCCTGGACTATGAGCCTCTCTTCAGAAAGATACATAGAATCATACTTCTTGTTCACTCATTTCTTGCCACTGCAAGTTTTTAACATCCAAATCATGAGCTGAAAACAAGTTTGGAATATTTTGAAATCTATCAGAAATTTATACTTTTGAGAATTATATTGTGACCAAATTTGAGTGTTTTAGAGCCAACTACATGTTTAAGCATGCGAGTGGGACTTCTTGTTCTTATCAAGCAACACCCCAGGGAATGCAATTTTGATTGGGACTGTGGCACAGGGATCAACACTCCCCCTCCTGCTTCTTATCCTGCAAACATTGTCCCACAAAGCTGCCATTTGGAGTAAATAAGGTTAGCCCTAGGATACTCTCTCAAAGTAAATAGGGCTCAACTGGAGCAAAAGCAGTATATGAGTTACAGATATCTATATATTTCTGTATATTGTAGGCTAATTTGTGGTTCCCAGGGTTACTTGAGCACTCCCTCTATCTATTAGTCAACTGCCAGAGTTTAGAACAGAGGGGAAAATTGCATGCACCTTCAGAAGCTGTTGAATTCTAAGCATTCCCTGCTCCTGGCTGTGCTTGCTCTAACTGCTGAGAGTTAAGGGCTAGGCAGACTGCCTCCAGCCATCCCTTTTATAGCCAGATCAGGGCTGTGGCAATTGCACTCCGCGGCTCTGATCTGGCCTTTGCAGGGGGCAAAAAGGAGCTGCAAAAAGCGGGTCCTTTTTGCGCCCTGCAGAGGACACGATAGCCACAGTGCCATGACTTTAAGGCACTCCTTTGGCACTATGTCATGTGATGCAGTGCCAGAGGAGTGCTATGATGTCGCATGCCATGTGGAGTGGTGTGCGGCATCACACCACCATAGGGGCAGAGTTGGGGTGTGAAGCCCCAAATCTGCTTCCAGGCCAGCCACAGCCTCTTGAAATTCAAAAATATCCAGAAGCCCAAACAACTCCCACTCCTGGCTAAGGGGCTATAGTTAAGTTGATATGTTACTAGGTTGAAGCCTCTGTTCACTTATTTCATTCTTATATCTGTATACAGCACTGAAATGCCCCTCCATATCCATGGATTCAACCATACATAGCTTGAAAATATTCCAGAAATATATACAGTGAGCCCGCACCATACGCAGAAGCCACTGGGAGAATGGTGTGCACGCCTATGGCACACACTTGTGGCAAGCACAAGCTCCATTATATCTAATGGGGCTCAAGCATACGCGCTTTTTGCCTAACATGGGGGGAATCCAGAACAGATCCCCGCGTAAGGCAAGGGCGGACAGTAAATTCCCTAATGTTGATTTTGCTATTTTATATAAGGGACACCATTTTTACACTTTTATATTTAATGGAACTCGATCATCCAGATTTTGTTATCTACAGGAGACCCTGGAACCAATCCCCAGTGGATAACAGGGGTCCATTGTACTTCAACTGTATGTGCACCTTTTCTGCCAATGGGGGAGAGCTGTTTGTGGCACAAATGTTGACCACCATGAGGCCAAAAAAATAGTGGGTGTCCTCTTTTCAAAGCTTGCAAGACCTTTTAAATAGATTTCCAAGGCCTGTTTGTTTTGAAACAAAAGTACACTTCCAGCCACTTCATGATTTTTTTACAAATTATTTTTGGGGTCTGTTTGTTTGGAAGAATATTTGGCAGAAGGTTGCAAAGACAGAAAATTGGTTCTGGACCCAGTAAAGTTACCTATCCCACTCTGCACTTCCCACCTCCCCCAGCCTTTGGAACCTGTGTTTGGTAAGAAAGAGAAGTCTTAGTAATATTTTAAAACAGAGCACTTATCATAATGTACTTTGGCCTGCAGAGATTGTGGCTGCCACTTAAGTAAATGTAATACTTCCCTGTTCTTGGTCTGTCTCATAGGGGTGGAAATCTCCAAATTTTGTTGAACTGCAACTTCCAGAAGCATCAGGGACACCTCATGGTGAAAGACGGGACAGGGTTTACTGCTCTGTCAAAGATAAAAAATTCTTTCATATGTCTTTGTCCCAGTACTATTCAACATCGTAATCAATGACTTGGATGATGGAATAGAGGGTATGGTTATCAAATTTGAAGATGATGCCAATTTTTCAGATGACACCAAATTAGGAGGGGTAGCTTTCAGGATCAGAATTCAAAATGACCTTAACAGATTAGATCGCTAGGCCAAAACTAACAAAATGAATTTCAACATTTCCCTCAGTCAAAAAAACATGAAATGCAGATATAGGATGGGTGACACCTGGATTGACAGCAGTATATATGAAAGGAGGGGTCTTAGGCCCCATTCTCACTAGCCCATTTGCTCTGGATAGAACTGGGTAGATCCGGTCGCCCCCATACCGAATCAGCCCAGTTACAAGTACCCACTACCCTTTACCTTGATTGGGGCAATTTGCCCCTCTGAAGTTCACATTTGCAGTACTGCTTTAAAATGGAGCCTCCAATTCACTTCCACTTTCATCAAAGGTGACATATCCTACAGCCATTGGCCAACTGAATGGGTGCTTTCCCCCCTCCTTTAAAAAAAAAAAACTGGCGGCAGTGTGTACATATTCTGTCAACTTGTGAAATTTAAAAACCTCCAGGTGTGTGTTTGTGTGTTGTGTGTATTACCCTAAAATGACTCCATCCTAGGGTTTTCTTGGCAAGATTGGTTCCGAGGAGATTTGCCATTGCCTTTGTCCTGAGGCTGAGAGAGTGTGACTCCTCAAAGTCATGGGTTTCCGCAGCCTTCCCTCTGAATGCCAGCCTCTAGCTTCCCCTTCGAGTCCAGCCCAGCATTTCCTCCTCTTTGGAACCTCTTCCCTTCCCTTCCAGCCCAAAATATTCGCATAATCTGTCAATAATAATAATAATAATAATAATAACAAATGTCGCTTGCAGGGGAGGCCACCTGAATGCCATCTCTGCATCTGCTTTCTCTCCGATTGCCACCCCAGAATGCCACTTTTCCTTACATACACACATGTAGCACAAGCATTCACATATTGTATCAATTTGCCAAATTGAAAGGGAAACATTTGTAACATTCGCATTGTAGTATTCGCATATTACACACAAAAAATAATTTTTAAAAATGCCACTTGCAAAGTGACCGGCTGTGCCGGCAGCAAGCAAACAAAAGGGAAATGTAGCACAAGCAGACACATTCTATTGATATGTATCAACCTGTAGAACAAACATTCACATAATCTGTCAAAAATAAAATTACAAAGAAGAGAGAGAGAGAGAGATTGAGAAAGCTGCCTGCGAGAGGGGAGGCATGTTCCACCCTCTGCCCTTCCTCTGACCTAAATCCCTCCCCTGAACTTGACCCGATCATGACCGGGGCCAAGTTCACATTTGCTGGCAGTAGGGAAGAAACGGGTTTTCCTTAAAGACACGGGAAATAATCCACGTTCGGAAAAACCACTCTAAGGGGGATTGGCCCTGGTTTATTAAAACCCTAATTCTGATGTGTTTAAACTGGTGCCAATGGGAACTTCCAACTTTTCATCCAGGTTACAATTCGGTACAAAAGGTAGTCTGAATGGCCCCTTAGTGAAGTACAGGCTGAACATGAGTCAGTAATGTGATGCCACTGCTAAGAAAGCCAATGAACTTCTAGGCTGCATCAATAGGATATTGATGGGATAGGATGGAATAGGATAGGATAGGATAGGATAGTGTCTAGATCGAAAGAAGTAATAGCACTACTCTATTCTGCTTTGGTCAGACTTCGCTTGGAATACTGTGTCCAATTTGGTCACCACAATTCAAGATGAATGTTGACAAGCTAGAGTAGGTCCAGAGAAGGGAAACCAAATTGGTACAATGTCTGGAAACCATGCCCTGTGCGAAGCAGCATAGGGAGCCTGGTGTGTTTAGCCTTCAGAAAAGAAAGTTAAAGGGTGACATGCTAGCCATGTATAAATATTTGAAGTGATGTTATATTGAGAATGGAGCAAGTTTGTTTTTTGCTGCTCCAGAGACTAGGTCACAGAACAATGGATTCAAACCACAGAAAAAGAGATTCCACCTCACCATTAGGAAGAACTTCCTGACAGTAAGAGCTGTTTGACAGTGGAATATGCTCCCTCAGAGTGTGGTGGAGTCTCCTTCTTTGGAAATTTGTAAACAGAAGCTGAATAGTCATCTGCCAGGAGTGCTTTGATTGAGTATTCCTGCATGGCAGGGGGTTGGACTGATTCTACGATTTCCCTGCTTAATTTATAGATCTTTATGCACAAATGCAGGATTGCTGTCATCCTTGTGTTTCCCCTACAGAGTCTGACAACATCACCTGCTATAGCCCAGCTTTTCTGCATGGCTTGAGGATGCTGGAAGAAGCACAGGAGGAGCTTTATTATAAGTGCTACATCCATTTTGATGATCAAGACTATCTGTTCTTCGGGCTGGTTGGCTTCTGTATTTTCTCTGCTGGAACTGCCCTGGCTTGGCTCTTAGGAGTATGTGCAGTGATCTATGAATTCTTAACTGCCACTGGGGAGGATGATGAAGAATAAAGAGCTCCCTAGTCTACACCTCTGAAATGTGACATGCTGAAATTGTAATCCATTATATGCTTACACAGGAAATAAGTCCCATGGTGTTCAGTGGGACTTATTAAGATTGCAGCCCTACACTTCCTAGTGAGTAAGCCCTACTTAAGACAGTGAGACTTTTGAATGAAAAAGCAGAGCAGGCCTGTGCTGTAAAGTTGTGGTTCTCCGCAAATCTATATGGATATAAATCTTTCATTTAGACATTCTCATTCCACCATTAAAAATAACTGCTTTCATTGTAGTGACTCACAATAACAGAAAAGGCAAAATAATGAAACAACTGTTAAAATGGCACGTTTCCCAGCAGATAAGGGAGGAACATCCTTTAGTTTGGGTTTTGCTCCTCCCATTTAATAATAATAATAATAAATTTTATTTATATACTGCTTTTCCACAGATCAAAGCGGTTAACAAAATACAAAAACAAAACAAGATAAATATGTTAACAAATACACACTAATAAGTCAGCCTTTACCTTAACTGAATACAATAAGTTAAAACAACCCACATTAACAATAAATAAATTTCTATACCTCCAATCTGTCACACAACTATCTAACTACCTAATGCAATACTAACATGCCAAGATTTAACATTAAAACAATTGAAACAATCAAAGAGTCTACTAATTACATTCCCATCGTTTCCAATCACTCAAGCTCTAGCAAACAGTAGCAAATCCAGGGCTGAGCTAACACCTTGCACAGGTGTTAGCTCAGCTCCAGAGGCTGGGATGCGGGCCAAAGTCCAAGGCAGGAGGGAGGGGATCTGATGAGCCAGCTTTATATATATTTATATATGCTACAGATAGGTAGGAAAAAGAAAGACCTTCTGGCATGTGGTGTTCCACATGGGGGGAGTTAATCCCAAAAGGCCAGTCTTTTTCCTGCCCACCACTCCAACAGAGAATGTGTTCTCTGTTGCTACAGCCACTCCAGTCCTTCAGTGGTGTTAGAATCCTGATGTATTCTATCAGATGTATTATTGGTGTGGATGATGGGGGTTGGGATATGCTTTGGCTAGGCTGTAGTAGATAGTGCTTGGTAGTGTTCAGTAGAGCCAAGTGGTGCTTATCTAGTGTCCTTGAAGGCCTTGCTCTCAGAGGCTTGGTATGCAGCTTTCAGCTAAGGGGGATAGAAGCTGAGGGGGGAGTGATGGGGGATGAGAACCAGTGAGAAAGAAGTGGGGTTTTCTGCACGGGCTTTTGGCTTAGGGGAGGAGTAGTCTAACTAAGGGGGATTTAGCTATTGGTTTTGTTGGGAGGGGTCAGTCTCAGCTATGAAGCTGAATGATGTAGAATTGCTGATTCTGGATCTATCAATAAAGTGATGTTGATTCATCAATCAAGCTGACTGGTTGATTGTCCAGGATTCTGGTCTCGCACTCTGACAAGTGGACCCATTTCTTTCTCTCTCATTCTCTTACCTTGTCTCCCTTCTTCACAATCTAATCTTAATCCTTTTTTTAAAAAAACCAAACCTCTGTATTGTCTCATCTTGTCCTTTTCATTCTTCTCCAGTTTCTCCCCCCTCTTCCCTTGGCTACTACTTCCCCCATCTATTCTCCCATTCCCTGCTTCAGGAGTGTGAAAGACGACATGACATGGTGAGGGCTCCTAGCATGGGGAGAGGTTCCCTAGCCAGACCAGCAACCCTTTCTCCCTTCCCTGCTTCCTTCACACAAGATGCAAGGACAAACCCCTCCATACTGTTACTTTGTCACATGGCCTCCACCTAGCGCAAAATGGACCAGTGATTGAGGAGTTGAGCCAACACAATGCCAGAGGGGTAGAGGTGAATACCTCCTATAGCTCTTTTGTTCAAACCAGGGACTTAAGGGGCTTCAGACTTGATTATCAGACAATGACTTGAATGACAGAATTGGGGGCATACTTATCAAATTTGCAGATGACACCAAATTAGGAGGAGTAGCTAATACCCAGAGGACAGGATCAAAATTCAAAATGACCAGAATAGACTAGAAAACTGGGCCAAAGCTAACAAAATGAATTTCAACACAGAGAAATGTAAGGTACTGCACTTAGGGCGGAGAAATGAAATGCACAGATATAGGATGGGGGACACCTGGCTGAATGAAGCTATGTGTGAAACGGTTCTAGGAATCCAAGTAGACCACAAGTTAAACATGAGTGAACGGTGCGATGCGGCAGCTAAAAAGGCCAATGCAATTTTAGACTGCATCAACAGAAGCATTGTGTCTAGATCAAGGGAAGTAATAGTGCCACTGTATTCTGCTCTGGTCAGACCCCACCTGGAATATTGTGTCCAGTTCTGGGCACCACAATTTAAAAAGGATGTTGAGAAACTGGAGCGTTTCTTCTTCTTCTTCTTCTTCTTCTTCTTCTTCTTCTTCTTCTTTCTCCTCATCCTCCTCCTCTGTTGTCATTGTTGTTCTTCTTGTTGTTGTGTGCCTTCAACTCTTTTCTGACTTATGGCAACCCTATAGAGTTTTCCTGGCAGGTTTCTTTGGGGGGGGGGGTGCCTTTACCTTCCCCTGAGAGGCTGAGAGAGTGTGACTTGCCCAAGGTCACCTAGTGGGTTTCCATGGCTGAACTGGGATGTGAACCCTGGTCTCTTATTGTTCTCCTACTGTTCTAGTCTGATACTCAGGCCACTACATTATGCTGGGCCTTCCACTGTACTTAAAAGTAGAATCATAGAATCATAGAATTGGAAAAGACCACAAAGGACATCCAGTCCAACCCCCCTGCCATGCAGGAACTCACAATCAAAGCATCCCTGACAGATGACCATCGAGCCTCGGCTTAAAGACCAAGAAGGAGACTCCCCCACTCTCCAAGGGAGTGTGTTCCACTGTTGAACAGCTCTCAGTACTCAGTTACTGTTGTTAGTTATTGTTGTGTACCTCTAAGTTGTTTTCTGACTTATGGAGACCCTAAAGCAAACCTATCCTGAGGTTTTCTTGGAAAGATTTGTTCAGAGGAGCTTTGCCATGGCCTTCCACTGAGGAGGCTGAGAGAGTGTGACTTGTTTAAGGTCACCCAATAGGCAGGAAATTGAACCCTGGTCTCCAGAGTCCTAGTCCAACACACAAACCACACAAAACTATATCCCAACCTTTTATCCAGGAAGAATCTCAAAATGTCCTCCATTTTTAGTATGCCTGGGAAGCATGAATTTATATTAATGTGTGTTTATTTGATTAATGTTTTTGGCCTTTAGTTGGCCATGTCCTTAATTTTTATTGAATGTCCTACATTTGTCCCACATTTGCCCTACATTTTCCCCTTACATTTTGTCTCAGTTTTGTGAAAGATATTATGGCAACACTAACTGCACAACAACCCACACCTGAATGACCTTCTAATTTGATTGGCTTCTCTGAAACAGGTCTTGTGTGATGTCCAGTTGGTCCTCAGATCTCCTGAATCAAAAAAGCTTCCTAATGAATCTTGAGAAGAACTTCCTCATGCCATCACAGGAGATCAAGAGCCTCAGGGCCCTGATCAACACCAGGATGGGGATAGTGGCTCTTCCACAGGACAGGATCCACAGTATTGCAACATCCATCTCCAAGATTAAAGGATCAGCCACATCAAACCTGTTGCTGCTTCAGAGTCTCATGGTATCCACAAGAAAGTGCCTGCCTTGAGCTTCCAGTGCTATGGCGGATTGCAGAGGTCACTACTGAGAGAGGCTCTCCCTCGAGGCAACAACCGCCGGTGACCAGACTCTGAGGGGATACAGCAGAACAGAGTTGAAGTATCCCTCTCGATAAGGGGATCCAGAGGCACCCACTTTTGTACCTTCAAGAACTCCCATTGCCCAATTCCATAGAGGTTTGAGCAGAAAAAGAAGCACATAAGAAGTAGACAGAACGAAGCAGAGAGGAGCCCGGAGGGGCGCGGGTGTGCTCGGAGCCGGCAGTGAGCTTTAGTGGTGTAAGCGAACCTACCACTTTACTTTTACAAGCTGCAAAAATCATAAGAAGAAGAGAAGCGCTCTCCTCTTGAGAAGAATCTCTACGTTATTCTCCATTGCGGCTTTAGTATTTGCATTCTGCCAGCGTGTGTGCTTGTTTAAAGAGGAAAAGCCCCTGCTTTCTTTTCTATTCGGACGGAGCAGTTAAAACCGCAAGAGCAGGGCTTGAAAGAACAACAAACATAGTTTTTTTTTCTTTTTCTTAGTTTAAAACAGGAAAAAATAGAACAGTTTGTATGCTTGAAAGGAATGTGATGGATTATTGTGGATAAGTGTTATTATACAAACACAAATATAACAACGACTTGGGACTCATAGTTTATTTTTGGGGGGCGGGCAACATGTTAGATTTTCCGTTTTCCTTCACATCTCCTTTCCCTTTTTGGATCTATAAGAAGTTTTACCGCTGGGTCTTCCTGATTGGATTTAACAAAAAGAAAAAAGAAAAGAAACAAAGTTAAAGAAGATACATTTGGATAAATTTGGCTATTGAAGATCTGAGACAATTGTGTGAACCATTTGAACTGTTTGAGTTGCTTAAGATAGGCATAAAGTGAACAAAGAGAACCCGCAACTTATTACTATCATTCCCATTGACTGATATCAAATATATTGAACTGATTTGTAAAACTGAATATTGTTAGTGTTAGTGTGGGTTGCTGAATTGGATAATTAGTTAAATAGTCTAGATTGGTTGGAAAATAAATAATGTATTATATATTTACACTGATATTTCTTTTTCTCTCATTTGCCCTTTCTTTTTCTTCTCCTGTAAAAAGGCACCTATTATAGAAGCGATTTGAGGGAGGTGAGACTGGTTTAGAAAGAGCCCTGTATTTGACCTCGGAAACACCTGTAGAGTACAGATAAAGAACATATGGTGCAATATTTTATGTATCTTTTAAGATAAGAAGACTTAACTGCATGTAGCTATATAGCAAACTTGTGTGATTAGAAAAGGGTAAGAGTGCCATCTGCTGACAACTGGTAATAGGAGAATAAGACATATAAAATAAGCATAAAATAAGAAAGAAATTACCTGAAGGGGATAGAAACCATTTGGTTTGAAGCATTTAATTAGTGGGTTCAGAAAATATTTTGTGTATCCTAAAGTGAAATATTTGGAATAAAAGGTCAATTTCTTATTTTATGTGATTTAAACTGTGAGAATACCTAGGTGCAACCAAAGACAGAGTTAAAGTTGTATAAATAAGTTGTATAAATTAGAGTGGAATACATTAGGCTGATGTATTAGAAATAGTAGGGGACACAAATAGATTTTGTATATTTGCATGTTTGGCTGCATACCTACTGAATTATTATTTTTGGTCAAACCCATTAAAGGAAATGTCTTTGAACAAGAAAATACTAACACACCCCTCACTCCCACCCCAAAAAAGACCATCTGTGGATTCTGCTATTAAACCCAATGAGTAAAGTGATTTGATGATGTTGCATGAGATAAGAAGGATGAAAGAAGAAATGAAAGAGGATGTGAAATTAAAAGAGGACTTGAGATTGAAAATAAGGACTGAGATCCAAAAAGAAATGGGCGAGATAAAAGGTTCTCTTGAGAAAATAAACAAGGATTTAGAAAAGATAACTAGCAAAGTAGAAACTTGAATCAATTTGAAAATAATGCCACACAAACAGAAACAAGAATCAACAAGAAAGAAGAAGAAAGGAAAATTGACAAACAGACAATAATACGATTGGAGATTAAATTAAGACAGAACTGTATTAAGCTACGTGAACAAGAAGATGAAAACCTTTACAAGTTTTTGATTCCAATTTTGGTGGAATTTGTAGATGAACCAGTGGAACAATTTCCATGGGAAACTGATACTTTATATCGCATTAACTCTAAAGTAGCAAGACAAAGAAATCTCCCTAGAGATATTGTGGTTTATTGTGTATGCAAACAAATGAGAGATTTGATTCAGGAAACTTCAGGAAATAACTAATTATTGAAGGCCGCATAATACAAATTTTTAAGGACATCCCAACTAGTGTACTTAAATCAAGAAAACACTATAATTTCCTTTCAGACCAATTGAAAATTTATGGTATTTCATTTAGATGGGATGAGACTGAAGGACTATCTTTGACCTGGAAGCAAAAAAGATACAATATCAACTCACTGGAAAAAGCAGCAGATTTTTGGAAAAGAAACAGAAAAGAAATTGAAAAGTTAAGAGAGCAAGGCCAATCAGGATATAGATCGGGAATGAGAACCACAGGGATGACTGCAAAGGAGCAGGAACAAGAAAAAAAAGAAGGAAGAAGCAAATAAAACTGCAGAAAGTGACAAATCAGACGGACACTTGGAGGAAGGGGCACTTCTAAAGTAATACTTATTTGCTGGAATATTTTCTTTGTGTGTATGTTCTTTATTTCTTTTTCCCCGTAACACGCTTCCTCGTATATTTGAACATTTAATTAAATAAAGGTTTGTTTTATTAAAACTAGAATAATGAAAATATTAAGTTGGAATGCAAATGGATTGAATTCATCACATAAAAGGACGATTTTTCACTTTCTAACAAAGCAAAAATGTGATATAACTTGTTTACAGGAGTCACATATTAAACAAGAAGAAAGAAAATATATTGAGAATAAGAAATTAGGCAAAAGTTACACATCAGCAAATAAGAAAAGGAAAAAAAGGAGTTATAATTTAGGTAAAGGAACAATTAGAGTCTAAAGAAGTTTATAACGACAACAAAGGTTATATTTTGGGCATTGAAGTCAGTGTTAACGGTAGGAAGATCTTAGTATTGGGAATATATGCACCACAGGGGAAAAAAGCAAAAAAAAATTATGATCTACAAAATATTCTGTTAGAAAAAAAGTATGATGATGTAATTGTGTTAGGGGAATGTAATGGAGTGATTAAGCCAGAATGGGATAGAAATTCAAGCAAAATTATAAAAGAGAAACAGGGTAAATTACCAAAATCCTTTTTCAACTTATTAGAAAATCTATGTTTATTAGATACTTGGAGGCATTTATATGACAGTGCTAGAGAATATACCCACTTTTCAGCCAGACATAACTCGATGACATTATAGAACGTTTTAGAGACTTTTATAAAAAAACTATACAAAAAAACAAGAACAAGGGTTTAGATTAAAAGACTTTTTGGGAGAAGAGGAACTCTTTAAAATCAATGAAGTATAAAGGGCAAGCGTAGAGGCAGAAATTACACAAGAAGAAGTGGATAAAGTGATAGAAAAGAATAAAAATGGAAAATCGTCGGGCCCAGATGGTTTCTCGATAGAATTTTATAAAGTATTTAAAGAAGAATTAAAAGAACCTTTGGGGTTAGTTATGAACAACATTCTAAATGGGAAGTTACCAGAGATGTAATAATAATAATAATAAATAAATACTTTATTTATATACTGCCCTTCTTCCAATCAGGGAGGTGTACAACATAATATCAACACAATACAATATACAAAAGCAATAAAAGCGCATTAAGATATACATTAAAATCACCTACTAGCCAGCACATCATTGGCCGTCGGGGGGGGACTAACTAGAACTTATATCAGGGAATGCTCGCTTAAACAGGAAGGTTTTCAAATCCTTCCTGAACTGGGCTAGGGAGGTGGCCGAGCGGAGCTCTATGGGCAGCATGTTCCAGAGGGTCGGGGCCGAGATGGTGAATGTCCTCCTTGCTGTGGAGGCTAATCTTGCCCCAGGTACCCTCAGTAGCTGCTGCCCAGATGTTCTGAGTGTGCGGAGCGGATTGTATGGGGAGAGGTGGTCCTCAAGGTATCCATGGAGGGAAACCGAAATAATATTACTACCAAAAGAGGATAAAGATATTCTACAAGGGTCAAATTATAGACCAATTTCATTACTTAATTTGAATTATAAAATATTTGCAACAATTATGGCCCAAAGACTTAAAAACTGTTTGGAATACATGATAGATGTAGATCAATGTGGATTTCTCCCAAAAAGATACATGAAAAACAATATGAGATCTATACCAAACATCTTGGAATACTATGAAAAACACAATGACAGAAAATTAGGATTAATTTTCATAGACATGGAAAAAGCTTTTATTCAGTTGATTGGATAGCTCTGAAGGAAATTATAGAAACTATTAATATTGGACCAAAATATAGAAATTGGATATCACAAATTTATATGAACCAAAAAGCAAGAATTAATATTAATGGAGATTTATCAAAACTAGTTACTACTGAAAGAGGCACAAAGCAAGGTTTGTCAGAGTATAGCAGAGTAGCTGACAATTTTAGAAACGCGTTCACAGCCCTCAGCAAAGATAACAGCAGATGGATGTCTTCCAGAAATGATGGAATGCAGGTACAGACAGGAACTCTCCAGCATTCACTGCCAGGCTTGTGCTGATTAACGACCAGACAAGCCAAGCTCCCGAAAGTGTTTATCTTTATTTACAAAGTACAACCAAACAACCAACGCGACTATACAGATCTCACAACCAACTCCTTTCTCAAAACCCACAACAATTACCGGAAGTCCCTGTGTTTATATAGACACCAAACCATGCGGTCCCACAAACTCAGCCTCTTCCTGTCCCACACAGAAAATTGTCCCCTTGTCTAATCAGACACATGTTCATCTTCGGCTTGCTGCACGCAGGCAGTAGAATGACCTTGTCCCTATGAGCAAGAGCTGTAGAATGTCCCTTGTCTCTGCTGCTCTTTCTACTAATAATGGAAATCTTGATGAATAGAATTAAAAATAATGAAACAACACAAGGGGTGAAAATAAAACAATTTGAATACAAAATCCATGCATTTGCGGATGACGTGATAAATTTGGAAGATCCACAAAATAATATAACAAACTTAATGCATATAATTGATGAATTTGAAGAGTACATAGGATGTAAAATTAATATAAATAAATTGGCAATATTAACAAAGAATATAAAAAAGGAAGAGGAGATATGGTCACAAGAAAAAGCAGGAATTAAAATAAATAAGAGAATAAAGTATTTGGGAATATGGCTATAAAAAACCCAATGAATTATATGAAAATAATTATACAAAATTGTGGACAGAAGTTAAAAAAGATATAATGAATTGGAAACTATCTTTTTTGGTAGGATAGCAGCAATTAAAATGTCCATACTTCCAAAAATGCTTTTTCTATTCTATACCCAGACAGAGAATTCCAATGAAGATAAATTGCCAATTGAAGGCTGGATCTTTCTGTTGATGAAGGAGACTGAAAGAATAAAATCCTTCTTGTTCGCAACTAACAACCTTCCAAGAGAATTAATAAATAACAAGATTAGTCCATGTTCCCCAAGAAATAGATCACCAAATCAATCAAGAAAGCCCGGCACAGGGGAAAATAAAACCAAACCACCAAGCAATTTGAAAAGGGTTGATACTATATTAAAAGCTAAAAAAAGCCAAACCTCGAAGACAATACAATATAGAAAAAGCCTAAAAAGGAAAACAAATCAAATAATTTAGAAACCCCCAAGATGAAAGTAATGACCAAGATACAAATTGAAAAAGAAGATTCACATTATTGGGAACTAAAGCTGGATCAACTATATATCCAGACCATAGAGGAACAATAGAAACACAAGGAGAGCAGTTTGCTATACAAGATTCTTGGGATTTCTCCTCATTAAATAAAATATCATCTTCCGAAAAGACTACCAGCATTCCCAAAAAGAAAAAATGGAATCTAATACTAAATTGTCACAAACTAGTGTTCAGTAACTACCCCAAAGTCTAAGGGTTATTTAACACAGTTCGAACGTAAGCAACATCTACTACCTAAACTGAACTCAATACATTTCCATCAGTTTACCATGATGCACATAAAACAGGTAGAATATATCTTTTACAATTATACTTGAGCGCGGGCAGTAATTACTTTTACTAAACAAGACACTGTCAACACAATTTGGACTTACAAGAATACTTTAGTAAAACGTGAGATCTTAGTTGCAAGATTTTTCGAGAACATAGCCCCTCCTCAGAAATTAGTTACTCGATGCAAATTAATTCAGAATAATAAAACCCCCAATGAAAAGATTTATTCACAAAACCTAATAGAGCTGGGAATGACCAAAAGCATTCATCTTGACGAAATAAAGAACTCCAGACCAACAAACCTATTCTTAAATGAGAAAATTCTCTTTGATAAAGATGAAAAAATGTTAATAAGTTCTTTATGAGCTCTGCCTCCTGTGGCACAAGAAGAAATAATGTCAAGATTAGACCTTTTGAAATTTCACTTAACCAGGCTTCACTGTGAGAAAAACGAGACTCTAACAAACTCAGAAGAACACAAAATCATAGATATCTCCATTCCTTCTGAATATGAAAAAGACCCTAAATCGAGAGAATACCTATGTGCTATAAATAAATGGGATACCCAAACCCGCATCAAGTGAGACTCAGACAAGAGGCATTGAAACCTTTCCTCCAGCCAATGTAAGTAGGAAGGAACCTCCTACATGGCTGGAAATGAGATTTCTAGAAGAAAATGAACTGGGACCTCCAGAAAGACAACCACCTCTACTTGCCTTCCAACCAAATCTAACTAAACCCAACCAAAATGTTTTGGTGATTTCAAATGTCAGCAGGCCAAATTTTGACCTTGAAGCCATTAGCCATGCGGAAGACCCAGAAGAAACTTCCTGAAAAACCCATCTAACTTACTCTAAAGAGCAGAATACCTCGAAACTGACAAACTACGAAAGGGTATCCTTCTAAAACAGTAAATCATAAAACACAAAACAAAATTTTACAAACTATGGCTGAGATACTACATCCTCAATATCCCCTCAAGAATCCACAAGATCTATTCTTATAACCATGACAAAAAAGGATTGCCAAAAATTTCACTAAGATAAACAATCTCTAACACTCCTTTCATGGAACGTAGCTGGCTGGCATCGCAAAGCAGGAGACCCTGACCTTTAGACTTTATAGCAAATTATTATATTATACTGATACAGGAGACCTGGCTAAGAGAGAATCTGTCTCTGAATGGATTCTCTGCATACTCTCTTGATCCAGAACCCAGTTTCTTGGTCTCTGTGGAGGTTGCCCAAAAGGTGGCTTAGCTATCCTGATTTCCACCAGCGTTCGGACCAGTATTGTTAAACAGACTCCTTTACTTAGCTTAGCAACAGCCTTGGTTATCAATTTCCGATTATTTAGCTTACTGTTAATAAATGTTTATCTCCCTCCATCAAAACATCAACAACAAATCAAAAACAATTGGACAAAGTTAGAAGAATACATCTCCAACTTAACAACTTTATATCCAAAAGCCTACATTCTTATTGCAGGAGACCTAAATGCCAGAATAGGCGAAACAGACGAATCCCTGTACTCCCACTTCAAACAAAACTCACCAGAACCAGACACTGCCCACTATATTCCAACAAGGCAGTCAAAAGACAAAGGATGCAACCGCGCTGGCCTTCACTTAATGCAGGTAGTAAACAAACTCGATTTAGTCATCTTAAACGGGAGTGTCACAGGGGATAGACCTGGCGAGTACAGCTTTGTATCTGGAACAGGAGCTTCAACAATTGACTATTTCATAGCTTCATGTAGCCTATTAAACACTATTTCTAGTTGCTATGCGAGCAAACGTTTAGAGAGCAACCACTTACCTCTAGTACTAAAACTTAATGTCAATACTCAGGACATCTTCACAGAGTGCAAAAAAGGTTTACTAGAATAAAATGGGCAAACTAATTAAATAAAACAACAACAACACTATTACAATCTGAAAGCAGTCTACACCAACGAGATCTGATGACAGCAGACTCACCTGCATTAGTCTATTCCAAATGATCCCCATTATAAAATCAAACAAACCATTAAAAATTTGGGGAAAAGACATATCATGTTTTATATGGCAAAACAAAAGGCCAAGGATCAGACTTAAACTACTTCAAGACGCCCAGGAGAGAGGCGGTTTGACTCTCCCAAATTTACAGTTATATGCTGATGCATGTAGCCTTATATGGATAAAAGATTGGATGAATTTAGAAGAGAGAAGGTAAATAGAATTAGAGGGAGAAGGTTTAAGTTTTGGTTTTCATGCTTATTCAGCATACGATAAGGAAAAAGCTAATGAAATAATAAATAATCACTGTGTAAGAAGAAATTTATTGAGAGTTTGGAACAAATACAAAAGGAGTATTATTCACAAATTCACCACATGAAGTTATTTATAGAAAAGAAATGATTAGGCGAGAAAAATAGTTTAAGAAAGATCTGGGTAAAATAAAAATAAAATCACAAGCAGAACCGGAACAATTAGGGTTTGATATGGGATTGTTCGCCTACAGACGGATTTACGAGAGAACGATGAAGGATCTAAAAGAATTTGGAGATGAGGAAAGTAAGACAGAGCTGGAGATGGTATTAATTAAGGATCAGGAAAAATTAATTGGGAAACTCTATAAGTAATTATTAGAACTGGAAATGGAAGACAAAGTTGTTAAAGATACTATGGTTAAACGGACTAGATATCGTGGGCCCGTTACAGACCGCCCAAAAGGGGCGGTCTCAGGCCGCTGCCTGTTGCAGCGTGGAGGAGCCGCAGCAGAGCGTCCGCTACGTCAAGATGGCAGCGCCCATCTGTATAGGGCGCCGCTATCTTGACGTATCGGTTACGCGCGAGGGGCAAGGCGCGTCCGGAAGCACCACCCCTCAAGCGTAATTTCGGCGCAAGGACGGCGCCTCTTAGGCCCGTCTGTAACGCGCCTTAGTTATAATATACAATTAGATCAATGGGAACATATCTGGACGAAAGGATTAAAATATACCGCATTACAAAATATAAAAGAAAACTGGTACAAAATGTTCTATCACTGGTATTTAACTCTGGAGAGATTAGCCACAATTGACAAAAATAAAAATAATAAATGTTGGAAATGTGGAGAGACAACAGGTACATTTATACACTGTTTGGTAGAACTGCAAAAAAATCAAACATTATTGGAAACAAATCAGAGAATTAATTTGGGAAATATTGCACAATAAAATAGAATTAAAACCAGAAAGCTTCCTATTGGGTATATTTGAGAGTGAAATTGAAACGAAATATGGAAAACTTTTTTAAATGACAACAATAGCAAGAATATTAATAGCACAAAAATGGAACACAAAAGATTCCCCAAAGAAAGAGGATCATAGAATCATAGAGTTGGAAGAGACCGCAAGGGCCATCCAGTCCAACCCCCTGCCATGCAGGAAATCCAAATCAAAGCATCCCCAATAGATGGCCATCCAGCCTCTGTTTAAAGACCTCCAAGGAGGGAGACTCCACTACATTCCGAGGGAGTGTGTTCCACTGTCGAACAGCCCTTACTGTCAGGAAGTTCCTCCTAATGTTGAGGTGGAATCTCTTTTCCTGTAGCTTGCGTCCATTGTTCCGGGTCCTGTTCTCTGGAGCAGCAGAAAACAAGCTTGCTCCCTCCTAAATATGACATCCTTTCAAATATTTAAACAGGAACGGTTATCGAAATTAATGGAAATAATAGAAATGGATAAATTGACTCAAATATTAAGGGATGAATCTATGGGGAATATTTCAGGAAAAGTTAAAGAAGAATGGTCTTCAGTGTTTGAGTATATGGGGGGGGGGGAATTTCCTGAGGAGTACGGTAACTGAAACACCTAATTTGATAGGTTAACAGAACTGATTTGCAGTTAAAATAAGAAGTCGAAGGCTTTCATGGCCGGCATCCATAGTTTTTTGTGTTTTTTTGGGCTGTGTGGCCATGTTCCAGAAGAGTTTGCCTGCAAAATGTTTGCCTGCAAAAAAGTGGGTGTGTGTGTATATATATATATATATATATATATATACACACACACACATACTGTGTGAGCCTAGGAATGCAGGAGTGATTTAGCAGACATTAATCCTCTTTTGCATTAGCCTCCCAGCCTGAGGCCTACCATCAGCACAGAACAACACACATGCAAATCACTCCTGCATTCCCAGGCTCACACAGTATATATATATATATACCCACTTTTTTTCCAGGCAAGCATTTTCTGAAGATGCCAGCCACAGATGCTGGTGAAATGTCAGGAAGAAAATCTTCTAGAACATGGCCACGTAGCCCGAAAAAACCACACAAAACTATAGTTAAAATAAAATAATCATATGCTGAATAAGCATAGCATTCACAATGGAGAGAAAAGAATTAAGTACAGTGAAAATTGAATAGGATGATAGTGGTAATTATAACAGAAGAAATAGATGAATAAGAGAAATTAATAGGATATGTATAAGAGATACACAAAGTAACATACTAAACAAAGAGGATGGAAGTCACAGAGTTGAATGGTGTAATGTATATGTTGGTGTTGTATGTATTTTAGTTAGTTTTGTTGTTGTTTTTTGTATGTTTTGTATGTTAAGGTGGAGGTGGATGTGAATAATTTTTTTAAAATAATAATAAAAAAGCGAGAGAGTGCCTTCCTTGGGTGCGCTTCCATGCCAGGTCTCTGCAATAGTTTCTACTGCCTCCTCAAGAGGCAATTACCATGAAGCATCAGTCCAATAAGGTTCCACAACCAGTTCTCTGTTCCCTCAACTGGTAGATGTCTCCAACCATCACCAAGGAGAAACCCATCAGGGAACTCCCAAGGATTCAGATAACAATGGATACTAGCCTCAGGGGCTGGGGGCACACTGCAGTCCTCACCTAGTGCAAGGCTGAGGGAACCAGGAGGAGCTTAGCCATAGCATAAATTGGTTAGCACTCAGAGCCACCAAAAAGGCTCTACTAGCCTTCACTGATATCATGGAATGGAAAGTGGTTCTCATTGGGATGGTCAATATGGTCATCAAGGCTCCTTTATGCCTCCTATCTGATGCTTCTGTACGGGGTGATAAGGAAGATCTAGAAAGAGAAAGCAAGTGTAATTTTGGTTGCACCAGAATGGCCCAGGAGGGCCTGGTTCTCCGAGATTATTATCGCCCAGCGTTCTGGCAACATTCCGGGTACTAAATGAGAACGGAATGGAACATACTTTATCACACGGCTGGTCCCCATCCAGGTCCCATTTGGTGCTCAAAGTGTCCCTCGCGTGTCCCAGAGGGAAAACTGTTTAAAAAGGTTCTCAGCCAGCAGGAACATTTTCAGACCGTTCCAGGTGATTTCAGTGCGATAAGCCAACCAATTCTCGATCCATCCTTGTGTTCTGATTGGCTCCGTCTTGCCTTCCTTTCCCTGCCGGTCTCTTTTTATGGGTGGCTCCAGTGAGCCGGGGGGTGGGTGTCAGACCCATGAAGTGATAAGATCATAGAGTGATGACGTCACTTCCGTGGGACTAAAATCCTTGCTAGAACAGTACACATGTGCAAAAGAAAAACTGCTTGGGAACAACGTTGGCTACAGTAACAGAAACATAGTATATTCAGTGCGATAAAATGTGTTCTCATACCATTACCATTACGCTACAAAATATCAAATGCAAACACCCATTCCCATATCGTTTCTCCATGGAACGTTACAGGGACTCTATGGGAACATTACAGGTACTGGTGCGATAAACTTATTTATCTATGATGCTGGGTTCCATGGTTCTTCCAGCCCACCCAGACATTCTCACATGGGGCAAGCCTGAGCCCACCACCACACCTGGAGAGTGAGCAAATCATGTTAGAGCATGGTTACTGTGCAAAGGTAATATCATCCTGGCCTCCAAACTGTTCTCCATCAACAGGACATATGATTATACCTTTAGGTATAACTAGAATAGATTTGTTGGTACAGTATTTTTCTGCCAGCTATTCGTTATTCATACCAAAACACAGTATGTTGTTTAAAACTTTTGAAGAGACAATGTAATTGTCTAACTTCTGAGTGAATTCTGCAAATTTTACCTTAGTCTTTTTCTTCCACAAACTGTGCTCAACCAGGGTGCCAGGATGTTATAACCACAAAGGAGAAGACACCACAATATGACTTACTGAAGCTGGCTGGGAGGCTGGGGAAAAAAAGTCGTTCAGAGGTTTAGCAGGACTAGGCAAAGAAAAAAAATGTGATTGCCAAGCTTCATACATCTCAAGTATTCTATGAATTGCTGGAAACAGAGCCACCTAGTTGTAGTATGGGACAGTAACTAAAATTTGTGTCAATAAATTCACAGTACTCTTTTAAGTTGAACACACTCCTTCCTCGGAGTGTAGTGGAGTCTCCTTCCTTGGAGGTCTTTAAACAGAGGGTGGATGGCCATCTGTTGGGGATGTTTTGATTTGGATTTCCTGCATGGCAGAATGGGGTTGGACTGGATGGCTCTTGCGGTCTCTTCCAACTCTTACGTAGGATGAAATTGTGTCTGAAGTTTCACTGGGAGTTTTTAAGCTGTATAATTTTACTCATATGCAACATATGTCAATTTTCTATACCAAATAGTCCTGGGAAGGTCTGGAATTCCCATCAGTCCTAGCTCAAAACAGTGACCCTCACACAACATTAGAAAAGAGGAAACAAATAATATTACTCAGTAGACAAATCCATCTCACAATGGAAGCACAGTAGGTCCTTGGTAACCTCTGGGGTTTGGTTCCATGACCCTTGTGGGTAAAAAAATCCATGGATGCTCAAGGCCCATTATATATAATGGCATAGTAAAATAGTGTTCCTTTTATAAAACGGCAAAATCAAGCTTTACTTTTTGGAATAATTTTTGGAGGAATATTTTCAAGCCGTGAGTACTTGAATTGGTGAATGCAGAATTCCTGGATAAGGAGTGCTGACTGCACTAATGTGTGTTTCTCGAGACAGCAGTGCTTTCAGAATAATAAGCCAGGGGTGGGTGGGTCCATGGGGTCTGGACCCCCCCCTTCCATTAGACAAATGAATGGCATGCGCTGCTGCGCCACCGCACCCAAGCCCCATTATAATGTGGCACTTAGTCTGGACCCCCCCCCCCTTCCTAAAATTCTGGCTACGTCCCTGTAATAAGGGCTTAACAAGAAGACCATCCTTCCACATTCTGACACATTTCAGACATGCTAGACTACAACTGACAACACTGTGACATGAGAGGATGGAAAGGGGCAGTTTAACAATATATGGAAAGGAAGTGGCAGTTAAAACCATGGCAAAAGAAGGTGGTGCAAAGCTGACTGCAGCTGTGAGCCTTTAGATTTACCCAGTAGGAAGCTGTGGCTTGGAATCAGAGGCGGACAGCAGACTTTGGGCTTCATAGTGAGCGGTACAGAAACAGGGTGACTGTAAGGAAAAGATAGAACTGCTAGCCTTCCTGATAAAGGCAGAATCATCATTGAAGGACCATCACATCACGGAAACCCTATGAAGCTGAACGGGACTCTGTAAAATTCATAAATATCAGTATAAAAAGGTAAAAGTAAAGGTTTTCCCTTGACATGAATGTCTATTCGTAACTGACTGTAGGGGGCGGTCCTCATCTCCATTACTAAACTGAAGAGCCAGCTTTGTCCAAAGACAACTTTCTGATCATGTGGCCAGCATGACTGCACAGAACGCTGTTACTTTCCCACCAAAGTAGTACCTAATTATCTACTTGCATCTGCAGGCTGACAGAAGCTGGGACTAGTGATGGGAGCTCACCCCATCACGGGGCACTTGGGCCTTGAACTGCCAACCTCCGAATTTTCTGGTATCTCAACCACTAAGACACCACAAAAATGTCAGCAGACTGCATTGAAAAGGTCCATACTGGGTATTTCGGTTGCACAGCTATGGGTGTTGCTAAACAGAATTGGGGTTTGCAATGCAAAATACCCCAAAGCTACTGCAAAACAGTCACTTAGATCTATACGAAATACCACATTTCAGGGCCTGCAGAGCTGGAGATAATTTACCCACATGATAGCCAGTCTCCAGACAAGTAAGGAAGGCATTTCTTTCTTATAGGTACATTTATAGGTACTATTTATATAGGCACTATTACCTTAACAGATCAGGCCTCCAGATATCTATTTAGAAGTGATCTTTGCTTCAAGGGGACGTAATCCCAGGTATGTCTAGGAAGATTATCACACGGGCTGGATCCTGTACAAAAATGGGATTTAAACTGGAAAAAAACCGCAAAAGCGTATTGATTTTCAGGCGATGTGTGACATTAAACAGGGCAGAAAGTGTGTGTGTGTGGGGGGGGGGACCTGCAAAACTGGTTTGTTTTTCAGAGGAGGGGTTAATGAGCATTAACCTGACATTAACCTGGATGGAAAGTTGACAAAATGTGCCACTTTTTACTTTTGGAAAATCCCGAAAGTAAATAGCGGTGCATTTTGTTGACTTTTCATCTGGATTAATGTTGCGTTAACCCCAACATCATCTAAAAAAACCTACCCATTTTTACGGTGTGTGTGTGTGTGTGTGTGTGTGTGTGTGTGTGTCTGGATTGTAAATCCCATTTTCTATATGGGATTTGGGCAATCTGCCACAGTGAGACAAACTCCTATGTCTGCCTGCCAGGCAGCTGTTCTTCTGAGGAGGCAGGAGCTCTGCACAAAATGCCCCAAAATATCAGGTCTAGACTCAAGCTAGATGACTGCACTACACTCTTATATAGGGCTGCTATTCCACTTTTAGCTGCTCTCTCTGCCTCCTGTTGCATTCTGGGATATGCATTTAGAATCCTCAGCCAGAGAGCTCTTAGGCTCACTAGACTACAATCCCCAGAATGCAACAGGAGGCAGAGAGAGCCACTATAAGAATGTAGGCCTTTTTAGAGTGTAAGCCTGAGGGCAGGGAACCGTCTAATTAAAAAGACTGTATGTACAGCGCTGTGTAAATTTAGAGCGCTTTATAAATAAAGGATGATAATAATAATAATAATAATAATAATGGGGCGATAATGTAGTACCACTCACCTTAAAACCTGGCAAATGAAACTTCTCTCTTTTGTTTGGACCTGGGAACGATGCCCTCCTCCCCCAACAGAACCACACTGGAGAAATAACCCGGTTTGGCACCGCTTTAACTTGTTGTCTGGCTCAAGGCTATGGAATCCTGGGAGTTGGAGTTTGTTGTGGGCCTGGAGCAGAGCTTAAGGAAGGAAGGCCCCACAACATACTCCTGTCAGGGATGATGGGAGTTGTAGCTCTTCACCTCTGGCTCGAACTCACCACCTTGTTACGCACCGGCGCTGACCAGTTTTGGCCAGTGGTTAAAGCTTTGCTCTAAAGCAGCAGAGTTACAGAGAATAGGCTGAAGACCCTGACAAACTCTCCAAGCCTTCTCACTCTTGCTTCCACAGAAGTCTTCCCACTTCTTCAGGATCCAGCTGGCTCTTGTACCTTCACCCAAGACACCAGACAACTCAGTAGTCTTATATAAAAGATCTACTTTATTCTACTATATACAGCCCCAAAACTATCCAACACAACTCCAATACAACAATACTCTCCACTACTCACCGCTACTACCCACACAATACATCAGGATTCATAGTCATTATTATAGTCCTTGGATCATACCACCCACTCTTGTCAGTTTCCACCCAGTGGGCGTGTATATCCACTCTGATTGGTTCTCTTGTTTCTACCCACAATTAATGATTTCATCATTTCACCTTGACCACTTAACAATTCTCAGGTGTGTTCAATTATCCACTTTGCATTTCTGTCCTTGGCATTTAGGACTTGTTAATTGTATTACCTTATACACCTGTGTGGCTTCTAATTGCTTCTGCTGAGTCACCCTGACTCTCACATACAAGTTTTATTTCATTCACTGTATATCCCATGTTGCTTTTTCCTTAACAACTCCAACTCCCAGGATTCCATAGCCTTGAGCCAAGACACATTTAAATTGGCACCAAACTGGGTTACTTCTCCAGTGTGAATGCAGCCAAGGAATAAGTCATTCAATTCAATGATAGCATGAAAAGGCACAAAACACAAGAGGCCTGTTAATGGGTGTTATTTGCTTCTAGCAGCCACTTTTTGGTTCCTCCTCCTTGGGCTGGAGGCCGCCCAGGCCTGAGGTGGCTCCGCCTCGGGCCCAGCCCTGGACTCCTGGCCCAGCTCAGGCGGAGAAGCGGTGAGTGACTGCCGAGGGGCTGAGGGGGAACCAGGCCCCAGGAGGGCCTTGGGACGTGGGTCTCTGGGGGAACCGAGACCAGGCGCCGTGAAGTGGAGGGCTTTGGAGGAGAGATGGGGCACAGGGCCGAAGGGAAAGCTTTATATCTCACACAGAGCATAAAGCAGTGGCCTTTAATAAGCCCTGCTAAAACAACCGACAGCACTTGCCCAGAGCAGTGAGCCTCAAACTGTGCCCTTTCATAAGAGACTTTGGACTTCATCTCCCAGAAGCCTCAGCCACGGGGGCCAATCGCATGGGGTTCTGGGAGGTGGAGTCCAAAAGCCCCTAAAGGGCACAGTCTCAGGATCACTGCTCTGGGCAAGTGCTGTCGGTCCCAAATGGGGTGCCAAGCTTGAACCTACTGTGGCAATCCAAGCACTAAAGCTTGAGCTGGTCAAAAGCAGGGTCTGGGCCTGGCTGATGATGGTTCCGCAGCTGTGTCTGCCTGCTGCCAGCAACAGGGAAGATCAAGGGCAGCTGCCTCTCTAGCATTCCTTACTGTAGGACTCAAAGATACAGCCATCTTAGTCTGTGGAATCAGTATGGAGACAGATCTTGTAGCACCTTTGGGACTCACTGAAAGAAAGAAGTTGGCAGCAGGAGCTTTCCTAGACGACAGTCTACTTCCCCAGATGCATTTGCATTCCTCAGATGCTCCCTCAAATGCATCTGAGGCAGTAGAGTTTCATCTACAAAAGCTCCTGCTGCCAACTTCTTTTTTCCAGTGAGTCTCAAAATTGCTTGCTGTGGCCTGTTAGAGACTGCCAAAATAAAGCTGCTTGGGGTCTCTTTGGAGGTATGCTATTTAAATGATGCATGGGTCCTAAGAGTCCGGAGGTCGCGCCAAAGCCACACTCCATTCCTAAGCACTGGAGTGCAGCTTTGGTGCAGCTTCCAGATTCTTAGGATGCATGCATCATTTAAACAGCATACCTCCAAAGAGACCCGAAGCAG
Source organism: Sceloporus occidentalis (assembly GCA_023333645.1). NCBI lineage: Eukaryota > Metazoa > Chordata > Lepidosauria > Squamata > Phrynosomatidae > Sceloporus > Sceloporus occidentalis. The sequence continues at coordinate 124,843,104 of JALMGF010000003.1, forward strand.
CTTTATTTTGGCAGTCTGTAACAGGCCTGTGTTTGGGGGTGAACAGCAAAACGAAGAGCAAACCATTCTGCCTTACCAACTATCTCCAGCATGTTAAAAATAAATACAAATCTAGATGTTCAACCATCAGAATGGAAATAAGGACAGTGGAGGCTGGTGAAAATAAAAATCATCCCAGATGCATTTTGAAGAAGCTTTTTTATGATCTCCAGAAGTTAAAAATGATTTTCTTTATTTATGCAAGGTTTACCTGACCTGATTGTTTCATTTCAAAAGTGCATATTGTTAGTTTAGAATAAAAAGTGTTGAATGCCTTTTCTCTTTTGTGGCAATGGAGCCTATCCCATCCTATTTCTACATCTACTACCAAATTTTCTGTGAAAGATGTTATGCCAGGAACTCATCTGTGTCGCCCGCTGAGGCACACCTGTGCTTCCACAGCCAGTATCTGTGATCACACAAGTTCACCATGTGAATGAATTCTGCCACAAATACATGAGGATCCTTGGTGCATGCTCTCTTCAGTGGCTTTGGTTTGGGGGTTAACTGAGAGTTTGGACAGAATGCCCAGTAGGCAGGCCTTTACTGGGCCATCAGGCCAGAAATTGTCTATACTGCTGGCTTATGGCTTTGACTGGCTCCTGTTAGCTGGGGAAAGGGCTTGCTGAAAAGCCCATTGCATAAGTGAATGATTGTGGCTGGATTCATTTTCTTATGTATATACTAAACAGATATGAGCTTAATTTGGGAAAGAAGAGATGCTTGTGCACAGTCTGGTCAGAGAACCTTGCTCTTTATGGACTGCCTTTGGTTTTTCAGTAGTGAAAACATATTATAAATGTTCAGAGAGGTGACAGAGTTGTTGCATATTTGCTTTGGGATGGAAACAAGTTCTGGGGCACAGAGACAAGGTTCAAGTTAAGTCTTGTGATGGGTAAGAGGAAGGGATAGAAGAAAAATATCAAGGCAGTAAACCACTTGATTCATTTCCTGCATGTAACAACCCCTGGCTTTAAACATTCAGGATAGTATGTGCATATACTTCCAGGTAACACAAAGGGCAGCCATACCCTTCTGTATGTCCAATGTCCCCTTTATGCTCTTTGGGTTCATGATTCTAGGGCGACTGCCACACTGCAGAATGAGTGCATTCTGACACAGCTTTTACTGTCCTGGGCTCCATCCTTTAAATCCAGGGATTTGTAGTTCGTTGTGGCACCACTGCTCCCTGCAAGAGAAGGCTAAATATCTCACAAAACTACAAATACCAGAATTAGATAGCATTGAGCCATACCGGTTAAAGTGGTGTCAAACTTCATTAATTCTTCAGTGCAGATGCAACCTTTACCTGGAGGCCACAGGCCACTGAATGAACTAGTCCTCAGCTATGTTTTTCCATTTATTTTAGTAAATAAGTGCAATTCAAACATCACTCTTTATTACTCTACTAAAAAGGCAAACCATGCATGGGTGGCACTGTGCAGGATTAATTGCATAGTTTTACCCATTTTTAATCTTGTCAAGAAAATGACTTGTTTGGGGTGATTTTTAGCACAATTAAAATCCTTCCAAATCACATAATTGCCCAAATGAGCAACTGTAAAATTGTATCCACACGGTTTGACTTCTTGGTCTCCAGTCATGCTCTTCCCAAAGTTTTAGTTGGACCTATCATTTTATTACTGACATGGTGACTGAAAATCTGTACAACATTGGGGAGAGGCAGCTTGTAGTTGTTAAGGGAGGCAAATGTAAAAATAGTAGTAGAGTTTGAAGTTCAACTGCAGAGGTAAAAGGAGATAGCAGAAGGGGAGGTGCACACTATAGCTTTGTGTTTGAGATTCCTACTGGAACAGCTCTTAGTGAACCTTCCTTCTTAGCTGGGTGCTCTGCACCTGGACTTTGCTTGTAAACCAAGTTGGCACAAGAGTCAAAGTACAATGCTCTTGGTTGCTGGGAGAAAGGTCACTGCAGGTACATGGGGCCTGTCCCAGAGCAGTATTTCAAGTACTGTATTCCAGTATTTCAAGTTCAGGCATTTCCTTTTGCCATATTGCTGAAATTTTCAGCAATTGCTGACTGGATTACAGCAGCCAGGGCCTTGAAGTAAAGGTTTGTGTATGAGAAACTCCCACCTCAGCATAGGGTAGAGTTTAGTGGTCCCAATTCAATAGCTAATTCTAATTTAAATAATTTGTTGTGTGATAGATCAGCTTTTATGCAGATCCCACTGACTCAGTGCATCTCTGTTCCGATTAGTACTAGCAACTTGATTTATACCTAGTCAAGATGGAGTACAAAAGAGACACATCTTATGTTGATACCTGATGGTGTAGCAAGTATGCATCCAACTGTGACCCTAAAACACAGTGCTAATTTTGTTTTCTAGCAAAAGTTAAAATCTGGATTATTTCATAATCCCTGCTCACTTCAGTACTTTCATCATTTATGTTGGTGAATGGAAAAACAAGTACCATTCAAGATTTGATTCTGGATGAGCATACCAACTTGGCTTGCATTACAGAAGCCAGTGGATGAGACTGGGCAGGGGTGTGTGTGTGTAAACTTTGTCCACCAGGATTCTGTGTGCAGCAGCAGACGAGGAAGTGGAGTTTCAGTCGTCTATCATGAATCCATCCACATGACCAGGTGCCATATCCCGGTGCGCAGGTTTTGAGTGTGTATACCTAAAGGTGATTAGCTGGGACAGAACAGGGATTCTGTTGGTTTATTATCCACCTTGCTGCTCAGCAGTCTCCCTTCCTGAGCTAGCTGAGGTGGCCTCAGGGCTGGTGTCGGAGTCTCAACAGCTAGTAGTGTTGAGAGACTTCATTGTCCACACTGAGACTGCCCTCTTGGGAGTGGCTCAAGACTTCATGTCCTCCATGACAACCATGTATCTGTCCCAAGTGGTATCTGCTGGGCACACTCTGGACCTTGTTTTCTGTGCTGCATGGGGTGATGGTGATCTTGTTATGGAGGAACTCTCCACAATTCTGTTGTAATGGACAGATCGTATCTGCTCAGGCTTAGCTTCAAGATGTCTTCATCTTCAAAAAGAAAAAGAAAAAAGGCCTGAGTAACCACTGACCAGTCAGCTTGATGCTGATACCAGAAAGGGTTCTAGAACAGATAATTAAACAGACTGTGTGCACTTGGAAAGCAATGCTGTAATTACTAAGTGCCAGTTTGAGTTCCTCAAAAACGTGTCATGCCAAACTAATCTTACATATTTTTTTTGGTCAGAGTTATAAACTTGGTAGATCAGGGGGATGCTGTGGATGTGGTATATGTTGATCACAGTAAGGCTTTTGACAATGGCCCCCTGATATTCTTGCAAGACAGCTGTGGGCTAGACAGTGTTATAGTTAAATGAATTTGCAATTTGCTGACATATCAAATACAGAGAGTATGTACCAACCAGGGTGCTCTTCATCCTGGAGAGAAATGACTAGTGGGCCCCCAGTGTTGTTTAACATCTTTATCAATAACTGAGATGATGGAATAGGAGGTATGCTTATCAAATTTGCAGTTGACACCAAACTAGCAGCCATTGCTAATATCCCATAGGATATGATCGGAATTCACAGTGGCCTTAACAGATTAGAAAGTTGGGCCAAAACTAACAAAATGAATTTCAATGGAATAAGGTACTATGCTTAAGCAGGGGAAAAAAATGAAAGGCTCAGATATGGCTTGAAAACACTATGTGTGAAAGGGGTCTAGGAGTCTTAGCAGACCACAAGCTAAACATGAGTCAATAGTGTGCCAAAAAAGCCAAAGCAGTTCAGGGTTGCATGAACAGGAGTATAGTATTCAGATCAAGGGAAATAATAGTATCACTCTATTCTGCTTTGGTCAGACCTCACCTTGAATATTGTGTCCAGTTCTGGACACCACAATTCAAGAGTGATATTGACATGCTGGAACATACCCATAGGAGAGTGACCAAAATGGTGAAAGGTCTAGAAACCATGCTGTATAAAGAACTTAGGGAGCTGGTTATGTTTAGCCTGGAGAAGAAAAGGTTAAGAGGAGGCATCATATCATGTTTACATTTTTGAAAGATGGAGCAAGCTTGTTTTCTGCTGCTCTGGAGACTAAAACACAAACCATTGAATTGAAATTACAAGAAAAGAGATTGCACCTAAACTTTAAGTGTAAGAGCTTTTAACAGTTGAACAGATTGCCTTGGAGATGGTGGACTCTCCATCTTTGGAGGTTTTAAAGGAGAGGTTGGATAGTGATCTTTAAGGAATGCAGTAATTGTGTATTCCTGCATAGCAGGGAATTAGATTAGATGTCCCTTGTGGTCTCTCCCAGTTCTAAGATTCTATGATTCTGTGACTATAGGGTCAGCCTCCGCTGTGGTCTTGCTTCTCCTTTTGTATTACAGTTAGCATCTTTTTCCCCTTGTCTTCAGGAAAGCAAGCTCCAGAATGTAACTTTTACCAGTCTCTTGTTTCCAGAGTAAGCAATGCTTGTATATGTTTGTATTTGCAATTTTGGAGCAAAGACTGACCTTTCCCTTTTAATCTCTTTGCAGTGCCAAGATGGTAGTTCTCTCTAAGGAATACGGTTACGTAGTTCTCACTGGTGCTGCCAGTTTTGTCTTGGTAATGCACCTTGCAGTAAATGTTGGGAAAGCACGGAAGAAATATCGAGTGGAGGTGAGCATGGAAGTGTGGATATCTCGGTGGCTATCTTTAGAGACATAAAATAGAGCTAATGAAAAAAAATAATTTCTCCAAAATTTCATGGAATTTAAGCAGAAGTGTTTCAGAAGATTTATCACACCTACCTTTATTCTGCGGGGGGGGGGGGGGCATTCACAATGGGAAAGAAATGGTAACTGTTGTGCTCCTTAACACACAAGGATATGATTATATTTGTTATGTTTATATCCTTCCTTTCCTCCATTGAGCCCAAGGCAGTATATTTGGCTCTCCACCTCCATACTTTATCATCACAACAATCCTATGTAATAAATCAGGTTGCGACAGTAATATAAAGGTCCCCCAAATGATCTATATAGCTCATTGGGGACTTGAACCCAGATCTCCAAAGTCCCTGTCCAGTGCTCTTCCCACTAACTACATGGGTTCTGGTAAGGGGAGGATTTTAAAATACTGAGTGAGCATATGCAAATTTTGTTTCATTTATTAACTTTGAAAATAACGAGTAGATAAATATAGGGCTGTGGCTCACAAGAGTTTTCCTTACAAATGAGAGGATGTTAAAATATGTCAGTAATGTTGTTACAATTCTGCCATTTTTGAAACAATTCAAATGGAGAGAGGGGGCTGAAAAATGCCTTTGGAGTCAGGGAGAGAGAGGCAGGCTGACTAGTACACCCTCTGGTCAGCATCATGTTAGTGACTTATGCATGTCTAAATCCTTTTTTGAATGGGGCTCAGAGGGCTGTTCTCTTGCCCTTGTGATCCATCCAGAAACGTTCTATACCTGGCAGCTGCCAAGCCCTAGGAAGGGTGTTACTGCTCCTCCATGAAGATCCACCTGCTCTGGGCTGGGGACAATGGAAAGAGAGCTGCACTTCATTTGAAACTGATTTTTTCATTTCTTCTTCCATGACTGAACTGAGACCAGCTGTACCTCTACAGCTATGGTTCCAAAAATGGGTGACATGCCCCCTTGGGGGCAGTGGAAAGATCCAGGGAGGAGGTGAGGGAAAAGGTTGTAGCAGGGGGGCCTTCAGTTAAAGTATTTGTGCACAAGAAAGACAGGGAGAGCCAGCAGCCTTTATGACCATGGTGGGGATGAGGAATTAGAGCACATGACAATGGAGGAGAAGCAGTGGCAAAAAGGAGCTTCACATTTGGGACTCTGCTTAAGCTTCATGAGCTTCACTAGGACTTGTCTGGCAGGTTGAAGCTGTACCACTGCTCCTGCTTTATTTCATCACACAGACCAAGGGAAGAGGTAGCAGAAGAAATAATTTGGGGGGGGGTGCAGACTTGAAGCTGTTTGGGGAAGGCCCATCTCTGGGGAAGGAGTGTCTGGGCCCGATTTTTCAAAAGAGTCCTTCACCTCTGTCAGATTGCGAGTCCTTCCTTGCCAGGGAGAAAGCCAGCTGCACCCCCTCCTCCCCGGCAAAGGTTTGAGAGTCTTTCCTCAATGGGTAAAGCTTCTCCCTTTGCACCTGGTTACCGTGGAAGCAGCAACCAAGCAGCTGGTCAAGCAGCAACCAAGAAGGCTCTTATCTTCTGTGGCAAGTGAAAGGCTTCTTGATTGTTGTTCAACTGGCTGCACACTTGCTGCTCCTTTTGCACCTGGTGACCCTGGAAACAGCAACTGAGCAGTGACTGAGAAGCCCCTTGAATTCCGCCTGGAAATGGACTGGTAGATGAAGTCAGACAGCATGTAGAACCCAGAACTTGCAAAAATATTTTGTAAATTGAAACAAATATTTCAACTAATTATTATAAATCATTAAAATAATAATTGAAACTAATTACAAAGCTAATAAAGGGATAACCTGCTATTGTTAATGTTGTGCAGAGAGATTTTGTTCTTCATGTTGCTCAGTACTTTTCATTTCCTTTAAAAAATCTATCTAAAAATGTAAGAATAGCATGCAGTTTGAAAACGAATCCCCTCAAAATGCTTCTGAAGACATTACCTTCCTATCGGTAGTGGGTAAACATTGCTAATTACATGTGAAAAGGTTAAAACATTGTTGTTTAATATGTTGTTTGCAAAATGAATGTCATGCCCTCATAAGCTCTTAAAGTAACACGTAATGCACTGTTTTCAAGTTCTGCCAGATCCCACAGAAGGGCCACCCATTATTAACTGAAAGGGACTGGTAGCAGTTGTAGGGGATGAGGCAGTCTCCCAGATAACCTGTGAACCAGATTAGCTATTCCTTCCTAGATACTCTGAAAAAATTGGCTGAGAAAGAGCCTGGGCTGGCCCTTAGTTTCTTTGTTTCCTCTATTCTGGAGTATTAGAAATATAATGTTATTCACTAACCTAGTGAGTATCTTAAGGTTCTTGCTCTCAGCCTTCCTTCTTGCCAAATTAAATTATAAAAAACTTTCACTCACATTTCAGGAAGATTTTGTGCACTGTTTCTTTGACACAGAAGTATCAATTTTAATATTTTTACATTTGTAATGGACTTTCTAGCCTTAAAAAATGATTAAGGTGGTGGTGGATAACTATGTATATACTTGTCCATGTCATCTCCTCAGATGAGATAATGTTTGAAAGTGAGGATTCGTTTCTTGGGGAGGGGGGAATATGCTATAACAGTTTTCACCATGGAGTGTAAAACTTCCCTGTGGTGTTCAGTGGTGAAAGACACACACTTTTTTGTGCTCAAGGCTATTTGTGCCCATTGGTACTTGATATCCCCTTGAAATAAACAGTGAGGGCTCTGCCTAAGCACAAATTCTACTCTAATCTGAACCAGGCCTGAAACAGAGGGAGGCAACGCCTTGTCGGGTCATCAGATATTGCTTTCAGACATATGGCTTGTGGCTCCAGGGATTTTTGTCATGGAAAAGACTTGGAAAAACAAAGGAAAAAAAGAATAAAATGGTCTTGGCTACTTTTGGAAAGCTTTAATACTGCAGTTGGGAAGACAGCCAAAGGTTATGTCTGCTCAGCTCTCACTGGTGAGTCAGAAGCCTGACTCAAAGCCTTAACTGCAAACAGTTGGTGTTGGAAAAGTGGCCGCTTTCTTCTTTTTCTTCTTCCTTTTTTTTCTTTTGAAGAGAGCAACTAAATCACCAAGAAAGAGGCCACACAAAAGAAGGCAAAAGTACACGAAGCCCATTTTGGGTAGAGAGGCAAGGAACAAATAAATAAATAAATAAATAAATAATGCTTATTTGAACATATAGCTCCAATTTACCAATAATTATTTCCACCTGAGGTTGTCCTGATTTAATTGTTTTCATCACACTAAAATTAAAGCCAGTCCAGAATCCCTTTGTTGACTTGCAGATGGATTTTAGGTATAAATATTGGTCCCTAAAACTAGTTTCTGCACATTCACAGTACTCATACAGTTGTCCTAGGCTACACTCTATGTATAAAAATATGCTGCCCTCAGACCTCCCCAGTCTGAGCCACTCCAGCTTTCCATTGGATAGGTAATATAGCCCCCCTGCAAACTCCTCAACTCCAATTTCCATATTTCTATTTTGGTCAGCTCTGAATGCTGTGTCTGAATTAATTTCTTGTGTGTGTGTGTGTTTGTGTGTGATTGCACTCTACATTTTTCTAAATAAAATTCTTAATTCACTCCAGACTTGGAGTTCTTCTCAGTTATTACTGGTATATACAGGTGCAAATGGTCCTAAAGGTTTCCCAGCCTCTTGCAAAAGCTAATTTCCCCAACAATTAAAGTAATATTATTGTATCTGGTGGGGACTGCCCAGCATCTCACATTTCTTTGGGTAACACTTTACCTTCTTCTGAAGTTGAGAGTGACTTGTCCAAGGTTATCTAGTGGGTTTCCATGGCCATCCAGGGACTGGTCTCCAGCATTTTAGTCCCTTGTTCAAACCCCTACACCACACTGGATCTCACATGGTTTATGCAAGTGTGAAATATTAACCTGACAATAAAAGCACAGTAGGGTGTTCATGGTAGCAACAACTTATTTCCACGTGCGCATATTGGTGAGATTATGATTGTTGCTGTCTACATTTGAAGTATCCTTCAGTCTCCTAATTCTACCATACTCACCAGTTGAAGGGGTGTCAGCATTTGCTAATTTATTTTCCCCTCAACAGTACCCAAACATGTACAGTACAGACCCTGAAAATGGACACATCTTCAACTGTATCCAGAGGGCACACCAGAACACGTAAGTATTGCCTGTTGCATTTATTCTTGGTTTCTTCGTTCAGTGCTGGCCCAAGCCTCCCATTGCACTGCCCACCCTGGTGAGACAATATAGAAATGGCACCCAACTACCACATGAAAAGAAAATGCAATGGCAGTGAATTCCCTACTTTCCATTTCCCCAATAAACCCCCTGCTCATCTAGAAGAAACGAAGATGCTGGTGTGGTGGCAAGAACATGAAGGTGCAGTGACATCCTACACTGCTATCAGTAGCTATCTCTGCATGGAGCAAGGCCTCCATGGCTGTGTAGTGTCTTTGGCTGTTGTTTATATCTTGAGGAAGGGAAGAGTACTACACCATTGTCATCCTCATTGCCCTTCTCTCTTGATGGATCAAAGGTTGCTCAGGTAGGCAATTGCTCATTGGATGAGAAGAGAACCAACTGCAGCTGGGTTTTTTCCCCTTCGGCAGCTGGGCACCCCTTCTGCATCTCCTCCTCCTCTTTGCTCTGTGGAATAGTGTCCAGTTCTGGGCATCACAATTCAAGAATATCAACAAGCTAGAATGTCTGCAGAAATGGGCAACCAAGATGATCAAAGGTGTGGAATGACTTAGGTAGTTGGGCAAGTTTATCTTGGAGAAGGAACGACTGAGAGGTGGCAAGACTGCTATCTTTAAATATATTAAGGGATGCCATGCAGAAGATGGAGTGAGCTTGATTTTTGCTGTTCTAGAGACTAGAATATGAACCAGTGTATTGAAATTTCAAGAGATTCAATCTAAATATAGGAATAACTTCTTTACTGTAAGAAGTATTTGACAACGGAATATACTGCCTTGGAAAGATGGTGGACTCTCTTTCTTTGGAAATCTTTAAACAGAGGTTGAATGGGCATCTTTTAGGAGAAAAAGAAGTCCCCAATAATTTGTGTTTGCATTTTCAGGCTAGAAGTGTACCCTCCCTTTTTGTTCTTCCTTGGAATAGGTGGGATCTACCATCCGGTAAGTAGACACTTTAGGCCTTGTTCTTCATTCTTACAGATGGATGTGACCTTTCTGCATGGCTGATCTTTGTTATAAATATCAAAGATGGACTATTCAAATTAGCAAAAATATTGTTTAGTTGGATAATTGTACACAGAGGTGGTGCTCATGACTACTAAAGAGATTCCAGCTATTTGGTGGTTTCATCTTCCTTTTAATGTTTGTAGGACCACAATAAAGCATGGACGAGGAGTGGGAGTTGAATCATTTACCATTTTTGAACACCTGCTGTAGTGTTTCAGCCCCTGAGTCATGCCTGTGGAGAATCCCTAGATTAACATTTGAAGGACTAGCATTGCTTAGTTCCTCTTCTCTCAGTTTCACATCCATTTATTTATGAAACTCTTAGGCCCCATTCCCACTGGCTTATAACGCAGATCAAGACTTGAATTATGGGGGCATCGTTCCCATTTGAGCGCGCATTCGATCCTCATTTCGTTGATTTTGTTCCCATTGGAATTCGGATCTGATCCCCATGTAATCAGTTTTTCCTGGAAAAACCCAAATCAGTGGCAGATAAATCGGATTAATTTGACTGTACTTTTTTGGAGTTTTTTTTTTTTTGCACCTCCTGAGTCTGAGTCGGGGCAAATGAATGGGAATGACAAGGGTGTCTGATTCGGGAACTTGGGGATGGGAGGAGCAATGCTCAAGGGGCTGGCCTGAGGGTGTCATCCGTTTGTTCTCTTTCCTGCATTATCAGCGCCATTTCCCCCCGTTCACATAGCCTTTCCTCCAGTGGAGTGGGAAGCAGGGTAAGGCGATGGCATGTGTAGAAAAAAAATTTTTAATTAAGCTTTCAATCGCCTAGGCACTCTGTTGGGTGTCGCAGCATAGCAAATTGCTACATTGACCTCCAAACACAGTAAACACATTACGCCCCCCTGCAACCTCCTCCCTGCTCCACATTCATAGATCGACATGTGAGGAGAGCCATTGAACACCAGTTTAACTATTTTTCCCTTTTTTTTTACATGCCTGCTCGATCGCAGATAGCCCAGGGAGCAATGGGGGAGGCAAAGGGACTTGGGGGGGGGGGGATGGAGGCTCCCTTTGCCCTTTCCCAGAGGGACTCTGGGAAGACACAGGAGAGCCTGGGAGGGAAAGGGACTTGGGGGAATAGAGGTTCCTTTCCGCTTTCCCAGAGGGAAAAAGCACCTAAGCGCTTGATTGGCTGTGACATCAAGCGCCTAGGTACTTGATTGACAGCTGCTTTAAAAAAAGAGGTTCCAGAAGGGCAATGGGAACGAGGAGCAAAAAAGTCTGCTTCAAATTACAACCAAGAAAATTTCAGTGGGAACGATGAGAACATGGGTAGAAAAACACCCGAGTCCATTTGCACCCTTTTGTAATGGGAACAAGGGACCAGATTCGAATACGACTCAGGGAAAAAATCCGAGTCAGAATCACAGCAATATAAGCCGCTTTTATTGCCCAGTGGGAATGGGGCCTTCGTGTATATTTATTCTGGTTTTCTTCCAGCGTGCCACTACAGGACTTGGTATAGCATGGATCATTGGAAGACTGCTCTATGCCTATGGCTACTATACAGGGGGTAAGAATCTGGATTGGGAACTGCAGTCCACTCATTTGGTGCAAATTTGGTGCACTTTACTGATCCTTTTGGATCCAAGTTGGTTCTTCTCTGAATTGTGCATACCCTAATCCTCCTCATGTCTATACAGTATGCAGCAGCTAAAAATTACAGAAAGCATTTGGAGTTGGAAATGGTTCCTGTATTAAGATTCTCATCTGTTTTCCATTTTGAAAATAATATCTAATTATGTCCAGAAAAAAAATCAAGTCAGCCTTATCGGATTACCTGTAGCTTAATTCTTATCACATCTCACCCAAGAAACCTGTTTATTCTCTTAAACACAAACTAAAGCTGCTTTAGTGATCTGGTGGTGATGGCTGAGCTTTGGTGTTAGTTGCAAGCTAGTTGTACTTGTGTGTTCTGTGGAAAGTGGGAGGAGAGACAGTCCTGCAATCAGTGGCTAACAAAGCGAAAATGGTGGTTCTGTGAACCTGGCTGCTCAGGGTCCTGAGTTGCAAAAGAGGGCCCTGTGCATACCTTCTGTGATATTTGGTAGGATGTATGTTGAGAGTGAGACTGCAGTAATATGCAGAACAAAAATATGTTAGAATTGCAAACTAATTTGTGACAGGCACTGGAAAACTGCCCGCTAATAAGTGTACCCTAAATAGATTGCAAATGACTGAGATCATGTTGGAGTGAGAGCTGCACTTCTGTTGTACAGAGGTGACATAATTTTGCTTTAAAGTTTTGGGAGCTCTTGCTGGACAACAGAGAGGTTCTTTGCAGCAAAGCAATAAAAGTTTGTTGTAATAGCAAGTTATGTGACTATTGTATCTTTGCCTTACAGATCCCAAAAAACGAAGCCGCGGAGCTCTTGGTTCAGTTGCACTCCTTGGTTTGGCAGGGACCACTATTTACTCAGCTTTCCAGCACCTTGGTTGGGTCTGCAGAGAATAGACAGCCTGTTCTCTCTGGCTCCTGAGAAGTCTTTAAATCTTTCAGTAATGTAATTTTTATCTTAAAAATAAACTGATATTAAAACTCCATCTGACCATTTTCCTCACCTACTTACTGTTCTTGATAGAACTTCACTTACGAGCTTTCATATTCATGGCATCATAAATGTTCTGTGACAGACAGCATTAGTACCTCAACTCTCCTGCTCTTTTACCTATCCACTGTCTAGTAAGACTCATGGCATTTGGAGATGTATAGTCAGACAATGTGAAGGCTTTCATGGCCAGCATCCATAGTTTTTTGTGGGGTTTTCAGGCTATGTGGCCATGTTCTAGAAGAGTTTCTTCCTGACATTTCACCAGCATCTGGGGCTGGCATCTTCAGAGAATGCTTGCCTGGAAAGGACTTGGGTATATATACTGTGTGACCTGGAAAGGCAGGAGTGATTTGCATATGTATTGTTTTGTTGCTAATGGGAGGCCTCAGGGTGGGAGGGTCTGCAAAAGAGGATTAGTGTCTGCTTGATAGTGCTCATTGTCTGCTGGTTTCCCATTAGAGGCAGGAATGAAAATTTACATACTCTAAAACAACTGGGCTTTCTAATTAAGTTCTTTTGAGTAACACAGGTGTGTTACAGATGCGCCTATAGTGTGTGTTAGGTTCCTGACGCCCCAACCCTAGTATGGACTGAGTCCGTACAAAATGGTGGCGCCCTATGCACACGGGCGCCGCCATGGGGACGTCACCACTGCGCCACCACCAAACGGGGCAGCACGGAAGTGACTTCCTCGCACCGTGCGAGGGCGCCTGGGGTGCTCTTTCGGCGGCCCCAGGAGATCCATTTCGGAGCTCCTTCCACAATTTGCGTTGCTGGCGCAGCCTCTACACGGCTGCCCAAGCAACGCAAATGAGAATGGGGCCGAGTGGCCCCTTTCTCCGCGTCCCCGCCGCCGTTGGGTGTCCTTGGGGCATGAAGCCCCAAGAACACCCCTTTCCAGGCCGCAGGGAAGCGGCCTGGAAAGCGGCGGATCGGGGCCTCAGAGGCTGCCGCTGTGGCAGCTGAGGCTCCGATCCGGCAGGGAAAGGGCCGGATACAGGCCACCCCAAACGGGCGGTCTGTAACGCACCACAGTTTACTCTTTTTGCACTGGTAAACATTTATGCATGCCTAATCAGAAACATACACATCAAGTTCAGTAGGATTTGCTCTCTGGGAAATCTGTGTACTACATGTACTAAACGTCAGTCCATGCAATCTGAGGCTTTAGCATACAACTGAATGCTAAATACATTGGGCTGGGAGGAAGTCTGAGAGAAAAAGTGACTTTAATCCAACTGAGTCTTGCAACTGAAAAGGGAAGTTGGCTGGGAATTCAAGCCCATGTTAGACCTGCAGAGTGCAGTCTTCTCTATCTCAACCCAAACCCCTGCACGGGATATAAGCAGAACTCCAGGGGATGCAAGAGCCAACCTGGCTAGTGGTTTGAGTGTTGGAACTACAACTCTGGAGAGCAGGGTTCGAATCCTGGCTGCACCATGCAAACCTACTGGGTGACACTGGGAAAGTCGCACTCTCTCAGCCTCAGAGGAAAGCACAGGTAAAGCCACTCTGACCAAACCTTGCCAAGAACACCAGATGACAGGGCCACCCCGAGGTTGCCCTAAGTGGGAAAGGATTTGAAAGGGCCACTTGGAAGGCATTTTGGCAAGGAGGAGGAGGAGGAGCAGCCCTCAAGCCCAACCTGAGCTGGTTCTGTTTAAGTTCTGTACCCCACCATGTTGTTGAAGCCCATCCTTACAGCCGGTAATGAAAAGCTCAAAGTAAACTCAGACACTGAAAAGTGATTTTAACAAACCTTTCCCAGGCTACATTTCTCAGAGACCCCAAAACATCCCCACCCCTCAAGATCTATATTTCCATTGTGAACTGGGAGGGCTTTTTTGCAAATATCGGAAACTATGGCGCGTTACAGACCACCCGTTTGGGGCGGCCTGTAACCGGCCCTTTCCCCGCCGGATCAGGGCCTCAGCTGCCACAACGGCAGCCCCCGAGGCCCCGATCCACCGCTTTCCAGGCTGCGGGGAAGCTGCAAAAGGCCGCTTCCCTGCGGCCTGGAAAGGGGTGTCCTTGGGGCTTCAAGCTCCAAGGACACCCGGCGGCGGCGGGGAGGAGGAGAAAGGGGCTGCTTGGCCCCTTTCTCCTCTGCGTCGCTGGTGCAGCCATGTAAAGGCTGCACCCAGCGACGCAAAGCAGGAAGGAGCTCCAAACCGGAGTTCCTTCCGGGGCCACAGAAAGGGTGCCCTAGGCGCCCTCGCGCGGCCCCACTACGTCACAACCGCGCCGCCCCATTTAAAGGCAGCGCGGTTCTGACGTAGTCATGGCAGCGCCCGTGTGCATAGGGCACCGCCATTTTGTACAGACTTGGTCCGTACTAGGGTTAGCGGCGTCAAGCAGTGACGCCCCTTCCTAACCCTAGTACGGACCCAGTCCGTACTTTTATGCCCATTTGTAATGGGCCAATGCAAGATCTACGACTCAAGACCAGGGCTGGATTCTCAGGTTGGCTATGGAAACCCACTTGGAAACCATGGCCAAGTCACACTCTCTCATCTTGAGAGAAAGATAAAGTCTTACCCAAAGAAAGGTGAGGCACTGGGGAGTCCCCGCCAAATATGACAGCATTACTTTAATTGTCGAGGAAATTAGCTTTTCCCCAACAATCTTGCACAGAAAACCCCATAATTTTGCCTTAGGGTCGCCTTAAGTCACAAATGACTTGAAGGCACCCTATAACGATAAAAAGGGTTCCTTATTGCTAAAACTGGATCCCTGGATTCTCTCTACATAGAATCATAGAGTTGGAAGAGACTGTAAGGGCCATCCAGTCCAACCCCCTGCCATGCAGGAAATCTCAATCAAAACATCCCTGACAGATGGCCATCCAGCCTCTGCTTAAAGACCTCTAAGGAAGGAGACTCCCGCACTCTCCGGGGGAGTTTGTTCCACTGTCGAACTGCCCTTACTGTCAGGAAGTTCTTCCTAATGTTGAGCTGGAGTCTCTTTTCCTGGAGCTTGCATCCATTGTTCTGGGTCCTGTTGTCTGGAGCAGCAGAAAACAAGCTTGCTCCTTCCTCAATGTGACATCCTTTCAAATATTTAAACAGGGCTATCATATCACCTCTTAACCTTCTCTTCTCCAGGCTAAACATCCCCAGCTCCCTAAGTTGTTCCTCATAGGACATGGTTTCCAGACCCTTCACCATTTTAGTTGCTCTCCTTTGGACACGCTCCAATTTCTCAACATACTTTTTAAATTGTGGTGCCCAGAACTGGACACAATATTGCAAGTCACACTCTCTCAGCCTTAGTGGAAGACAATGGCAAACCCTTTCTGAACAGAGATCTTGTATCACCTTTGTGACTCACTGAAAGAAAGAAATTGGCAGCAGAGCTTTCATAGACTTCAGTCTACTTCCTCAGATGCATTTGGCCGAAGAAGCAGACTGAAGTCTACGAAAGCTCATGCTGCCAAATTCTTTCTTTCAGTGAGTCTTAAAGGTGCAGGAAGAGCTCTCTACAGACTAACACGGCTATATCTTTATAAAATAGTAATAATAATATGCATCCGAGGAAGCAGACTTTGGGCCTGAACAGACAAGCCAAAATAAAGCTGCTACAGGTAACTTTGGAGGCATGCTATTTAAATGACACATGCGTCTTAAGAGGCCAGAAGCTGCACCAATGCAGCGCTCCTGACCTTAGGACTGGAGCATGGCTTCTGGCCTCTTAGGACACACGCATAGTTTAAATAGTATACCTCCAAAGTGACCGGAAGCAGCTTTATTTTGACCTGTCTGTTTGGGCCCTTAGTCTAGAGAAATCTCAGCTGCCAACTTCTTTCTTCAGTGAGTCTCAAAAGTGCGACAAGATCTCTCTGCGCACTGATTCCAGACTAAAAGGGCTATTATTTTTATTCTACCCTTCTGAAGAGATCTTGCCAAGAAAACCCCATGATAGGTTTGCCTCAGGGTTGCCATAAGTCTGAAAGGACTTAGAGGCCCACAATAACAAACGAAAAGGAAATACCATCTTTTTCTCTGTGGTGCTGCGTCCACACTGGAGAAATAACCCGGTTTGGCACCGCTTTAACTTGTTGTCTGGCTCAAGGCTATGGGATTCTGGGAGTTGTAGTTTGTTGTGGGGCCTTCCTTCCTTAAGCTCCGCTCTGGGCCCACAAGAAACTCCAACTCCCAGAATTCCATAGCCTTGGGCCAGACAACAAGTTAAAGCGGTGCCAAACCGGGTTATTTCTCCAGTGTGGGTGCAGCCTGAACCTTGGGGCCAGGAAGGGAGGGGAAGGCCTCTGCTCCGCCTCCTCCTTCCCTGCGCAGAGAGGGCCGCGCCTCCCTTGGACCGAAGGGCGCCAATGCTCTCGTCCATGGCGGCCTCCTCCTCCTCCGCCTCCTCCTCCCCGCGGCTCCCTGCCGCCATCGGGGCTCTGAGCCGGAGCCTCCCCGCCGCCGGCCTCTCTCCGGAGCTCTTCCGCCTGGCCAAGTTCGACCGGCCCGAAGCGGTGGGTGGATGCCAAGGCTTGCCCTCCTCTCGAAGGCCCTACTGGGCCTGGAGGCAGCGGGAAGCGCTTCAGCCCAAGGCCTTTCGCGAGACAGGTGCAAGATGTGGCCGAAGGAAAAGCTAAAAGCCCTCCTAAACCCATGCTGCTTAGCCCTGCGCAAAATGGAGGGCTTGTTGAAAGCCCTCCTGGACGTGTCCTGGGAAAGAAAGGGCGCCTGTTCCCCCTGCCTCAGGGGCTTACTCCTGGAGAGGACTGCCAAGGGAAAGGCCCCTCCAGCCCAGTCAGTTGTGGCCCAGAGTTTTGGGGGGGGGGGGGGTGGTTAATAGATTATCGCACTACACTCATAAAGCCTTGCTATTCCACTTTTAACCGCTCTATCTGCCTCCTGTTGCATTCTGGGGCTTGTAGTCCAGTGAGGCCTAAGAGCTCTCTGGCTGAGGATTCTAAATGCTCCCTCCTTAAACTGCGAATCCCAGAATGCAACAGGAGGCAGCCAGAGTAGTAAAAGTGGAATAGCAAGGCTTCAAGAGTCTTGGCCCTGGCAGGGCTCTTCCTCCCTTATTCCCTCTGCATCTGAGTGGGGCTTCCTTGGCTGCCCTGGCAGGGCCTTGGCTTTAGTGCCACTCTATTCTGCCTTGGTCAGGCCTCATCTAGAATAATACTGTGTCTATTTCTGGGCAACACAATTTAAAAAAGGATGTTGAGAAACTGGAGCGTGTCCAAAGGAGGGGGACTAAAATGGTGAAAGGTCTGGAAACCATGTCCTATGAGGAATGACTCAGGGAGCTAGGGATGTTTAGCCTGGAGAAGAGAAGGTTAAGAGGTGATATGATAACCCTGTTTAAATACTTGAAGGGATGTCGTATTGAGGAGGGAGCAAGCTTGTTTTCTGCTGCTCCAGAGACTAGGACCTGGAGCAATGGATGCAAGCTCCAGGAAAAGAGATTTCAGCTCAACTTTAGGAGGAACTTCCTGACAGTAAGGGCTGTTTGACAGTGGAACAAACTCCCTCGGAGGGTAGTGGAGTCTCCTTCCTTAAAGGTCTTCAAACAGAGGTTGGATGGCCATCTGTCAGTGGGGATGCTTTGATTGGGAGTTCCTGCATGGCAGAATGGGGTTGGACTGGATGGCTCTTGTGGTCTCTTCCAACTCTAGGATTCTCCTTCATCCTCCGCTGCCCTGAAGCCAGGCTGGGGCCAGGAGAGAAGAAGGAGGCCTGAGGGAAGAGGCAGCATCTCATACATAAAGGCCAAGGCATATCATGTGGCCCAGAGGGCAAAAACAGCTGCAAACTGAGCTAAAATGTTAACTCAGAAGAGAGGCATTCAGGTATTCTTGCCCTTCCCAGTAGGCTGGGGCAAAAGCAAACTGCTGCAGCTTCTCTTAGTTTAGCAGTTCTTCCTTAAAAAGGAGGCATCAGCAGCTTGCTTTCCCCATGCCTTCCCCCCTACCTTCTGAGTTATTTCTTATTTCACTGTTTATGCTTTGCTTTGAATGTCTTGTTTCAGGAGATTACCACACTACACTCTTACAAAACTGCTATTCTACTCTAACTGCTCTGGTTGCCTCCTGTTGCATCCTGGGATTTTCAGTTTAAGGAGGAGCATTTAGAATTCTCAGCCAGAGAGGCTTCACTGAACTACAGTGCCCAGAATGCAACAGGAGGCAGCCAGAACAGTAAAAGTGGAATCACAGCAGTATAAGAGGGTAGTTTGTGGTAATGTGGTTAGAGGCAGGTTTCCAGTATCATATCTAGGCATATGACACTTAGATATTGCAGACCTTTGACTCAATTGATGCTACTTTATGGAAGTCTGTGTTTTTCTGTGGATGTCCACTTGCCTCTTAAACTGAACAAGGATCAAACAGAGATCCTGCTGTTTTAGCCTGACCACCCAGTAGCCCCACTTCCATGCCTGCCACTGTGTTTTCAGGCTACACACTGGCCCCTGGCTTGGATGCAATGAGCCTTGGAGTCCTGCTGGATGATTTTTGTCCCTGTGTCCCTTTTTTCAGGGCAACTGCTAAGGCATGCAATTTCCACCATTTAAACATCCATAGGATCTATGGGTTTTTGAATGTTAAGATTGCCCATTTGCTTGTCCAGGCCTTGGTTATTTCACACCTGGACTAGCCACCCTCAAGTTGATCTCAACTCATGGCAAACCTGTAGATGAGACATCTTCAAAAAACCCTGTCCTCCACTACTTTCCTTAGTTCTTGGAGATTCATACTCATGACCTCCTTAATGGAGCCCATCTATCTAGCATGTGATCATCCTCTTTTTCTCTTTCTTCCCACCTTTCCTACTATTATAGTCTTTTCTGGTGAGTCATGTCTTCTCACGATGTGGCCAAAGTATGACAGTTCTTACTCCTCTGGTTGTGTTAAGTCTCTCCAAATATTTGCATGTCCCCTCCACTGGCTGCACTCTAGGGATTGTAGTGTCTTTTTCGCTATGTTTTTAAGCTCAGGAGAAGTATTTTTTCAAAAGAGGAAGTGACAGAAGTCACTTCAAATTTACTTGCAGCTTTAAAATGCACCTTTTCTGGGCTTAAAAAGGCTGAGTCGGGGCAGAAGGTGATTAAAATTTCCCGACATTCCCTAGAGGGGATTTTGGAGCAAAAAAAAAAAATTGGGGGGCCCCCTAGGCAAGCTTGGGAGCCACAAAACAGTTATTGGAAGCCACATGCTGCCTATGAGTCACATTTTACCCACCCCTGCTCTGGCGCCATCAAAGATGTGGGTAGATTTCTATAAGATACAGTTCTAAGTACCTCCAAGAAGTAAGCCCCACTGAACTCAATAGAACTTTTTTCTGAAGAAATACAGTGAAGCTGAAACTCCACAATTCCCAAAGTCATTCCTATTCATCATGGGCAAATATTACAACCACGCTACTTGAAGAAAGTTCCTAGCTTTCTAAACAAGAGTTGCTGAATCTCCATCCTATTATCTGTGTTCTGTGCCATGTAGTCTAGTTTTAAGAGTCTGAGGGAAGTCAGACTATGCATCCTGATTTTTAATAAGGTGTTGCATTTTGAAAGTATTATTTCTTACTTCTGCAGAGTTGCTAAAAAGGGAACTGAACTAACCACTGTATAGCACTTAACAGGGTTTTTTTTGGGGGGTGAGGTACATATCAAAGTTATAATTTAACATATTCTGAGTGTTGTCATTTTTCTAAACAGAGTGTCACTTTTTGGAAACTACTGTACGCTTTGCTGAAGCAGATCCAAGGTGGAGGACGGATGGAGTCTTCTGACATAGGTTGCATATTGCTACTAATCTTAGAGCATACATAATTTGTGGAGCAATATTATTTATTGTTGTTGTTGTGAATAGTATTAAGTCCCTACTTCTTGTCAAATGCAAAGTGACAGGTGACCCCACCCCTTTGGGGAGAGTATATACTTTTAGTCCACTTCCCTGATTTTGGAGTTCCCTTTGAGGGAATTTTTGGGAACCTGGTCTCCCCTAGATTCTGAGGATTCTAGGGGTTCCCTGCAAACTTCCCACAAGTCTGTAGAACCCCATCCTGAACCCCAAATCTCCCCAAGAGGGTGGCCATCTTTTGCACATATTTTGAAGAAGTCTCTTTTGGAGGTCCCACTCCTGGTCTCCCCTAGATTCTGAGGATACTGGGGGTTCCCTAGGAATCTCCCACAAATCTGTTGGGCCCATTCCTGAACTCCTTATCCCCCAAGAAGGCAGCCATTTTTGTTGTGCAAAATCTGGCTTTTGGGCATGGGATATTATACCTCTCTGACCTGGTCT
This sequence comes from Sceloporus occidentalis, assembly GCA_023333645.1. Taxonomy (NCBI): domain Eukaryota; kingdom Metazoa; phylum Chordata; class Lepidosauria; order Squamata; family Phrynosomatidae; genus Sceloporus; species Sceloporus occidentalis. Next base: position 124,863,816 of record JALMGF010000003.1, read on the forward strand.
AAGCACCCCCAAGAGAGAAAAGGAAAGGTATCCATGCTGGCAGAACTCGGCAGAGGGAGCAGATCTTTCACTCTTTAGCAGAATGCTTAAATCTGAGCTTCACAACTCTGAAGTGTGGGAAGGATAATAAGAGGCAGGATAATTTTTCTCCTCCCCTACGAGTGTGTTTTCCAGAGCAGAGCCAGTATTGAACAACACTGATTGGCCTAACCTCCTCCACCCCAATGAATGAAAGAATGAATGTGTGAGTTAGGAGCATGTTCCTCTGCAGTGTTAGGTGTATGAGCCTGCCTAGGGCCTTTACTCTCACCCATATGTTGCATTTTCCCTAGGCTCTTAGGGCCCTCTCTTCTCTCCCTCCCCATAGAGTGGCCATTTGGAAATGAGGAAACACAGACAATCTAAGGTATTCAAAACTGCACCATTCTGCCCCATCCCTGGGAAGAGGGAGTTGAATGCCTTATTATTTTGTCTTCAGAGCTGTGAGATACATATAAAATTGTATTACTCTAAAAATACGTGCAAAAAATGGCGGAGGGGCTGGGATTCAGGAAGGGGTTTAACAGACTTGTGGGAGGTTCCCAGGGTAACCACTGAAACCTCAGAACCTGGGGGAGAGCAGGAGTGGAACCCCAAAAGTCCTTCAGAGGAAACCCCAAAACCAAGGAGGTGGGACTTAAAGTGTACCCCCCAAAAAGGTGACAGGGCTACTTGCCACTTTTAGTTTGATGAGAAGTAGGTACTTAATACTACTTCGTGTCCCTTCTAGCCTTTTCTGACTTATGGTAACCCTAAGGCAATCCTATGACAGGGTTTTCTTGGCAAGATTCAAAGGAGATTTGCCATTGCCTTCATCTGAGGCTGAAAGAATGTGACTTGCCCAAATTCACCTTGTGGGTTTCCATAGCCAAGTGAGGATTTGAACCGTGGTCTCCAGAACCACAGTTCAGTGTTCAAACCACTATACCACAGTGGCTTATTGATAGACACACACACAAATACTGTACATACAGTATTTTTATTTGCTTATTTCATATTTCTGAGGCAGTTCATGTGAGAAAGGAAATAAAACAATAAAACCATGTTAATCCACAATAAAAATCACAGTTAATCAAATGGCAGCATTTTCTCTCCTTATAAAATACACTGTCTCCTTGGATGTCAATTGGGACATTCTAGCTTGTCATCAAATGGGCTTTAACACAGGAGAAATGCAGACAGTGACAGACTGATGTGACCCTAGCTCTAGCTCTTTTTTAGGTGCCCAGGACCTAAACTGTATACAGTATACAGTATATGGGGCCCCCATATATACATAACATAAACAAGTTTATTTAATAGCCCGAGGGCCGTTTCAAAATACTCAAAACATAGTAATACAATATACACAAATTCCAACTACAAATTTATGATCCTGTGTTATTAAATGGTGACATGAATGAAGACGTGCTGGTGTGTCTGTGTTCACGGTGCTGCCATTTAATAATGTGGGACTTAAACACAACATATTTTTTCATATTCACATGGGGTCCTGGACACAGATATGCCAGGCCCACTGTACAAGGGTGAGAAACCATGGGGTGGATATTCTGCCAAAGGACATGTCTCCATCTAGACATCATATGTGAGTTGCTCCTCATTGCTCAAGTAGGCAGGGAGTAGACTTTGAGAGCTTCTGCAGGGGAAGCAACCCCCAAAGGTCTCCAGACTAGTTCCTGCCTCTGCTCCAAGTAGGCTCAGATCGAGCTCTGGTTTTCACTCTCTTTTCTTCTAGACTCTTTTTTCAACCTTTGTACCTTTTAAAGGAAATCTTTTGTTCTTATTCTTTCCTTTTCCTGTATCTTCAGGAGGAACTACTCTAGTGTTTGATTGGAATGGCAGAACATCTTTGACAGAAAGCCCTGAGCTGTTAGGGGAATCATGCTCACTTATGTCCTCCTCTGGGCTTGGGGTTACCGAGTCCCTTGTGGCTGTTTTTTAAAATCTAAGAAAAATGTGAAGTGGCTGGAGGAGGGGGACCCCTCTAACCAAGACCATGCAAGGCAGCGCCAGAAGTTCCAGAACCAGGAAAGGCCCAGTGACATAGCAAGGGATCAGGATGGGCAGGAGGTGAGTAGACAAATCAATCCGCCTCCCATCTCGGCTGGTCAACAATTATTTATTTATTTATTTATTTATTTATTTTTATATCCTGCTCTTCAGCTAAAAGGCTATCAGAGCGGCTTACATTTTTTAAAAACTAGACATTTCCCTGCCCTCAGGCTTACAGTCTAAAGAGACAAGACACAAAAGGAGAAGGGAATGGCAGTGGGGAAGGGGAAAAGTCCAGCAGATCCTCTCTGCCTCTGATGCCTGGACCACGGCGAGCGAGGGCCCTTTTTCTTTTTCAGGCAAAGCCTGGGGTTGGCCTGTCCATCTCTCCCTCTGGATGATGGTGGATAGAGGGAGGGCCCTTCTTCTTTTCAGGCAAGGCCTGGAGTTGGATTACACTCCAACATTTTACTTAAAGTGGTATTGGTGCAAGAACAGTGGGCACAGCAGCACAAGTAGCTTGCTGCCAAATGGCCAAAACAGCCCCACCAGTCAGAGAATATGTGCTGCGCCACTGCAGCCAGCAAGACATGGGGCAAAAGAGGCCAAATATGAGTAGGGGATAATTAATATCCCTTGCCTATCATCCTTGGAGAGTAGGGACTCAGTCTCACACACACACCCATCTGGGGAAATTCTGACTACACTATTTTGGACTAGCCACCATTTCCATAAGGGTGAAAATGGTGGCCAGTCATGAAATAGTGGTCACAGAAAGACGAGGAAGAAGGAGGGGGTTAAAGACCTGCTGATAAAAACACCTTGCTTCAGGAAATGAAAAGTAAAAAGGCCAAGGGCGAGGGCACATTCCTCAAATGAGGACAGTGACAACGTTTCATTCTCACCCTTACTATCAGATGGAAGAAGAGGAATTATCTGAGGAGCAGGATCTTGAAGTTGGAACACAAGCCTCAACTTTTGTTGTTGTTAACTGCCCTCAAGTGGATGAGACATCTCCATGACTCTCTGTCCTCCAATGCCTTGCTTAGTTCCTGTAAAGTGTAAACCCATACCTATGATCTCCCTAATAGAGTCCCACCCTGGAAAAAGACATCTGTCCCACCCTGAATAGAGGAGAAATAAACTCATGGAGGAGATGGGAGAAATTAGTGTACCTGACCAGTTTTTACAATTAGATGCAGTTTAGGTCATTATTTTTTTTCTGTGTTTCTCTACTTGCATAAAGTAGAGGGACGCAGTGGCTCAGTGGTTAAGACTCTGACTCTGTCAACTGCAACAACAGCAGGTCAGCAATTTGAGACCCAAGTGCCATGGCACAGAGTGAGCTCTTGTCACTAGTCCCAGTTTCTGCCAACCTAGCAGTTTGAAAGCATGTAAAAGTGCAAGTAGATAAATAGGTACCACTTCGATGGGAAGGTAACAGTGTTCTGTGCAGTCATGCAGGTTACATGACCATGGAGTTGTCTTTGACAACACTTGATCTTTGGCTTAGTAACGGAAATTAGCACCACCCCCTGCAGCTGGATATGACTAGACAATCTTGTCAAAGGGGAAACCTTTACCTTTGCATTCTCTAATTACTTCTTATCATTGGAAGGGTGTATGTTTTATTCTTGTTATATTCAGCTGTATCATGGACTGAGGGCTTTTGGGGGTTGCTGCCTCTGCTGGTAGCTCTCAAAGTGTACTTCCTGCCTACTGGAGCAGTGAGGAGGAGCAACCCACATCAGAATGGCTCATGGATAAAGCCAATGTTCCTTTTATCCAGGGACGTAGCCAGGATTTTAGGAAGGGGGTTCCAGACTAAGTGCCACCATTATAATGGGGCTTGGGAGCAGTGGCACAGCGGCACACACCATTCATTGTATCTAACGGAACGAGGGGTCCGGACCCCACGTCCCTGTTTTAACATCAAAATTGGATTAGCAAACAAAAAGACCAATGTTTAATTTTTAACTAGGTAGGATAGAATTAACTAGGCAGAATTGGCCATAAGTTGATGTGTGCCACAGTATTTCATTTCCCTAGGTCTCAGAAGTTGATCATCCTGCTTTAAGATTTAGAATTTTATCATATTTCCTAGACTAACATTTGGCAATTTTATGTTTTTCTGGTAAGCCAGATGTAGGTGGTCAGAGGAGAAAGCTATCTTGCTCTTCTTTTGTGGTCCACAAATGTGCATTTGGTGTTTTGTTATATTGGACACAGCGTTTGAACTTTGGAAAGTAACTACCGTATGTCTGCCTTACTTCCTATTTAGGCACCCAGGTCAGATTTGTTAAATGTGTAGTTTTCACCCATGGCTACAGAAGACTGACATTTTATCAGCTTCCTTCTGATGGTTCACTGGGGAGCAAAGAACTGCTGTTGGTTTTTTCCTGGCTTCTCTGCAGAGTGAGCTTAGTGAAACAGTCACTGACACTAAATAGACTTAAACTTTGGGATGAAATAGTTGTCTGCATGGTAAGTTTTACAGTATTTAAATATTTCTCAATTATCCTTTTTGCTAGCAGCTAGATGTTGGTGATGAGGGGTGGTTGAATGTGTTTGCTGATTTTTTTCTTGTTCAGTTTGGTGTAGGTGACAAAGTCAGTGAGAAAACTCCTCAGTTAGCAATAGCTAGTTTAGGGGATACTTGATATCATACCAGTTTACGTGATTAAACAGCCTAAACATGGAGAAGATATATGAATTCATGTTCTACCTGTACCCTTCATCCTTTCACGTCATCAGGGATGATTGAGGAATAACTACCATATATACTTATTAAATTAAATTGAGGGCAGATTTGGGAGCTAAAATTAAGGATTTTGATATGACCTGTGGATAAGTCAAAGGCAAAACGTAGGGGTATGTGACAAAGACAAATAATGTGAAGGACAAAGCAAAGGAAAATGATGGCAAAGAACTTATAGTAGGCCCTTGGTATCCACAGGTGTTTGGCTCCAGGACCCTGCACAGACCAAAAAAATGTGAATGATCAAGTCTCTGTTAATAAAATGGAGTAGAGCAGCAGCAGAGGCAGTGGCAAGCCCTGGCCGTCAGGCGTGCATTTTTTTGCCAAGGCGACATAAATAGTGCTTATAGGGCCACAACACCCTTTTTCTTCAGATTTTTGTCTAGCACACAAACTAAAACCAACTTCTGCAAACTTCCCTTCACCATTATCTTACTTTAGGGCAGTGGTTCACAACCTTTTCTATGCCCCACACTCCTAGTAAATGTTTGATTAATGTTTGCACTCACTATAAAAATAATATCACATTTAAATAAATTTTGAACCACATACTTTGAGTGTTCAAACTGAACTTTATAAAAAGCTTTTAACGCAGTACATGAAGTGCAAATTTAAACTGAGCAATTAGATTCTAAGAATTCAATGATGACTACTGACTCGTCATTCAGGAATACAAACCCCTCTGTCTCACCCCCTGAAATTCCATCTCGCACCTTCCAGGGCTTACAGACACCTCAGGTTGGGAACACCTGCTTTAGGAGGTAAAATTCAGAGACATAGTCGTGTTAGTCTCAATATCAGTATGCAAAAGGATCTTGCAGCACCTTGAGACTAACTGTATGAAAGAAGTTGTAGCCTGAGCTTTTGTATACTTGGTCTCCTTCCTCAGATGTATGATGTGAATTGATGCACAGGAATGACCTTTATAGTCTGTATGAATACCCATAGAAATGCAAAACTTGTGGGTAGGGTGATGAAGTGACAAGTTCAATTTTAACTATGGTTGTTGAAGGACAAAGGCAGGAGTAAAGATGCTGCCTAAGGCCAAGGTGGATGACTGTGAAAATTCCAAAATTCCATCCATTATTCATGTGGTCATCCATCCATTCTGGCCTTGGGCAACATCTTTCCTCATGCCTTTGTCCCCAAACAACCATAGTTAAAATGAATTTGTCACTTCATCACTATCCCCACAAGTTTTGCATTTCTGTGGATATTCATACAGTCTATAGAGGTCCTTTCTAGGCATCATTTCATTCTGTGCATCTGAGGATGTAGAGTGAATCTACAAAAGCTCATGCTACAACTTCTTTCATACCCTTAATCGCAAGGTGCTCTAGGAGATAGGTCTACCTATAGCACAGTGAAACAACTCTTAAAGAGAAAATAAATACTGTCTTGGGCTGTTGAAAGCAAGACTTTCTACCTCATACTGTGATATGGATTCACCAGTCAGGCCATCACAACAGCTATCATAGCACTTAACACCATGTTCAGCTGGAAGCCAGATTCTCCCATCCACTGTCATTCAGGTATCCTTCAATCAGAGGGTTTAACTACAATAATAGCCATTCTAAATTTTGTTTATGTGTTTTCTTGATCATTCAATATACTTCTGATAATTACTGATAGAACTAAATTACACAGTAGTCTTGGTGGTGCAATTCTGCCTGATCTTTTCAGGGGAGGCTTATCCTTATCCCAGGGGGCCTTGATACTGCTCCTTTCTGAATATTGGTTTCAGCTTGAGTTTTTCCAGTAGGAATGCCTATTCAGACATACATTAAAACCACAGTAACGTCTGAAGAGGAAATTAATATGTCTGTAAAGAGAATTTATGTTTGCTGGATTGCATACTTTGCTCCATGGTGCATTGGTGTGAAGGTGGCATTTTTCCAGCAGGTGGCAGTTCAGTTACAACATAATGTCTTAGTAAGTAACTTGCTCAAGTGAACATTGAAATTATACTTGCAGCAATGCAGAAACATCTCATATTTCTTTTCTCATGTGAAACTAGTTCTTCAACAGAAATCAAGAATGCTAATTCAGTTAAATATGAAGGAAACAATGCTATTTGGATATCTTTAAATTAGAAAAGGGTTTCAAATGCCCAAAGGGTATGATTGTACAAGTGTAACAAGATGCTTGTGTTTATATGTGTACACACACACACACACACGTGGTGTCATTTGTTCTGAAGATACATGTCTTAAAGGAAAATGCATTTTAAAAGATTTTTTTCTTGTCTCCTAATATTAGTGTGATACTCCTGTGAAAAGCCAGCAGATTGAGAGAAACCTAGATCCAGCAACTGATGTGAAAGACCACAGAGATGTTCGATACTTGCAGTGGTTAAATGGTCAACTGGAATTCCAGTGGCGAAATTGCCATACTGAGCAACAAGAACAGTGTAAGCTCCTGCATGAGGTAATTGTCAGGGTTTTAAATTTTATACTTCTACACATTCTCATTTTCTCTAATTTTAAGCAGAGTTAAAATACAACTGATTTGAATGGGATGGGCAAATTGTAGGCCCTTTAGATGTTGTTGGACTGCAAGTCGTGTGACTTCTTATGTGCTAGCTAGGACTGATGGGAGTTGCAGTTGAAGAGCATCTAGACTTTGAATTCTAGAGGGTCACAAATCTATGATATATTGAGATATTAGCAAAAAGATTCAGCTGACAGATCAAGTTGTTGTTGATTGTACATCCCTTAATTATAAATTTCGCTGACTATGGTCTTCTGATTTCCCACAATTATGGGTCATTGAGCTAATTTCTGACAAAGATGTCCAGTAATTGACTTGACAGTTACCTATATTTTATCAACTATTCAGAAATTTATATTTCAAGGCATAGGCAACAGTGCAACGCAGCAGCTAAAAAGGCCAATGCAATTTTAGGCTGCATCAATAAAAGTATAGTGTCTAGATCAAGGGAAGTAATAGTGCCACTATATTTTGCTCTGGTCAGGCCCCACCTGGAATATTGCGTCCAGTTCTGGGCACCACAATTTAAAAAAGATGTGGAGAAACTGGAGCATGTCCAAAGGAGAGCGACTGAAATGGTGAAGGGTCTGGAAGTTATGCCCTACGAGGAACGACTTGGGGAGCTGGGGATGTTTAGCCTGGAGAAGAGAAGGTTAAGAGGTGATATGATAGCCCTGTTTAAATATTTGAAAGGATGTCATATTGAGGAGGGAGCAAGCTTGTTTTCTGCTGCTCCAGAGACTAGGCCCCAGAACAATGGATGCAAGCTACAGCAAAAGAGATTCCACCTCAACATTAGGAAGAACTTCCTGACAGTAAGGGCTGTCCAACAGTGGAATAAACTCCCTCGGAATGTAGTGGAATCTCCCTCCTTGGAGGTCTTTAAACAGAGGCTGGATGGCCATCTGTTGGGGATGCTTTGATTTGGATTTCCTGCATGGCAGGGGGTTGGACTGGATAGCCCTTGTGATCTCTTCCAACTCTATTATTCTATGATTCTAAGAGTAGAGGGGGTTGATACTTTTTTTAGGTTCTCCTGGTATGGATTAAGCTCTCTCCTTTTGCCACTCTACTCAGAGAAGAGGACCACTTGTATGTTTGTTTTATAAGAGTTAAGGAACAGTACCACCAAATTGTGGGTCAATTTTTTTGACTTAAGATTTCTAGACGTATACATGAGTATATACAATATTTGTAACCCATATATTTCTGTTCCAGGTACATTTATACACTTTTGGCTCTCATGTTAATGCCATCATTGATCATTTTTCAGTCACAGAAGTAGATGTTGTGAGACAACCTGATAGTTACAAACAGGTAATCTTCTGCTGATATAATGCTGTGTTAGAAATTTAGTGGAGAAATGGCATTGCTAAATTTGTGTGCCTGAATTTAAGAACTACCTTTCCACAGAATATGAAACCATATTCTACCTGAAATACAAGACTTTCTAGCTTAATGATTCCAAAGGTGATCTGGCTGGTCCTTTGATGTACTAGATTTTGGAGAGTCTACCTGATATTATTTCATTGTTACTAACTAGATCTTAAAGCTATTTTGTTCCTAATTGCAGTTCAACACCTTTTTACCTTAGTCTTCTCACAAAAGGAAAACAGTGTTCAGCCTGGGGGAAATGGAGCAGATGATGCAGAAAGGGAAATGCAGCATAGAATAGGTAAAGAGGTAGTGTAGGAATACCTGGCTACTTTAAATAAATTCAAATGTCCAGGGCTAGATGAACCTCATCAAAGAGTACTGAAAGAACTGCCAGAGGTAATCTCAAGTGCAGTGCCACAGGGTTCTGTCCTGGGGCCATTGCTGTTCAGCATCTCTATACATGACTTCAATGATGGAATAGGAGAGGTAGCTAATAACTGAGCAGACAGGATCAGAATTCAAAATGACCATAACAGATTGGAGAACTGGGAAAATGCTAAAAAGAAAAAAGAATTTCAATAGAAATAAATATACAGTTCTACTCTTAGGGAAGAAAATAAAGCACACAGATATAGGATAGGTGACACCTGGCTTATGAAAGGAATTTAAGGGTTTTAGTAGGCCACAGGTTGAGCATGAACAAATTGCTTCTGAACATCTAACTTATGCGGTTAGATTTCAGAAAAGGGAAGACTAGACTTTTCCATTTCAGTTAAAATATAGGTTTTTGTGGTCTCTGTGATTCACAGAATTGGTTTCTTCTTCATGGTCTCTATGCTTCACACATTAGGGTTTTGTGACTGCGCAGAGACTCCATTTGGAAAGTCCCAAGTTGAGTAGATTAGTGGGAAGACGCCACCCGTTCCTATGCACTGAGCATGCCCAAGCCCCTCCTCAGTTCTCTTTTGTCCACTATTAGAGACACTTCACTTACAGAAACTTATCTGCTGAGTAGCCCCCCATTTTCCTCTATTTTTTCTGTTTCTGTAATTCACTTCTTTCCTTGTTTTTTTTTCAACTATTCTTATTAAAAATATAAAATCTTTCATTGTGCCCCCTCCTCTATCCTGTGTCCTCTATTTCTCTTTTCAAACTTTGTTCTACCTGTGGGAGAAAAATTTCTCGGAAATGGGCATGTCGTGGAATGTTGTACCATCTGTAAAGCTTTCACCACTCAGGCCTTAAGAAATCAGGCCCAGAGACTGAAGATTAATTGCTGGGAAAAGTCCCTTTCAGTTGCAGACCACATGCTAAGAATCCCTTGTCATCAGTTTTGATTTCAAACACTACTGAAAATACCAAAAATTACGCTGATTGTTACCTCAGTACTGACTGGCACCAAGCCCACTACTCTATTACCGATCAATCCCGGGCTCAATATGGAAACCACTTTGACTCTGACAGATGCTCCACTGCCCAACTCTATGTCTGCCCAAGAGGTACCCTTGGTCTCCCAGTCTCCTCCTAAGAAGTCCCAGTGTTCCAAACCAAAGAAATGGTCTGCCTCTTCAAGGGTCTGCCTCTGATTCACATGTAGATGGCCACAAGACAAAGGAAAATAAGAAGTACAAACACCCAAAGACACCTAACAACTACTGCATTGATAGCAACAACAGTATCGATAACGATGACTCAACCTTAAACACTGGTATCCCTGCTACCTCTGGTACTGACTTTTGTTCCTCTGCAAATACTTTCCTCTGCTATCAGAACACTGACCCCCTCAATTCCTCCACCCCTTTTGACCTTGCCACTTCAGCTCCATCGGTCCTCTCATCAGTCTGTACCAATGATGACACCATTCTGGCTTGATTGATTGCCTTTACGTAGAGATTGTTCTCGATCTTCTTCTAGGGCACCACAATTCAAAAAGGATGTTGAGAAACTGAAGCGTGTCTAAAGGAGGGCGACTAAAATGGTGAAGGGTCTGGAAACCATGTCCTATGAAGAACGACTTAGGAAGCTGGGGATGTTTAGCCTGGAGAAAAGAAGGTTAAGAGGTGATATGATAGCCCTGTTTAAATATTTGAAGGGATGTCATATTGAGGAGGGAGCAAGCTTGTTTTCTGCTGCTCCAGAGAACAGGACCTGGAACAATGTATGCAAGCTACAGGAAAAGAGATTCCACCTCAACATTAGGAGGAACTTCCTAACAGTGAAACAGACAGTGATACACTACTCACCTTCGTACTAGGACAGGTACCATAGAAGAGAAGTTCCTTTCCATTCACCTCCATGATCAATCTCAATCTCCTGCTCACCACCATTTCTTCCGGGCTGATTGCTACCTATCTGCCTGTTTATCTCGTCGCTTTGGCACTGAAAAGTCCCAGGAAATTGGGTCCAAAGAAAATCTGATGGACAGAGTTCTTTTATGAGTTGAACTTCCAACTAAAAGATTGTGAGAGGAGATTTCTTAGCAGACACTTTGTCTAAATTACCACAGCAGTCAAAGGAAAGAGATGGTTGACACCATATTCACACCATGGCAATTGGGGTTGGCAGTAGTTACACAAAGCCAATCAAAAGCACAAAACCAGAAAAACTCCTTGAAGCCAAGTTTGCAGAAGAGCATGATTGACATGGTGGAAGGAGATGCTTAGGAACTGGGAATAGTTGTGTGTGATGACATCCTTTGCAAGGGGGAAAAAGTTTATGCACCCAAGGCGTTAAGAAGTTAAATTCTCAGTCAGTGACATGATGCTAAGACTTTTGGTTATGTCAAAGCATTGCATTTAGTCAGATACCAGTTCTGGTGGACCAGGTTGAGACAAGGTATACAGGAGTATATCACAAGCTGTCCAGTGTGTGTGGTGACCAAGTGGGCAGGAGGAAAACCCCATGGACTGTTACAATCTGTCCCCACAGTTTTCCACCCTTTTGGCTGAAATCAGTATGGACTTCATTGTTGATCTACCCGAAAGTCACAAAAAGACAGTGATTTGGGTAGTGACAGTCTTGTTTTCAAAGCAGGTTAATTTCATGACTGATTGCAAAACAGAAATTTGACAAAACAGAAACAACTAAGCAGTCAATTTATTTGATGGTCTGCTCCTCTGAACACAAGCATTTGTCAAAGTTGCTCTCCTTAGAAGAATTACAAGTTCATATCCTATGTTTAGTCCAATTAACATGGTTCATTGCACTGCAACAGCCCAGATCAACATGTGTACGTGCATGAATAATGTGGAAAATTTTCCACCTACATCTCAGCTTGCAGTTGGAATACAAATGTGTTAATGCAAAATATTCTGTTCTAGACTAAGATTTTTATTTCAGTTTACTATATTTCAAATGGAATAGTATTCATCATTTCTGGCTCTACCTTCAATCTGATATCCTGTAGAACACAAGACACAGATTGGCTCTTTCAGCGGGAATTTGGTTCTGATATGCCAGTTAAGACTATTTATTTTATTTATATTCTGCCTTTCTCCCAATATGGGCCCAAAAGCATAACTGAGCTTTGAACTATAGATCTTCAGTTCAACTATAACCTCAGCTGGAAACACACTTTCACAAATTAGATATGTGACCTATTCTAAACGTTGGCTGTTAGAATAACATGTGAGGCAAAAACTGAGAAAATGCTACATAAATACAAAATACAAAATGTGGTTAGTATTAATATGTAGTTGTTTGTGAAGAATATGGCATCAAAACTTTGAAACTGATGGTCAGAATTTAGACTACTGTAGTGCAGAATAATATCATGCTGAAAGACCATATCACTTCTAATCACATTGCAATAATCACATTGGAGAAATACATTGTATTTCTGGTTGAAATTGTCTGCTCTGAGTGTTATGTAAACAGTAGAAGAGAAATTACAAGTTTTTCTATGAATGAATAAATAAATAAATAATAAAATACAGTTTTGTTCTGTTCCCCACCCCCAGTTGTTGCATTTCATAGAATGTGATAATTCTCGACTGGAAGCCTTTCTGAAATGGAAACCTATGGAACCAGTATATTGGCATTGGATGGTATGTCTTAATTTATACTTGGGCTGCAGTTCTTACATATTTTATTTCATTTTATTTCAGTTTGCAAAAGTTGTGAAGATTTTGCTGGCTAAAAAATGATAGAGGAGTTAATTATGAATAATATGACCTGTTATTATGAGCCCAACAACAATTAATGTACAATTAATCTTAGCAACGTATTTGGTCAAAGGGAATCCTTTCTTCTATCAGTGGGTGATTTGTAATCTCTGTTGATGAGCAAATGAAGGCCATGATGCAAACTTCTTTCTTGTAAGTCCCAAGTCCAAGGCATGCCCTGCTTTGGTCCTACAAACATATCCTGTTTTACTGAGTCTGCTCACTTGAGTGATATAAAATCATAGAATCGTAGAGTTGGAAGAGACCGCACGGACCATCCAGTCCAACCCCCTGCCATGCAGGAAATCCAATCAAAGCATCCCCAGTAGATGGCCATCTAGCCTCTGCTTAAAGACATCCAAGGAAGGAGACTCCACTACATTCCACTGTCGAACAGCCCTTACTGTCAGGAAGTTCTTCCTAATGTTGAGGTGGAATCCCTTTTCCTGTAGCTTGCATCCATTGTTCCGGATCCTGTTCTCTGGATCAGCAGAAAAGAAGCTTGCTCCCTCCTCAATATGACATCCTTTCAAATATTTAAACAGGGCTATCATATCACCTCTTAACTTTCTCTTCTCCAGGCTAAACATCCCCAGCTCCCTGAGTCGTTCCTCATAGGGCAAGGTTTCCAGGCCTTTCACCATTTTAGTCGCCCTCCTTTGGACACGCTCCAGTTTCTCAGTGTCCTTTTTGAATCATTATGGCATTGCCTTCTAGATGTTCACAGGCTCTCTGTTTAATGATCTGCTCCAGAATCTTTCCTGGTATTGATGTCAGACTAACGGGACGATAATTGTTGGGATCTTCTTTTTTCCCCTTTTTGAAGATGGGGACAACGTTTGCCCTCCTCCAGTCTGCTGGGATTTCTCCTGTTTTCCAGGAGTTTTCAAATATGATTGCCAAAGGCTCTGATATTACATTTGCCAGTTCTTTTAGTACCCTTGGATGTAGTTCATCTGGTCCTGGAGACTTAAATTCATTTAGATTAACAAGGTATTCATCTACTATCTGTTTACTTATTCTGTGCTGAAATTCCCCTATTCTGTCCTCTGCTCCATTATCCTCAGGTTGAGCACCCTTTTCCTTTTCTGAGAAGACTGAGGCAAAGAAGGTGTTGAGTAATTCTGCCTTTTCTCTGTCTCCTGTTAGCATTTTGCCATCTTCTCCACGCAGTGGCCCTACCATTTCCTTCTTCCTTTTGCTGCGGACATATCCAAAAAATCTCTTTTTATTCTTTTTAACCTCTCTAGCAAGCCTGAGCTCATGCTGCGCTTTAGCTTTTCTGACTTTACCACTACACATGCCTGCTATTTCTTTGAATTCCTTTTTTGTGATTTCCCCCTTTTTCCATTTCTTGTACATGTTCCGTTTCAAACCTTAGTCATCCATCCTGGTTTCTTGAGACACCTCCCATTTTTCTTTCTCACTGGAACTGTTTGAGATTGTGCCTTCAGTATCTCTTTTGAGAAACTCCCATCCGTCCTGAACTCCCTTCCCTTTTAGTATTTCTGACCACGGGATCACCCTCAATACTTCTCTAAGTTTACTGAAATCTGCTCTCCTAAAGTCTAGAATGCGTGTTTGACTATGCCTGGCTTCTCCTTTCCATTATATAACAAACTCCAGGAGAACATGGTCAGTTCCACCTAATGATCCCACCACTTGCACCCCATTAACCAAGTCATCCTTGGTTGTTCTACTCTCCTGCAATAGAATAAAGTAAACCCTCAGATTTTTGTTTTAATCTAAGACATCTACTGTTCATCCTTTTTGTAGATTATCTGCTTCTAGTAATAGGAAAAGATCTCAGATTTACTTTTGTTGCTTAACACTCTCTCCAATTTAGTGTGTGACATTGGCTGATTCCATAAAGCTAAAAGTAGTCTCTTGATATGAATATCTAGTTGTAACCAACTGAGAGGGAGCAGTGCTCATCTCCATTTATAAGACGAAGAGCCAGCATTATCCAAGGACTGCTCTGGTAGTCATGTGGCCAGCATGACTGCACCGAACACTGTTACCTTCCCATTTAAGTGGTATCTGTGTACTTGCATGTGCATGTCATCCACAAGTCATGGGCAACTCCCTCCTCTATTCTGGCTTCATCCTCCAAAATCGAGAACCTCTGCAGGGTTCAGGACACTGATATGCCCTGGGTAGGGTATCATCCAGAGCCCAATGCCATTATTGTAGACACTGCTCACTCCTGAGCTGGCTGACAATGGGAGGAAAAACTGGACTCAGTGAGCAGGGAATTTCATCTGCTTTAGTGTGCAAGATCTCAGACTACGTAGCCTGTATGGGTGCATACCTTCAGTTGTTGCGAGAGTGAGACTAACACTCACAATCAAGATGGGAGATGAAAACAGGGGAATAGCTTCCTTCATTCAATCTGGCCAGCAGATAATGACATCCAGACAGCCACACTGCCAACTGTGGTAGCAAAGCAAGGCTAATACCATGGCCCTTTGCAGGCATGCATGGCTACACTCGTCAGGGCTCTTCAAACAGACTCAGTCATTGATTGAGGACCTGCCATATGATGATGACACTGAAGCAGACATAAAGTTAGAACACATAAGGTCAACAGTAAAAAAAATGGCTTCAGCCGTCTAGTCCCGACATGTTTGAAACCCAGGCATTCCTGGTACCAGTATGGCATGACCTCAAAGGGATCTTTCAGTCCTCCACAATCTCAGAAGCACCATGCCCTTCCACTACCACCTTTTGCTGGTTGGAAGCAGGTTTCCCCCACACCGAAGTTCAAGTGTGGACAGTCAAAGAAACACCAAGGCGAGACATCCAAGTGTCAGCTTTGAATCTCTTTCAAATGACAGCTCTGCTGCCTCTGTACCACCAATGCCAAGGCTATCTTTCACCAGACACGAATACTGCCACTTTGTTCACCAGTACATACACCCCTGTCTTCAATCATGTTATCTCATCACAGTTTCTGCAAATTTCCAACTGTTGTTGTTGTTGTTGTTGTTGTTATTATTATTATTATTATTATTAACCTTTATTTCTAAAGTGCTGTAACACAGCGCAGTACATACAATCTTTTTAATTAGACGGTTCCCTGCCCTCAGGCTTACAATCTAAAAAGACACGACACAAAAGGAGAAGGGAGTGGTGGTAGGGAAGGGGATGATGTCCATCAGTTCTTCTCTCCCTCTGAGGCCTGGACCAAGGCAGATGGACTGGAGGGAGGGCTTGGCCTCTTCTCTCTGGCTTTACTTCGTGAACGAAGATTCTACAAGCGCGTTGATGACTAAAAAGGCCAATCTGAGATGAACAAGTCCAGTTGCAGAAAGCACAGCAGAAAGTCTCCTTGGGTGATGTTTCCGGGTTGAGGTTCTTTCTGCATTGTTGTTTCTCTTCGAGACTCGTTCGGCATGAGCTTTCAAAAAAGGCTGCAGCATCGTGGATAGTGCGTCTCCATATGTCCTGATGCGAGGCCAGGGCAGACCATTGTTGGTGATCAATTTGGCCAAGCCTGAGATGTTGTTTCAGGGAGTCCTTGTATCTCTTCTTTGGAGCGCCCCTCTTACACTGACCCATGGTGAGTTCACTGTAGAATACTATTTTTGGGAGGCAATGGTCCTTCATCCTAGAAACGTGTCCTGCCCAGTGCAGCTGCTTCCTCAATAGCATGGCCTCAATGCTGGTGATCCCTGGTTGCTCAAGGACAACAACAATTGTCACATAGTTCTTCCAGTGTACATTTAGAATTGTGCATAAACAGCACTGATGAAAGCGTTCGAGGAGTCGTAGGTATTGGCGATAGGTGACCCATGTTTCAGACCCATAAAGGAGAATAGACGGTACAATGGCTCTATACACACTGATTTTTGTGCTTCGCCTCAGGTGTTTGTTACTCCAGACTCTTTTGTGAAGCTTTCCGAATGCACTATATGCCTTTGCTAGTCTGTGATCGATCTCTTTATCAATCTTGGCATCTGAAGAGATGATGCTTCCCAGGTAGGTGAACTGCTGGATGGACTTAAGCACAGATTTGCCTACAGTGATGTGGGGATGGTAGTGTTCTTCCTGTGGTGCCGGCTGGTAGAGAACTTCCGGTTTTTTCAGGCTGACTTCCAGGCCAAAGAGCTCTGCAGCTGTAGCAAAGCAAGATGTTAGGCGCTGCAGAGCTGCTTCCGTATGACCAACGAGGGCAGCATCGTCAGCAAAAGCAGCTCACAGACTAGATAGTTTAGAGTCTTAGTGCGAGCCCTCAGACGGCTTAAGTTGAACAGGCTACCATCAGTATGGTAGCGTATATAAATGCCGTCTTCTTCTTCGAGATCTGCCATAGCCCTTTGGAGCATCATGCTGTAGAAGATTGTAAATAGGGTTGGAGTGAGAACACAATCTTGTTTCACACCATTACTTATTAGAAAGGGCTCCAAGAGAGCGTCGCCATATCTGACATGACCTTGTTGGCCTTCATGTAGCACGATAATCATTCTGAGGAATTTGGGGGGGCATCCTAGTCATTTCAGGATCTGCCACAGACCTTTTCTATTTGTAGGGTCGAAGGCTTTGGTGAGGTCGACAAATGTTACATAGAGTCCTTTGTTCTGCTCTCTACATTTCTCTTGCAGTTGTCTAAGGGCAAATACCATATCTCTAGTGCTCCTATTAGCTCTAAAGCTGCATTGGCTTTCAGAGAGAAGTTCTTCTGTAATAGCAGGAACTAATCTGTTCAGGAGTATCCTTCCAAGGATTTTCCAGTGATGGAGAGCAGTGTTATACCTCGATAGTTTGAGCAATTGGATTTTGCTCCTTTTTTTTCTTATACAGGGTGATGATGACTGCATCTCAGAGATCTGATGGCAGTTCACCTTTTTCCCAGCAACTCACAAGGAGCTCGTGGAATTTAGCATGGAGTACATGACCTCCATGTTTCCAAGCTTCAGGTGGAATTCCATCAATCCCAGCTGCCTTACCTTTTTTCATCTGCTGTATGGCCTTAAGGGTTTCTTCCAAAGTGAGAGCTATGTCCAATTCATTTTTCATCGGTTGTGTCATGTGTTGAATAGCTGAGTCTTGAACTACTCGGTTGGCACTAAAGAGGCTTTGGAAATGTTCAGCCCATTGATTCAGAATGGAAGCTTTATCTGTGATTAGTGTTTGACCATCTGTACTGTATAGGGAGCTTTGGACCTGATACGTAGGTCCAAACACTGCTTTAAGAGTTTCATAAAATCCTCTGGAATCACCCAGATCTGCACAACGTTGTGTCTTTTCTGCTAAGTTGATCCACCACTTGTTCTGAATGTCTTGGAGTTTTTGTTGGAGTTGACTACATGCAAGGTGAAAGGCTGCTTTTTTTACATGGCAAGATGGCTGAGCGAGGTGTGCCTGGTGAGCAGTTCTCTTCTTTGCCAACAGCTCCTGGATCTCTTAGTTGTTTTCATCAAACCAGTCTTGATTTTTCTTGAGGGAGAATCCTAAGGATTCTTCCTCAGATTGCAGGATGCTGGTTTTGATATGTTGCCAAAGCGCTGTAGGAGAAGAGTCTACAGGATGGTCTTCAAGTTGTCTCGCATGGCAGCTTGTTGAAGATTGTTGACTTGGAGTCTCCTCTTTAGGATGCCACCCCTCTTAGGTTTCAACTTAAAATGAAGATTTAGTTTACATCTTATGAGGCGATGATCTGTTTGACATTCTGCACTGGGCATCACTCAGGTATGACGAACATCGCGACTATTTCTCTGGCGCACTAGGATATAGTCAATAAGGTGCCAGTGTTTGGATCGGGGATGCACCCAGGTTGTCTTCAAGCTATTGCCGAACAAGACTGTCCTCCCCCGGGTCAGTCTCAAGCGACCAAAGTCCTGAACCGCCTGCATGCAGGGTTGGGTCTGCGGCTTCCTGTGCATCTTTACACCTGCCGTTTCGTCCCTCGCCTATCACTACAGAGCTTTTTTGGAAGTTGGATGTATCCTTCGAGCCTGTCCAGTGGGTTTTTCTGGTGGAGTGCAGCATGCACAGAACTGGCCTCACCCTTTAAACCAGAGGTTCGTCTGCTGAGGCCTTGACAAGCATGGACAGTGACAGCGAGGTCCTCGGGTTGTAGGTTTGATTAGAATTTCTATCTCTTAGATGGTTGACCTTACAGGGTTAGACGAGCACCATCTGCCCGGGTTTGGGATTAGAGTTTTCCTTCTAGGATGGTTGCCATAAGGCTAGAGAGCCCATCCTGCCCTTTGGCACTCTTGATCAGACCCTTCATTTGTGACCTGTCTGGCATGGGAGGCCGTACCGGTGGCTATTATACCACCGCCAGCATAGCTCACAATTTCATTAGGGTACGCAAAGCCTCTCCCCCCATGACAAGGGGGCTTCAATGGAGAGGCTTGACTTCTTAATGGATAGTTAAAATGAGGCATCCTGGGGCAGAGAGGGGCTCACCCCTGGGAAGACTTCACTAAAGAATATAGTCTTTAACTCAATTTTAAAACTGGGTAGAGAAGTGATGAGGTGTGCACATGGTGGAAGAAGGTTCCAGGAGTAAGCGGCAGCAAGTGAGAAGGGACGAATGCGGGAGGAAGCTCTCCAGCTTCCAGGGTCCACTAGATAAGAGGTTCTTAGAGGGCTACAAAAATCTTCTCCACCTGGGCCTGATGCCAAGGTGGAGCTTGTCATGAGACATACCTTGAGAAGCCCTTTGAGCCCATGGCCACTTGCATGACAGCTTGCATCACAAGCATGACAGCCAGATGTGATGAGCTATGTGAACATGGTTAATCACGCATACCTCTGTTAAGAGCCCTGGTGGTGCAGTGGTTAAATGCCAGTACTGCAACCACAACGTTGTGAGTTCGATCCTCTCATAGGCCAGTAAAATGAGTATTCATATTGTTGGGAGTGATTGGCTTACAGATTGTAAACCACTTAGAGAGTGCTGAGTTCACAATGAAATAGTATAGAAATGTAAATGCTATTGCTAAATTCTCCCCATCCCAATCAAGCCATCCTCAGATGCACCATCACTTTCTTGCTGAAAATGGTGTCAGCCTTTCATCTCAACCAGGACAT
Source organism: Sceloporus occidentalis (assembly GCA_023333645.1). Lineage (NCBI taxonomy): Eukaryota > Metazoa > Chordata > Lepidosauria > Squamata > Phrynosomatidae > Sceloporus > Sceloporus occidentalis. The sequence continues at coordinate 124,883,679 of JALMGF010000003.1, forward strand.
TGTTCTTCCTGCTTTCCTTCTGAATCCAGATTCTGAAAGACATTGGCACTGTCTTGGCAAACAGAGGATTCTGGCCTTCAACATCAACAAGACTGTGGCCTTTCAAGCTCACAAATATTTTTGTATGCTATTCTTTATTGAACTGCCTGTATAGTTGCAGCACTTTGCAAAATGGGTGGCATCAACCATCCATCTAGCATAACTGGCTCAAAAGGACCATCCAGCTTGGATTTGAGCCCAGCCACAGCCACATCTTCAGCCTTCCTGGCTGGTATGATGCTCAAGGACATTGATTACACAACTTCCTGGTTGCAGCTATCATTCATTGCAAAATGGACTTAAGGTCAATATGTTTGTTGTTAGCCGCCCTTGATTCAACTTCAACTCACGGTGACCCCGTATGTAAGACATCACCAAGCCCCCTTATCTTCCACTGTTTTGCTTAGGTCTTTTAGATTCTTCATCACCATGTGTGGATGCAAGAGCTGCACAGTGAAGAAACCAAATAAAAAGAAAATATACTCATTTGAGATGTGGTGCTGGAGAAGAGTGCTGAGGAAACCATGGCCTGCCAAAAAGACAAATAGGTCCTTGGAATGGATCACTCATGAACTCTCCTTGCAAGCTAAAATAATTAAATTAAGGCTGTTATACTTTGGCCACATCATGAGAATTCAGGACTCATTGGAAAAGACAATAATGCTATGAAAGGTAGAAGGCAATAAAGAGAGGAAGACCCCACACTAGATGGATAGACTTAATCAGGGAGGTCATGGGCCTAAATCTACAAGACCTAATCAGAGCAATAGAAGATAGGGGGGCTTGGTGATGTCATACACAGGGTTGCCCATGGGTAGGGTCAACTCAAGGGCAGTTAACAACAATATGCATGCCCTTCCATTACAGGCCCTTAGGAGAGGGATAAAAAATAAAAATAAACAACCATGTGAGGATAAATAATTGTTATAATGGGAAAGCAGCTCTCTTGCTATAAGAATCCTTTTATGGTTTCAAGGATTATTAAGTCTAATTTCTAAAGATAACTTCTAGGCTACTTGGGGGCAGTTAAATTGGGTGTGCATGATGCTGTGATTGGCATGTGTAAGACACATTTGTTTTAAAATTGTGATAATTATAGTCAATGCATACTACTTAAGAAAGTTCTCTTGGGGAGAATAAGCTATGTTTCAATACCCTCTAAGAACAGGATCAGTGTTGTTCAAGTGCTACATATCATTTTACAAATTGAGATTGGATATAAAGTTAATTATCATGTTTTGTTATCTGGACATTTTTTATGATGACTATGATGACAAATCTTTGTCACAATGTGGAGTGTTATTACAGAAAAGTAAACTTTGGTATTTTCCCTTCTATCTTACAGAAGACTGTATTAGATCCTGAAACAAAAGAGACAAAAGAGCAAGATGTTTGTAACAAGGATCCTGTTTTGCTAAGTGAAGATCTGTGTTGCTCTGGCCTTAGCAAAACTGTTGAAGAACTTGACAGATGCAGGAATGACCTAGTGACTTTATGTGAAGAGCTGCATGAGCTTGTAATGTACAAGAAACATAACAGCTGTAGAAAGGTAACATGTTAATTTAGAGCCCTATTGGAAATCTAGAAATTTGATAGAATTAATAACTCTAACATTCATTTATGGTTTGTTTATGGTTATTGCCACTGTTTATTCCCACTCTCATTATGGGTAGAAAAGGTCCTCCACATGTTGTTGAAATGGAATTCCCATCAGTCCTAACCAAGATAGACAATATACTAATTATACTAAAAGCAAACTCATTTAGCCAAAATGGCACTGTACAGAAAAGAAAAAGTATCAGCATACATGCTGGAATCCTAAATCTTATAATATAATAATGATGATTTATTTATAGCCCATCCAATCACGTAGAATCAGGGCGGGTTACAACAATAAAGAAATACAATATAACAATAGGAAACTACAATACAATACAAATAAATTAAAGGTCAAATAAAGTACAAGATTGCAGAATAAATATAAAAAAATACAGCGAACATAATCCAAAATAAAAAACATAGCAATGAAAAGTACAAAATCCAAAATACATAACTTAATAATAAATCAAGTATAACATGACATATTAATCTAACTAACAATTTCTGACTCTTCCCCTGGTAGTCAAACAAGAAAATACAATACAGTTGTGAGACTTGGGATTGTTCTGACCAATAATCCACAACAAACTTCAGGTAAATCAGAAAGTTTATTGATAAGGTAGAAACATTCCTGGTCACGTTATTGAAGAATCTGAGGCACACAAAGGGGAAGCCTTAATTTAAAACGACCTGTGCCCCCCCCCTTTTTTTCCTTTCCCTCTCAGATGTCCTCCCCAAATCACCCCCCCTCTCTCAGCGGCGGCTTGGATCCCTACATCAAAGCAACCCAATGCGAGCATCATTTGGTCTCCGGACATCCTCTGTCTTGGGAAAGCTATTGATGCTTAATTGATGACTTGTATCTGTGGAACCTCTCTCAGTTGTAAATCTTTCTCAGGGTGTGAAAGATTCTTTGTCCTGTTAGCCTATGTTTTGCTTACGTGACACATTCGATTACAAATCATGGCCGCAGATGGGCATTTCCCACAATGCTTATTCAATTGAGTCCTACAGATACATACTTATACTTAATCCCTATATATATTGCTAGGACACTAAGATCTATATTTATATATAAGCATATATATATGTGTGTGTGTGTGGGTGGGCATATATATATATATATATATATATATATATATATATATATATAGTCCACTACTAAATATGATCAGCAACTTTAACTAGTCTGCCTTCAAACATTCCAACACGTCATACAACAAGGTGAAGGTTGTATGTCCCTATTATCAATGTGCATGTTACTAATTACTAACTTAGATGACTTAATCTAAACTCTTTATATCATCATGACAGAACCCCGAATGAATAAAGGAATGAAGGGGTTCTGACAACAGTATAAAATACAGGACAACAAAAATACAATAGCAACGGGAGACTAGTCCCTTATACTCCCACCACCATTAACTAATATTAACATCCTACTCGATTTAAAATAAATTAAACAATTAAAACAGTTCAAAACCCATTCAGATGCTGCACTCTGCCTCTGCCTCCTTCTCAGTAGACTTCCACGGGGCTGCAGATGTGCTGGGGTGATGGTAATTGGAGCCGGTGTTTGTAGAGCACCGCTCTCCATCTCTACCACCCTCTCAACAAGTTCCAGGGAGGCCAAGTTCCCTCAGCGTGACAAAGCTGCCCATTGTTAGTGCTGAGCGGGGGGCAAACTCCAGGTCTGACTCTCTCTCAAGCTGATGGAGGATGGTCTGGAGGAGAATGCCGAGGCTTTTAAGACCTGGCCTCGGCTTCCCTCACCGTCACACAGCTGGCCCATGTTGGTGCTTGGGGGGGCGTGAATTCCAGGTCTGACTTCCTCTCAAGCTGGTGGAAGAAGAGATAAATGTTGTTTTTTTAATTTAAAATAACAACAACAACAACATTTAGGCATAAAAAACTAAAGTATCAACCACCCCAATGAGGAATAAGCATGCTAATCAGTCATAGGAAGCTAAGTATTGGAAGCTTGGTGAGTAAAGTTTCCTGGAATTGGTCTTGAGTAGCTAACTGGAAATCTGAACAGGTACACTGTGGGAGAAGATGAAGACACATCTGGCCAAGACTGTCATCATCACAGTACCTTCAGCAGTTAAATGAGGAAAACAGACTAGAGAGACATTGGCAGAAAACCCAGAGAGTTCAACTGAAAATGGGCTAAAATTTATTTGAAGGCCTATGGTGGGACAATAAGGGATGTAAAAAAGACTGTATGGACTGCCACCATTGTATTCACACAGAACCATCTGTTGGAGCTTTTTTGAGTGGTCAGGTATATATTAATGTCTGACCCAAAAAACAATTTAAAGAACTCAACTTGCCGCTGTGAAGAATTTGCCCACCACTTCTTCACCCATATATCACAAGATTCTCTGATTTGGATGCTAGAGATAATACAGGAACAGTAGATATAACCATGCCCCACTCTCCAGTGTTGATTAATGCTTCAATTTGTGTAGTCTGAGGATGTGGAAAATATTTTTTGAGAGGGGATAACCACTACATGTGTACCAGACATTTGCTCCTCCTGCCTTTAATAAGGCAGAAGGTTACTGGTTGAATTGGTAGGGAGAGTGATTAATACCTTTTTATAACAAGGCAGGTACCCAAACATGCCTGAAGGAGGCTTCTGGGGAGGGGGAGGCTCCCCTGGATCCTACTACAGTCGCCCCTCTGTTTTCGTGGATTTGAAGTCTGCAGTCTCGATTATTCATGGAGGGGTGAGCCCATTGGCTAAAGTCTCGATTTCTGCAATGTACTCTACATGGGGCTGTTAGAAAAATCTCTTTGTTATGGGTGATGTCTCTTGCTGCCGGTGGTTCTGAACTGGTACCAACTGGAACAGATGCAGTCTTCTCTGGAACTCAGGAACTAAGTAACTTCAACACAGATTTTCACTCAAATGAGGGTTTATTGACTTTGTTGCTATTTACACACGCACAGCAGGCTACTATACATCTATTCTCTTTCAGAGTCCATGCTAGAAAAAAAAAACTTGAATATGACATCAGTCTTTGTTCTCTCAAAAGATCAACTTTCCCACCAAGTGGACACACCTCTTTCCCATGAAGTCACCATGTAACACAAAAGCATAACAATAACATAATTTTGTTTATATTTTGTCTCAGCCAATGTCCTTGAGCACGTGTTCTTCCAGGCTTAGGCTTTCTGGCCTTCAACAGGAACCATTTTAAACTTTAGTTAACCATTGACACATCTGAACATTTTCAATACAAATAGAAATATATTTTAACAGGGGCAACCCTTTTGCCATGTTCAGAAGCTGCAACTGGTCCAAAACATGGCAGCCAGATTGGTGACTGGGAGTTCCAAGTTTGATTCTATCACACCCATTCTAAAATCCCTTCACTGACTACCTATTAGCTTCTGGGCACAGTATAAGGTGTTGGTCATTATCTATAAAGCTGTCAGAACCTGGCCCACCAAAGTTTCATCCAAAAGTCAAGTTGTAGAACTAAGTCTAAACTAGAAACTTTATTGAATAAAAACAATGGTATAAGTGCACAGTACAAGACGTTATAGTCAAATCTAACATTAACAATTTGGCCATTTTATAATTATAATGAAAAACCCTCCCCACATCAACACCCATTGGCTAACAAATTCCCACAGAAAGCACAATTGACAACTTAATTACCCCCTGAGCCAACCTTCCCCCCAAATAGGATGTTTTGAGAACCACTGCATGGACAGTAAGTTCCCACCAAACATCCCCACAACAGCAAGATAGTAGTTTCTTTTTCCCACCAGTATACAACTTTGAATTAAACCACCAAAATGCTTATAACTTCAAAGGCCACATATTGATATCCATTCTAACAACCTTTCCCCATCTAGCTATCCCATCAGACTGGCCTAACATTGTGATTGACCAAAAAGGTTGCAGCTCTTTCAAGGCTGAGAACTGCCAAAGCTGTCCGTTGCCAAGGTTACCATTCCTCTCCACTACATTCCTTTCCCCGCTTATCTTCATGCCAAGGATTAACCCTTTAGCCAGCGTTAGTCGTCTTCTTCTCCATCTTCTCCATCTGTTACCTTTTCCTAAATATACCATTACATACATTCCAGATTAAATGTACCATTACATACATTCCAGATTCTTCCATATTTCCCAATCGCAAATATGGAAGAATCCAATCAACCAACAACAACTTATGGAAGAATCCCAATTTTACATCGCCTGGGTCCAGTTTACCTGAGGGCACGCCTCCTCCCATATAATCCTTCCTGCACTCTCAGATCCTCAGGGAAGAATCTACTACAGTCAGAGAGAACTAGACTGGTAATTACTTTCCAGAGGATGTTTTCTGCTGCCGCTCAAAAAATCTGGAACGATCTGCCGGACGAGATCCGCCAACTAACATCTTTGGAGGCCTTTAAGAAGGCAATAAAAACGGATGTCTTCCAGCAAGCCTTCCCAAACCGATCCCCTAATCTCACTCTCCACTTGCTTAAATTGTTCTCTTCGGACTGATTCGTTCTTGACTGATTTTATTGCCCGTTGTTTGGGAAATAAGATCTAAACCAGTCAAGAACAGAGTCCGAGAACCCACAGTCAGAAAGTATGTCAACTAGATGACCATAAGTCATCCAAAGGCCACAGACAAATCAAGAAGAATGAGAACAGAGTAAAGGTCATTAGCCTTGGCTCATAAAAGATCATCCGAGATCTTAGTGAGAGCCATCTGGAAACTGGATTGAAAGGGATCGAGAATGGAGTTAGCTTCAAAAACTCAAAACAGCTAAACAGGGGAAGAGAAACTGAACAGGGGAAGTGTGCCTTCACTGGTTCTGCTGTAACTCTCAATGTGTTTGCTTTCTGTATTGGGGCTTGGAGGTCCTGTTCTACAGAGGCTCCATTATTTCCTGGAGAAGCATTCTCAGGGTTATTCAATTCTACTGTTCTTCAGAATCCTAAAATTGCTATTTCCCCTTGCCTCATCAATCTGCTGCCTAAGTCTAATCAAATACAAGTAATTAATTTGTCTAACTCATTAAAATTATACAATTAAGTTAAACAATCTGGTTACAGCAAAATAATCATATCTTCACACAATCATCTATCACATTATTACTCTTTTTTTGTTATCATCTCTCTACCTTTTTCAAAATTCTTTGTTTACAAATCTTGCTTTGAACTTCAAAATCTCAAAACCCCGTACTTATTATTCCAAAACCATATAGAATCCTGTGCATAAAATCTCAAAATAATGTTTATTATTCCAAAACTGTATGAAATCCAACCAGTATTCTGACAGTTACAATTGTTTAAATTTCACATGATGTTTCTTTCCAATTACAACTTTTGCATAAGGTGAGCATAGCTACACCATGACTTGAAGTAGAGTTATTGCATCTCAAAAGTTTTAAAGTATGTAAAGCATATGTAAGGGAATGTATGATTAATTGGCCCACACATTTTAGTTATAACATAGAACTGGAAACCTGGTGGGAAATGAGGCAAAAAGTCTTGAAATTTACATTGGTGAACAATCTTAAAGAATCTTCTATAAAGATGATGTTTAGGTGGCATCTGATACTGGGAAAATTATCAAAAATGTGTAAAGGAATAGATAATTCCTGTTGGAAATGTACATCACAAATAGGAACATATCATTTATGATGGACATACTGAGAAGCAAAAACAACTGGAAACAGATTCATACTTAATTTAAAAACAGGGTGTACTTAATTTTTAAAAAATAGTGCTAAAGCCAGAATTTTACTTACCGGGAGGTACTGGAGAGGGCAGAACACTGAATCCATATGAAAGCTGTAACAACATCTGGTTACCCAAACCCAAACTTCTGAATGCCTTGCCCCAGTATTTGCATGGGGGAACAGACCCAAGCCTTGAGTACACTGCTGAACAGGAATCATCCAGCAAGGCATTCTGGCTTTTCAGCCTCTAGGAAAGGATGGAGCCACTATAAAAGAATGCCTCCAAATCCCATTTCTGCAAGTGAGACCAAAAGACTACCATGTTTGATACTACTGATACTACTGAAACCCATTCAAAGGTCCAGGAGAACCAACAATGGCATGTTCCTTTAATTGATTTCTGGAGAAGGTCATCATTAAGGCAACCAAAGCCATCTCTGTCTCATAACTAGGCCTGAAAACAGAGTAAAATGAGTATAGATTATCTGTTTAATCAAGGATTCCTTGAAACTGGGAGGCCACAACATGTTCCAGAATGTTTCTATTACCTTACTCAAAAATGGAATATTGGACATTGGCCAATAGTTATCCATTATACAGATAATGGAAAGGTTTTTTGAATGGAAACTTTGTGAAAGATACTTGAGAAGAGTTCTAAACATCTGCAGTCAGAGAAATGTGGGAAATAAGCTGGGAAGGGTCTGGAGGGAGGCGGTACTTGTAGTAATTATTATGTTGGTTATTTTGGATTTTTTACTATTAGTTTGTTTGTTTTTTCATCTTTTTGTATTCAATTTTAATTAAAAAGCAAATTTCATTTTTAAAAAAAGTTTGATTAATACAAAAAAGAAAAAACAATAACATAAACAAACAGCAAAAAAAATCAAAATGACAATCTTAGGTAGGTCTCTTACGTATCCATAAATGTATTGTTAAATTCCTTTGCCAGTTTTAATTGATGCAATGGATAAAAGAATTGGGATTGTCTGAAATAGGTGCATTAATTTTAATTATAGATATTCTACAAAATAGCGATAAACTCATATTTTGCCACTTATTTAGATTTTAAATAGTTTCCCAAGTTAATTATGAAATACTGTATATACTCATGTATAAGTTAAAAAACTGACCCCAAAAACCTGAGGCAACTCATCCAAAGGTGCACTTGAACTCTTATCAAAAAATGAACTATCCCCGATGAAAGGCAAGAGTGAAATCTGTCCTGGAATCACTGACCCTTCTCTACTTTCTCCTCCATTCAGGTGTTAGTGTGAGCACAAACAGTTATGCCTGCTGGAATCTTGTAAATTATTTGGCATTGTTTTCCTTGCTTCATCCTTCAAATCCTTTGTTAGATGCCCCTAAGTTTTACCCTTGACTTATCCATGGGTCAGATCAAAATCCATAATTTTGGCTTCAAAACCTGCCGTCAACTCATACATCAGATCAACTTATAGTCGAGTATATATGGTAGTTTATGAATTTCTTTCTCCTTAGTTATAATCCTATCTCTTTCCTTCAATTCCATTATCAACCTATTTGCCTTTTCTTTCCAAATTCTATAGGCCAGTACTTCTCAAATAGTGGGGCGGGCCCCCCAGGGGTGGCGCGAGGCTCTGTTATGCAGGGGTGTACTTATAACAATTTTATAGACAAATGATACTATTTACAGTCACGCGGGGGGCGCAAAATGTTTTCTTCTTCCTAGGGGGGCATGACAGAAAATAATTGAGAAGCACTGCTATAGGCTCACCATCTCCTTGACTTATTCAGGAATTCAAAATTCCTTTGCTTTACAAAATTCTATTTTTTTCTTCATTTCCAGTGTCATCAACAATGTTCCTTGCTTTTGTAATATTTTTATCAGTTTCACAATTGTATTTTAGATGGGAATTTCACTGTGGCGCCCCTTTTATCTCCAGGTTGGAGGCAGGGCAGCCTCACCGGCAACCCTGTGGCCCCAATCCACAGTTTTTCAGTGGCGCAGAAAAGGGGTGTCCTTGGGGCTTCATGCCCCTGGACACCCCGGGAGCCGCAGCCATGGGAGAAAGGGGCTGCCTGGCCCCTTTCTCCCTGGCATCGTTCCCGCAGCTGTTTAGTTGCTGCGGGAATGATGTGGCGCCTAAAAAGAGCTCCATTTCAGAGCTACTTCCTGCACTGCCTCCAAGCCGCCATAAGCGGCCTGGGCAGCATGGAGACGTCACGCACGTGTCGTTTGGACGCAGTGCTGTGTGACGTCATCATGGCAGCCCCCATGTGGATGGGAGGCCACTATGATGATGCCGCCACCACGTACTAATGTTGCGGGGCATGCGGATGCTCAGCCCCTATGCAACCCTAGTATATGGCCAGGCCGGCGCAAAGCCTATGTCTTCTTCCTTTAATTTTTTCCATCATTTTTTTCATATTCCTTGTATTTTTCTTTCTCATTAAGTTTTTTAAAATAAAAACATATCATGTCACATCTTTCCTAGCATCCCAGACTGAGTCTCCTCCCCCACCCCGCTTTATCTAAATTCAATTCAAAACATCCTTTAAACTTTTCCTTGTAATCCATAAGTACCTTTTCTTTTTTACAAAGTAGCTCATTCATTCCCTACCTAGGTGTACTAACATTCCCCTTTAATGACATCACCATTGCATTATGGTCAGATAAAGTCCTGTTCAAAATATCAACTTTCCCTATCTTAGTTGTTACTGATTTGGAAATCATGACTGATGCATATCAGAGGGGGAAATGAATCCTTTCTTATTCTCTTTTACTCTCCAGACATCTACTAGAAAATTATTTTGCCAATTTGCCCTGATTTTTCTTAATTTTCTTTCCCTTATTGTCTATCCAATTGTGGCTCTACTATCCCATTAAAATCTCCTGAAATACACCAATTCTCATATTGTAAATTTTTTTACTTTTAGGTTTTTATAAAATGTATTTTTTTCTTTCAGAGAAGCAGATACTTCAATTACCAACATCTTAAAATTGTTAATAGTAATTCCTACACATAGAATCATAGAGTTAGAAGAGACCAAAAGGGCCATCCAGTTCAACTCCCTGCCATGCAGTCATAGCATTCCTGAAAGATGGCCATCCAGTCTCTGTTTAAAAACCTCCAAAGAAGGAGATTCCACCATACTGTCAAAAACCTAATGTTTAGGTGGAATCTCTTTTCCTGTGGTTTGACTCCATTGTCCAATTCTCTGGAGCAGCAGAAAATAAGATTGCTGTATCTTCCATAAGCTTTTGATTGTGTCACTCACAATATTTGGATTATGGTTTAATTGAAGTATGAAGAATTACAGCAAAATAATCATCAGTTAGTAAGAGAGAAGTCATTAGTATGTTAGTTATATGTAGTTATATGTAGTATTATGATGTATACAGTGGATCCTTATCTTACGCGGGGATCCGTTCTGGACCCACTGCGTAAGGCGAAAAACGCATATGCTCGAGCCTCATTGAATATAATGGGGCTCGGGTGCAGCAGCACACACGTACCATGGGTACACTCGCTATTTATTGTAATGCCACGAGACTTCAACGTAAGCTGAAGGCCATGTATAGTGTGTATGGCACGGGCACACTGTATTTAATATTTTTATTTATGTTTGTTAATTTGACAGTGGTATGCTTTTTGTGGTTTATTTATTGAAATAGATAAAATATATTGTAATTGTTTATGTTTTTATGCATTAGTGTTTTAATAAAATGCATCTAAAATACATATATATAGAGAGAGTATAGTTCCTTATCAGTTTCTGAGTCCAGAAGTTAGAGTAGTTAAAAATTATTGGGGTGTATTTCTAAAGATTACAATTAGCAGGGTTTCCCATTGTCTACACATTATGTGAGTGCCATTAAAAATCACACAAGAGTGAGAGAGAATGAAATATATTGCACGGCATCCAGTCTCAAATCAGGTCTTTAAAATCATCACCTATTATACTGGGGTCTTTAAGCATATTAAATAGTTCTCATAGGAGGTTCTCTCACAGAGAGCATAATTTCATTGACAAATATTAGGAGGACATAATTTAATCCATGAAGCTTTGAAATGGGTGTAGAACATTTTTTTAAAGACCATCAGTGTCTTAAATGGGACAGTGTCATATGTCTATTGCAAAACGGGGAAGAAATGAAACTTGACAACTGGGCCACAACTTTCTATAGTCAAACAGAAATAAGTATGGGAATTCTGTTCCAAAAATAAAAGAGGCTTCAATGAATGTTGTCCGCAGATGCCATGAGGCTCCACTACCCTCTTGCTTTTTATATCATACATTGTCCACTTAATTGTTGGTTTTCTCTTCACAGGTCAGAGCAAGAGAGCAAGAACAGCTACAAGAAAAGGAGTTCAGCAGGACTATCAAAAGAATAGAAACAGCTGTGGACCTGAAACTATCTTATCTTAAATGCCATAATTATGCTTGCAGAATCAAGAAAATACATGGTCCATACAGACTTGTATTTAAAGGGAAATCTTTAAAGGGCCACAAAATGGCTTCCATCAAGTCAGCAGCAACCAATAAAACTATTACAAGAGGAATCACTGCAGAGGATGTGATAACTGATCTGAGGAAGCAAGAAGCAAGGCTGAAGGCAGAGCTGAAACAACAACAAGAAGAAAGCAGGAACAAGCTTCATGAAGCTGTGAAAAAGTTTAGTCACATGCTTTTCATTCCACCCATGAGAAGACAAAAGCAAGAGATAAAGATACTGTAGAATTGGTGGCACATTTTGCTAACTTTGAAAGTACCATTTGGAGCATCTTGATGTTCCCTTCTTTTGGGGATTGTTATTATATTTATATTATATTAATTTCTGTGCATCTTTTCATGTGAGTTTCCCATGTGCAGACTTGAACCATTTCGACCAGTTTGTGGCTGATTTTTAATTGGGGGGGGGGGGGGAGAGAATGAAGGAACAGTCTGCTTATTTTGGGTGTACTTAGGGTGGCTTGGGTGTACAAAAATCACCTGGAAAATGATGGAGGTCTGACGATGATAGGGGAGTGGCAGGAAGCTTCAGAGGAAACAAAAAAGTGGGGATCAGGATCTGAAGGCAGACTGAACTTTCCCCACCCTTTTAGAATATATTTTTAATATTCTGAACAGGGCTTTAAATGTAGCAGTAAATATAAATAAATGTTAGCAACTGTCTGTACTTGAAAGTCCTTCTCCCTTTAATTTTTTATCTGTTTTGATGTGTGGGTGCTATTATTGGGTTTCAGTTTAGCTAAAGTGAATGTGAAGCTATAGTAAATTAGCACGTTAACTGTAGAGAGAAGATGTAAATCTTCAAGTAGTGAGCAAGCTAGGTCGCGCTCTCTCTCTCTCTCTCTCTCTCTCTCCGTGTGTGTGTGTCTTTGTGGTCTCTGTAAATCATATAAATGGGTTTCTTCTGCGCCTGCGTTGTACAGCTCAGAACCTTCTGGAATCACTGGGCAAAGTTGACTGCAACTTTTAGCAACTTTTTGGCGGTAGCTCCGCCCACCTCCTCTAAATCCTCTAGCGTTCCCACTCTTCCCCAGTTCCTTTTTTCTGCTGTGTTAGCAGCTCAAAAGAATTTCGCTACTCTTGGAATCGCTCATTTGGCTTTTTGGAATCAATTGTTTTCTGACTATTCCAATGGTTTTCAACTTTGTGATTGGCATGCATCGGTTGGTTATTTGGCTTGTCCTTGGCTTCACTTCTGAATATCGATTTGGCTTTATTTGAAATGGCTTTGATTTAGATTTGCCTAAACAGTGTCTAAGCTAATTTAACTGTAAGCTAATTTGCCCCCAACAATCTGGGTACTCATTTTAGCGACCTTGGAAGGATGCAAGCCTGAGTCGAGCTTGGCCCCTTTTGCTGGTCTTGAACTCGCAACCTTGTGGTTTCGAGTGAATGGCTGCAGTACAGGCATTTAACAACTGCGCCACCAGGGCTCCTTCTCTAGACCTAGAGATTACTAGAGAATACTTCTCTACTAATCTCTAGGTCCTCCAGCACATGTCTGTGGTCAACATCCGCCATAAATTGACCATAGAATTGCACTGGAAGTCATACAAATGCCTAGAGAAGTGGGTTTTTTTAGGAACCTCTAGGTCTTCCAGCCCAATTATTGGTGGATGTTGACTACAGAGTCAAGCTGGAAGACCTAGAGATTCCTAGAGAGAACATATTAATAAAATCTGAATAATCAAATCCAGAAAAGTCAAAGCTACAAACATGGAGAGCTGAATGTATACAAATCCTCCTGGCACTAATGTATAAGAGTGCACCTTCACTTCTTGCTTTCCTCTTCAGTTTGAGATCAACATTTTATTATTTCTCTGTGTTTAAATTATATGTATCTCTTCTTTCAGTACAAGCAATTACAAAACAGCCTGTAAAACTGCCAATAAATAACTCATATAGCTCAAACACTAAAATAAGTTTGGAAATTGTGGTCAAAATCTGTGCAGTTACTTTAATATCTTTCCTTTCCTATCAAAGATCTCAGCAATTGACTAGATAGCATTATTTCTGTTCTAGCAAATCTCATTTTGAGGGGGGGAAACCTGCTGCATTTGCAATTTCAGGTGTGTGTGTGTTTCCTTCCCTCCCCCAGGTTCAAAAGTGAGCTAGCTTTATGCTAACTCTGAAACTGGAGTCAGCAACACACGATAATCCAATGTTAGACTGCAATTCCCATGATCCCTAACCAATAGTTAAACTCTGGATAATGGGATTTGCAATCCAGCAACACCTACATGGGCCACTATTTGGGGTGGACTGTGGAACTATACATACATACTGCTTTTAAAATGTCTTTCCAAGCTCTGAAAAATCCGGCTCATGAAGTAAAATGGGATATGATTTCAGGCAAGTGTGTGTAGCATAACAGCCCCAGTGTTCTAAACAGGAGGCAGAAGGAGGAAAAGGCTGGTGCATTCCCTCAAGTGTAATCTGGTAAACAGAGGTGACCTTACAGTTTGGCTATATGGACAGTTCAATATTTTGTGTTTGTGTGCCTATAAATGAATAACCAACCATCCATTCTGTTTGTAAAATGAGAATAAACCTGTCAAGTAGGGTTGTTGTGAAATACAAAAATTATGCAGGACTTAGAAAGGCTCAAGTACAAAATAGACATTAAATGATAGGAGGTTGATGACCGTGTCTGAATGAAGAAGCCCAGTCTGGGCATTTTTGCAGAGTCTGATTTGGGGCTAACAGTTCTCTCTGCACTTCCTCTCCTCATTTTCTGTATGCACATGGAAGCAGACTGTTGCCATGGTGATGACTGGATCACCACAAATTTGGTGAGGCCATTTATAAATGACTAATTGTTCTACATTTTAAACAGCAGGCAAAATGCCCAAGAAGCCCAAAATAGACCATTATGTCCAACAAATAAAAAGCAGATGGATTTCTTAAAAACTCATCCCACATACATTTCTTTATTGAAGATGAATTTCTTTTGTATCTGCTCACTGGCAGTGGGTGGGAGAAGCATGTTGTACTGTTTCTAGTAGAAAAAGCAACCTTTTCCTTGCTGTCTGCCAAGAACTGACACCTGTTCAGTGCCCAGAAGTTCAGCTATTGGGGGGGGGGGGGGGGTGATGCAATGAGGACATTGTAGCTCAAAATAAAAATTCATAGAATTGGAAGAGATCTCATGGACCATCCAGTCCAACCGCCTGCCATGCAGGAAATCATAATCAAAGCATCCCTGACAGATGGCCATCCAGCCTCTGTTTAAAGACCTCCAAGTAGGGAGACTCCACCACTCTCCAAGGGAGTGTGTTCCACTGTCAAACAGCCCTTACTGTCAGGAAATTCCCCCTAATGTTGAGGTGAAATCTCTTTTCCTGTACTTTGCATCTAATTGTTCTGGGTCCTATTCTCTGGAGCAGTCGAAAACAAGCTTGCTCCATCCTCAGTGTGACACACCTTCAAATACTTAAACGGGACTATCATATCACCTCTTAACCATCTCTTCTCTAAGTTGAATATACCCAGCTTTCTAAGTCTCTCCTCATAAGGTATGCTTTCCAGTTTGGTTCCCCTCCTTTGGACACGCTCCAGTTTCTCAACAACCTTTTTGAATTGTGGTGACCAGAACTGGACGCAGTATTCCAGGTGATACCTGACCAAAGCAGAATAGAGTGGTACTCAGGGCCAGCTCGTCCATATAGGCCAGCTAGGCAGTCGCCTAGGGGTGGCAAACAGTAGGGGACGCTGGCGCAGCAGGTGGCAAGGGAGCTGGGAAATCAGAGAGAGGGGGAGAGGGAGAGAGCGCCCGGAGTGGAGGACGAGGCGAGCGGAGCAGCAGCCCTTTCCTCTGTTTACTTCTCTCCTCTCTCTCTCTCTCCCCCTTCCCTTCCCTTTTTCCTCTTGCTCACTCTTTCCATGGCTGAGGAGGAGGGTAAGTCTCTTGGGGAGAGGAGGGGGGATCCCAGAGGAGGCACCTGTGGCAACACAACGGGTGGGCAGCCCTTTCCTCTCTCTTCTCCTCCCTTCCTCCTCTTTTTCCTTCCTTCTTGCCTTGGTCCAGGGTTGCCTACCCACTGCCCACCGCGTTGCCACAGGCACCTCCTCTGGGGTCGCCCTCCCCTCCCCCAAGAGACTTACCCACTTCCTCAGCCATGGAAGGAGCGAGCAAGAGGGTGTCTGAGATTGTGGAGAACGGCAGGTGGGCAGCCCTGGACCAAGGCAGGCAGGCAGGCAGGGAGGGAGAACTAGAGAATGAAGGAGGAGAGGAAGGAAAAGAAGGGAAGAGGAAGAGGAAGGAAGGAAGGAAGGAAGGGAAGAAGGTGGAGGAAAGAAAAAGGCAGGGTGAAGGAGAAAAGAGAGAGAAGGAGAAAGGGAGGAAAGGGAATCCCTGAGAGGCTGAGCGAATGTGACTTGCCCAAGGTCACCCAGTGGGTTTCCTTGGCAAAGCTGGGATTTGAACCCTGGTCTCCCATTGTCCATACTCAGACCACTACACCATGCTGGACCCTCCATCCAATGCACTTAAAGGTACAGTACTAAGTTATTCTTTGTTGTTGTGTACCTTCAAGTTATTTTCCACCTTATGGAAACCTATCCTGGGGTTTGCTTGGCAAAATTTGTTCAGAGGAGGTTTGCCGAGGCCTTCCCCTGAGGAGGCTGAGAGACTGTGACTCGCTTGAGGTCACCCAATATGAAAGGAATCGAATCCTGGTTTCCAGAGTCCTAGTCCAACGCACAAACTATACAAAGCTACATCCCAACCTTCTATCCAGGAAGAATGTCAAAATTTTGAGCATGACTGAGGAATATCAATTTATATTGTTGTTTATTAATGTTTTGGGCTTTTAGTTGGTCGTGTCCTCCATTTTTTGAACATCCTACAATATGTCCTACATTTTGTCCTACTTCATGTCCTACATTTTTCCTACACTCTGAGGGGCTATGGGGGGGCGCCAAAATATTTTTTTGCCTAGGGTGGCCAAATATCTAGAGCCAGCCCTGGTGGCACTAGTACTTCCCTCAATCTAGACTCCCGGCAGGATGGTGGGGGTGGGGGAGCCCAGGAAGGGACGAGTTTGACTGCCTGGTTCACAAAAAGCTATGGCTTGTACTTAGAGGAATGGGAGTGCCTAAACACCTGATCGTCTTGATGCGTATCCTATACTTAAGAGGATGTCGTTAAAACAGAAAATGGAGAAACAGAATGGTTTCCAGTTAGCAAGGGGTTGAGTAAGAGTGCTTCCTACCACCCTATTTATTCAGACTGTATGCAGAAAGTATTGTACACATGGCAGGGTTAGACTCAGAAGCAGGAAGAGTGAAAATCAGAGAAGGGACATTAGCAGTCTAAGATATGCAGATGACACACTACTACTAGCAGAAACCAACAAAGACTTGGAGCAATTGCTGAAGATGGTTAAGGAGGAAAGTGTCAAGGTTGGATTGATGCTGAACATTAAGAAAACAAAAATAACGACCATGGAAGATCTACAAGAATTCATCATAGATAATGAGAACATTGAAATAGTCAAAGAGTTCCCATACTGTTAGAATCCTGATGTATTCTCTCAGATGTATTGTAACTGTGGATGCTGGAGGGATGGGTTGCACTTTGGCTAGGCTTTAGAGATAGTGATATGTAGTGCTAGGCTGAACCAGGTGTGGGCTATCTGGTGTCCTTGAGGGTCTGGCTCGCAGAGGCTGGGAATGTAGTTTCGTTTCTGTGAGAAGAGCAGCTGAGGGAAAAGGAATGGTGGATGGGAACTAGTGAAAGGAAGGAGGGGTCCTGTTGCACGGGATTTTCTAGGGGTGGAGTAGTTTGGTTCAGGGGGGGATTTATGCATTGGTTTGGCTGGGAGGGATCAGTCTCAGCTAAGAAGCTGAGTGAAGTGGAATGGTTGATTCTGGAACTATCAATAAAGTGCTGTTGATTTATCAATCAAGCTGACTGGTTGATTGTCCAGGATTCTGGTCTCGCATTCTGACACATACCTTGGATCAAATATTGACCAGAACAAAGACTGCAGTCAAAAAATCAGAAAAAGACTAGGACGGGGATGGGCAGCTATGAAAGAACTGGAAAAGAACTTTGAATGCTAAAGTGAGGACAGTTCAAGCCATTATATTCCCCATCACCATGTACATATGTGAGAGCTGGACAGTGAAAAAAGCCAATAGAAAAAAAATCAACTCATTTGAGATGTACGGCTGGAGGAAAATGCTATGGGTATCACGAACAGCCAAGAAGACAAACAAATGGGTTCTAGAACAAATCAAGCCCAAACTCCTTGGAAGCCAGGATGACAAAACTGAGGCTGTCTTACTTTGGCCACATCAGAGAAGGCATGAGTCATTAAAAAAGACAATGGGATTGGGAAAGAAAGAGGGATGTAGAAAGAGAGGAAAACCACATGTCTGGGAGGCCTGCAGGGCCTGAACAGAGTGGTGGAAAACAAGAAATCTTCAAGATGTCTCATCCACAGGGTGACCCTGAGCCAAGGTTGACTCAAGGGCACTTAACAACAATGAATGGATACAGATCTTATTACCCAAAATGCTAGGATCCTGTGAAGGCACCCACAAATTAATATGATTTAAGGGTAGTTTTACTAGCTCAAGTAAAATAACATTTTGGCTGGGGCATCATCAGCCTTGGGACCAACCTTGTTTATAACAGTCCCAAATCACACAGAACTCCAGAGGCAAATCCAAATATCTTTCTGTATTTTTATTAATGAAATAACCAACACACATTCACAACACACACACTTGTGCACACACACAAGAACTAAGACGCAAAGGTGGGAGAAGTGGAATAGTGGAGGCTTTGCTAATGGTGATACACAGGACAGGGACGTTCTGGCAAGGAATGCAGATCCCTTTGTCTGAGGTATTCACACCAATGACCTGAACATTTATTGAAGCTCCTGACCATTTTTTTTCTTCCTAGGAAACCATTTAGTAAGAATCTAATCCTCTCATTCCTTCATTTCTGCCCCAAAGACAAGGTTTTTGGTATAAATATTTTGGTATAAATATTAGTGCTTAAGCAACAGTTTCTCGGTCCAGTTTACAAGCAGACAGACACTCTGCCAATTTGACTAGACCAGATTCCGCAATACACCTTCCACCCCACTTGCCTTGGTGGCTGTTGAGCCTTCTCTCTTCTGAACTCCCATTGATTTGAACCATGATCCACAATGGTGCACTCAAACCTCCAATTCTGTTTGCCACATGACCCACAGTAACCACCCATTGTCAGTCTGTCTCTAGTCTGAGAGGAGTGAGAATCTGGAAACTAATTTTGTGAGATGTTTAACCTTTTCTGTCAAAGAGCTCTGATGCCACAATAAACTACAATTCCCAGGATTCCCTAGCACTGAGCCAGGACAGTTAATGTAGTGTCAGACTGGATTATTCCTGCAGTGTGTTTTGGACCTTTGTGGCCATTGGCATCAAAGGCACTCTTTCTATTTGTGGGGAAAACCTTGGTACGGTAACTCTTGTTGAAGAGTTTGCTGCCAAAAATAAGTATCACTGCATTGTACATTGGCAAGTATAATGCAGCAAAGTTTTGTATTTCCACCATGCTTTCTATTGTAAACTATATTCATTCATGAGGACTAAAACATAGATCATTTTGAGCATTTCTTGAAGAGGCTGGTGCCACACGCAACAATGTACTCTATCACACAGAAGTTTGTTGGTTGAGCTGTGGAAGAGGATTGCAACATTTTGTTGCTCTCAAGGAAGAAATCTTTCAGTTCCTGGAGAATACTACAAAAATTTCCCCAACCTGCACAATGAAGTTTGGACTAATGACCTGTATTTTTTTATATGACATCACAGGTCATCTAAATGAACTGAATTTACAGCTTTAGGGGAAATGTCAACTTCGTTTTCAAATTATTGCTGCAGTAAAGGTTTTCAAAATGAAGCATAGGCCCATTACACACGGGCAGCTAGTACGTCCTGGGGACGTACTAGCTTTAGGGTAAGTGCGTGGCTTACGCACACACTTACCCCTATTACGGACTGAGTCTGTACAAGATGGCGGCGGCCGTTCCACACGGCTGCTGCCATCTTGACGTAGCAGACGCTCTGCATCCGCACGTCGCACCCTAGAAATGACTCAGTGAGTGCGCGCTTTGGCACTTGCAGCGTCTCTTCCAGGTTGCCGGAAGGAGCGCGATTTTCGTGCTCTTTCTTTGCAGCACGGAGGAGTCGTGTGGTTTGGCTGCTGCGACTCCTCCGCGCTGCAACCGGCAGCAGCCCAAGACCGCTCCATTGGGCGGTCTGTAACAGGCCTTTGGCTATTCAAAATAACTGTCTAAAAGAGAAATGTGCCACTTTATGAAACATATTCCATTGTGTGAACATGTCAGATTATTTGGAAAATATTCAAATGACACTGAACTTTTGATCCAAGAGTTTGACATAAGACTGACACTATCCAAAGAAGATGACATTAAATGTAAGTTAATTGGAGATCCTTTCTCTGGATCCACAGCTACAGGTCATTGAACAGTTTATTGAAATAAACACAGAGATACCAGCCTTCAGGAGTTCTGTAAGAGCAGTTCTGTAAGAGACAAGGGAAAGTTTAAAAATCTGTGAGGTGGTGCTTTACAGGTTTTCAGCACATTCAGGAGAATCTACATATGTGAGCAAACCTTCTTCATTATTTTTTAATTTATTTTTCTTTATTAACATTTTATTACCACATTTTTTAAAAAACACACAAAACATTACAACTTTACACACATTACATTACATATATCACACATATAACATCTTTTCTTGGTCTTTCATCTCAAACATTCTTTCTTACACACTAAAATTGACTTTCGTACAGTTGTAATTTTCCAGGTATCTTTAGTTCTAATGCAATTAATTATGTTCCTCATTTATTTTGTTTACCTCATTATATAACAATTTCAACTTAGGACCTTTCTTGCATTGTTTCACAAGATTTTTGTAACTATCTAAATTAACAGTTTTCTAAATTAAAGTACAATCTCTGATTGTATTTGGTTTTCATTAAATTTTGCTTATCCTTATAACTACTAAATTTTATATTTCACAATAATTTTTCAGTAATACCGGCACTCCTTCCAGTATATGTTGTATTGTTTAGTAAAAATAAAAACAATCATAATATCATTTAAATTTACAAAAATATTATAGCATAAAACAAGTCATAATGCTATCTTCCTTTAGATTAAATAGTATTTTATGTTCCATTCATCCTTAATATAACAAAAAACATTATTCCAGTCCTTCATAATTTTACTTGTATTTTGTTTGCGTAGAATTCTAGTCAGATTCAACTGTGGCGAGTAGTTTCTTCATCCAACCTTCTGTTCCTGGTATCTTTTGTTCTTTCCAAGACTCCACCAAAGTCATTCTAGCTGTTGATATTAAATGAACCAACACTCTACCATAAATTTTCTCCAATTCTTTCTCAACAATATTCAATAGGAACATTTCCAGAATTATTTTTAAATTTATCAGTAACATCTTATTTATTTCTTGTCTGATTTTTTGCCAGTATTTTTTAACTTTAGCAGAGGACCACCAAAGATTGAGAAAGGTACTTTTTTCTATGCCACATTTCCAAGATCTGTCAGAGTTTTTATTTGAGATTTTATGTAATTTTTCAGGAGTAATATACCACATATAGAACATTTTATAATAGTTTTCTCTTATTGCTTGGCTTACTGTATATTTTACTCTGAATTTCCAGGAATATTCCCATTGTTCTATATCAATATTATGTCCAAGATTCCTAGCCCATTTTATCATATTCTCTTTTATTATTTTGTTTTCCATTTCATATTTCAGTAAGATTTTATACAATTTAGATATCAATGAGCCTTTACCTGTACTTAATAAAGTACCTAGTTCTGAGTTGTTAGTATCTATTCCAGTTGTTTTGGTATCTAGTAGGTACCTTTCTCTCAACTGCCAAAACAAAAACAAACTACATTGTCTGCCATTTTTCCTAATTTCATTTTACGTTTTCAATTCAGTTTCTTTCCCTTTTTGTGTTAACAAATCTTTATATGTCCACCATTCTTCGTTTAACCATGGATCACTTCTGTAAAGCGCTTCATGGGGAAAAACCCAGGTTGGTATCTTTTCAGTTACATATATTTTTTCCATACATCAAGGAGAGGTTTCCTTATATAGTGATTGTTCACATCCTTATTGCTCTTTCTTTCTCATAAAAGAGAAAGGCGTGAAATCCAAATCTCAAATCAGCCCCCTCCAATCTCAGTATATCTTTATCATTTAGTTGTATCCAATCTTTTATACAATTTAGGCATGATGCCTCATAATAAAGTTTTAGGTTGGGTGCCGACAGTCCACCCCTTTCCTGAGTGTCCTGCAAATAGTTTAATCCTGGGTTTTTCCCCATTCCAGATAAATGCAGCAAGTTCCTTATTCCAGTCTATGAATATTTTAGCATTTGTTATTATTGGTAAATGTTGAAATTAAAATAAGATCTTAGGTAACAACATCATTTTAAAAGCAGAAATTCTACCTAATAATGACAACTGTAGATTTTTCCATTTTTCCATTTCAAGTTTCATTTTCTGCCAAATTTTTTGTAGTTATTTTGAAACAGTTCTGAATTTTTATTAGTAATTTCAACCCCTAAGTTTTTAGGTTTTTCCCCACTATTTTAAAGTTTGCCAATTTTTCTAAGTTCATCTTCTCTTCATGATTTAAAGTTTTTGTTATCATAACAGTCTTGTTCATGTTAATATTTAGACCAGTTAAATTTCCAAATGTTTTAATTTTTGTTAATAGTAACATTATATCTTCAATGGGTTTACTTAGTGAAATCGCAATATTACCTGCAAATGCTTTAATTTTGAATTCAGTACCTTTAATTTTAACCCCTCATTTTGTCTTCTCTTATTATGTTCAGAAGAAATTCCAAAATCATAATAAATAATAATGGGGAAAGGGGACAACCTTATCTGGTTCTTCTAGTTACATGTATTTGATCAGTTTTTTCTCTGTTAATAATTATCCATGCAGACTGCTTTGAATATATTGCCTTTACCCATTTACTAAAGTTTTCTCCTACATTAAAGTCTAAACTAGCAAACATAAAATCCCAGTTTACACTGTTAAAAGCTTTCTCAAAATCAACAAAAATTAAAGCCAATTTCTTATCAAAGTGTTTAACATGGTACTCTATAAGAATTATAATTTATCTTGTATTAGTTGCCATATATCTTTGTGGCAAAAAACCCGCATTGATCTTTGTGAATCTTATCCTTCAAGATTTTTTTTAGTCTTTCTGCTAAAATTGTAGCAAGTAATTTATAGTCTGAGGTCAAGAGTGCACTCAGCCTATAATTTTGGGGATTAGTCTGGATGTATTCGGGCGGCAGATTCGGCTGCTAAAAAACTTCCGATAAGAGCATAATGCAGCCCAAATTAAGACTTAAACTAGATAGTGGTAAAACGGATTATTAAACCATGCAATAAGCTCTTTTAGTTGAGCTTTGTTGCTCAGCCTTGTTACTACCAGGAACAGATAATCAGTAAAATGTAGCTTGAACATTATATAGTTCAAAATGCTTCCCCCAGAGATCCAGCAAACACGATTAGGCAGATTTAATAAATGAACAGAGTCTTATTGTAATTTGGGGTGTTATTTCTGAGCTTAAACTTCAACTTGGACCTTCAGTTGGCCACCAAAGTAATAACATTACTTATCAAGGCTTTAAAGCCTCATCTGAGAGACCTTGGTCTACAGTGTTCTCTTTAGTCGTTCTGGAAGGGGAGAGGTAATTCTCCAGCCCACAAACTGCTGCCTACACTACAGTCATGAAGGTGGTGATCCTGGAGCCACACATAGCCGCGTTAACTCATCACGGACTGTGCAACATGCTTCAAATGCATTTTAACAGTTGCATACTCTCAGCCTCAGGTGAAGGAAATGGCAAACCTCCTCTGAACCAATCTTGCCAAGAAACCCTCCATAAGCTGGAAATGTCTTGAAGGCACAAAACAGCAACAACAATATTTATAATAAACATGATAACAGGCTTAATGTTTTATCATTTTAAGTTGCAAGATCTATGGGTGCCTCAATACAGTGGACTTCTGAAGAAGGAGTGTGTGAAGGGAGGATGTGGGCAAGCCTGGCTGGAACAAGTCCACAGCTTATTTAAGTCACAGTTCAAGGAGTGCTATGAGAGGGGGGCTAGGAGGCAGTAAAGAAATAAAACTTGGGAAAAGATGTAATAGAGATAGGATAGTCAGTTGGGGGAAGAAATGAACTGGATTTGGGGGTGCTGCGATAGATAGTTAAATATTTATTGCTTTCACAGGCCAGTATAAGAACAGCAAAAAACAGCATACAAAATACAATCAAAAATTCATAAAAGAAGTAAAAATAGATATAAATTATGTAAGAAATACAGATACAGATAAGCATTATCTATCAAAGGACAGAGCCCATCTAATCCTGACAGAGACCACCTAGAAATTCAATTACTAATCCATGGTGCAGGTCAACTTCTAGTCCCTCCCCCCCCACACACATTTGGATATATTTAGCCATAGAAATACAGGTACCAGTTTAACTATAAGGGAGCCCCACACAAAGAGTTTGTGAATCTCAGGTTATGAACTACAGTGACATAAAATAATACAAGCATTTCTGCTTTCAGGACAAGCACATCTATTCACCCTGCCTTATCACTGCAAGAAAATCAGCGGGGGAGAAGGAAATGAGAGGGGTGATATGATAGCCATGTTCAAATATTTGAAGGGGTGTCATATTGATGCTTGTTTTCTGATGCTTCAGACTCTAGGACATTGTACAGTGGATTCAACTATAGGGAAAGAGATTCCACCTCAACATTAGGAAGAACCTCCTGACAGCAAAAGTTATTTGATAGTGGAACAAACTGCCTCAGAAAGTGGTGGGGTCTCCCTCCTTGGAAGTCTTTAAACAGAGGCTGGATGGCCATCCGTTAGGGATGCTTTGATTGGAGTTCCTGCATGGCAGGGGGTTGACCTGGATGGCCCTTGGGGTCTCTTCTGACTATCATTCTGTGACAGGGAAAGAATAAACAGAAAAGCAAAAGTGACTCGGTGAAAATGTCAATAAAGGACAAATACAACTCTGTGTAGTTGCCATGGAGATGCTCTATAAAAGGAAAGGAAGGTGTCATGGTAATCGTAATTAACTGTGGAGTAGAAACAATTGCAAACCTCTTTGTCTTGAATGATTTAGCAGGAGGCTGAAGCAAATGTATGAATCTCCTTTTCCAAGAAAAGCAAAACTGAAACTCACTGTAGCTTTCCTATATGATTATGTATGTACATATTTTCAAGTAATTTTCATGACAGCTATAAAACAAAAATAATGACCACCAGTTATTTAAATAACTTTAAAGTGAATGATGAAGATAATTATTAAAGATTTTTATAGATTATTAATGATTTTCAATACCTTGAGACTGTGTTCAAGAAATCAAGACTTGGAAGGGCAGCCATGAAAGAACTAGATAAAGTTCATAAGTAAAAGACATGTCATTAAATGCCAAGGCCAGAATCATCCATACTATAGTATTTCCAATTCCTATGTATGGTTGTTAATGTTGAACAATGAAGAAAACTGACAAAAAGACAATTAACTCATCTGATATGTGGTAATAGAAGACAGTTCTATGCATGTCATGGGCCACCAAAATGACAGATAAAAGGGCCTAACAGCATATTAAACCTGAATTCTCACTGGAAGCCAAAATGACTAAACTAAGGCTATTCTACTTTGGAGATAATTCATAGGAAACAGGTGGCCACTTCTCCCCAAACACCTGCCTTTTGGCAGAAAGAAGCTGTGGCATTTGCCTGCATCCCTTTAAAATGTTGAAGAGATGGTGTGAGTGGAGTGAGGCTCAATGGGAGGAGGAAGGACAGGCCCCAGGGTTTTTAAAAATGAATATTTAAAATTTTAGAAGATTTTAAAAATATATATTTTTTAAAATAAAAGAATTACTCTTTTATTTTTTTTCTTTAAAAACATCACAACTTACCAAATGTTCACTTTAACCACACGGAACTATGTACATGTGAATACATTCAGGTTGTGCATATGATATTGTAATTTAAATGTTTAATTTTGCTAGATGTTTACGCCACAACTATCATCATTACATTCAATAATATACAGAAATTATGATTTATGTGTAACATTAGTACAAAAAAATGACTAAGGATTCTGTATGGTGTGGTATGGGTGTGTGTGACGTCATGAGTTGCCACACCAAAAGATGTCATCCTTAGTGACACCACCGTTTGAAAAAAAGAATAATGCCCACTCAAATTGAAGACAGCTGGGAAAGAGGGAGGCTGCATTACAGATGGATTGATTCAAACAAGAAAGCCATGGCCTGAGGTTTGTGGAGCTATTTATAACTGGTGCTCTTGGAGGTATCTTATCCATAGGGTTATCATAATTAAAACCATCTTAATGGTAAATAACAACAATGAATAATATTCAACAGCAGCTCCATGTAAAATTAATTTTAAAACTCTATTTTATTGACAGGCACTTAATAAGAGTGTGAGTTTAAAGAAAATAAATAGTGTTTAAAGCGACGGCAAGAGGTATTCTTATTAAAAGAGATTTAAAATTAAAGAGAAATAAAATAGACAAATACATGAAAATTAAAAACCAATTGAAAGAAAAAGAACAAGAATGGAGAGGAAAACCACTTGATTCTACAGTCCAAAAGGAAATAAAAATGTTAACAGAATCAACTACAAGAACAGGTAATAGAAGAACTTGCCTAGAAATTAAAAAGATCAAAACAAGGTTATTTCGAACAAGCTAACAAACCGAGTAAACGGTTAGCAAACAAATTAAGAAAAGAAAAGGGAAAAAAATTAATTACAGAGTTGATAGATAATGGAATTAAAATTACAAAACAAAAAGAAATAATAAACTTATTCTTTCAAGAATATTTAAAACTATTCAAAGATGACAAAAATGTAGATAACTATGGTGCAATAATAACAGAGTTTTTGAAACAAAAAAACATTGGGAAATTAAATAAGGATCAAAAAGAACAATTGGAAGAACTACTGGCTATTCAGGAGTTAAAAGAGAATAAAGCACCAGGTGTTGATGGATTTACGGCAGTATTTTACAAAACACTCAAGATGGAACTGATAGATGAACTGTAAGAACTATTAAATAAAACCCCAACAGAAGGTATGCCTGACTCATGGTCTTATAGTGAAATTAGTTTGATTCCCAAAGAGGGTAAAGATACAAGAGATGCGTCAAACTACAGACCAATATCATTATTAAATCTCAATTATAAGGTATTTGCAGCAATTTTGGCAAATAGACTAAAAAAATATTAAAAACTATAATACATGAAGACCAGAATGGATTTCTGGTAGGCAGACAAATAAGATACAACATGAGAACAATTATAAATATCCTGGAATTCTATAAATTAAATGGAAAAAAGGGCGTTTGACAATGTGAAATGGCCCTTTCTATTTGAAATGCTTAAGCAAATGGGCCGTGAGGACAAATTTTTAGCTAATGTAAAAAATATCTATAAATTCCAAAAAGCCTATATTACAATAAATGGAGAAAGAACACCAGAGTTCACTATAGATAAAGGAACAAGACAAGGCTGCCCCTTGTCCCCTTTGCTCTTTACTTCTCTTCTGGGAGTTTTGTTAAATTCAATAAGGGAAAATATAGAAATTAGAGATGTAAGAGTTAAAAATAAAGAGGTAAAATTAAAAGCTTTTGCGGACAATTTAGTTTTAATACTAGATAACCCTATTAAAAGTATGGAAACATTGAAACAAGAAATGGAATTTTTCGGGAAATTGGCAGGATTTAAAGTGAACAAAAATAAAACTTGGTTATTAACAAAGAATATCAATAAAAAAGAAAAGAAGAAAAATTAAGCTGTAGAACCAAGGATAAAGTTAAATATTTAGGCATTTGGTTATCAAATAATACTGAGGAACTTTTTGTTTTAAATTATGTGCCAATGTGGGGAACAATTCAAAATGACTTGAAAAAATGGAAAGATTTAAAGCTTTCATTATCGGGTAGGAACACGACAATTAAAATGTGTATTCTCCCGAAATTGTTATTTTTATTTTTTAATCTGCCAATAATCCAGAATCAGAAAATATTTACGCAATGGGAAAAAGAATTAAAAGATTTTATTTGGGATGGTAAAAGGCCGAGAATTAAGTGAACAATGATGAAAGATACAATCAAAAGGGGGGGGATGGCGGTATCAGACATTCTATTATATTATAGGGCGGCATGTATAGTGTGGATGAAAGATTGGTGTAAAGTAAGCAAATCAAATTCTCTATGGTTAGAATGATACAATATACAATTTGGCTGGCACGCATATGTCTGGTACGATGGGCAAAAACAGGATAAAGTCTTTAACAAACATCTATTAAGGAAAACATTAATTAATAATTGGTTAGTTGTAAAAAAATTGTTTTATATCGGGCTTCCCCTTTGGGTTTCCCCACAGGAGGCTTTTTTAGGCCAATGGGGAAGAAATAAAAAATGGATCACATATAGTGATATATTAACCTATGACAATGAAACAAATGTCATGTTAAGATCAAAAGAGGAAATCATGAACAGAATAGGTTGTATGAATTGGTTGAACTATATGCAACTTAAAGAAATGTTTATAAAAGACAAGAGTACACTGGGATTTGAAAGAGAAGACAATGAATTGGATATTATATTTATGGATGAGGATGAGAGAAAGTTAAGTAAAGTTTACAACACCTTACTGAAAAGATCTCTAGAAGAAGTGGAAATTAAAGACACCATGATAAAATGGGCACAAGAATTGGGATATAATTTAGATTTGGAAAAATGGGGAAAAGCCAGATTAAAAACAAAACAAAACAAAACAAAACAAAACAAAAAAACAAAATTCTGTAGCACAAGCATTAAAAGAAAATTATTTTAAGGTAGTAAACAGATGGTACCTAACATCATGTTCAACAGACAGAATATATAAATTAAACAATCAGTCTAGAGAGGCCAAGAAGAAACGGGTACATATTTGCATATGTGGTGGCACTGTACATATATAAAGCCTTTCTGGGAAAAAAAGATCTATTTGGAAATTCAGTTAATGTTAAAAGTAGTTTTTGGTTTTCGGCCAGAAATATATCTGTTAAATATGACCTCACTATTAGAATCAGAGGAAGAAACTAAGTTTTGGAAAATATTATTGTATTTAATATCGACTGCCAGAATGATAAGAGCAAAGAATTGGAAATTACCTTTTACTCCACCCAGAGACATGGCGAAATGAAATATTTGCAATGAAAGAACTAGATAGACTAACAGCATTAATAGATAAACAAGACATGGTTAAATGGGAAAAGGGTTGAGAAACAGTAAAGCCTTTACTTAACAGCTGCTTAATAATGGGAAGCACAAGAAACAAAAACGTTTCTTTTATGGGTACAGATTTTCTGTCGAAAGTTTTACGATTAAGTCTAATATACATTAGATTTGTAATGTGAGGATATGTCATTGTTATATGTTGGAAGAACGTGAGCTTTGTAAACAAGATACTTTAATAAAGATATAAAAAAATAAAGATAATAAATAGCACTTAGCAAAATTAAGATTCTGTTTCTTCGCCTGTGTTTTAAACACAATACCTGCATTGGACTCATAGGAGTTTATCACACAGGAGGAATTTCTTTTAATTTTGAATGAAAAGAAAGTGGGTCCAGAACACATTCACATGAATTTGCTAGTTCAGCGAATTTACATGAATTCGAATTGCATTTGAACCGACTTTCCAATTCCCCGAAAATAGCTTGTCATTGCCCAAAATTGCCTGTGGTAGTCTCTCACACAATAACGTGAAACCTCATGATTGCGTTCAGATTGCCATTGGATTATACTTCCAATTTCCCTTGTCTGATAAACTCCATAATCCTAGTTAGGTAGAACTCAGGACTACATAAAGATGAAATAATGTGTTAGTGATCCAAGATTTCTAGCATGGATGAGACTGGAATTCCTGCTTATCTTTTTCAGAGAGGGGCACCTGTCTCAGATTCTGCACAGTACAACTCTGTGACATATACTGCTAGTCACATTGCCACATTCCTCTGTGTGGAGTCAATATATGGATGATTTATTATTTTTTTTCTCACTGAATACAAATGCAAAGAAGGCACTGTAATCTCCTCTGTGCATTGGAAGAAAGAGGCCACAAGGTGTCACTAAAGAAGCTCCCATTTACCTTGCCTCAGTTTACTTATTTGGTCACAGAATTTCTAAGCAGGGGAACCACCTCACACAAGGGTATGTCATTAATATTCTGTCTGTCCCCTGACCAAAATAGACATTTCTCCATTTCTGGGCACAGCAAGCTGTTGCCAACAACGTATCCACAATTTCTCATCCCTTACTAAACCTTTACTGGTTCTTTACAGGATTCTGTTCCAGATCCTCCAGAGTGGGCAGAAGGTGTAACCATGCTTTGATTCAGTTTAAGCACATAATGGAGTTTATCACACATGGTGCTTCCGTCGCCCAAACATCATCAAATGGGGTGGAAACGTCACCAGTGTGATCATGCCGCAGGCGCTTCTAAAGTGGAAGTGTTATTGCCATGGAATTGCCATGGAATCGCCAGGGAAGCAGCCCTTTTCTTATTAACAGATTAATCCATTGATAATAAGAAAAGGGCTTCTCCACTGACGATTCCATGGCAATAACTCTTCCGTTTCACTTTAGAAGTGCCAGGCATGATCACACTGATGATGCTTCTGCCCCATTTTAATGATGTTTGGGCGACAGAAGCACGACATTTGTAGCTCTGTCTGAGGTCGGGCCCCACCTGGAATATTGTGTCCAGTACTGGGTACCACAATTCAAAACGGATGTTGAGATACTGGAGTGTGTCCCAAGGAGGGCAACTGAAATGAAAGGTCTGGAAACCATGTCCTATGAGGAATGACTTAGGGAGCTGGGGATGTTTAGCCTGGAGAAGGGAAGGTTAAGAGGTGATATGATAGTCCTGTTTAAATACTTGAAGGGATGCCATATTGAGGAGGGAACAAGCTTGTTTTCTGCTGCTCCAGAGAACAGGACCCAGAGCAATGGATGCAAGCTACAGGAAAAGAGATTCCAGCTCAACATTAGGAGGAACTTCCGGACAGTAAGGGCTCTTCGACAGTGGAACACACTCCCTTGGAGTCTCCTTCCCTGGAGGCCTTTAAACAGAGGCTGGATGGCTATCTGTCGGGGATGCTTTGATTGAGATTTCCTGCATGGCATGGATGGCCCTTGTGTGGTCTCTTCCAACTCTATGATTCTATGATTCTACTCTGTGATCATGTGACCAGCATGATTGCACAGAATGCTCTTTACCTTCCCACCAAAGTGGTACCGATTTATCTACTTACATTTGCATGCTTTCAAACTGCTAGGTTGGCAGAAGCTGGGACTAGTAATGGGAGCTTACTCCATCATGCAGCACCTAGGTCTCAAACTGCCAACCTGCCATCTTGCAATCAGCAGAGTCAGCATCTTAACCACTTGAGCCACCTTGCCCCTATAAACAGTAAAGGTAGAATAATATATTTCATTTTCTTTTGCACCTCACTCCCATCCCCATTACAGTTTGGATTAGGAGGTCAGAGCCCTTCTATATTTTAGCTAGTTAGTCTTTACTGTTTTACTTTAGTGTTATATGTTCTAGTTTTAGCATTATGTATTAGTTTTAGTTTAGTTTTAGTTAAACATACATACATATGTTATTTGCTTTATTTTTTTCATTTTCTCTTTTTCTTCATATTTTTATTTCTGAATGTTTATTATTTTGGTTGTGAATTTGTTTGTGTTAAAATTAATAATAAAGAAGAAAAAGAGGAATCTTGTGGATGTACACCAAAAGAACAAAAATCCAATTACAACAGCTGGTTCCTCTTTGAGAAATAAAGATTAGGAGAGCAAGAGAATATTGGGTTACAATGAGAAGAACCAGGCGCCACTGCCTTTTCTGCATAACAGCTCCCATGGGATGGAGGGCTATCTGTGCACACATAGGCCAGAAATTATTTGGCTGGGGAGAGTGAAGGAAGTGAAGAGAGTGAGTGAGAACTAATAAGCCAGAATACCACCAATGTAGGAGGAGAACAAAAAGTGGAGGATGGTAAAACACATGCCTCAAAGATATGTTTACATGACTTCTCATTTAAATTGCCCATTTTGTTGTGCAAAGTAAAAGGTGCTGCTAATTGTGCTGTTAAAAACAGCAAACATGTTTCTAGTTTGAGATGTTTTCATACAATATAAGAAAAATTGCCTGGAAAATTCAAAGTCCTGTCTACACTGGTCCCCAAGCTGCCCCGATTCTTTCCCGTTACAAATGCCCTACAAACTTCCTTGTATTTCAAATGGCAAGTTTTCTCCAAACGAGTGGGAGAAAGCTTGCCATTTGAAATACAAGGTCCCCTCATGAACCCATTCCTTCTCATGAACTAGTCAGCTGATTGCTGCCCCGGTGCCTACTAGGACCAAAGCTTCTGGTGAGTCCCAGTAACTGACACCACTTTAACTGGTCAGAGAGAGGCAGGACTAAAAGGCTCAGGGCAGCCCAAAAATCATGCTTACTTTAAACCATTATCTGTTTCTACATCTGACATCCTTACACAGCACCTTATAACACATGGAACATTGGGGGAAATTGGGGGTTTAAATGGACATTATCTTGCTAGTTATTTCCTGGTTATTGCTGGGATATTTCCTGTTTAATCGCAATGTGTGTGAAAATCTTCCACATGGTCATGCAATTTTCACACACACACACACACACACACACACACACACACACTATTTTCACCCCTACTTTCCCCCCTATTTTGTTCCGTGTGATAAAGTCCACAGAGTTTTGTAATATCTGGTTTTTCTATCCAGAGGTTTGTTTCAATACTGGAAACTCTTGTCTTAAATCTAGGTTAAGATTTCTTCTTTCAGATTTCCTTGACATAGATGTGTGCTATTCTGTGATTGGTAAAGAAACCAGGAAGAGAAAAGATTCATTGTGCAGTGCAAAGTTCTTTCTGCTTGTGCTCTCTCTAATCCTATATCATCCCCCCCCCCCCCATTCTGCTTGGAGAATAAAACTCATTTGGCCTTCCTGATTAATTGCCATGCAGCCAGTGTCATCTTGGGGGCTCCTCTATGTTTGTTATTCAGAACAGCCTCTTTGTTCCTGAATTCTTGAAAGGATTTTGTAATGGAATTAATCAAACATGAGCATATCTTGCCAAGGGCAAGTGAAGCATTAAGCAGAAATCTAGAAACACATCCAAGGGAAGCAAGAGATGGAACCATTTGCCTATCATTACCATCATGTTTTCCTGTCCTAACCGGACATAAAATGAAATGAGGACTTCCTCCCCTTCTGTCTGTATTCCTGAATTTCACAGTAAAACAAAATAGAGTGTTTGTTTTCTTGTCCTTATCAGAGTGAAGTGCTACAGGACTGTGCCAAGCATCAGTGCAAAACTGGAAAGAAAGTATCAGCATCAGTTGCCACCTACCAACCCACCCAGTCCAAGAAGCACCAGTACACAAGCTCCTCAGCCTGGGGCAGAATTCCCTGCTGCACTTTGAAGTCTCTTCTGAATCAGCAAATTCCATAATAATCAGTGCTCAGTCCTGACTTCCACCCTCAGTTGTCCCCTCCTTTCCCATAGTTTTTCATGGACAGAGTCAGGGACTTCTCTGTTATGTTCTGGGAAGACAAAAGAGGAAACTAAGAACCAGTACCTTCCAATGGGCTGGTTATAGGTGAGGAAGCAGGCAGTGGATGTCTGTTTCCTGGGGGGGGGGGGTTCCCCACTGGCTGTAACAACAAGAACAACAACAATGTTTATTTATATTTCCCAACTCTCCCAATGGACCAACCTCCACCAAAGTCCTTATAGCAAAGGCTTACAGTATATGGAGACCTCATAGGCCTCCTTAAGCAAAGAGTTCAAGGCCAATTAGGAGAGCAAAATCCATGGAAAGAGAAGGCATCTTTATCCATTATTATTATTATTATTAACATTTATTTATAAAGCGCTGTAAATGTACACAGCGCTGTACATACAATGTTTTTAATTAGACGGTTCCCTGCCCTCAGGCTTACAATCTAAAAAGATATATCCAGGTAGAAAGGAATCAGGCAAGAACTACACCACTGTAGTTCAGCTCCAAAGAGCAGCCCTTTCCTTTCTCAGCCAAAGCAACAGAAAGGGGAAGGAGGATATCTGAAGAAGAAATGTAAAGCTGCATAAAAAGTACATCAGTGAAGACAGAAAATGAAGTATTTAAAAAAAAAAAAACAACCCTGAAGTAAAAATACCAAATTCATGAATTCCAAGAAAGTTATATTGAAAGCTTTTCTGTCTTGATAAAGTTTTGACGTCATGACAAAAGTATGAATTACATTTAGTTGTTCATTTCTGTGTTCTGTTATATCTCTTAATCTGTCCCATTGTGGGAGAAAAGAGGAATATAAATCCTTGAAATAAATAAACAAATAAATAAATAAATAAATCTGTCCATCTTTACAGCACCTAAAATGTGGCTGAAATTAAATTATACAAATTGTACCCATTAAATGTACCATAGGGTTTTTCTTGTTTATTCAAGCAGTTCTTGAACAACAAAACTTCAAGGGAATATTGGAAAGAGAAATAGTACAGTTGGAATATATGAGTGTGCATAAACTCATCCATTGACAGTGACAGTGGTTTCCTGGCACACTACATGTATTGGAACACTAGTTAATACCCCAGCCTCATGATGGCTCTCTTGCCTATTTTATTACATCTTCTTTCTGGCCCCCAGCTGGAAAATACTGTAGTCTAACAATTCTCTCCACCACTCATATGAGTATCTACTCACCTTGACTTTCCTCCAACCAATCTTCCATGTCTCATCCTTAAAACTAAACTTGTCACCCCATCACCATACCTACGGGCTTTGTATTGCTATTGCTATTCACACAGATAACCTAGTTCATTCACAGCTATAAAGGCCTGTTCCCAGGCACTTCACTCCATGCATCTGTTGAAGTAGACTCAGTATATGAAAGCTACAAACCTCTTTCTACCAACCTCTTTCTTTCAGTTGATATCAGTTGACTAGTACCCATAATATTCTTGCAGGCAAGCTGGTGGATTTACAGTTAAGTGGATCTGTAACTGGTTCACAGGCAGAACTCAGAGAACCCTGGCAAATGGTTGCTCTTCATCCTGGACAGTAGTGACTAGTGTGGTATCCTCAAGGTTCTCTCCTGGATGTAGTGTCATAAGCATCTTTATAAATGACTTAGATGGAATAGAAAGCATGCTTATCAAATTTGCAGAGGGCACCAAATGGCAGGTGGGGGTAGCTAATACCCCAGAGGACAGGAACAGAATTTAAAATAACCTTGACAGATTGAAGAGCTGAGCCAAAACAAACAGAATGAATTCCATCAGGGATAAATGTAAGGTACTACATCCAGGCAGGCACCTACGCAGGGGGAGAGATGGAGAGAGGGATGGAGGGAGTCAGTGGCGGGTGACATCTCTGCCCTCCAGGTCGCCTCCTCCTCCTCTAACCCAATGCGCCACCGACCTCTGCCCTGGCATCCGCAGTGTGATGCAACCATTGGCGTGCCGCTGCCCTACTATCACCGGAGCAGGTCTGGGGCTGAGAGGTCCTCCTGACAGAGCTGGCACCGCATGCGCTCTGGAGTGGAGAGAGGGCAGAGATGGAGGAAGGGCTGCCTGCCTGCTCCCCACCTGGGCCCCGGGCCCCGAGCCCAGTCCCCCTCTGCCTCCCCAAGTGGCAGTGCCTTGGGGCTGCCTTCCGGGGCCACTGCTGATGGCCTCCCTCCCCCAGCTCGAGAAGCAGATCCACGCTGGGTGACAAGCCAGTGGGAAGGGAGCACAGAGACCAGGGAAGGGGACAAGGTAAGGCAGGGGGGTTGGGAGCCAACAAATTTGTGCCAACTAATGGGGACAAGAATTGTGCCAAAAAACAGCAATTCCAAAAAGTCCCAATTCATAGTGTGGATGAGGGACCTTTTGGAATCAATTAGCATAGCGGAGTGGAGCCAGATCCGGACTTGGATTTTTCAGTACGTGAAAATGAACCCCAAGATAATCAATGGAATGGCTTATTGAGTTGGGTAGGTTTAACTTGGAGAAGACTGAGAGGAGGTATGATAACCATCATTAAATATCTGAAGGGATGCAAAGGGATCTTGTAGCACCATTGAGACTAAGGGGCTTGACAGACCAGCCGTTAAGGCTGGCCAAGGGACGGAGTCGGGGTGTGGTGTCCACATGATGCATGCTGCGCACCACTCCACATGGCATGCAGCATCACAGCGCTCCTCTCAAGTGTGGAAAAGCCGTGCACTGGTAGCTATAACACCCTTTCCAGGGTGCAAAATGGAGCCGCTTTTTGTGGCTCCTTTTTGTGCAGCGGAGAGATTGGAGCCGTGGCATGCAGTTGCCGCAGCCCCGATCCAGTGCAGATAGAGGCAGCTGCAGGTCGCCCCTTAGGTGCGGTCTGTACAACCTCTAACTGTACAAAAGAAGTTGTAGCATAAGCTTTCGTAGACATGCTCTATTTGCTCGGATGATCAAGTCTACAAAAGCTTATGCTACAACTTCCTTCCCACAGTTAGTTTCAAAGGTGCTACAAGATCCCTTTGCATACTGATATTCCAGACTAACATGGCTATGTCTCTGAATTCTGTTTCAAGTGATGTCATGTAGAACAAGGTTGTTTCCTGCTGCTCCAGAGACTAGAACACAAACCAGTGGACTCAAATTACAAGAAAAGTGATTCAACCAAAACATTAGAAATAATTTTAAAATTATTATTGTAAGGGCTGTTCAACAGTGGAACAGATTGACAAAGTAGGTGGTGGACTTTTCATCTTTCGAGGTCTTTAATTAGAGGTTAGATGGGCATATTTCAAGGGAGTTTGAGTGGTGTATTCCTGCATGGAAGGGGGTTGGCCTACATAGCCCTTGTGATCCCTTCTAATTCAAGATTGGTGAGAATATTCCCACTACTTCCTCCTTGGCAGCATGGGTTGTAGTTGGCCCCTGACAACTTTCTCCAGCTTTTGGCAAGGTGAAAAGTCAAGAGGGGACTGTGAATTTATTATTATTATTATTATTATTATTATTATTATTATTATTATTTACTTATTTATATAGCGCTGTAGATATGAGTTAGATAATGCAACTGTTAGGTGGATTTGTAATTGCTTTGACAAGCTCCCCCATGATATTCTTACAAGCAAGCTGGTAAAATGTTGTCTAGACAAGGTATCTGTTACATGGATTTGTAATTGGTTGACTGGCCAAACCCAAAGGGTGCTCAACTATGGCTCCTTTTCATCCTGGAGAGATGACCAGCTTTTTCTTGAATATCTGGGGTCAGAGCTCCTAGCCTCCTAAAAACAGCCACTCCATGCACACCAAAGACACACACAGTCTCTCACAGAGACTTTTCTGAATTTAATAAAAAACACAGAATGGGCACAAAGCTAATTGGAACCGAACTCCTGTAAGAAAGATCAATGAACAGGATATTTAGTTCCCCAGCAGCTCTCCCTTCAAAAATTTTCCTGAAAAATCCACAGATCAGACATAATTCTGCCAAGAATATTCATGCAACACCATAAAAAGAAAACCTGTTTGACCTAGACTTGAATCAAGGCTTCTTTCAAGCCATGTTGTTGTTTGATGCAGTGTGGGTGTGGGCGTGTATGCATGCTACATCCCTCTGTTACTAATAGGTACTGAAAATGAATAAACTGTAATCAAGAAGGAATTGTGTGCTTTGCTTCTTTATTTGACACCCTCAGGCTACTGTTCACTCAAGATCCAGCCTTCAGTCTCCCCTTGTCAGTTTATATCAAATTATCAAAAAGGGATGTTATAGGCAGGCAGCCAAAAGAGGGCACCCCAGCACAGGAAACCAGCCATACCATATTAGGAAATCCAATGGCTCTGCATGGGGGAAGCCAAACAACTCAGCTATGATGGGATTGCCCAAGATAGGAATCAGCATAATCCCTTCACCAAGGAGTATGACAGTAGGTGTTCGCCCTAGTGATTGCTTGCATACAACAGACAAAGTGTTTCATTCTGGGAATGAAACTCCTTTTGTTTAAGGACATAAATGCTGATTGTCTGGTTGTTCTCACATATTCCTTTCCATTCTTCATCCCAGGAAAGTCATTTGACTCTTGGGAAAGTCATTTAACTCCTGAAACACTGCCCCAGAACCCATTTCTTGCCATAAATACACAGACCTGGACCATAGCAATTTGGTCTAATTTTAAGCCAGATACAACCTCTATTCGGTTTCAGATGGACACCTCAGTAGCCAGCCACCCAACATATCACAGGTGACTACTGAGCCATCTTCATTCCCCACAACTGGAAATATGCTTCAATATTGGTACAATAGCGCCTCTTTACAACCCTACAACTCACTATCTTTTACTGCCTTTGCATCATTAGTTCTTGCGCATGTGAGTGTGTGTGTGCTGCATTGTGCCCTTATAAATAAACTAAAACTAATTTGGAACCTGCTTCTGGAGTTCTTTGGGCTCAGAACCAGTATACAAAGGCTTAAGATCCTGGCTTTACATTACTGAAGCCCTCTCACTGCTTCCTATTGAACTAAATCAATTTGTCCATTAAAATTTAAATTCAATTTGTGGGTTTTCTCTCGGGGGGGGGGGGGCGAAATTTAGGTAACAATACAATCAGGAGATGAATCGAGATGTATATATCTCCACTGAAACAAGAAGACAAGCATCTTTCAAGACAGTGCTTGGAGAGAGCATCAGTCATCAAAAGTTTCAGTGGAAGATATGAATCAGTGACTGAAGTCAGATTTACGTTCACAATAAATCTAAAACCATTATTCACAATCTCCTCAGTTCAGAGAATCCTGTTTCTGGGCTCCTAGCACCAAGATGCAGGAGAATGGAGAGACCTTTCACATTACACAATTAGAGAACTATGATTCTACTTTAACTGCCAGAGCAAAATCCTATGGAATCCTGGGAGTGCAGTTTGGGTAGAGGCATTTAGAATTCTCAGCTGTGGAGCTCTTGTGGTGCCTCTGACCAAACTACAAGCCCCATTGGATGCAGCCATGACAGTTAAACTAGAATCATAACATTATAACTGTGTAGTGTGAAGAGACTTATATGGAATAGCTGACCATCTTGACCAGGACAGGTTTTTATATGGTGGTGGTAGAAGATAGAAAGAAGAGATTAAGCCTAGCTTTCTCCGGACATATTTATATGTGTAGGGACTCTAAAGAGAAAACTCTTTAGAAAAGCATTTAATAATAATAATAATAATAATAATAATAATAATAATAATAATATGATTTATTTATATGCTGCCCAATCACTGGGAATCCAGGCGGTTTACAACAGAGGGGATAATAGACGGTTCCCTGCGCTCAGGCTTACAATCTAAAAAGACATGACACAAAAGGAGAAGGGAATGGTGGGGGGGAGGGGATGAGGTCCAACAGATTCTTCCCTCCCTCTGAGGCCTGGACCAAGGCAGATGGACTGGAGGGAGGGCTCTTCTTCTTCAGGCTAGCCCTGATGGAGCTGGGCCAGCCTATTCTCTCCCTCATAGGTTGAAAGATAACAGTTATGGAGGGAGGAGCCTCTTTCTTCAGCCTAGCCCTGATGGAGCTGGGCCAGACTAACTCCCTCCCTCATAGGCCGAAGGATGACAATTATGGAGGGAGGAGCCTCTTTCTTCAGCCTAGCCCTGATGGAGCTGGGCCAGACTAATTCCCTCCCTCATAGGCCAAAGGATGACAGTTATGGAGGGAAGAGCCTCTTTCTTCAGCCTAGCCCTGATGGAGCTGGGCCAGACTAATTCCCTCCCTCATAGGCCGAAGGATGACAATTATGGAGGGAGGAGCCTCTTTCTTCAGCCTAGCCCTGATGGAGCTGGGCCAGACTAATTCCCTCCCTCATAGGCCAAAGGATGACAGTTATGGAGGGAAGAGCCTCTTTCTTCAGCCTAGCCCTGATGGAGCTGGGCCAGACTAATTCCCTCCCTCATAGGCCGAAAGATGACAGTTATGGAGGGAAGAGCCTCTTTCTTCAGCCTAGCCCTGATGGAGCTGGGCCAGACTAATTCTCTCCCTCTCAGGCCGAAAGAATAAATTTAATTTATTCCTCCACAGGAGCCCTCTTCTGAAATCTGAAACAGTACCTTTCAGACATTTGTTTCTCACTAATTCTGCAGTTAGAGAGAAATAGACCAAAACTAATATGACCATGCAGCAAGGTTTGGGGCTTCTTCTGGTCAGAACATATTCCTTAAATCCACCTCAGTTCTTGTACAAATGCTTCCTATTTGCTTTCTAGGGTCTTTTAGGTGTCAGCTATTTTCCAAATTTTGTATCATCAGCACATTTGAGGAGAATTCTCTCCAGCCCTTTTAAAGTGTTCTTCTGAGAGGCACCCATTCAAAAGATTCCTCCACTCCCAGTGTACAGGGACGTAGCCAAGGGGGGGTTATTGGGGTCGGGACCCCCCCCCTTCCATTAGAGAAATGAATGGTGTGTGCTGCTGCGCTGCTGCACCCAAGCCCCATTATAATGGTGGCACTTAGTCTGGACCCCCCCTTCCTAAAATCCTAGCTACGGCCCTGCAGTGTAGTATTCCAACCAGTTTTGAATCCTCCTCATTGTTTGGCTGCAATTAACCATTTGGTTAATCCACATGTCTTAGGTGATTTTGTCAAGTGTATTACAAAAATCAGTATAGATCGCACCCCAACCATTCCTTGAATCTACCAAGCTG
Organism: Sceloporus occidentalis; assembly: GCA_023333645.1. Lineage (NCBI taxonomy): Eukaryota > Metazoa > Chordata > Lepidosauria > Squamata > Phrynosomatidae > Sceloporus > Sceloporus occidentalis. The sequence goes on from JALMGF010000003.1 coordinate 124,924,412, forward strand.
GTAAACCAACCTCAGAGAGAAAGGTTCTTCTGGTAGGATGCTCTCTACATACTTATTCCTGGATCCTACTAATCACTGCAATGTTACTGAGATTATTTATTTATTTATTTTGCCTCTTATAGAATATATAAATTCCAGTTCACATGCTTATGTTCCACTACAGCACCACAAGAGATTTTGGTTTGGAGTTTTGAATGAGATCTCAGTTTTGTAAATCTGTATTTTAGCTTGTGTTTTTAAAGTAGAATGATGATGGTTTTTATCACACTGAGTTTTTTGGAGATTTTGCAGCTCAGATCCGGAGTGACTGTGGGTCCAACAATGCGGATTCATGTCATAACGTGAATGTGTTATCAGACAACATTCCTTTCTATGGGAGCTCCTTCCATGGTGCTTCTGCAGTGATTCCAAAGTGACCCCTCATTTTTGGTGAAATTGGAAAAAAGTGAATTCACAGAATTCCCTTTCAAGCTCACTTCGATTTCACTTCGAATTGGTCTCGTGTGGAAAATCGTTCTGATGTCGCCCCCTCCTTGGCCCCCTGCATCCTACTCCTTCATCTCCCTCCTCCGCCTTTATGCCATCTCATCCTCTCTGCCACCCTGCACCTATCCCATCATCCCCTGGCTGCTCATTCAGTCCGATCCTCGCCCATGACTCCCTGCAATCTATGCCATCATCCCCTGCCTGCTGCTTCAGTCCAATCCTGGCCCCAGTGACCTCCTGTGACGTATCCCATCATCCCCTGCCTGCTCCTTGAGCCCGATCCTGGCTCCAGTGACCCCCTGCAACCTATCCCATCATCCCCGACTGCTTCTTGAGCCCGAACCTGGGCTCCAGTGACCCCCTGCGACCTATCGCATCATCCCCTGACTGCTCCTTGAGCCCGATCCTGGTTCCAGTGACCCCCCTGCAACCTATCCCATCATCCCCTGCCTCTTCCTTCACCCCGATGAAGGATGACAGCTAAGGAGGGAGCAGGGAAGGAGGACAGCGTGCAAAGCCCCACTGAGCATGTGCAAGGGTGCCAATCCAAATCGTTGAATCCGCATGGTCTGCACCGGTGTGCTAATACAATTTGCACTCACTCCACTTTGCGTGAATCTGCATCACATGACTTGCCTTGGATTCGATTCCCCCTCATTTCGGACAGGCAACAAGGTGTGATAAAACATTCATGTTACAATGCGAATTCGCATAGCTGAACCAGGAGTCACCCCGGATCTGAGCTGCAAAATGCCCCATGCGATAAACCTTGATGTAATTGTGTTTTACCTTTTGTATACAACACAATAAAATAAAATAAAATAAAAAATACTGAGATTTCTTTTATAACCTAATTCCTTTATCATCACTTGTGGTATCTTTCTCAACATGGACTGATTGACTGGCAGTTCCCAGTTCATAGGAAGTTTATTAACCGGGTCTTCCATAGGAAATGCTGAGGCAGCTCTGGGTAAAGGATGCTGACAGTTGCTTCGCAGAACAGGTAAGGATACCCCCCCCCCAAAAAAAAAAACCAGGCTACTTTTGTAGTAGGGGAAGAATGGGCTTGTATGTATGTGTGTGTGTGTTCAAGTCATATGTTGACTTATGGGAAGCCCATGCATTTTTTCAGAGGGTTTCCTTAGGATTTTATCACACGGGGACTCTAAAATGATTAAAGTGTCCGCATCCCCGAAAAGAACACAAATGTGCAATTGATTATCATATGCCACCAACATCCTAGGGACCAGGGTAAACACACCAGGAGGGTTGGGAAGGGAGGCGAGGGAAAAGTCGACGGTTGCCTCTTCTTTCCTTCCCTCAGCTCAAAGTGGCCCCTTTCCCCCTCAGTCAAGGGCTCAGCTAGGCCCTCCTCTGTCTTGGGACAAAGCAGCAAAGAACCATGGGAAATCTGGCAACAGGGAGAATCCCTTAAGTTGTTTTCACACTACAGCAATTGCGCATAGAAAGTGAATTCTTGAATGAAATGGAAATGAAAACACGGTATTTTCCCGAAAATGACTATTTCCTGATTCATGTCACTTTCTGTTCTCATTCTAAGCGGTTTGCACACAGCGGTGTCTGAAAATTGTGCCTAACACCCTGGATAACCCCAGGTTCTGGCCATTTTAAACTTCCAGTTTTCCTCGTGTGATAAAGTCCTTAGGGAAGAAATACTCAGACGTGGTTCTGCCAGTTCCTTCCTCTGAAATATGCCTATAGCACCTGGTGGGTAACTATGGCTGCATCTTCACTGCAGAAATAATGCAGTTTGACACAGCTTTAACAGCCAGGGTGCCATGCTATGGAATTGTTGTGGATTAAGTCGAAGGCTTTCATAGCCAGCATCCATAGTTTTTTGTGGATTTTTCGGGCTATGAGGCCATGTTCTGGAAGGGTTTTTTCCTGACATTTTGCCAACATTTGTGGCTGGCATCTTCAGAGAATGCTGGTATGGGAGTGAGTGGGGTATATATACTGTGTGACCCTTGGTTGAGAGGAAGTGGTGATTTACATGTTAATCTCTGTGTTGGTCTGTTGGTGGATGGCAAGGCCTCAGGGTCCCAGCAGGCAATGAATCACTAATTAACTGGACACCCCAAGGCCTTTCCATTCAACAACAGGCCAACACACAGATTAACATGTAAATCACTTCCTCTCAACCAAGGGTCACACAGTTTATATACCCCACTCATTTCCATGCCAGCATTCTCTGAAAATGCCAGCCACAAGTGCTGGCAAAACGTCAGGAAAAAATTCTTCCAGAACACGACCACATAGCCCAAAAAGCCCCACAAAAAAACTATGAATTCTAGTGTAATTGTAGTTTGTTGTGGAACAACAAAAACAAACTATGTGTGGAATTGTCGTTTGTTGCAGTTGCGCTCTGGTGCCACAACAAACTACCCTTCCCAGGGTTCCATATCATGGACCCATGGCAGTTAAAGTGGTGTGAAACTGGATTATCTCTGCAATGAGGAGGCAGGCTATTATGTGTCTACAAGTGGGCCAAGGACTGGACCCAGGCATGAGGCCAGGCTGAGGGAGAGCCAGCCCTCCCTTCCCACTCTTTATGGGGCAATGTGGGGTAGCCAGAGGACTTTCCCATTCAAGACCGCTGCAGCCCAGCAATTTGTGCAGACTAAAGCAGACTCTTGGGCTACCCTTGAGGAAGGCAGGCACTGCTGGTGGAGCCCTGGGGCAGCAATCCTGCAAAGCCCCCCCCCCCCCACATACCTCTGTGTGCCCCTTTCCTTCCTGCCTCAGCAAGAGAGGAACCAGGTGTGTCAAACTATGTGACTGAGGATATAAAAAGAAGCCGGAGCTTAGAAACTCTGGATGACAACCATAACCTGTACAGGCAAAATATAGTCATATTGGCAAAATGGGGGGGGGGGGGGGTCAAAACAGACAGATAAAATATCCAAGTTCAGCTGATCCTCTCCCTTCCCCAATTTCATTTTGTGAGCTATCAGGAGTGGTATCAGAGAGTTTATGCATAATGTTGACACTTAAATAATAATAGGGAGCTGGGGATGTTTAGCCTGGAGAAGTGAAGGTTAAGAGGTGATATGATAGCCCTGTTTAAGTATTTAAAGGGATGTGATATTGAGGAGGGAGTACCGGAAAAGAGATTCCATCTGAACTTTAGGAGGAACTTCCTGACAGTAAGGGCTGTTTGACAGTGGTGGAGTCTCCCTCCTTGGAGGTCTTTAAGCAGAGGCTGGATGGCCATCTGTCGGCGATGCTTTGAGTGAGAGTTCCTGCATGGCCCTTGTGGTCTCTTCTAACTCTATGATTCTATGATCCTATGTGCAAATAATGGACTTGAAAACTAGCCCCATTGGAGCAGGGCTCATGGGTTGCCAAGAAATTGGGAAGGTGGTGCATTGATGCCCTGAGGCTGCAACTGCTGGGACAGGAGGGATGGGAGTTAGAGTCCAGCAACATCTGGATGGGTGCAGGTTGCCTCTCTGCAGCCTGCCCTCTCAGCCTGTGTGATGGATCTGCAGAGGAGGAGGAGGAGGAGGGGGAGAGCAGGGCCCCTTCCAGAGAAATGTGGGACATTCCCAAAAGGAAAAGCAAGGAGAAAAGGCTCATCTCAAGAGAAGCCCAGGGTTGTTCCTAGTGATGCTCCAAGGGGAGGGCTGATCATTCGGGGAGCATCCCTCGCCCCCTCCCCTTTTGCTGACGTCACCAGAGCCTCTCTTCCCCCCCCCCCCATCCGTCCACCTGCGCGCCCTCCCTCCCTCCCTCTCTCGGTGGGTTCCTGTTTCCCAGACCCTCCGTCTTTCGGCTGCGGAGGCAGGTGGTCCAGTGGCCCGAGAGCATCCTTCCGAGGAGAGAGACGAGCCTCCCAGGGAGCCCCCCCCCCAGCATTGCTCCGGCGGGGAGGGGGCAGGGCGGCCTCCCCCTCCCCTTGGCCGAGGAAGAAGGTAAGCAGGGAGCCACTGCGGAGGAGGAGGAGGCAGGGAGGGAGCGTGGGGGTTCCCTCTGCTCCCTTGCCCCCCCCCGAGGTCTCTGGAAGGGCATTTCTGAGAGGGACGGGGGGACAGGGGGCTCCTCCCGCCTCGCCCCAGGGCCCAGGAAGGGGCTCTCTCTGGGGGCAGGGGGCTGGAGGGAGGGCCGGAGGGTGGGGGGGCCAAGGGGTGCCCCAAGGAAGACCTGCCTGCCCCGGCCCTGCCCCCGGGATGGAGGCCAGAGGAGGGGATGCCCACCGAGAGGGGAAGGCCGAGCTCATGCCTCCGGCCCCTTCAGGGAAGGCCCAGGGTCCCTCCCGGAGGGAAGACCCCGAAGGAAGGAAGGTGGATGGATGGATGGACGAAAGGAAGGAAGGAAGGAAGAACGAACGATGGAAGGATGAATGAATGGGTGGAAGAAGGGTGGATGGATGGATGGATGGAGGAAGGAAGGAAGGCAGAAGGATGGACGGATGGAAAAAGGATGGAAGGAAGGAAGAGGCCCAGGCATCCCCCTCTGCCCACCATTAGGCCCTGTGCTGCCAGGGAAGGAAAGTGGTGCTCATGCTCTCTCTCCTTCTCTCTTGCCCTGCTGCCCCTCATGCGTGAGGGACACCCCTCTGGTCTACCCACAGCCTCAGGCCAGCCTCATCACGGGCCTCCTCTCCATTGCCCCCCTCCCTGCTGCCCAGAGGAAGGGGGCCCAGGAGTAGCTGCTGCCTCCTTTTGCCCAGAAGTGCCCACCCTCTGGGCAGCAGAGCAGAGAGAGAAGGAAGTGGGTCTGGAAGCACAGCCACCCAGTGCCAGCTGCTGTCTGGGTCTCAGGTGAAGAAAAAGAGGGGCCCCTGTGGCCCTGAAGAGTCTAAAATTTCCTGCCCTCCTCCTGCCTTGGGGCTGAACGTCTAGGGATGAAGCAGTTCAGAGATCAGAGGCCTCAGCTCCTCATGAGACACCTGCTGCCTCACTCTTGGTGCTGATTCTTGGTGCCCCCATCCTCCTCTAAGAGAGTTTATGTAGTGCCACCATAAGGAGCTTATCACACAAGGGACGGGACATCATTGTCCTGTCCCAGTTTCATGCTTCTTGCATGATCATGGGGAGGACTTTCACACTAAATTGCACTTATCCAGACATTATTCCATCCAGAAAGTACGAGTGAAAGTGATCATACAAAGGGCTTTCTCACTGCATCAGTATTATCTGTATTATCAGAACATCCCATTAATGTAATTCCACTTCAGCAACAAGACATGACAGGATCAGTACAGTGTAGTGAGAAAGCCTTTCGCACAATCACTTTCACTCACTCTTTCTGCATGGGATAAGGACACCTGTTCCCATGTGATAAAAACGAGTAAGACCTGAGCATGTGAAGAAGAATAGGGAAAATGTCCTCTCTTTTCTGAGTTGTCACAACCCACTCCCAAATGGTAAGAGGAGGCAGCATCTAAGGATGCTGAGGTGCTCATTTAGAACTGCAGAGGTTTTCAGGTCTGGAGATTAATTATGTTATCTTGGTTTATAGCCTGCTCTCTTTTCTGAAGCCATATGGAAGGTAACAGTAGGCAATGGAATGGAATAAAACTAAGTTTTAGACTACAGCATCCCTTCTAGTTAACTGGTTTAGTAAAAGGAATATATGCAGGTCAGCAAGAAGAAAGCAACAAATCCAAGCAGTTATAGCCATAGTCTAAGGCTGGATGCAAATATGAGAGATGTTGTTCAGGGCTGCTGGCTCTGGAGAAAACCAGAAATCTAGGCTAAGGAATGCATGGTCTTGCAGAGGGCAGTCTGGGCACCCAATTGGCTTAAGGAGGAAGAGCCCAAGCACTAAAAGGAGAGAGAGAAAGAAGACACCTACCCCCTTCAAGGAACTGTTCACACTACACAGTTATAGTGCTATGATTTCACTTTACCTACCATGACAACATCTTGTGGAATCCTGCAACTGGCTCTCACCCCAAGAGCTTCTCTAATGTCTCACCAGACTATAAATCATAGGATTCTGTAGGAGGCAGCCATGACAGTTAGAGCAGAATCATAGTTCTATAACTGTGTAGTGTGAAAGGGCCTCAGCTCTCAAACAAGTATCTGAGGCCCCTCTTTCCTTCACCTCTACCTTCTCGGTACAGCGGCTGGCATCATCCCACCATTTGGGAGAAAGCCTCACTTCCTCTTGATAAAGTAGGCCTCTCAGGCTGGTGCACCTGACAGGAGCATGTAGCATTTGGAGGGAGATGAAGGCAAGTTGTGGAGTTGCTTGCAAGGGCATTTAGCAGATGTTTAGAGTCTCTGCCTCTTCTGGTGAGTCTTGTGGATAGGAAAAAGTAGCATTCTTCTCTTGACACAACTTTGGATCCTTCCACTAAGGAAAAGCAAAGGGTGGTGAAAAAAACATGCTTTCTCTTTAACCAGAGAGTAATAATTGCAGAACCAGCCCCTGATTCCCAAGACTAGCCTGCTTGCCAGCTGTATTAGCTAAAATGGCTGGGGCTGGGAAGTCAGCTGGAAAAGAAAGCTACTTCCCCCTACATTTAATCCTTGCCATTGTGCTGATGTCACAGACTCCATCTAATACATCTGTGATTCACAGGCTGTTAATACTGCCTCAACCACCACATTTCTAGAAAAGACAGCATTTCAGCCCACACTTAGAATGGCAGCAGACCTTCTGCTTTGTGTTGGCTGCAATGGTGTTAATCGTCTGTCAGGCACCACTGTATCTTCATGCTGCCTGGATACAGCTGGGGCTACCCTGATCTTAATAAATAAATAAAATGTTTATTTCTATCCCACTTTTCTGTAGCAAGACAATCAAAGCGGCTACCAACTAAAGCATCCATATACAATATTGTACATAAAATTACAATCCCCCCCTTAAAAAAGAATTAGATATATTACAGTTAAAAGAGTTTTCAATCTATTAATAATAGCATAACATGGGCAGGGTGGTGGTAATACATGGTGTGAGGGGGTATCATTCTGTGGCCGAGGAATTTTATTCAGGAAAGGCCTGCTGGAAGAGATGCATCTTGACAGCTTTTTTGAAGTTGTCTAAGGCGGGATACAAACTGCCGCTTTGCGGCGCTTACCCGCCGGCGCCATTTGCTCCGCGCGGGAGCTGCAGCAGCCAAACTGCGCAGCTCCCGCGCAGAGCAAAAAAGAAGCTCCATTTCGGAGCTTCTTCTTGTGGCGCACTGATGATGTCGCGAAGCGCCGCTGGCGCATTCGCGACGTCATAGGCGCCGCGACACGTCTGGACGCTATGCGTCCAGTACGTAAAGATGGCGGCGCCCATGTGGAAGGGGCACTGCCATCTTGTACGTATTGTATACGTACTAGGGTTAGGGGGGTGCGGAAGCACCGCCCCTTCCTAACCCTAGTACGTATACAATACGTACTATATGGCGGTGTGTATCCCGCCAATGTTGGTAATTTGACAGATCTCATCCGGCAGGCCATTCCAAAGTCTGGGAGCAGTTGCAGAAAAGGCCCTCTGGGAGGTTGCAGTTAATCTGTTAATTATTATATATTTAATGGAGTGGGCTAGTGAGGGCTCCAGGAAGTGATGCAGCTGGGTTGTAATGTGTTTGGGCTACCAACTCCCCGGCACACCTGGAGAGGAAGAAGCTCAACAGGCAGAATCTACTAGTATAAGCTCCCTAAAATCAATGATGAAGGGTGGTATATAAATCTGTTAAATAGAGTGCACTTTGAACTGTGTGTTTATAAACACTGTGGATTGCATCCTGTTACACCAGGCATTGACAAAACACAAGCTGGCTTGAAGGTTTCTGGTGTGTGATAGACGCAGATAAAATATAATTTCAACATTCTTCTGTTGCTTTACGCTATATATAACTTCTATAAACTTTCAAGTTGCTTGGCTTTCAATATTTTAATGATATTATTTATGATATGGTGCTCAGAGCCTGAAAATAACAGTCACCTATAATGTATAATGGGGGAGGTGTAACAAGGATATAACGATGTTCCTTTTGTGACCTTATATAACTGCTGGTAACATGTGGGTTTTGCTGGATGGGGAGTTGGGGGATTGGCTATTTTTCTGTTTTTAAGAGTTTAAAAATAGTCAAGAAAAGTAATGACTAATATATTACTTTTTGAAAAGCATATTGCTAAAAAATTAAAATAATGTTCCAATCTCTGATGGTGGTTGCTGTGAGCACATCAAATAATGCTGCAATGCAATGAATTCATCAGTTAACTGACAAACCAGATATCTGAAACCTCAGAGCCAGTATATTTTCACTGGCTCTGAGGTTATTCTGGCTGAATTCACTTGCTGTCTTAAATCATCTGAAGCTACTTCTAACAAGTCAGGTCGTTGGTTCATCTAGACCAGGGCTGTCCATACAGCCACGTAAAGGCATTTCTTAAACTCATTTGGAGATGCCAGAAATTGAATGGAATCTTTTGCATACAGGAAAATGTTCTACCATTTATCTCTAACACTTGAGAAAGAATAAGCTAACCAAATTTCAGCCCATATTTCTTACTAATACTGATTACTTTGTTAAGTAAATACTTAATCAAAAACCTAAACACTCTTTAGATACTGTTGAAACGTAGCACAGACTAAAATATAGTAAGTGATACACACAAATTTAGTATTAAAATCCTAAACAATCCTAAAGTTCCAGCACAAGAAGAAATATTACACACAAACAAAATGTTTCACATATACAGACATTGTGAGCACCAAGGGTTCTTCCCTAGGGACAACTGAGGAGCCACCACCAAGAATTCCTTCTCCCACATAATAATAATAATAAATAAATAATAAATTTTATTTATACCCCGCCCTTCCATGGAAATGATCAGGGCGGCTTACAAAATTCTCAGATTGATGGGACATTCTAAGAAGGCCTTCCATTAATGATCCTAGAACATGGCCACGTATTTATATCCAGGTAAACACAGTGGTGCTTGATTACCACAAGTTAAAATTATTATAATATAAAATCTGCAAATCTGTTTCATCCTGGAGAGAAATGACCCATGGGGTGACATCTTTATTAATGATTTGGATGAAGGAATAGAGGGCATGCTTATCAAATTTGCAAATGACACCAAATTAGGAGGAGTTCAACAGGAAGAAATGTGAGATGCTGCACTTAGGTATAAAAAATGAAATGCATAGATATAGGCTGGGAGACTACGAGTGAAAAAGATCTAGGAGTCCTAGTGGACCACATGTTGAACATGAGCCAACAGTATGAAAAGGCCAATATGATTCTAGGTTGTATCAAGAGAAGTATAGATCAAAGGAAATAATAGTGCCACTGTACTCTGCTTTGGCCTCACCTGGAATATTGTGTCCAGTTCTGGGCACCACAATTCAAAAAGGACATTGAGAAACTGGAGCGTCCTTCCACATAAAGGACATTGAGAAAAAGGAGGGCGACTAAAATGGTGATGTTTAGCCTGGAGAAGAGAAGGTTAAGAGGTGATACAATAGCCCTGTTTAAGTATTTAAAGGTATATCACATTGAGGATGGAGCAAGCTTGTTTTCTGCTGCTGACACGAAACAATGGATGCAAGCTCCATGAAAAGAAATTCTACTCAACATTAGGAGGAACTTCCTGACAGTAAGAGCTGTTCGACAGTGGAACACACTCCCTCAGAGAGTGGTGGAGTCTCCTTCTTTGGAGGTCTTTAAGCAGAGGCTGGATGGCCATCTGTCGGGGATGCTTTGATTGAGATTTCCTGCATGGCAGGGGTGGACTGGATGGCCCTTGTGGTCTCTTCCAACTCTACGATTCTTTGATTCTATGATTTATTCAGGGCACGTACAGCATAATTATGTACATGTACAGTAAGTTTCAATGAAGGCCCATTCCCAGTTGGATGTCACAGGATGTCGCAGTCCAGACATATTTGCAGGAGAATTTAAAGCAAACAAAAATCAATAGAACTATACTATAATTTTGCATATATGAGCAGCCAATGTGAAACTAATAGATAAAAAAAATTAAACAAATAAAAATTTAGTTTGACATGGAAAAGTTTTCCTTCCCAAAAATCAGATCTCTGAGGCCAATTCAGAAGTTACAAAAATGTGCAAACATTTGAGAACTCCAAATGGAGATTTGGTGGTATATTACAAAAAATAACTGTGGGGTAGGAATAGGAGGGGGAGAAAGACTGACATGATGTTCAAGTCAGAAATGGGAAACAGAGTTTTGCAGACATTCAGATTAGGCTGTACCAGCTGATGATTATACAGGCCCTAGGGCTGCTAGAAGCAAGAAACCAACAAATCATAGTTGATCCTTAATTTCATTTTTGTTTCATCTCCATTTCAACATCAGATCATTCATTTTTTCTTAACCCTCATTTTCTGTTGCCTGATGAAGAGATCTGAGGATCTGGAAATCTTGTATCTTTTTTATGAGTTCGCTTAATCGAGATATGGATTCTGTTTTTTTAAAAAATACAGTAAAATGCATACATGGATATATTTTAAAATGAAATAATTAAGAGTCAAAGGCTTTCATGGCCAGCATCCATAGATTTTTGTGGGGGTTTCGGGCTATATGACCATGTTCTAGAAGAGTTTTCTTCCTGACGTTTCGCCAGCATCTGTGGCAACATAGCCCAAAACCCCACAAAAAACTATAGAAATAATTAAGTTTTATCACCAAGCAAATCTTCTTTGGGAGAGAATCTGAAAGCCAGGATGTAACAGGAAAGCAGTTATTCCCATTTTTATATATAGTACTGTGGAAGAGAACAGAATTTCATCAAATAATCATAGTAGTCAAAATGTGTGTATGTGGTTTCAAATTATTAATTGACTTACAGTGACCCCAAGATGTGACAAAATCTGATCCCTTTATACCTGAAATCTTATTAGTTTGAGAAATTATTTAATCTGGAACCTCTTGAACTCTTAGAATAGAATCTGAAAGCACATGAACTTGTGATAAAATATTGCAGTATGGTAAATTCCTATTAATTATTTTAGCCAACTAGCCATCTGTTGACATATGTTGGTTAGCACTAGAGTTGATTCTGTCAATGTGGATTGCAGCAGTTCAGTTGGAATATTGACTATTCCTGGTTATTTATTTATTTATTTATTGCTATTTCTCTTATTGCAACTTCCACCTTGCTTTTTAGAATTTGGGCTTCGTCTTCATGTGGCTCTTCATTACATGTGTCCTTCATTTTGTCATCCTTTTCTATAACTCTTCTGTGTATTGCATCCAATGTCTTTTTATTCCTTCCAGGTCTTGAATTTTGGTGTTTGTTTTTTTTTATTGTCATAGATAGGGTTGCCATAATGGAGGACCTCCAAACCTGGACAAATGTAGGACATGGTTTGAAAATGTAGGACATTTTTTAAAAAAAATTTCCTGGCTAGGAAATTAAAAAAAAAAGTCCTAGATTTTTAAACCTTGTCCTTGTCCTCCTCCTCCCAGCCTGGGAGGGAGCCTAGGCCAGCTCCCAGGCCGGGAAGGGCAGGGGGAAGCTTGGCAAAGCGGCGATCGCCGCGGTGCCAGGCTTCCTCCTCCTCCTCCCGGCCTGGGAGGGAGCCTAGGCCTGCTCCCAGGCCGGGAAAGGGGCGGGGAAGCTTGGCATCGCGGCGATCGCCACGGTGCCAGGCTTCCTCCTCCTCCTCCTGGCCTGGGAGGGAGCCTAGGCCAGCTCCCAGGCCGGGAAGGAGGCGGGGGCTGACCCTCATCGCGGCGATCGCCGCGGTGGGAAGCGGCCTCCTCCTCCTCCTTGGCCTCGCGGAGGCCTTGAGGACCCCGCGGCCGGAGCTCCGACCGCGGAGCCAGCTCGAAGGCCTCGCTGGGGCCCGGGAGGGAGTGTCTCCACGGCTGGAGCTCCAACTGCGGAGAGCCTTCCCAGGCCTCAGCAAGGCCTTGGAGCCGCCACGGGGCCTGAGGTGGCCGCGGTGGGCGGGGCCGTCCCGGTTTGGGCGCCAAACTGGACCGGGACCGGGTTGGCACCGCCCAAACCGGGATTGTCCCGCCCCCCGGCGGGATATGGCAACCCTAGTCATAGAGCATCCCAGTCCTTGATTTGAACTTTCCTTAGACTAGAAAGCTGGGCCAAAGCTAACAAAATGAAATTCAACACAGAGAAATGTAAGGTATTGCACTTAGGGCGGAAAAATAAAATGCACAGATATAGGATGGGTGACATCTGGCTGAATGAAACTACGTGTGAAAGGGATCTTGGAGTCCAAGTAGACCACAAGTTGAACATGAGTCAACAGTGTGATGCGGCAGCTAAAAAGGCCAATGCTATTTTAGGCTGCATCAATAGAAGTATAGTGTCTAGATCAAGAGAAGTAATAGTGCCACTGTATTCTGCTTTGGTCAGGCCCCACCTAGAATATTGTGTCCAGTTCTGGGCGCCACAATTCAGAAAGGACATTGAGAAACTGGAGCGTGTCCAAAGGAGGGCGACAAAAATGGTGAAGGGTCTGGAAACCATGCCCTATGAGGAACGACTTAGGGAGCTGGGGATGTTTAGCCTGGAGAAAAGAAGGTTAAGAGGTGATATGATAGCCCTGTTTAAATATTTGAAAGGATGTCATATTGAGGAGGGAGCAAGCTTGTTTACTGCTGCTCCAGAGAACAGGACCCGGAACAATGGATGCAAGCTACAGGAAAAGAGATTCCACCTCAACATTAGGAAGAACTTCCTGACAGTAAGGGCTGTTCGACAGTGGAATGCACTTCCTCGGAAGGTGATAGAGTCTCCTTCCTTGGAGGTCTTTAAACAGAGGCTGGATGCTTTGTCAGGGATGCTTTGATTTGGATTTCCTGCATGGCAGGGGGTTGGACTGGATGGCCCTAGTGGTCTCTTCCAACTCTACGATTCTATGATTCTATGATTCCCAGATCTTGGGAATGAGTCTCTTGAGCTTCCCTCTGTGTTGTTGTCTTACAGCTGTGAACAGATCCATGATTTAAATCTACAAAACCATTTTGAGAGCATCTATGTAAAAATTAAGGGGGAGAGAAACAACATTAGGAGAAACTTCCTGACAGTAAGGACTATTCAACAGTGGAACAAACTCCCTCGGAGTGGAGTGGAGTCTCCTTCCTTAGCGGTCTGGATGGCCATCTGTCAGGGATGCTTTGATTGTGATTCCCTGCAAGGCAGAGGGTTGGCCTGGATGGCCCTTGTGGTCTCTTCCAACTCTACAATTCTATGATTCTATGATTCTGTTTCTCTGCACTAGTCATTGTAGTAGTTTTCTTTATCTTTTCACACTAGCCGTTGTACTGTTGGTTTCATGGTTCTTAGTTTGTTCCCACCCCCCTTTTATTTTGCTTCTCTTTTTTCCTTTATGGCTATTGAAAGTGTCTGTTTGCGTTCTTCTTTTAATAGATTCTTGGTCTATTGTGGTTAGTAGCGCAAATCTGTTCGTTATATTGTCAATAAAGTCTGTTTAGATATTGATTTTGCATTGTATCCCCTGACTGCTTTTGCCATATTCTTTCTTAGGCGGGTTATAGACCGCCCATTTGGGGCGGGTTGCACCCGCCCCTTTCCCCGGTGTATCAGGGCCTTAGTGTGTAGAGCGGCAGCCGCTGAGGCCCCGATCCGCTGCTTTTCAGGCTGCGGGGAAGCAGCAAAACGCCGCTTCCCCGCAGCCTGAAAAGGGGTGTCCCTGGGGCTTCAAGCCCCAAGGACACCCCGCGGTGGCGGGGAGAAGAGAAAGGGGCCATCTGAAGGCTGCGCCCAGCGGACTAAACGGAGCTCCTTCCTGCTCCATGTTCAGGGCGCACTAAGCGCCCTGGCGCGGAGCAAGGATGTCATATCCGCGCCGCCCCGTCTAGAGGCGGCACGGCCGTGATGTCATCACGGCGGCGGCCGTATGGAAGGGCCGCCGCCGTTTAGTGTGTGACGAGCACGCACTAGGGTTAGGGCGGTGCGGAAGCACCGCCCTTTTGTAACCCTAGTGTGTGCTCGTCATGCACTAAAGTTTAAAAGCCACCCCATTTCTCTGTGTCTTTTCTGTGGTTGTTTGCTTTAAAGTGGACCACTCCTGTACATTTTAACTCACTCACCTCCAGTACTGCTATGTTAAGGATACTTAACTAAATAACCTCTCCTGACCCAACCCCCTCAACCTTGACGGAAACATTATTCACGCATGCTCTGATCACTGGCACAATGGAGCTTTATCCCCATGATACTGTTGCCCAGTAAAACAGGTTGTGGAGGCAGGTTACAATTGTGGTCATAGTGTCACAATGATGACTAACTAGTAGTTGTGAATATAGAACAGTTACAGATGAATAAATCTAGGTAACTGTTCCATATTGACCATCACTACTTAGTCACCATTGACTTACTATTGTTACAGTTATAATTTCCCCTCACCTGTTTTTTTTTATTTATTGAATTTATATCCTATCTTTCTCCTGAGATGGGTTTCAAGATAGCTACTTTAATTTTGTTGTTGTTAACTGCCCTTGAGTTGGCCTTGACCCATGGTGACCCTGTGGATGAGACATCTCCAAGACCCCTGTCCTGCACTGCTCTGCTCAGGTCCAACATCTCTTTCTACTGCCCTCTAGCTTTCCTAGTAACATGGTCTTTTCCACTGATTCATGCCTTCTCCTGGCATGGGAAAAGTATGATAATCTCAATTTAGCCATCCTGGCTTCCAGAGAGAGACGGGTTTAATCTGTTCTAGAATCTATTTGTTTGTCTTCTTGGTCATCCATGGTATTCTTGGCACTTTTCTCCAGCATCACATCTGAAATGAGTTGATTTTCTTTGTCTTTACTTTCTTCACTGTCCTGTGTTCACCTCTGTACATGGTGATGGGGATTACAATGGCTTGAACAATCCGCACTTTGGTGTTTAGAGTTATATCATTACATTTTAGGATCCTATCCAGTTCTTTCATAGCTGCCCTTCCCATTCCTATTCTTCTAATTTCTTGAATGAAGTCTTCATTTTGATCAATATTTGACTCAAGATATGAGAATTCCTTGATTATTTGAATTTCTTCAATATATAGTATACATTTTTGTAGATCTTCCATGGTCACTATTTTTGTTTTCTTAATGTTCAGCCTTAATCCTACATTGGCACTTTCCTCCTTGACTTTCTTTAGTAATTGTTCCAGGTCTCTGTTGGTTTCTTCTACTAATATTGTGTCATCTGCACATCTTAGATTGTTAATGTTCTTTCCTCTGATCTTCACTCTTCCTACCTCTAAGTCTAAGCCTGCTCTGCATACAATATTTTCTGTGTACAGATTGAATAGATAGGGTGATATTATGCAGCTTTGCCTGACCCTTTTGGCAATTGGGAACTATTCTATGTCTTCAGTTCTGATGGGAGCTTCTTGTTCTGAATACAAGTTATGCATCAGAACAGTTAGATAAGGGCCATCAAGTCAACCCTATACTTTGCACGAATACACAATCAAATCACCCCCCACAGATGGCCATACAGCTTCCAAAGAATGAGATTCCACCACACTCAGACAGTGTATTCCAGTGTCGAACAGCTCTTACTGTCAGGACGTTCTTCCTAATGTTTAGGTAGAATATCTTTTCCTGTAGTTTGCATCCATTGCTTTGTGTCCTAGTCTCTGAAGCAGCAAACTCAACTGTTATTTCTCCCAGGTTTTTTTTTTAAACTTTCTTAGTGATGCTGAATTAGAGTTTGTTAGAGTGGGTTACATGGAACCAAGGTTTGACACAGCTCGGTACACTGATACACCTCATTAAAAAAAATTGGTCAACCTCTACCAAAAAATGTATTTCAGGTCTTTTTGCAGAATATTTGTTTTCTGAAAAATATTGTATTTGCAGAAAAACACATTGACTGGAATTCAGCAAATTCATAAGGGGGTTCTCTTGGAAAAAGGGAAGGCTGTTGGTTCTCTGTGTTCATTTTGCTGGGATGAGTTCTCAAACTTTTAAAATTGTGACCCATTTCTGTAGATCACTGGGAGGAGGCGCTATAAGCCTAATTCTACATAGCTCCTAGCAGAAGCGCACACCTAACGGCGTGTGAATTTTCCTTCTATTTTTTATAGTCAAAGAGGTTTTAAAGTACAGAGGAGAAAGTACCTGGGAAGAGTGTGTGAGAGGGGCTCCTTTAAATTTTATACTTTTTTCCTTAAGGGGCTTGTGGGGACTTGTATTTAGAGGAAGTGAGTCTGAGACTTACCTCTGGAAAGAGCTAGTAGGAGCTTTCTACATAACTATAGTCCCAGTTGATTGAGCTTGCTAACAGATCTTGGGGTCAGGGACAAAGCCCAAGCCAGCAGGTTTTCTTTACACTGGTGTTTAACAGAGGAAGCCCACAGTATTGTTTCAGTGCCTCTTAAGACTTCTCAGTATAGATATTGAGGGACCTGCTGCAGTCACCGGCAACACCTGTGGGATGTTTGTCTTCTTGCCTAGGGATGTGGGGAACTTCACCCACACCAAGTGCAAGTTGGTAGCCCTCTTGAAAGAGAAAGTCCAGCATGTTAGTATATTGAAGGTGAAAATGTTCAGATGTGGCAATGGCTGCAGAAGCCTAAACTGGCTACAGCTGGAGTCCAGAGCAGCAGTCGGATGTTCAAAGTCAACTGAGATGACTAAATGTAAATATGCTATGTCTTCAGTCTCAAGATGGATTAGTGTCTATGGTGCATAGCAACTTGTATATGAAGAGGCTGGACTTAGTGGTCGCCTCATGGTAATACTGTATATAAGGAAAACGCTGTTCTGGTGGATTGTGGGAGTCTGGGAGTCTGAGATAGTGTGGTGTGTCGGTAAGAGTTTTTTGTATAGTAATGACTAGTTCGTGTTTATCTGAAACAAAGTAATAAAGCCCTCTAAGGAGTGAACTGCTAGAGAGTGATTCTTTGATTTAGCAGCTGTTTCTCCAGGCATTGTTCCAGCAAGCTGAAAGCCTGTATTTGGAGTTTCGCTCTGTTCTTGAGTTGGAGAGATAACCAGCATCTTCATCCATTTGGTACCAGACTGGAATCACAGGCAAGGTTCATCACCCAAAATATCAACACAGCAGCTGGAGGCCCAGGTATCTACTCTTCAGCATCTTAGGGAGCAAGAGGTTTTCCTTCACAGAACGGACCTAAGGGTCTTTGGGGGGAAACACACAGAGATTGCACGCCATTGGCAGGTTTTATATTTTTATTGATTTGATTATTTGTATGTAAAGTGCTGTGTACATTTACAGCACTATAGAAATAAACTATAACAACAACAACAGAGGAAGTTTCACACAGAGAAGTAGGGAAACCAGGGAACGTTCTGTGAGCTTGCAGCTACAGAATCGATTTGAACCTCTCTCTGTTATTAAAGATGATGAGGAACAGCAGCAAGGACAGACCTCAGGGACAGAGCAGGGGACCCAGGGAGTATCACCAAAGGGAACAGCTGCTACTAAGCCTTGGAGGAGGTGTGTGGTGGTCGTGGGGGACTCCTTGCTGAGAGGTACTGAATCAGTGGTCTGTGGGCCTGACAAGATGTCTCGGGTGGTGTGCTGTCTCCCTGGGGCAAAGATCCATGATATGACGGAGGGGCTGATAAGACTGGTCAAGCCTACTGAACATTACCTCTTTGTTTTGGTTCATGTGGGAACCAATGATACTGCAAGGTACAGCCTTCAGAATACCATAAGGCATTATGAGGCTTTGGGTAAAAAGTTGAAAGAGATGGATGCACAGGCTGTCATCTCATCTCTTCTCCCAGTCGAAGGGCATGATCCAGCAAGGGAGAGGAAAATAGCAGAGGTGAATAACTGGCTCCGCAGATGGTGCCGCCAAGAACAATTTAGATTTTTGGAGCATGGTCTGAGGTTCCATGAGGAGGGACTTCTGGTAAGGGATGGGTTGCATCTCACGCCAGTTGGAAGAAATGTTTTTGCCAATAGTTTCAAAAATTCGACTAGGAGGGCTTTAAACTGAGTTATGTGGGGAAGGGAGACAGTATTCTGGAAGGCAAAAGGGCTGGAGAAAATAGTCAAACTGTCATAGAGGGAACAAGACAAACAGTACAAGGACCCAAAAGTGGGAGGCAAAAAAACTTGCACAGGCAGCAAATAGTCTTCGATGTCTCTACACTAATGCACAGAACATGCGGAATAAGCAAGATGAACTTGAACTCCTAGAACAACAAAGCAAATATGATATAATAAGCATTACTGAAACCTGCCCTTGCTCAGGTCTCTGCCATTGCCATTGCAGGCACTATGCCTAGCATAAGGTTTGGGACTCTGCCAGAAGGGCAGATGGGATAAGCTCTTGGTCTCCCCCTTCTCCTTCCCTTCTTTCATAGGATAGATGTCTGTTAAAAGGAAGAAACTAAAAAAAAAGTTTCTTCTATGAGTTGGTTCTCACTAATACAGGGGGTTAAGCAAAATTCTTAATCAGAAACAAACAAACAGCCTCCTCTCCATCCCAGGAGAATCCCCCCTTTTCCCATGAGTGTTTTAAAACAATAAAAACACATTTTTCTGCTAAGGGGTTGCTTCAAATCCCATACAGGCATCCTGTAGAGCCTTGAGGGGATTTGCCACAAAAGAAGAACACAATTACCTGTTTACTAGTCAAAATAGTTAAATTTTAACTAAGAAAGCCTGCTGATGGGCTTGCCATACAACTGGTCTCTGTCTTGGTAGACCTATTGTGACAAGGTCTATCATGCATATGATGAATTGGGCTCAAGGCCATGAAGGATCACGCTGCCTATCTCTTTCCTTAAATTGGTCTCAAGGTGCTACAAGATGCCTTTGCATACTGTTGTTATAAGGTTAGCCACTTTGTGGGTGTCTTTCCCAGACTAGGTTTTCATGGCAAAGTCTGGTTCAAAGAACACCAAAGAACACTGCCTTTTTCTGAGGTTGGAAAAATAGACTTGCCTTGTTTTCTGGTAGCACACATGCTCAGATCTAATATACCATGTAGCATAAAGCTCCATATAGGGAGTTACAGCCAGCCCTCTTTATACCCACAGCTTGTAAATATATGTCATATATATATATATATATATATATATATATATATATATATATATGCATGCATGAAATTAGTTAAATTAATGAAGGCTTGAATCCCTACTTCTAACATTACATCTAAGGTGTGAGCAAAAGAGAGGAGATGTAGCATTTCCTTCTTTTTAGCTTAGGAGATATATTCAGAGGCAGCGGTATTGGTCATAGAATAGTACAATAACACCCAAAATGCACAAAACAAGGGCAATCTTTATTCAGCCAACCAAATTTCACAAAATACATGATGCAAGCTTTTGAAGCTCCACTGGCTTCTTCATCAGGCAAAGGTAGGAAAGAATCTTAACAATTTTGCCTGATGAAGAAACTAGTGGAGCTTCAAACACTCGCATTGTGTATTTTGTGCATTTTGGTTATTCGAATAAAGGATTCTGGATCTTACTCTCTTTAGCTTAGGTGTGTATGAAAGCCTCCCTGCCATTTTGATATTTTATGCCAAAGATAATCAAAACTCTAGTTTGATTCCGATATTCTAAATAGAAACAGACTCCCAAAAATTCTTCCTGCATCTCTTGATTTTGAAAGAAATAAGGTAAATATTGATCAAACAAGCCACTGTTATCCAAAAGGAGCTGCTATGCTATGTTCCCTGGCAGACAGGCTTTCCCATGAAAGAACTAGGGCAGATGGGAACAAGGCTGCTTGTGATCTGAGCCAGAGTGCTGCTCTGCTCAGAATAGGCCATGGGTCTAACCTCAGTTTTTAGCATGGAAGTTGAGCAGTTGTTGTGCCCCATATGATTTCATGCAGTATGTCAGCACACACTAACACATACATGCTGCTCCACTATATCTGACGGTCATTATCATCACTTAGAATGAGTCTTCATACTCTCAGCATGGTTTGCAATTTTCTGCTGTACTTGATGGTATCTTTGAGGGGTTATATTCTTATAATCAGGGTGATCTGATGTTCTAACCACAAAGGACGACAAAGCAATGCAAAATATAGGACATTCAGGAAAAATGTAGGACATTACAAAATAAAGGCTAAAACTACTAATATTAATATAAATTGATGCTTCTTTGTCATGTTAAAAATGGAGGACATTTTGGAATTCCTCCTGGACAGAAGGCTGAAATGTAGAAGGTGTCCTGGGAAAGGAGGGTGTCTGGTCACCCTGCATATAATCTATACATATATGGAGAGGAAGTAGAATAATTTGGCAATTACAGTTATTAGCTGGCAAGTTACAAGCTGTATGTCCCCCCTCTTTTTTATTTTGTTAAGTTTTCTAGTTACAGTGGTACCCCGGGATACGAATTCACCGCGTTACGAAATTTCCGGGGTACGAAAAAGTTACATTGGAAAAAACTGTTCCGGGTTACGAAAGATTTTTCGGGTTACGAAATTAATTTCGGTGCGAAATTCAAATCGGAAGCCGCGGCTAGCGGCTTTCCAGCGCCTTTTCGGGTTGCGAAATGTATCGGGTTACGAACGGCGCCGCGGAACGAATTAAATTCGTAACCCGAGGTAGCACTGTATTTTGTGTAGCTGGTTAGTATTTGATTTGTAGAAGCAGTCAGTCTTAGATTAGTAGTTGTATGTTGTTTTATGTTATTAAAAATAATGTGTTAATAAAAAAACCTAAAAGTAAAGGCAGCCATATTGGCCATAAAAAGCTACTAAAATCCATATTAATGTAATATCTTTATTCATCCAACCAATATTTCAAACATTTGAAAAGATGTGTGCCCTTTTGGTTGAGCTAATAATGGTATTAAGTAGGTTAGCATAGCATAATGACTGAAGTGCCAAAAATCAGAAATATTCTGATACTTTCTAGGTATTTTGAATCTGACTGAAAGTTTTGTGTTCCTCCCTTTGTTGTACCCTGGAATAGGAAATGTCTCTGGACTCAGGTGTCATTCCTTCACCATAAGCTTCTCAGTGGGCTACATCATACTTCCAGCCATCACTGCTGATTTTACTGATGAAATTTAGCAATGCGTAAAGCTGCATTTTTCTTTCAAAAACACTGATTTACTGTTAAATTGTGCAGTTCTGATGCCTTGCTTATAGATAGATTTATGTGTACCTTGGGCATATCTACATTGGCTGCTTACCAGGGTCAGTACAGAGCATTATGCCCCCAAATGGCCCAAGTAGTTTCTACTACCATAATGCTGTTTTTATTTCTTTCTCCATGCATCTTTACCCAAATGCTCTCAGGTGGTTCAGTCTTATCACTCACTTGGATTTCTGTACAAGTCACTTTGTCTTTGACATACAATACTACTCCCCCTTATCTTCACCATCTTTTCTGTTTGAACAGATTATAGCCTTCAGTTGTTATAGTCCAATCATGGGAGTCATCCCACCAAGCCTCTGTCAGACATATAAATCGTATTTACCTTCCTGCACTAGAACTTCAAGCTCATCTTATTTGTTTGAAAACTCTATGCATTGGTATATAGACATCTAAAGCCTTGTTTGTTAACATCATTTATTTTATTGGAACTTTTACTGTGGTGCCCATCCTCTCCCTCAGTTTCCCCTTCAGAATTCACATTCTTGTGTTTAGAACTTGCTTTTGGACAGATGTTTCCCATCATCTCCTTCCCCACAAAGATTTAGCTTAATGCCCTCTTGGTCAGATTTGCTATGTTTTTGTCAAAGACATTCTTTGCATTCTTCATGAGGTACAGAAGAAAGGAGGTCTGTTCTCTGCTGCCCCAGAAGGTAAGACCAGGTCTAATGGTTTTAATTTATAGGAGGGTAAATTACAATGGAACCAATTACCTATTTTTTAAATTAAATTATCATTTTTAATAGTTACAACTGATCTGAGAGGACTAGTATAGAGCAATGTTTAAAGTTCTGAACATGTAACAAATCTCTGCTTGGTCATAAAAATTACTGTGATACTTTGAGTAACCACTCCCTGTCAGCAAGCCTAACTTCCAGTATTGCTGTGGGGATTAATAAAGAGAGGAAACCATGAAAAGTGGGCATGTACATTCCAAGTATAGTACAAATAAAAGAATAGCAATGGTCCAAAGCACACTGCAGAAGTAATTAAGTTTGAGACTGTTTTAACTACCCTGGCTCAGTGCTAAGGAAATCCTGGGAATGGTATTTATTGTGGCACCAGAACTTTCTGTCAGAGAAGGCTAAATGTCTCACAAAACTACTGTTCCCAGATCTCCCTAACATTGAGCCATGGCAGTTAAAGCAGTTTCCAACTGGATTATTTCTTCAGTGTGTTTGGGGCCAAAAATTATATTGGCATAGACAATTCAATTGGTATTCTCGAAGGTCCCCCTCCTCCCCGGCAATCAGTTTTTCACTGATGGCAAAAAAGGTACAGAACCATGGAAATACCACAGATGGCTCTGAAAGTGTCTGCCATCTGATCATAGGGCAGAAACAGAGGAAAATAGAGACAAGTAGCAGGAATTGGAGTGGGGAAAGGATGACCTGATTTCCTGCTTAAGGGCAGATACTTTAGCATAGTCAAGAGCAAATATTAGATCTTATTGTTTTTCCTGAAAAAAACATGACTACCCATTGAAAACATTAAAATATATTACTTGGTATAAAAAGTTAAGCTAAATACAAATCCAGTGTTGAAGATGTGCCCCCCAACACCATCCAACGTAAATCCCTTTTACATCCTCAACCTTGTAGATGCAGTTTTGTTTCCAGACAGATTTTACACTGTAGAGACAAATGGTATTCCTCTTTTATGCACGTTTAACTTAACAGGGCACATGTATGAGTAAACAGTTCCTCTAGGTTCATATGACAATTGACACTCCTCTTTTGTGTCTGGACACCCTGCTAGAAAGGCAAAAGTGCAGGTTATAGTCTGTGTGAATCAATGGCCAGATTTTAGACTATATGTTGTTTGTACAGTTTAATCTGTTATATCCCTAAAGTTGTGGAAACTGGCCAACTTGAAAAATGTTGGTATTGTTCTGTAATGCTTTGTGCTATATATGTGGCTTCATGCAGGTCAGTAGGGAAATGTTATATTGGTGAGGTGCTAGTTCAATACCCTATTGAATGGGAGCCAATCTCATCTTCAATTCATGCTTGTTCTTGACTATTACTACTACTACTCATCATCATCATCATCATCATCATCATCATCATCATCATCATCTTAAATCCCACCTTTCTCCCAATATAGGGACTCAAGGCAACAAACAGCAAGTATAAAACAATACAATTTAAAAAAGTACAATAATATTAAAATATATAAATATAAAATTTAAAAACCAATTAAACAATTAAAAAAGTTAAAGCAGTTATAAATTAAAACATGTTAAAAATACAAATCATTAAAATTTATGTAGCACAACTTAAAAAACCCAGCTCTTATCAGCTTAAATGGCTGGACTGCACAAAAACATCTTTACCTGGAGTCAGAAGGACAGTAAGGATGGAGCCATCCTTGCCTCCCTGGGGAGGGAGTTCCAGATCTTGGGCGCAGCCACTGAGAAGTTCCTCTCTCTTGTTCTCACCAAACGTGCCTGAGAAGATGGTGGGACAGATGATCTCAAGACTCTAGTGGGCTCATATAGGGAGATACGGTCCTTCAAATAACCTGGACCCAAGCTGTATAAGGTTTTATATCTTAAAACAGCATGTTGAATTGTGCCCAGAAACAGACTGGCAACCAATGGAACTGTCACAGCAAGAGAGGTGTATGCTCTTGTAGCCAGGTCCAGTTAACAAGCTGGCTGCAGTTTTTTGAGCCAGCTGAAGTTTGAGTACTTTTCAAAGGCAAACCCCATGTAGAGTGCATTACAGTAATATAAATGGGATGTAATGGCAAAAACTTTGCTCACTTGTCTTTTCTTTGTTCTTTTCCAGACCAAAGTAAATGTCACCAGGAAAGAGGTGGTGGATCAGTACCCTCACATGGAAAAGAAGGCCTTGTTCACAATGGATACTGCTCCAGATAGATTTAATGCAGAAAAAACAGGGAGCCATAAGAGAAAAGATACCCTGGGAAGAAGTCAGCCCTGCTTGCAATCACTTATCATTTGGGGAGCAAAACATTGTAATCTGCTATTCCTCTGTCACCCTGATATGGCTGCCTGATAATTTCTCTAATTGCTGAGAATACGCATGAGTTGCTGCCAGAAAGCCCATAAGAAAGTTTACCTGCAGGCCAGTGAAGGATGTTCCTATTGCACAAGAAGGAGCTTAACGATGGAAACATAAAGAGAATCATAGCTGAAAGCAGAAAGACAGAGGTTTCTCAAAGGTATTTTCATAGATACTAAGAAAAATGTTGAAGATGATTCCTCTGAGGTGTAGCTGAGGACATATCTGAGGGTTTTGCAAATGGGAGCCTTGCTCCATATATAGCAAAATCTTCTGTGTTTATGATTATGCCAAGTGTGTTCTGCTGCAGAGCTTCTGGAACCTGAGGATATCACATGAAAACCTTGCTCATTTCTCACTGCCTGGCTGGACCTTATTGTATGAGTACTACTGACATCCACTGAATGAGACTCTGTCTCTGATGCACATAGGCCTGCACTTGTAGCAACACAAGGAGGCCACGAGGAGAGTGCGGGTGGTTCCATCATCTCACCATGGTGCTTCCACCTCCAGACAAGCGTCACGTGTGTCTCACCACTATTGTTATCATGACGAGCATGGCATTCATGGATGCTTATCTGGTGGAGCAGAACCAAGGTCCCCGTAAGATTGGCGTTTGCATCATTGTCTTGGTGGGAGACATCTGCTTTCTGATAGTACTGCGCTATGTAGCTGTCTGGGTGGGGGCTGAGGTGAAGACTGCCAAGCGTGGCTATGCTATGATCCTGTGGTTCCTCTACATCTTTGTGCTGGAAATAAAACTGTATTTTATATTCCAGAACTACAAGGCTGATAAGAGAAACTTGGAGACAGTGGCTAGGAAAGCACTGACTCTGCTTCTCTCTATCTGTGTGCCCGGGCTATACCTGGTGCTTGTGGCCTTGGATAGCATGGAATACATACGCACCTTCAGGAAGAAAGAGGATTTGAGAGGGCGTCTCTTCTGGGTGGCCTTAGACCTCCTGGATATTTTAGACATTCAGGCCAACCTGTGGGAGCCACACAAGACTGGGCTGCCAATCTGGGCGGAAGGGCTCATGTTCTTCTACTGTTACATTCTGCTCCTGATTCTGCCTTGTGTTTCCCTCAGTGAGATTAGCATGCAGGGGGAGCACATTGCTCCCCAGAAAATGATGCTGTACCCTGTCCTGAGCCTGGTGACCATCAATATTGTCACCATATTCATTCGGGCTATTAATATGGTTCTTTTCCAAGATAGCAGGGTCTCCACAATTTTTATTGGCAAGAACATAATTGCCATTGCCACCAAGGCCTGCACTTTCCTTGAGTACAAGAAGCAGGTGAAGGAATTCCCACAAAATGCTATTGCACTTGAGCTGCAGCAGAACTCAGTGCCCCACAATCAGACCGGCCATACTACTCAAGGCATATCTCATGAGCAATCCCCCACCAGAGAGATCTTGGACACATGATGAGGCTCCTTAGATATCAGCACTTGCTCATTTCCGAGGGGGAGGGGGAGGGAGAGGGGGATCTGCTCTCATCCCAGCATGGAGAGCTGCCCTTGGCACAACATTTGGATCAAATGAGAGAACATCTCCTGCATCTCAGGTATTTCTAAGGAGCCCTCTAGGAAGAAAACAAAACCAAATGAACCTTTTAAGGAGAACCTAACCCACAGCATCTGATCTTTTCTATCTGTTTGTTACCTGTGCTTCAACATGTCAGGAATGAAGATTTTTGTTATCATGGCCTGTTTTATAAGGAAGGGGTGGGAGGGGTGGGATAACCAGGACTGGCACATGGACCAGTGTACCTGTAAACATTGGTGTCTTATTTAAAATGGTGTGTTTACAGTTTTTTTGTTTGTTTTTTTTTTTAAAGAAAGCCACCTGCTGAATCACTGCTGGGAATTCTAGTTGGGTTTGGACAATTTTATAATCTTTGCCTAATGGCTCCTTTCATTGCTCTGTTACAAGTGCACTCAGAAAGTGGTCACACCTTCTCACACATGGGTGCAAAAGAGTGAGGCAAATAGTTGGAGAAACAGGAGGTCCAACAATGCCAAAATGTGAAGCAGTCTCAATAAGAACAGTATTTGACTACAAATGTACTCTTTCAAGAGACATTCTGATACTCTATCAAATGATTCAGCACAATATTTCTGTTTTAGGGGGGGGAACTGTTTCTTTCTCACTCTCATTCTCTCCCTGATCACCCTCAGGGAGAGGGGTGCCATGCAGTTTTAGACTGTTGCCATAGTTTACCCGGTGGGCAGGCACAGTTCTTGGATAGGTTGAAGAGTGGAAGTTGCAACCCTCAAATTGGTCACATTCGCTTTTATTCCAGCAACAGCTGAGTTTCTAATGGGGCTGGGCTTTTTAAAAGGTAAACTATACAACCTTTTTCTAAAACATGGCAGGGCCCAGGGCCAGTCACTCCATGTGTGAGCTATAGGATGTGTTGGGGTATAGGGATGGGCAGCAGGAGTTTGAAAAAAGTCACAAAGAATAATACTGAAACACAAACAGCATGGTAGGCTGGTGACGGCTTTCTTCTTAGTATTCTTCTCCCTTTCCCACGTTAAACTCTTGCTCCTCATACTCTCATACCCCAAAAATCTTTTCAGCCACAGTATCTCTTGCTACACCCAAGCCTTACAAAATCTTTTGCACCTGGCAGCACTGCTCCCATCATATGGATGTGCCTTCTTAGGCTGAGAGACAATCTGATGCTGCTTAGGCTGTGAGCTGCATGAGATAAGGGATCCAGTGTGGAAACTTGCTGTTATATCACAGGAGTCAGGTTACAAACTGTTTTTAGATCTGCAGCCAGCTAGATTTTACTCAGTTTTGGCATTAGGAAATGAGAATCAAACACTTATAATAAATGCTAAAATGTCTGTCTGAGGAGGCTGGGCTTAGTGTTTCATGGGCCAATGAAGAAAACAAAGGGAGCAGGCACACACATTTCCCCCCATGTTGCCAGGCATTTTCATATTCTTCTTTCTCAGCAGGTGATGTCCAGTTATTGTATGTTTTGCTTCTTTAAAGGCGAAGAAAAGAATGTTTCCTGAGGTTCATTGGCAGAGTAAAGGCTCAGTTTTACTGCTAGATGAAATATCCACTTTTGACAAAATAATGGGATAAGTGGGGGAATAGGAAAGTACTGAAAAGGAAGGTAAGCAGAAGGGGTGTCACATCCTGGGAAATGCAGGTGATGCACATGGACAGTGTAGAGCAGTCTTACCCTGTCAGGGGACAGGGAATTGGGCATTTCTCCATCCATCCCTGCCGCTCATGGCTCTTCCTTCAGTGCTTACAGCTCCTACAAATTTGCTACTCTAAGACCCTAAAAGTACAGGAGTTTGGAGTCATCAGGCCCCTGCCTTCTCTGAAGGCAAATCATATGAAGATGCTGGACCATTTTCTGGTCCAGAAGGGGGCATTCTAAGATTGTCACTTGCTTGGAAAGTGATGTAACCCACTTGAGGGGGCAGTTTGGTCATTGCACAGGGCTTTGCATTTTTATTTTGTTTGAAGACAGTTTGTTTTTATGTAATAAAGGGTTCTGGACACCCATGAAGCAGTTTGTCTTGCTCTCTGTGTATATATTCTTGTTTCTGTTTTCCACTCTTGTTTGCCCTTTTTCAGAAGTCTCCATGACATCTATGAATAACAGTAGAGGGAGCCATTGGTCCAAGCCCTTGAGGAGGCCTGTAGTGAAGTCTTGTTGTTCGCCTGTTCTGTTCTGGCTAAGGACAAGTAAGATCCATATAGCAAAGCTGTCCAGCAGAGGCTTTGCCTAAAAGCCATTCTTGTAGCCCCACTCATCTCTTAAGGACAGAGCCATGAGATATACAACTGGCCTAGCATATAACCATTGCAAAAAATATTATTAGAATATGTTCAGAATGTATCATCACTGTTTCCTTCTCCTGAATGTTGGAAGATCAGGCCAAGGATTTCTCTCTCTCCATAATTGTGCACAGAATCCTATCAAGTTTGTTCAGAGCCCTTTAATTTTACTTGAGATTTCTACACCTAAATAGGTTGTGGGTAGGTCCTACAATTTTGACTCAAATCTGGAAACTGAGAAGTTTCATTGTAAACTCTAAGCAGATTTGAATTTTTCATGCACTTATGTGATAAGTCAAGAAAAAGGCAGGAATCACTGTCTTGTATTCCAGCAGTTCAGAAAACTGCTGTTGTTTCAAAGTTGAGATCTGTAGAGGGTGCCATTTTAGAGTTTGTGGAAAAGTGCAGTATAAAACAGATAAGAATACAAAGTTATATGGATACAAGCTGGGAATTTCCTTGCAAAACATTTAAGTTTTCTCATGGGCTTGTGAAAGTTTTCTTTCAAGTAATTTATAGCATACAGGAAACAATGAAGCTGGCTTCCAACTTGAAGGATATACTACTTGCAAGAGCAGAGTATTTATTTGTGTGGTTAGACTTAGAAATACTATGAGATTTTTGCAGGAGTGTCTTCTTAGATTGTAAGGGTGAACTGATACTGAAGTAGCATTTGTGATTCTTAATACTAAGACAAATTACTGCCATAAACTGATGTGCCTGCACATTTAAATCAAGATTCTACTCTACTAGACTACTTTGTCACCCAGTAATAATAAATTTGGGCAAGGCACAGTCTGGGTAAAAATCACCCAGCTACAGCCAAAAACCAAATGCCAACAGCAGAGTATAAATACACACACACACCAGCTAGTGCACTGACCACTTTTCACACTTAAACAAATCACAGACAGTTGATTCGTCAAAAGATCCTGGAGGCTTTTATCTTCAGTTAATGTACATATACAATAAAACACAGTATACATACGTACACACACACACACACACCTCTGACTTATGATCAACTTCAAAGTCTGCTTCACAGCTCCAAACGAAGTACACACACACACAGATCGCTACTTCAGCCATAACTCTCAACCAACCAAACATTCCAACTTTCAATTCTGAACTGTCAACAGTCAATCAAAATATTTTTCTGTTGTGTAAAAGCATATGTGTGTGGAGAGGAGGCAAGTCTGCTCCTTCCTTCCCAAGTGTGGTGCAGCAATGTTAGACCATTCCCAGCTGAAGCAATGACAGTAGCCCTCTGTATTTGGTGGGGGTGGCACTGATGGTGGTTTTATATGGCATATTGGGGGGAATATTTTTTTAAAAAATTAAGTAAACACACTGAATGGAAAGAAATAAAATAGAAAAAAGAGAACATGGAAAATATAGGCTAAGTTGTTTTGACTCTATACACTGGAAATACAGCATTGACTGGGCTGCTGATTGTGATGCATGAATCTCCGGAAAAGCTGACCACATATTCTTGTACTTTTCTGCTTTACACTCGCATTGATGTATCACTACTTTAAACAAGGGTAGGAAGCACAAGTCATTAGTTGGCTGTACTGAAGCTGACAATTATTTCTGGTGTAGAACCACCATGTGTTTGTGTGCATCAGAGCCCAGTGATGAGTTCCAAAAAGCAAAGATGTAATTCACAAAAACACTGATATATTTGAAATACAGGGTCAAAGCAGATGACCGCATAAGGGTGGCTTGATGCTGCCCCTTTGAGCGTTGGATCAGGGCCACTGCAACCGCTCACCATGGCCTTGATTCAGCTTTTTGCTGACTCAAATAGAGCCAGCTTTTCCCTTGCCACTGCGGCTTTGTGGCTTTCGGGCAGCATGCAGCGCCTAAATTCCTCATGACTGGATGGTATCAGGTCATGCATCATGCATATGCCATGTTCCCATGCCGCTTGCAAGGCAGCTTTTAGTGTACCAGCCCACAGTCAGGCTTCCAAGTTTAAATAATTACAAAATCTTTATGCCAGTTATGTGGGTACATAATTGATTAGTACACACATACACACCATCACCAGCATCTCAGACAGAAAGTTATTTTACAGTGGACCCTCTGTTCTGTCCTGTAAATGCAGTTGGGTGAGACAAGTCCTTAGGCCAAGGGAAGATCTGTGGATAAATGAGAGTACCATAGACCACTGAATAGGTGAAATGAAGCATTCCAATTGTACATCCCATTCCTTTGCTACAATTCTCCTATCCTACTCTCCCAGAAATAGGATATTTCAATCTTAAATCTTCTCAAGAGCCACCAGTATACTTGCAGTCTTCTGGAAGTAGCAGCTTGATCACTTGGCAGTCTCCTGGATTCTGCCCAGATAACTGCTCCAAAAGTAGAAGAACCATTTTTCAAGTTAGAGAAAGTTAATTTAGGCTGAAAAATGGTGGCCTGCCGGCGCCTGCTTTTCCTCTAGAGGGAAGCCACAGCCACCAAACCATGCAGCTTCCCTGCGGAGGAAAAGGAACCCGAGAATAGCAGGTTCTTTTAAAGCCACAGAGGTGGAGTAATAAGTGTGTCACTGGCGCACTCGTTACGTAAGCGCCACACGGCAACATGGCGCTTACATAACAATGGCGGCATCCATGTACACAGGGCGTCGCCCTTGTTATGCCGTCCATCTATACTAGGCTTGGGGACCATGCGGTTGCCCTCGTGGTCCCTAACCCTAGTATCGGCCCTGGTACGTCGCTTATTGGTGGTATGTACCAGGCCTTATTGGTCTTTGTTAAACTACATTCTTCCTGTAATGTATGAAAACATTTGAATTCACCGTCTGTGACCAAACATTGTTTGAAAGTCAACAACAAGGTGCCTAGGCTTTCCACGTTAAAGTTTTATCGCTAATTTTGAATCTGGGTTTTGCTTTCTGGCAAGTCAAGATGGATTAGCTCACACTCTAGTGAGGAGTATCATCCAAAATCATCTAGTAGCATGGATACTGAACATTTAAGAACTAAGAAGATCTGAAGATCTGTCACCTCTGTAAGAGGATCAGACAAAAAGTATCCAGCCTATGAATAAGATAGGCAATCGATTCATATTGCTGTTGGATTGTGGTGGCCAAGGTATACTGTCTCAAACCACTTCATTGCCATGGATTTTTCAATGTACTGGGCCTCATCAGATTCAAACTACAACAGACAGAATGTATCCAGGTGTATTGGCAGCAATTGGAATGCTAACGATGGCTGCAGAAATAATCCAGTTTAACATGGCTTTAGCTGCTGTAGCTCAATGCTGTGGGATTCTGGAAATTGTAGTTTTATGAAACATTTAGCCTTCTCTGTCAGAGAGCTCTGGTGCCACAACAAACCACAGTTACAAGAACTGCACGGCATTGAGCCATGGTGGTTAAAGTTGTATCAAATGGATTATTTTTACAGTGTGGATGGGGACTACATCACATTTTGCCAGGGCCACAGGAGTGTACTTACTGCATGACTGAATGGAGCATGTTTTACTGAACAGAGTTCAGGAAGGAACTCATCATTGAATGAGGCCCCTTTTGGGTAGGAGACGTGCTGAATCAGCCTATACTAACTCTTAGGCATGATGCCCAGTTGAGATGCTGTCAAGTTATGGATTGGTGGGGCCTTGGAAGGGGCAGCTACCTAGCCAATATTACATTCCTCGTCTTTTATCCTCTATATCCCCAGTTTGAATACACACACACACACACACACACACAGCAAACCTTGAATGTGCCATTTAATAATAAGGAACACAATTTCTATACTACTGTATTAAATGGGATATGATTTTGGTATCCATGGTGAGACCTGGAACCAATCCCCAGTGCATACCAAGGGCCCACTATTCTATGGTTCAAATCCCTAGCTGACTTGAGGATTCTAGAGTCCCTAGGCTTGAAAGGGCTTGTAAAAAGATAGGTGGAAGCCTTCAGTGACTCTCTCTCCTTAAAATGGCTGCTGTTGCTTTTGGGGTCCATTTTTTTAGCAATGGTAAAAGGGACTGTATTTGGATGGGGGTATTTGCCAGCCCCAGCTCCAGGTGGTCCTGTAATGTTTTGTTTCCCAATAGTAGTTGTGGAGACCTTGGAAAAATCTGGCCCTCCCTCCTTTCCAATGCCAGAGCCACTGAAGAGTTGGGAGCCTTAAAAGATCTGCTGGCTAACATTATTGCGAGGGCATGATCACCTAGAATGTGGTCCAACATTATTATGAGAGTTAAGCTCAAACTTGCAATGTGTCTGTTGACACCTGCCCTAGTTATATTCCCAGCAAACACACTTAATTGCGTCCCTTTTTGCCATTTTGATGTGCTGGGTGACTTGCCCACCACAACAAACCACAGCTTATTGTTGAGTAGGCCTTAATATTCTGGGATGACCTTTTATGAAATGCTGTATTGTATCCAATGGCTGCCACATCCCCAGCCAGATTGTGTGCCTTAAGCATGTTTGCTAAGTAATAGGTGAGATGCCAATCTCTTTCTGGGTAGGCTTCATGAACTATACGCCATGAAAATGTTGTGTCCTGGAAACCAGTTGCTGAAGAAGAACCTCCTCCTTCCCTTCGTTTTCCTTTTCTTTCCTGATGAAGTGGCCTCTTCACTTTCTGGTTTCACCAAGGAAAACATAGCTATATAAAAGCCATGAAAGATCTGTCCCCTGACCTTCTGTGAAAGGTGTATTCCCAGTGGGCCCTCACTATCATTGAAGACTTTTATCTTCAGTCCAATTTCCTGCCCCTATTGCTGGAGCCCTGTGCCCTCCTTTTCTGTGCCTGAGCAGCTAATTTAGGGAAATGCTCTGCAGCTTTCCAATATTCCTTGACCTCTTCTTCTTCTGAAGACTCATCTCTCATTCCCCCACTGTTTGAGTCCTCATTCTTTTGGTGTGCCCCTCAGGCTTGTCTCTTTATTGGTTTTCTAACCACTATTTGATCCATTTCTAGGATTTAGAATTCTCAGAGGAGCTGCAGTATGGGGCTCTTGCTTGTTGGGGCATAGAGAGACGCGCTGTGTCCACTACGACCACGTGCAGAGTTGATCCTCACAGGCAGGAAGCCATGAGAAGGCTCTTGGAGAGACGTCTGCAGAGGATTCAAGCAGAGAAGGAAAAATTCCTCCCATGCAGGCTTACCAGCCTTGAGCTCCTAGCTTGTAGAAATAAACACTGCTGAACAGCAAGGCTCTAACTCAAAGAAGAGGGCTTTAATTCACTTGTTCCAAGCTATATACAAGATAGCACAGAGTACCAAACAGCTGTCTGGATACTCACAGCTCTATATACAAATTGACAAAGTGCTTCGCCAGTCACCGACCACAACATGTGCTGTCTTGCCACCAATGAAACCTTGCTGGTTTCATCCCCAGGACAGGTTGCATCATACCATTTCCCATGATGCACCCTCTGACTGACTTCACCTGCTGTGTATGTTGCATCAGATGTCCCATGATGCACAGCTCCCAAATGCTGACTCATGCACACCTGCCACTTGAACTGTAGTAGCCTCTGCTCCAGTTCCACCTAGTGGCCACATCCATGTCATTTCCAGGCCAAGTGTGCCACATGGTTCTGACATTGCTCTCTTTCTGCCTCTGAACTGATGATTCTTTTGGGGTTGCTCAGCCCCTTCCTGCAAAGAGCTAACCCCCTACCCCAATAGATCCACTGGCTGCTCTTGACCCCAGACATTCCACCTTCTCCACAAAGTTTTCTGCATATCTTAGTTTGTTGATATTCCTTCCTCCTATTTTCATTCCTCCTCCTTCTGTGTCCAAGCCTGCTTTCCTTACAATATGTTCTGCATATATGTTGCCCAGGAAGGGTGATGAGATGCAGCCATGCCTGACACCTTTGCCAATTGAGAACCATTTTGTTCCTCTGTGTTCTGTTCTGACAGTATTCCTCATCAGGACTATCAGATGTGTTGGCACTCCCATGTCTTTAAGGGCATACCATATCCATAGCTTTTCATGATCTATGAAGTCAAAGGGTTTACTATAGTCTACAAAGCATTAAAACTACAGTGACACCTAATGTTCTAGAAGATTCATTGCAGCTTTAAAAGGAATTGTGAAGATTTAAAGGGACTGTTAAAAATTGTCAGCTGTCAGCATGGCATCAGGTAGTAAAACCAAATCTGCACATCTTCAACCATCTCAATCTTTTCTCAAAATACAAAAAGACATCATAACAAATGGCATACAGCATATGCAAATGGCATACAGCAAATCCTGGAGAAAATTAGACTAATCGGAGATCAGATGACAGGGGAGATGCTACCAATGAAGCAAGATATGTCTCAAGAAATAAATAAATACAGTTGGCCCTCGTATCCACGGCTTGAAAATATTCAAGTAAATAAATATATGCAAAAAAGCAATCCTTGATTTTGCCATTTTCTATAAGGTTCCTAATTTTACTATGCCATTCTATTTAACGAGATTTGAGCATCCACACATTTTGGTATCCATGGGGGGTCTGGAACCAAAACTGAATGGAAACCAAAGGTCCACTGTAAAATTTTCAGATGGCAAATTAAGAGGGGTAGATAATACCCCAGAGGACAGGATCAGAATTCAAAATGACTTTAACAGATTAACTTTTAGTATTTCTTCCCATCCCTATGGAGTCTTCTAACCTTCACTGGAAAATATCCTGAATTGGTTAGAAGTCAAACTCTGCTAAAAATTTAAAGTTCAACAAATTCCTTATTTGCCTTCCTGATAATTCCATTGTCTAGAAGGTGGAAGAGGCAACAAGGAGAGCAGCTATTTTAGATCTGATGTTGGATGACCTGGTAAATGGGGTACAAGTGGTGGAATCCTTAGGTAGGAGTTACATGGATTTGTAATTGGTTGACCAGCCAAACCCAAAGGGTGCTCAACAATGGCTCCTTTTCATCCAGGAGAGAAGTGACTAGCGGGGTCCCACAGGGCTCTGTCCTGGGCCCAGTGCTATTCAACATCTTATCAGTGACAGAATTGGGGGCATACTCATCAAACTAGCAGATGGCACCAAATTAGGAAAAGTAGCTAATACCCCAGAGGACAGGATCAAAATTCAAAATGACCTAAATAGACTAGAAAGCTGGGCCAAAGTTAACAAAATGAATTTTAATACAAAGAAATGCAAGGTACTGCACTTAGGGCAGAAAAATGAAATGAACAGATATAAGATGGGGGATACCTGGCTGAACAAGACTACGTGTGAAAGGGTTCTGGGAGTCCAAGTAGACCACAGATTGAACATGAGTCAACAGTACGATGCAGCAGCTAAAAAGGTCAATGTGATTTTAGGCTGCATCACTAGAAGTATAGTGTCTAGATCAAGGGAACTAATAGTGCCATTCTATTCTGCTCTGGTCAGGCCCCACCTGGAATATTGTGTCCAGTTCTGGGCACCACAATTTAAAAAGAATGTGGAGAAACTGGAGCATGTCCAAAGGAGGGCAACTAAAATGGTGAAGGGCCAGGAAACCATGTCCTATGAGGAACGACTTAGGGAGCTGGGGATTTTTAGCCTGGAGAAGAGAAGATTAAGAGGTGATATGATGGCCCTGTTTAAATACTTGAAGGGATGTCATATTGAGGAGGGAGCAAGCTTGGTTTCTGCTGCTCCAGAGACTAGGACCCGGAGCAATGGATGCAAGCTGCAGGAAAAGAGATTCCACCTCAACATTAGGAGGAACTTCCTGACAGTAAGGGCTGTTTGACAGTGGAACACACTTCCTCTGAGTGTAGTGGAGTCTCCCTCCTTGGAGGTCTTCAAACGGAGGCTGGATGGCCATCTGTCGGGGATGCTTTGATTTGGAATTCCTGCATGGCAGGGGGTTGGACTGGATGGCCCTTGCAGTCTCTTCCAACTCTATGATTCTATGGTTACTGTCAGGAAGTTCTAATGTTGAGGTGGAATCTCTTTTCCTGTAGCTTGCATCCATTGTTCTGGGCCCTATTCTCTGGAGCAGCAGAAAACAAGCTTATCCTTCCTCAATATGACATCCCTTCAAGTATTTAAACAGGGCTATCATATAATCTCTTAACTATTAACGCAGAAGGATATCAGAATGGAAATAAGATAATTCTGGGTATATTATGGGAAGAAAGGTGCATTTGAAAGTAAGATGGGAGCAGAGATTTGGTGGCTGCCACCCTTCAAATTTTTTAAAACCAAAATAAAATAAAATAAAGGAAATAAAGCCACAGCTGTTATAGCAAGCTGAAAGATTGAGTCAGAGGGATCCCTAAAGGCCCCTCAGGGTATCACGCATGGCTGTAAGTAACACATATGCTAGTGTCTGTGCAGCACAGACTGCAGTTCAAGGAGCTGGATTCAGCTTTTGGAAGGCTTAGAACATCAACACTTAGCTGATGATATTTAACAATATGTTTAATATTCAGGAGTAGTTGTGTTCTTCATTTTACAAATAGAAACAAAAACCCATCAGTGATACCTTTATTAGCCAACCGAAATGCACAGTATACTTGTTGCAAGCTTTCGAAGCTTTGATTTTTGTTTGCATATGCGTAATATGTTAGGTGGTATAACTACAACCTTAATGCATGTCAAAATGCTTGCAAAACTAGTTTGGCCAGACATGCTGAAAGATGGACTGTTCAGTTCGGCCTCTTAGCCTATAAAACAAAATCTATGAATTCTTGCTATAAATAATAATAATAATAATAATAATAGGATTTATTTATATACCGCCCAATCACTGGGAATCCGGGCGGCTTACAACAGAGGGGATAATAGACGATTCCCTGCCCTCAGGCTTACATCTAAAAAGACACGACACAAAAGGAGAAGGGAATGGTGAGGGGGGGAGGAGATCAGGTCCAGCATTCTTCTCTCCCTCTGAGGCCTGGACCAAGGCAGATGGACCGGAGGGAGGGCTCTTCTTCTTCTGGCTAGCCCTGGTGGAGCTGGGCCTGCCTGGTCAACTGCCTCATAGGCCGGAAGATGACAGTTATGGAGGGAGGAGCCTCTTAATTCAGGCGAGCCCTGATGGAACTGAGCCTGCCTGGTCAGCTCCCTCGCAGGCCGGAAGGTGACATTTATGGAGGGAGGAGCCCCTTCCTTCAGGCGAGCCCTGATGGAACTGAGCCTGCCTGGTCAACTCCCTCGCAGGCCGGAAGGTGACATTTATGGAGGGAGGAGCCCCTTCCTTCAGGCGAGCCCTGATGGAACTGAGCCTGCCTGGTCAGCTCCCTCGCAGGCCGGAAGGTGACAGTTATGGAGGGAGGAGCCCCTTCCTTCAGGCGAGCCCTGATGGAACTGAGCCTGCCTGGTCAGCTCCCTCGCAGGCCGGAAGGTGACAGTTGTGGAGGGAGGAGCCCCTTCCTTCAGGCGAGCCCTGATGGAACTGAGCCTGCCTGGACAGCTCCCTCGCAGGCCGGAAGGTGACAGTTGTGGAGGGAGGAGCCCCTTCCTTCAGGCGAGCCCTGATGGAACTGAGCCTGCCTGGTCAGCTCCCTCGCAGGCCGGAAGGTGACAGTTGTGGAGGGAGGAGCCCCTTCCTTCAGGCGAGCCCTGATGGAACTGAGCCTCCAAGGTCAACTCCCTCGCAGGCCGGAAGATGACAGTTATGGAGGGAGGAGCCCCTTCCTTCAGGCGAGCCCTGATGGAACTGAGCCTGCCTGGTCAACTCCCTCGCAGGCCGGAAGATGACAGTTATGGAGGGAGGAGCCCCTTCCTTCAGGCGAGCCCTGATGGAACTGAGCCTGCCTGGTCAACTCCCTCGCAGGCCGGAAGATGACAGTTGTGGAGGGAGGAGCCCCTTCCTTCAGGCGAGCCCTGATGGAACTGAGGCTGCCTGGTCAACTCCCTCGCAGGCCGGAAGATGACAGTTGTGGAGGGAGGAGCCCCTTCCTTCAGGCGAGCCCTGATGGAACTGAGGCTGCCTGGTCAACTCCTCGCAGGCCGGAAGATGACAGTTGTGGAGGGAGGAGCCCCTTCCTTCAGGCGAGCCCTGATGGAACTGAGGCTGCCTGGTCAACTCCTCGCAGGCCGGAAGATGACAGTTGTGGAGGGAGGAGCCCCTTCCTTCAGGCGAGCCCTGATGGAACTGAGGCTGCCTGGTCAACTCCTCGCAGGCCGGAAGATGACAGTTGTGGAGGGAGGAGCCCCTTTCTTCAGGCGAGCCCTGATGGAACTGAGGCTGCCTGGTCAACTCCTCGCAGGCCGGAAGATGACAGTTGTGGAGGGAGGAGCCCCTTCCTTCAGGCGAGCCCTGATGGAACTGAGGCTGCCTGGTCAGCTCCCTCGCAGGCCGGAAGATGACAGTTGTGGAGGGAGGAGCCCCTTCCTTCAGGCGAGCCCTGATGGAACTGAGGCTGCCTGGTCAGCTCCCTCGCAGGCCGGAAGATGACAGTTGTGGAGGGAGGAGCCCCTTCCTTCAGGCGAGCCCTGATGGAACTGAGGCTGCCTGGTCAGCTCCCTCGCAGGCCGGAAGATGACAGTTGTGGAGGGAGGAGCCCCTTCCTTCAGGCGAGCCCTGATGGAACTGAGGCTGCCTGGTCAGCTCCCTCGCAGGCCGGAAGATGACAGTTGTGGAGGGAGGAGCCCCTTCCTTCAGGCGAGCCCTGATGGAACTGAGGCTGCCTGGTCAGCTCCCTCGCAGGCTGGAAGATGACAGTTGTGGAGGGAGGAGCCCCTTCCTTCAGGCGAGCCCTGATGGAACTGAGCCTGCCTGGTCAGCTCCCTCGCAGGCCGGAAGATGACAGTTGTGGAGGGAGGAGCTTCTTCCTTCAGGCGAGCCCTGATGGAACTGAGGCTGCCTGGTCAGCTCCCTCGCAGGCCGGAAGATGACAGTTGTGGAGGGAGGAGCCCCTTCCTTCAGGCGAGCCCTGATGGCACTGAGCCTGCCTGGTCAGCTCCCTCGCAGGCCGGAAGATGACAGTTGTGGAGGGAGGAGCCCCTTCCTTCAGGCGAGCCCTGATGGCACTGAGCCTGCCTGGTCAGCTCCCTCGCAGGCCGGAAGATGACAGTTGTGGAGGGAGGAGCCCCTTCCTTCAGGCGAGCCCTGATGGAACCGAGCCTGCCTGGTCGGCTCCCTCGCAGGCCGGAAGATGACAGTTGTGGAGGGAGGAGCCCCTTCCTTCAGGCGAGCCCTGATGGAACCGAGCCTGCCTGGTCGGCTCCCTCGCAGGCCGGAAGATGACAGTTGTGGAGGGAGGAGCCTCTTCCTTCAGGCGAGCCCTGATGAAACCGAGCCTGCCTGGTCGGCTCCCTCGCAGGCCGGAAGATGACAGTTGTGGAGGGAGGAGCCTCTTCCTTCAGGCGAGCCCTGATGGCACCGAGCCTGCCTGGTCGGCTCCCTCGCAGGCCGGAAGATGACAGTTATGGAGGGAGGAGCCCCTTCCTTCAGGCGAGCCCTGATGGAACCGAGCCTGCCTGGTCGGCTCCCTCGCAGGCCGGAAGATGACAGTTGTGGAGGGAGGAGCCCCTTCCTTCAGGCGAGCCCTGATGGAACCGAGCCTGCCTGGTCGGCTCCCTCGCAGGCCGGAAGATGACAGTTGTGGAGGGAGGAGCCCCTTCCTTCAGGCGAGCCCTGATGGAACCGAGCCTGCTTGGTCGGCTCCCTCGCAGGCCAGAAGATGACAGTTGTGGAGGGAGGAGCCTCTTCCTTCAGGCGAGCCCTGATGGAACTGAGCCTGCCTGGTCGGCTCCCTCGCAGGCCGGAAGGTGACAGTTGTGGAGGGAGGAGCCCCTTCCTTCAGGCGAGCCCTGATGGCACTGAGCCTGCCTGGTCAGCTCCCTCGCAGGCCGGAAGATGAAAGTTATGGAGGAAGGAGCCCCTTCCTTCAGGCGAGCCCTGATGGCACTGAGCCTGCCTGGTCGTCTCCCTCGCAGGCCGGAAGGTGACAGTTGTGGAGGGAGGAGCCCCTTCCTTCAGGCGAGCCCTGATGGCACTGAGCCTGCCTGGTCAGCTCCCTCGCAGGCCGGAAGATGAAAGTTATGGAGGAAGGAGCCCCTTCCTTCAGGCGAGCCCTGATGGCACTGAGCCTGCCTGGTCAGCTCCCTCGCAGGCCGGAAGATGAAAGTTATGGAGGGAGGAGCCCCTTCCTTCAGGCGAGCCCTGATGGAACTGAGCCTGCCTGGTCAGCTCCCTCGCAGGCCGGAAGATGACAGTTATGGAGGGAGGAGCCCCTTCCTTCAGGCGAGCCCTGATGGAACTGAGCCTGCCTGGTCAGCTCCCTCGCAGGCCGGAAGATGACAGTTATGGAGGGAGGAGCCCCTTCCTTCAGGCGAGCCCTGATGGAACTGAGCCTGCCTGGTCAGCTCCCTCGCAGGCCGGAAGATGACAGTTGTGGAGGGAGGAGCCTCTTCCTTCAGGCGAGCCCTGATGGAACTGAGCCTGCCTGGTCAACTCCTCGCAGGCCAGAAGATGACAGTTGTGGAGGGAGGAGCCTCTTCCTTCAGGCGAGCCCTGATGGAACTGAGGCTGCCTGGTCAGCTCCCTCGCAGGCCGGAAGATGACAGTTGTGGAGGGAGGAGCCCCTTTCTTCAGGCGAGCCCTGATGGAACTGAGGCTGCCTGGTCAGCTCCCTCGCAGGCCGGAAGATGACAGTTATGGAGGGAGGAGCCAATAGCTTTTTTGAGGTCTGAATTACCCCCACACTTTCATTTCCATGCAAATTAATTCTTGAGTAGGAAAGCATGGAACTTCAGTTACATACACAATTGATGTCTCCCTTTTATTATTATGGAAATAAAATGAGGGCCTATGAAGATAACATTTTCAAAGTCACAGAATGCAAGGTTTATGACACAAGCAAACAGATGGTTGTATTATATTCACATGAATTCTAGAGAGTAGACCTGTAGTCATGTGCCAAATTGGTCAAATGGTCAAATATACTGAGCCTAAATACCTAAAGGCACCAAATCCCATCTGATCTTGGAAGCTAAGCAGGATAATAAATAAATAAATAAATAAATAAATAAATAAATAAATAAATACTTTTATTTTTATCTCACTTTTCTACTATAAGCAATCAAAGTGGCTTACAATTTTAAATACACCAATATACAATACAAGTACATCTTAACCTCCCTTAAAAAGAATTAAACGTTTTACTATTAAAATTTAAACTATAAAACGAATTATTAATAAATTATTATAACCAATGTACTGACGAGTGAATGGTGGCACAATATGAAATGTGAGGGGAGTTCCTTGTAGCTGGGTAGATCTATTCAGGGAAGGCCTGCGGTAAGCTTTTTTAAAGCTATCCAAGTTGGTAATTTGATGGATCTCCTCCAGCCGGCCATTCCACAGTCTGGGAGCAGTTGCAGAGAATGTCCTCTGGGAGATTGCTGTTAATCTGGCCTTTTTTGTATGCAATATGTTCCTCCCAAAGGACTTGATGGTGCAGGGTGGATTGTACGGACGTAGGCGATCCCTTAGGTTGGACCCAGGCCATGTAGGGCTCTAAAGGTAATAGCCAACACTTTGTACTGTGCCCGGAAACTAATAGGCAGCCAGTGGAGGGATTTCAAGATAGGTGTGATATGGTCGCTCCTGGTTTTTTCATTGACCAACCTGGCTGCCATGTTTTGTTCTAACTGAAGTTTCCGGACTAGGTACAAAGGTAGCCCCATGTAGAGCGCATTACAGAAATCAAATCGTGTACTACAGTTTTTAGGTCCTTTACGTCCAGGAAAGGGCACAGCTGGCGTATCAGGATCAGTCCTAGTTAGCACTTGGATGAGAGATTGCCAACAAATATCAGGTGCTGTAGGCTATATTTCAGAGGAATGAACAGACAAAACTAATAATTAGTATTCCTTGCCAAAGAAAACCCTATGGAATTCTTGAGGTCACCATAAGTCAACAGGCGATTTGAACACACACATCAGA
This sequence comes from Sceloporus occidentalis, assembly GCA_023333645.1. NCBI lineage: Eukaryota > Metazoa > Chordata > Lepidosauria > Squamata > Phrynosomatidae > Sceloporus > Sceloporus occidentalis. Next base: position 124,966,638 of record JALMGF010000003.1, read on the forward strand.
AGCCCCCAGCCCTACTCCACCCGGGAAAAGGAAAGTGTGTGTGCTGGAATTCCCCCACTTGCCTTCACATCTACAGTCTCATTGCTGGTGTGGATGACTAGATGTTCCTCAATATGTCTTTACAGTGGACTTTCCCTTTCTCGGTTTCTGAAATGTTATGGAGAGTCCAGCCAACACTCGTCTTCTGCTTGTAATCTTCTTCTGTTTTCCCACCGTTTGTTCTTTTTACTATAAAAATCCATTAAGAAAGGAAAGGTGGGATAGTTGGTTGGTTTATTGAAGTTATAACACTATTAAGAATTTGGGATTTCATCTTCTATTCAGTGTAAAGTACAATGGATGCCACATCTGCACAGTAGGGGGGAGCAGTAACAAACTGTTATACACAGTTTAGACATTATAAATCAGGAACCAAGGCAAAGAAACTCAGGAATTTGTTTTAATGATTCTGGTTAATGTTTACAACCACACAATAGGAAATTATTTCCTATTGTGAAACCATCTCATCTGAGAACTCCTGCACACTTTGTACCATAAAGCTCCATATGACCTTTATCTGGAAAATAACATTTACAGTGCCATTCGATATACATGTTTATTCATAAGCCTCACTGAATTATCCCAGGTAAGTAAGTGTAAGATGGCAGCTTTAATATCTACCTAGTATTCTGCTTTTAAAAATAAACAAAAACTTGTATAGGCCACTCTTTTTTAGAAATTCTCCCACAGCATTTTTTAAACTGGCACCTTGGCTCCCAACATTCAATACGGAGAAATGTAAGGTACTGCACTTCGGGTGTAAAAATGAAATGCACAGATATAGGATGGGCGACACCTGGCTGAATGAGACTACTTGTGAAAGGGATCTAGAAGTCCAAGTAGACCACAAGTTGAACATGAGTCAACAGTGCGATGCGGCAGCTAAAATGGCCAATGCAATTTTAGGCGGCATCAATAAAAGTATAGTGTCTAGATCAAGGGAAGTAATATTGCCACTATATTCTGCTCTGGTCAGGCCCCACCTGGAATATTTTGTCCAGTTTTGGGCACCACAATTTAAAAAGGATGTGGAGAAACTGGAGCATGTCCAAAGGAGAACAACTAAAATGGTGAAGGGTCTGGAAGCCATGCCCTATGAGGAACGACTTAGGGAGCTGGGGATGTTTAGCCTGGAGAAGAGAAGGTTAAGAGGTGATATGATAGCCCTGTTTAAATATTTGAAGGGATGTCATATTGAGGAGGGAGCAAGATTGTTTTCTGCTACTCCAGAGACTAGGACCCGGAACAATGGATGCAAGCTACAGCAAAAGAGATTCCACCTCAACATTATGAAGAACTTCCTGACAGTAAGGGCTGTTCGACAGTGGAATGCACTTCCTCGGAAGGTGATAGAGTCTCCTTCCTTAGAGGTCTTTAAACAGAGGCTGGATGGCCATCTGTCAGGGATGCTTTGATTTGGATTTCCTGCATGGCAGGGGGTTGGACTGGATGGCCCTTGTGGTCTCTTCCAACTCTATGATTCTATGATTCTTTGACTTGAAATCCAGATAGTGTTATTGAACAGGGAAGCGGAAGCTGAAATGTTTAATTAAACCATCTTAAAGCTATCTTTGTTCAGCCAGTCACTTTAAGAGAACAAAAACGGCAGCTGCACTTTCTGCTCAAATAGTACTGCAATGTTTGCTTCCTTCCAATGTGCCCAGCTCAGTAGCCTGGGTGTCCACAGGATTTTTGTGTGTGTGTGATTTTAATTTGATTAGGGTAGGTAGAACTCACAAAACTACAACATGTCCATACATTATTATTATTATTATTATTATTATTATTATTATTATTATTAACCTTTATTTATAAAGCGCTGTAAATTTACACATTATTCTGTGAGGGTGTAGGTGCATTCCCCCCTTAACAATGAATGACATATAGAAGCCCACAGAGAGTGGTAGAAAATCCTAGAAATTGACAGTATAAATGTGGAAGAGTTTATTTGCTTGTTCCACATGAGGCATCACAACAAAATTTTGCCTGCAGAGAGTGAAAGTGAGAGTAAGAGTGAGTGAGTGAGTGAGAGAAACAAAAATACAGAGGACCCTTGTTATATGCTGGGGATTGGTTCCAAGATCCTTCGTGTATAACAATATCTGTGGAGGCTCAAGTCCCATTAAATATAATGACATAGCAAAATGGTGTCCTTTATAAAAAATGGAAAATCAAGGTTTGATATTTCAAATTTATACTTTTTTGGAACATTTTCAAACTGTGGATGCTTGAATCCGTGTATAAAAAATTCATGTATAAGAAGGGCCGACTGTAAGAGCAGGCATTGGCACCCTAAATCTCTTTTTGTAGCACCCCCCCCCCCCGTCCCTAGGACCTCCCCAGTTTTTCAAATTGTTCTAAAATAATTTTGACACACTGTTGCCTTGGGTTTAAATTCAGTTATTAGCCCCAACAAAGCTATTAAATCAACAAGGCTTTGCTAATTCTGATCTTATAAAAAATTCTGATTCAGTTATATTATTCATTTGTTAGGAACAGCAATTGTATTTAGGCTTTTAGAATGTACTGGGGATTTTCTAACATGAACATTATCATGGCAATGACAGCTTCTGAAAATTTATCTGGAAAAGAGTCACCATATTCTGGAATTGCTTAGTTGATGCTAGTAGTAGAGCCTGCAGGGTGTGTTTGTCAGTTTTAATATTTATCTGTCGCATTAGAACACATAAACACAGTACACATAAAAGACATTACACGACTCAACAATTTTAAAAGTTAACAAAAAATCAAGCACAGTCAAATCACTTTCTAATAACATCCCTATCTATCTACATACATACACATCTTTTTCAGTTAAAACATACATTAATTGAAATAACATGTTTGTCGGATATATCTATCACTTTTACTTGTATTCTACTGAAACTCTATTTTATTAGTATTTTACAGTTCTTTTCCATCTTCCATCTATTTATATAGTGATATAGTTTTTCTACCTTTAGTTTTCCTCTTAATCCTCTATTCCTAGTGCACCTATGGCCTGAAACAGACTGGCCAAAAGGAGCAGCAAAAAACCACTCCTGCCAGCTGCTCATTTGGGACTGCGGCAGTGACCCACTTTCAGAGCAGCCCACCTGGTCACAGCAGTCTCTGGCTAATCATGGCTGCAGCAGCCAGAGGCCACTTGTAGCCATCAGTCTGCTTTGTTCACCCCTATATTTCTCATTATGTTTTAAATAGTCCATCAATTCTAACCATTCTTTCTTGAATTCATCTATTGATCCATTTCAGATCAAACACGTTAAACTATCTATTTCAATATAGTACAACAACATCCGAAAACCACAAAACAGTGATACCTTTATTGGACAAACCAAAATGCACAAAATATATGATGCAAGCTTTTAAAAATTCCCCTGGCTTCTTCATCAGGAAAGGGTGTCAATAATTATACAGGAAGGGGAAAATGGTGATGATAGAGTCACATGCCTACATGTTGTCAAAATTTTGTTGTTCTCACTTAATGGTAAGGATCCAGGAAGGCAGAGGAGATTCCTAGTTTTTTGAGGGTTTTTCAGGCTATGTGACCATGTACTAAGAGTTTTTTTCCTGACATTTTACCAGCATCTGTGGCTGTCATCTTCAGAGAATGCTGGCATGAGAATGAGTGGGTATATATATACTGTGTGGCCCTTGGTTGAGAGGAGTGATTTACATGTTAATCTCTATGTTGGTCTGATTTACATGTAAATCACTCCTCCCAATCCAGGGTCACACAGTATATATACAGTGTGCCCACATCATACGTGGGTGCACCTTACGCAGCTTTCAGCTTACGCTGAAAGCCGCACTGGAAAAAGGGGTGGCACACCCCATAAAGGTAATGGTGCACGCACCCAAGGCACGTGCTGCTGCGCCACCGCATGCACGAGCCCCATTCATTTAGCCCTGTTATGGCTAAAATATAGTATCCTGAATCCAGAAAACATATCTGCCTACATGGATATCTCCCTATACCATTTTAACTGAAAACAGCATCTTGACAGAATGTAGGCTTGTGACTCTAACCCCATCATATTTTTCTTTTTCCTGTATTTTGAACACCGTTGGCCAATGAAGAAGCCAGTGGAGCTTTGAATGCTTGTGTCATGTATTTTGTGCATTTTGATTGGTCTAGTAAAGGTATCACTGTCTTTGTGGGTTTGGGGTGTTACTCTCCCTTGCTATGGTAGGGCCAACGTGACTACTCATGGATGTGTTTTGTGGATTCAAAGATACCAAATTTTAGCTGCAACAGAGGAATCTTGACAAAATGTAGCCCTGTGACTCTAAAGTTTCTCTGTTATAATCCTCCCCACATCTCCACCTCTCTGAATCCTTTCTTTCCTTACTTCCCAACACTTTCCATTCACTTTCCACACCCTTCTTCTTTTAGTCTTGTCTCACATTTTCTTCTCTTACAACCACTCTTTTAATCTTCTTAGTCCTTTTTTTTCTTTCAAATTTCTTTCAGGTTCCTTCTCACAATCTCTCTTTCTTTATTTGTATTTTCCTCTATCTGTCTAATTGCTGTACCTTCCTCATCCCTCTGAGGATTTCCCCCTTCACTTCTCCCATCTGCCATCACCTTTTATCCTTCCAGTCATTTCACCAACACTTTCCTCCCCTGAGTCAGTTCATCTTTTTTCAGCTTCACTTGCCTTTGAAAATCCATCTGCTGTTACTTCTTTCATGGCTAACTGTACCAGTAGATTCTAAATGGCGCTGTTCCAAAAAATAGCATCTCTTCCACCCTCCATTTTCTTACTGCTTTATAGTCTATTATTTCTCTATGGTTTCCATTTCTCTGTCCTCCTCTGTATTTGTACCCATATAAAGGATGGGTCACTTCCAGTTTCATCCTCCTTATCTCTTTATCTCCTCTTCTCCACTCTGTCCATGTTCCCCCTATTGTTAGGTAAATAATTTTTTAAAAACCCTATTGCTATACTATTTGTCTTGCCTGTGGTGCCTGTCCCTCTTTTCCTTTAATTTAAATGTTAAGTGTTTTCTAAATCTTCCTCAGTTAAACATTAGTTCAGTTCAAGTTCAGTTAAATATTAACAAGATCAGATTTGTTCAATCTAACTCGCTATTTCTTCCTTCGTCCTTCCTTTTTACTGTCTTTGTGACTCAATTTGGATTAAGCTGTTTTGTTATCTATTTCAGTATCCATTTAAATTAAGTTTATTTAGTTAGTTGATTCTTCAATCTGTTCAATAGAGTTCTAAGTGTTAAAAGTCCAATGATCCACTTAAGTAGAAATTAAAGATGATTACAATAACAAAGGAGTTGGCAGCATCCTGTTTAACTGCTTTTAGACAGAGACTCAAATATGGCTGTGCATGTTAAGGTACTGAAAGTGTTCAGATGTGGCAATGTCTGCAGAAGCCTAGACTGGCTACACCTACAGCCGAGGGCAGCAGCCGAATGCTCAATGTCGAATGTGCTGGAGAGCATGTACAGCAAATGTAAATATGCTATGTCATCAGACGGAAGAAGAATTGGTATCCATGGTACATAGCAACATGAACAGGAAGGGGCTGGGCTAAGTGGCCACATGGCAATTGGCAATATTCTGGGCAATATATAAGCCCAGAAGCAGTTTGTACTGTGTGGGGATGGTGTGGTGTGACAGCTGGTGTGAGATTTGTACAGTGGTGTTTAGTAATAGCTTATGTGTTTGGAACAAAGAACAAATAAAGCCCTCTTAGGAGTGATAAGCTGGAGAGTGCTGTTTCTTTAATCTGGCAGCTGTTTCTCCAGGCATTCTTCCAAGCAAGCCAGAGGCTTGTCTTTGAGGCTTCGCTCTGCTTCGCGGTGGTGAAATAACCTACGTCCGTCTTCATCCATTCAACATCGGACCAGATTCATCAACAGTGCAGGCAGGAGATCTCTGTGGAACACTGAGGGTTTGGGGGATTTTTGGAGCTCAGATCCAAGGTGACTGTGGGTCCACGATGCGAATTCACGTCATAACGTGAATGTGTTATCAGACGAGATTCCTTTCTATAGACGGAGCGCTTCCGTGGCGCTTCCACAGTGATTCCAAATTAACCCCTCATTTTGGTGAAATCGGAAAAAAGTGAATTCACAGAATTCTCTTTCAAGCTCACTTCAATTTCACTTCAAATTGGTCTGGTGTGGAGTGCAACTTTGCTTCCGTCCCGGTACACCCCCCCAAACTTCCAAAGAAGCAAATTTCCCATGATGCTGCACTGAAATTTTGCCCCAATTGCTTCCGTTGTTCAGAAGAGGAATGGAGGGAATGAAACAGCAGGCTGAGGGGAGAGATGGGAGCAATGGAGAGGGACATCGGAGGTTGGGGGGAGCAACAAACTCCAGTTCCCAGAATTCCATAGCCTCAAGCGAAAGACCCCACAACAAACTCTAGCTCCCAGAATTCCATAGCACTGAGCCAGGACAGTTAAAGTGGAGATAAATCGGATTATCTACTCAGTACAGATGCAACCTAAGAGAAGGCAACTGTTACAAAGGGAAGGAGACTGGATTGGATTCAGGGAGGTGGTATTTTAGGGAGCATGGAGAATAAGGGAAACCGGATCATTTCTGCAATCCTCCAAAATGGGTCCCCTTTAGTTCCAAAGGATTTACTTCCAAATAAACCTGCAGCTTCTACACTGATTATTTTGCAGTGAATAATAATAATAATAATAATAATAATAAATTTCTTGATAATAATAATAAATGGATGGGGCCTCTGACACGGAAGATAGATATAGATGTGGTGAAATGAATGAGGAGAATGACAGGAGAATAGATGTAGATGTGGCTGAAATGGATGGGGGCTCTGACGCTGAGGACCCCGTTTGAATTTGTCTGCCAGGGATGGGAAAAGAGAAGGTAGGAGGAAATGTGAAGCAGTCGTTCACGTGAGGCTAGCATTCATGTGAAAGTGGAACCAGGCTCCCTTCTTAACCCTGGAAATGCAAAGGTTCACGATGCGTTCAGAGCCCACTGAGCATGCGCAAGGGTCCCAATTCAAATAGTTGAATCCGCATGGTATGCACTGGTGTAGTAATACAATTTGCACTCACTCCGCTTTGTGTGAATCCACATCACGTGACTTGCCTTGGATTCGATTCCCCCTCGATTCGGAAGGGCAACGGAAGGGCAACCAGGTGTGATAAAACATTCATGTTACAACAAAAGCCTGCACACCATCTGCCCTCCAAAGGCGGCGTTTTGGCGGAGGAGGAGCGAGGACGCCAGGCTCTCCTGGGGCTACAAAAGCCGCCCACCATCTGCCCTCCAAAGGTGGCATTTCGACGGAGGAGGAGCGAGGACGCCAGGCTCTCCTGGGGCTACAAAAGCCCGCCCACCATCTGCCCTCCAAAGGCGGCGTTTCGGCGGTGGAGGAGCGAGGACGCCAGGCTCTCCTGGGGCTACAAAAGCCCGCCCAGCATCTGCCCTCCAAAGGCGGCGTTTCGGCGGTGGAGGAGCGAGGACACCAGGCTTCCCAGGGGCCAATAAAGGCCAAGTTTACCAACTGCCCACCACTGCCAAAATGGGATTGCACCTTGGTTGGGGTTAGGAGCATGCGTTTGGGGGGAGTGAAAAGGATACATTTCACCAAACCACTCCTTCTCTGGTGTTCCCTCTCTCAATTAGGAGAGAAGAGGGAGTGTCTCGAAGGTGAAGGAGCAGTTGGGGCTCGCTGGGGGTTTTGGGATCCCCTCCAGTGCTATTCTTCACTTGAAAGCGGGGGGGTGGGACTTTAGGAGAGGTGGAAAACCGTAGAGCAACCAATGCCAAAGGAGGTACCTTTTTGGTTCTAGCTTGCCTTCTTTGTTTTTGACATCCAGAAAAAGTGTGTGTGTGTGTGTGTGTGTGTGTGTGTGTGTGCAAATTTTGAATTAAATTAGAACAAAGTCACTATATATCCCATGACAGACTTAACCTGAAAATACTAGAGAAGAGCAAGAAGAAGATAAGTCTGATAGGACTATATTTTAAGCCTGCATTGCTCTTGTGTTTTGTCTTTATGTTTCTTTAAACAGATACAAGGGGTATCTTGAAAATTGTAGAACTGTATTAAGAAAATTTGAACGTTATACAAATAAGGGAAAGCTACTGAGGGAAGATTGACAATTCTTTACTAGACTACCTAACATATCTAGTTAGGTAGTCTAGAAAGAGGCCCATATCTCTCTTACACTTAATAGATATACTGTATCGATGCCTTAATCGTTAACAGACGTTTTGGTCTTTAAAGGTAATGTGTCTGTTTTAACAAAAGGTATATTGGTCGGTTTGATATAATGAGGAAAGGAATAAGAAAAATTACATTTAATTAGATCAAACTGTTTGAAAAAGAATTAGAATAAAATAAAATGGCCTCGGGTACAAGATCTAGAAATCAGACACAAGGACAATTCTCTAATACAAGAAGGGGCTCTATTGAATATACTAGTAAGCAAGACGTTAGTATGATTATACTAGAAGAACTGAGAGAATTCAAAAAAAGCCTTTAAGAAAGAAATAAGAGAAGAATTAAAAGACTCAAGAGAGAAAATCAGATCTGATATGCATAAAGAAATAGAGAGTCTAGCAAACAAAATTGACAGAATAACAGGAGACTTTAAAGACCTAAGAACGGAGGTAGATCAGTTGACTACACAGACAAAAGAACGTGATTAAAAAACGAGCAATATAATAAATGAACAACAAAACGGCAACTTGAGTTTACTAACTCGTGAACTGAGGTATAGAGAAAGGTGCATAAAATTACGTGGCCTCCCACAGTTGGAAAAGGAACAGCTATTTGACCATATAATTCCAGAGCTGGCTGAATACATAGAGACACCAGAAGAAGCAGTGGACCTACAAACTGAAAAAGTATTCAGAATTAATTCGAGATTAGCAAAAGAAAAAAAATTGGACAGAGACATAGCAATCTGCTTTAACAATGTTAGAATTAGAAATAAAATTAGAAATAAAATTTGTCAACAGAGCTTTGAAAAGAGATTAATAATAGAGGACAAGGAAACTGAAATATATAAGGACATTCCCATACAGATATTAAGGAAAAGACAGGAATATAAATTTCTAACCCAAGCATTACAAAAGAACAATATTAAATTTAGGTGGGACATGGTAGAAGGAGTAACTTTCACATACAGATAAAAAAGGTACAAAATAGATAACATAGATAAAGCAAAATAATTCTACAAAAAGGTTCTAGAAAAGAGAAAAAAGACAGAAGAAGAGCAGACAAAAGAGAAAAAAAGCTTCGAAAGAGGATAGAGAAAAAGAAGAATTAAAAGATACCAGGAAACAAAAAGAAACACAAAACTCAGAGGGCTCAAAAAGAGAGGAGAAAGATAAAATAAATACAGAGCTAGAAGGAGAATTTGAGGAACCAGAAGGAAGCATAGTAGAAACATAGTTGGGGAGGGGGGATGGTCAGAGAAAATGAGAATTAAAGTCGGTTCATGAGATGTTAGGGGGTTAAACAAAACATACAAGAAAAATCTTTTATTTCATTACTTGGGAAAAAACTATTGTGACATTTTATGTATACAAGAAACAAAAATAATGGAAAGCGAAATAAAATATTTAATAAATAATAGTTTAGGACATCTTTTCTACTCATCAGACAAAAAGAAAAGACGAAGAGGAGTAGCAATATATGTAAATAAAAAGTATGAAGTCAAAGAATTGTTTAAAGATGAAGAAGGGAGATATGTTGCAATTCAAATACTCATGCAGAATCAAAAAGTAGATATTATTTGTGTATATACTCCACTAGAAAAAAAGGATGCATTTTTCAAAAAATTAGGTAAGGATCTTAATAAAACTGACGGAGATAGGTTGATAATTACAGGTGATTTCAATGGGGTAGTTAAACCCAAGAGGGACAGAAAATCAAGGAAAAAGATAAAAAATAATCAAGGAAATCTGCCGGTCAGTTGTTTTAAGATGATAGAGGAATATAGTTTAACAGATGTATGGCCATATCTCCATAAAGACAAGGAAGGATTTACATACTCCTCAGACTCCTGTAAATCGGTCTCAATGATAGATTTGTTCCTTGTTACAAAAAAACTGTTACCCAAGATAAAGAAAATAGATATAGCGCCAAGGGAAGTATCAGATCATAACATGGAAATAGAATTGGGGGAAAGAAGGACAGAATGGATGTGGAGGTTAAATGAGGATCTACTTAATGATGAGAAATTGGTGAATGATCTGAAAAAAGAAATCAAATTATTTTTAAAAGAGAATTGTACACAAGAAATAAAAGAGAAAACAATATGGGACACATGCAAGGCAGTACTGAGGGGGATACTAATAAAAAAGGCTGTGGAGGTAAAAAAGCAAAGACTAGAAAAGGAAGAAAAAATAAGAACAGAGTTGAAAAGAATAGAAGGAAGCTTAGATAAAAATCCAAACAGTAAAAAATTAAAGAAGAAATACGAAACGCTGAAAAAGAAAATACAAGAAAAAAACACAGAAGAGATAGCAAATAAATAAATAAATAAAGGCGGACAAACAAAAATACTTTGAACAGGCAAATAAAACAGGCCGGTAGTTGGCACATAAATTAAAGAAGGAAAAGGATAAGAAATTGATTACAGAAATAAATTTTAAAGGGAAAAAAACAACACAGTGGTCACAGTGACCTGAGAGCATGTGGAAAGGACCCCTGTAAGTTTATGGCTGTGAATATTGCTGCTTCCCCACCACCTGTCATGTGTATTTCCTCTTGAAGGTCACAGACAAAGACATCTTTTAGTCTAAAGCAGTAAGCCAATCTTTCTGCTTGATCCCATTGTACTTTCCCATGCCAGATCCTATCTCAAACTCCCTGGAGTTGTCCTGATCTTATTACTGCTTGATTAAATGCAATGTCACTGCCATCAACCAAATATATTCCTTTTGTAACTCTGAAGTTAAAATCATCAACCCTGTAGAAATCCCATTGTTTCTGGGATTCCTGGAAAATCAATTCAAACTGCCTCAAGTCATGTTTGGCCTATAGATACCTGTGGTTGGGCAGTCCTATTTTAGCCTCATTAGGAATTAGGCAGACATGCTGTCGGATTCCAGCTGAAACGCCTCAGATTGCTAGCTGAATTCAATCCCAGGTACAGTAGAGTCTCAATTATCTGACATAAATGGGCGGGCTGATAGTCAGATAGCCAAAAATGTTGGATAATTTGGAGGGTCCAAGAAAAGCCTTGAAATCACTATGAATTGCAAACGTATTGAAATTTTATTGCAGTAACAATAAAAGTAATGTTGCAGTAACGTTATAGTAATAACATTTTTTTGTTTGGGGGCATGGAAATGCCTACAGCCATGCCCCCAAGCAGCCACGACAATGGATAATCCGGAATGTCGAATGACCAAAGGACGGATAATCGAGACTCTACTGTAGTGATCTGAGTCCAATCCACTCTGCATCCATTCTCCAGATTGGAACCTGGTAATAGTGCCACTGTATTCTGCTCTGGTCAGGCCCCACCTGCAATATTGTGTCCAGTTCTGGGGACCACAATTCAAAAAGGATGTTGAGAAACTGGAGCATGTCCAAAAGAGGATGACTAAAATGGTGAAGGATCTGGAAACCATGCCCTAAGAGGAACGACTTAGGAGCTGAGGATGTTTAGCCTGGAGAAGAGAAGGTTAAGAGGTGATATGATAATGATAGCCCTGTTTAAATATTTGAAGGGATGTCATATTGTGAAGGGAGCTAGCTTGTTTACTGCTGCTCCAGAGAACAGGACCCGGAGCAATGGATACAAGCTCCAGGAAAGGAGATTCCACCTCAACATTAGGAGTAGAGATGCCATATCCCACCTACAGGCGGGACAGTCCCGCTTTTCGTGGTACCGGGCCGGTACCATCCCTCTTGCCGCCAATTCACAGTTTGCAGCCGTGCGGCTGCCCGCCCCCTCTTCTCCTCCTCCTCCTCCTCTGTGCTGCCCGCACGGCTGCGCCCCCACCCGCCCACCTCCTCCTCCCAGTTCTCTTCCTCTGCGGGGTCTGTGTGGCTGCACTGCCCACGCAGCCGCACCACCCGCCCACCTCCTCCTCCTTCTCTTCCGCACGGCCGCGCCACCCGCATCAGTTGCCTGGGCCGCGGCTGGCGGCAACTCGTGCCCACGCGCGTAGCTAAATAGAGGAGCTCGTGGTCAGCCAATGGCAGAACAGCAGGGGCAGGACTGGTTCCAGCCCCAGTCTGCCATTGGCCAGCCTCAAGGAGGAGGTGGAGACTCAGAGGAGGAGGCGGAGGAGGAGACAGAGGTGGTGGAACAGAGGAGGCCTCTGGGCCAGGGAGAGGGGAAAGGGCTCCTTCCTGGCGCCACATGGCTCCAAGGAGGAAGAAGAGGAGGAGGAGGAGAGGGAGGAGGTGGTGAGTGGTCTTGTGTATTTTTTTTGCAAAGTGTGATTTTTTCAACGTGTGTTTTTGGTGTATTTTTGTGCTTTTAATGCTAACAGGTCTGCTTTGTTTTAACAATGATAGTGGTGATGATGATGATGATGATGGTGATATTGATATCAGTCAGCTTTTGAGGTATGCGCTCACTGTTTCTGAAGCCGAGATGGTGTGACTTTCCAAAGTGCGTTTTCTGCGTATTTTTGGTGCTTTTAATGCTAACAGGTCTGCTTTGTTTTGACAATGATAGTGATGATGATGATGGTGGTGGTGGTGGTGGTGGTGATGGTGATATTGATATCTGCAAGCCTCTCAGGCATGGCCAATGTAAGTTGCTCTGATTTTTACAAACTCATGAGCAGTGAAGAAAAATCAAAGTACCTTGACTAAGTACACACTTCTGAGAAGTAAAGTTGGTGTAAGAAACCTGAAACAGAGGGCAAATCCACTTCTTGTTAAACCACTTTGACATGTTAAATATGCATAGCCATGTTAACCCATGTTAATTGTGAAACCCAAAGGGTTTGGTGATGCAATAAGCCTCTGAAATATGCAAGAGGCCATGTTAAATAAAGTCATGTTCAATGCCCAAATGTGCTGTTGTGTGTGTTTTGGAATGGGGGGGGGGGGGTGGCCAGAAAGGGAAGTACATTTCTGCCATCTGTCTAGGAATAATGCCAAAATGTCTTCCATTTTGAGCATGCCTAAGAAACATGCATTTATAGTAATGCTTTTTTAAATTATTAATTTTTTTGGTTGTTTGCATGTCCTCCATTCTAAAAATATGCCCTACATTTGGGGGCTAAATTTTGTCCTGCATTTGTCCGACATTTGTCCCAGTTTGGAGGTTGACAGTTTTGGCAACCCTAATTAGGAGGAACTTCCTGACAATAAGGGCTGTTCTACAGTGGAACAAACTCCATCGGAGTGTAGTGGAGTCTCCCTCATTGGAGGTCTTTAAGCAGAGGCTGGATGGTCATCTGTTGGGGATGCTTTGATTGTGATTTCCTGCATGGCAGGGTGTTGGACTGGATGGCCCTTGTGGTCTCTTCCAACTCTGTGATTCCATTATTCTATTACAGAACACATCGAAGACAGGATATTACAGAACCCCACTAATGATCACATACACCTCCCAATTGAGACCACTCAGACATTTAATCACTGAACTGCAACCTGTTTTGGACAATAACACTGCCCTCTCAAAGTTAATTGGTGACAGGCCTTTACTTGCCTACAGATAGCCTCCCAGTCTGAAACAGGAAGATGCACAACATAGATGGAGAGACAGGTATAAGACCTTGCCACAAACCTCAATGCCAGCTCTGTCTACACATTGGAAAATGTCATCACAGGAGCTAATCACAGAATCCACAATATTAGAGGCACTTTCACTTGTTCAATTAGCTTCCGGGCCCAATACAAAGTGTTGGTTATTACCTTTAAAGCCCTACATGGCTTGGGCCCGAGTTACTTGAGAGAACGGCTCTCCCGACATAATCCGCCCCGCACTCTCCGAACATCTGGGAAGAACTTACTTGAGCTTCCCAAGGTGAGGTTAACATCTACTCACCAAAGAGCATTCTCAGCTACGGCCCCAACACTTTGGAATAATCTTCCGGAAGAGCTCCAACTTATTTCTACCCTGGATGCCTTCAAATAGGCGTTGAAAACTTACCTCTTCCGGCAAGCATACCCCCCTGATCTTTTATAGACCTCAGAAAAATACTACCTCCCAATCAGGAGTCTACCTCAGGTTGTCAATGAGATTTTATATTGTATTAACTGTTTTTAGATTGCATATGGTTTATATTGTGATTTTAAATAATTGTTTTAGAATTATTGTTGAATGCATAATTTGACTGTAATCCCGCTTTGATTCGTCAGGAGAAGTGGGACAATATAAATAAAACTATTATTATTATTATTATTATTCATTCTCTAATGCAGGGGTCGGCAACGTACGGCCCGCGGGCCGGATCCGGCCTGCGGAGACCATGGGACCTGGCCCTGCCGCTGATTGCCTTCCCTCGGGGGCCACTGGCGATCGCGCCAATTGGCGCGATTGCCAGCGGCCTCCTCCTCCTCCCCTCCCTGTGGGGAGGCCTCGGCTTTCCCACAGGGCGGGGAGAGGCTCTGGGGCTGCTGGCGAATGCCACCCTCCCAGGCCTCCTCTGCCTCGCCCCCAGGCCGGCGCGGGGCATGGAGAAGGGGGGAGGAGGAGGAGGAGGAGGAGGGGAACAGGAGGAGGAGGTGGTGAGTGGCCAGAGGCCTCTGGTTACAAGGTGTTTTTTTTAATTTTTATTTTTGGTGCTTTTAATGCTAACAAGTCTCCCTTGTTTTGACAATGATAGTGTGGTGATGATGATGATGATGATGATGATGATGATGATGATGATATGAGTCAGCTTCAGAGGCATCCAGGCACTGTTTCAGAAGCCGAGAGAGTGTGACTTTCCAAAGTACCTTTTCTGTGTGTTTTTGGTTCTTTAATGGTGATATTGATATCAGCAAGCCTCTGAGGCATGGCCAGTGTAAATTGCTGTGATTTTTACAAACTCATGCGCAGTGAAGAAAAACCAAAGTCCCTTGACCAAGTACACACTTCTGAGAAGTATAGTTGGTGCAAGAAACCTGAAACGCCAAATCCACTTCTTGTGATACCACCTGGACATGTTCAATATATGCATAGCCATGTTAAACCATGTTCAGTGTGAAACCCAAAGAGTTTGGTTCTGCAATAAGCCTCTGATTAAATATGCAAGAGATTGCCATGTTAAGTAAAGCCATGTGAAATGTCCAAATGTGCTTAGTGTGTGTTTTGGAATTGTGTGTGTGTGTGTGTGTGTATGGGGGGGGGGGTATTTGGCCAGAAAGGGAAGTCCATTTCTGCCATCTGTGCCCTCATGCCTTCAAGATACAAGGGCTGGGAGGTGTGGTTGTTGTTGTGTGCCTTCAAGTCATTTTCCTGACTTATTATGAAACGATCCTTTGCAAAGTTTTTTCAGAGGTGGTGGTGGTTTGCCATTGCCTTCCCTTGAGGCTGAGAGAGTGTGACTTGCCCCCCCCCCCGGGCAAAGTTTGTGTTTGTTGCTGTGTGTGCTTTCCAAGTTGTTATGGCTTCTGTGGCGTTTTTCTGGGCAGTTTTCTTCAGAGGGGGTGGGGATGCCACTGCCTTCCTCTGAGGCTGAGAGAGTGTGACATGCCCAGGGCAAAAAAAAAAGGAAAGAAGGAAAGAAGTAGTAGTTAATTTTTCAAACCCTTTCCTTCCTAATAAAGTCTTGTGTGCAGAAGAGGCGGGAGGGGGTTTGCTTTTGCAGAACTGCAAGGCTGCAGAAAAGAGAAAAGAAAAAAAGAGAGAGGTTGCATAATGACTGGTTTGGTTTTTACTTCAAAAATATGATGTGTGCCGTGTATGTAGGAATTGGTTTTTATATTTTATTTATTTATTTATTTAATTTTTTTAAAAAATTATTTAATTATTTATTTTTTGGCTCCCCCCCCCCCAGTTGCCTGAGGGACAGCAACCCGGCCCCCGGCTCAAAAAGGTTGCCTACCCCTGCTCTAATGTAATATATGCCATCTTGTTAACAATGCCTGTTACCACTCTACACTGGGCAAACAGGCCTGTCTCTGCAGCAGAGAAGAAATGGGCATAAATCAGTTATTAGGAATGACAATACAGAAAAACCTTTTGCAGCACACTTTAGTCTTTCTGGTCATTCCATCTCTGGCCTCAGAACAGTAGTCCTTTAACAACAACAACAACAACAACAACGGAAGAGTGGAAAGAGGAACAGCTGAACTGGAACATATCCCAAACTCCACTCCATCAACAGTGCATTAAACAGAGACAATGAATTCCTGGCACACTACACATATTATAACACTTGTTTACACCCCAGCCTCATGAGTATGCTTTAGGCCAGTTTACCACATCTCCTTTCTGGTTTCCATCTTGCACAAACCACATTCAAAAACTCCTTCCAACATCCATTCATATAATTATCCACCCCTCCTGCATCATCCTTCCTCCTGCCTTTGTCCCTTAACACCCACAGTTAAAACTGAATACCATAACCACAGGTTTAGCATTTCTATAGCTATGCTCATGATCTGATTCTAATGGTCCTTCCTGGACACCAGCTCACTCCCATGCATCTGAGGAACTAGATTTAGTCTATGAAAACATTGGGCCCGTCAGGGACGTAGCTAGGATTTTAGGAAGGGGGGGGGGGGGTCCAGACTAAGTGCCACCATTATAATGGGGCTTGGGTGCGGCGGCGCAGCAGCACACACCATTCATTTTTCTAATGGAAGGGGGGTCTGGACCCTAAGACACCCCCCCCCCCTTGGCTACGTCCCTGGGCTTGTACAGACAGGCCAAAATAAAGCTGCTTCGGGTCTCTTTGGATGAATGCTGTTTAAATGGTGCATCCTTAGGACTGGAGTGTGGCTTCCGGCCTCTTAGGACGGAGGCATCATTTATAGCATGCATCCCTCCAAAGAGACCCAAAGCAGCTTTATTTTGGCCTGTCTATAGGGGCCCATATGCGACAACTTCTTTTGCAGTTAGTCTGAAAGTTGCTATATGATCCCTTTGCATATGCGTTTTTAAGTGGCACATGCCTTATAAAACCAGTCAACAGATACCTGTTGAAACAGAAGAATGTTTACTTGTCTGTGAAAAGAATGTAAGGAAGATGCCAGTCTAACATCTCAGAGTAAGGTTCCAGAGTCTGGGGGCAGTCACTGAGAAGACGTTCATATACTGTGCTGGCGTATGACCATAATTAAGATGAACCGAACTGAATACACACATAGGCCTGTTACAGACTGCCAAAATAAAGCTGCTTGGGGTCTCTTTGGAGGTATGCTGTTTAAATGATGCATACACCCTAAGAATCCGGAAGCTGCACCAAAGCTGCCCTCCAGTGCTTAGGAATGGAGTGTGGCTTTGGCGCGACCTCCGGACTCTTAGGACCCATCCATCATTTAAATAGCATACCTCCAAAGAGACCCCAAGCAGCTTTATTTTGGCAGTCTCTAACAGGCCATTGAAAAGTCACCCCACTCCCTCCATCTCTTAAAGCAGTGGTCCCCAAAACTGTGCCCTTTAAGGGCTTTTGGACTCCACCTCCCAGAACCCCAGGCTATTGGCCCCCGTGGCTGAGGCTTCTGGGAGTTGAAGTCCAAAATCTCTTATTAAAGGGCACAGTTCGGGGAACCACTGCCTTAAAAGCATTTTAAAGGGAAGCAAATGAATGCCGCAGCCCCTTTTCCTCCAAAGGTGGGTGTCGGAGGAGCAGAGCTATCACCCCCACTTAGGCTGTCACTTGGTACAGTCCGCACCCCCAGCGCCCTGCTAGAGACGCCATTGGTCCAAGGGCATGCCTTGGGGGCGGGGAGGAGGCAAAGTGGGCGTGGCCGTCGAGGCCGTTGTCCAGGCAACGCCTCTGGCCCGCCCCCAGGTTCTCGCCGGAAGTAAGTAGGGCTGTCCCTGGGCTGCCACTCACTAGTCCCTCGGCCTCCCTCCGGAGGAGGTCCCGGTAGAGCAGGGCGCTCTCTCTCTCTGGGCTTGGCCCTGGCGGGGCTGCCTCTTCTGAGAGGGAGCCGGGCAGGACTGGCCTGCTTCTCCTCCTCCTCCGCTGCTGCTGCTGCTGCTGGGTCCGGCCTGGGGCTGCCCTGTGGGCCATGCCTGTGGGCGCCTCCCCCTCGGCCCGGTCCCGCTACAACCTGGTGGACGACCGGCACGACCTGCGCCTCCCGCTCCACAACGAGGACGCCTTCCAGCACGGCATCGGCTTCGAGGCCAAGGTAGCTGCGTGGAAAGGGTTGGGTTGCACTCTGCACATGCTCCACAGTTCCAGTTCCAGGGAGGGGAGCCAGGTCCAGCTTGCCTGGCTGCTCCTGCTGCTGGATCTGCTGAGGCTCGGTCTGCCCGCCTTTCCCCTCTGCCGAGTCCCCTTCCTTGTCCTCTGGCAGCCCCGCTGGCATTTCAGGGGTTGGGTTTCTAAAGTCACTTTAGGCCTCCTTTCCTTTGCCTTGGTCTCCCAAGCTGTGCTCTTTCAGGGGCGCTTTGGACTTCAGCTCCCAGAATCCCAGGCTATTGGCCAACGTGGCAGAGGCTTCTGGGAGATGAAGTCCAAAATCTCTTACAGGGCACAGTTTGAGGACCACTGTTTTAAAGCAACAAGTCAAGCAGTGAGCATCCTTTTCAACAGTGATCCTCCAACTGTGTCCTTTAAGGGATGTTGGACTTCAGCTCCCAGAATCGTAGACTTGTAGAGTTGGAAGTGACCCCAAGGGCCCTGATCCAGTCCAGCCCCATTCTGCCATGCAGGAACTCTCAATCAATCAAAGCATCCCCAACAGATGGCCGTCCGGCCTCTGCTTAAAGACCTTAAAGGAAGGAGACTCTATCACCCTCCGAGGGAGTTTGTTCCACTGTTGATCAGCCCTTACTGTCAGGAGTTTCCTCCTAATGTTGAGGTGGAATCTCTTCTCTTGCAGCTTGCATCCATTGCTCCACATCCTATTCTCTGGAGCATCAGAAAACAAGCTTGCTCCTTCCTCAATGTGACATCCCTTCAAATATTTAAACAGGGCTATCATATCCCCTCTTAACCTTGTCTTCTCCAGGCTAAACATCCCCATGGCAGAGGCTTCTGGGAGCTGAATTCCAAAATCTCTTAAAGGGCACCGTTTGGGGACCACTGCCCTTAAGTTTCCTGAGCAGGTCCTGCCTTTATTCCAGGAGCCAAGGCACCCTCCCTTCCTTTTTTTGTTTGTATATATATGAAAACACATTGGAGCAGTTCCAAAGGAGGGGCATTAGTGCCTGGTTTGCTCAAGATGAGGACAATGGCCCTGGGCCATGGATTGGCAGGAGGCACTGGGCAGTGCCACTCACCCCTCCTGGTCCTGGTCCTGGTCCTGGTCCTGGTCCTGGTCCTGGTCAAGCCTAGGGCTGCCACAGCTGCTGTGTAACTGCTGGAGCATTTGCTTCCCCAAAGGAGAGTTCCTCTGCTCCTGGAGCAAGCGCTTGAGGAGCACCTGCACCTGGGACATTAGGAAGGAGTCCTCCTCCTGTGGCTGGTGCTTTGGCAGTACTTTTCCATGCCAAGGAAGTGCCTCTCTGGTGGGAATTATTCTAAGGCCTTCTGGTCTTGAACGTCTGCTTCTCAAGATTAGACCTTAATAAGAGTGGCATACTCCTTGTTGTTCCGGGTGGGAGTGAAACAGGATTGCTTGTACTTAATTAATAGTTAACTACAATATGGCATTTCCCTTTCCAGTTCAGGGCAAGGTAGTTTTCTGAATGCCCTTAACCTTGTTTGATTGTTGCCAAGCACTAAATGCACTAAAGAGAGTGAGCGAGAGAGAGAAGACTCAACTGGTGCAGGGGGCTAACTAGGGCAGCATTTTGCAGAGACCTGCACCTGTGCTGAAACAGCAACTTCTCAGCCCCTCTGGCATAACATATGTGCAGAACAAGCAGATGGGAGGCAAGAGGGCTTGAAGGAAGAGCACAGGAGAGTAACAGACCCTGCTGGTGCTGGAAAACATAGCATGAGAAGACATCCTGGGGTCCAAAAGCTGGGCATCTTGAGGTCCAAAATACATCTTGGGGTCCAAAAGACTACCACCAGATCATAAGCACACCTGAGTTTCAGGGCTTATTATGGAGACAACTAAAGCATTGTTGGAAAATGTAATTCAGTGTAGAAAGAAACCTCATGTTTTTCCCAGACTCTTGGGAGACAGCGAAATGTGGAGCCTTTATAACCTGCCTAACACACGCACAAAAAAACCCTCATAACATGGTTTTACAAGCTACTTCCTGTACTCTTGATTTCTAAACATACCTGTCATGCTACTAATAACTCTTTCCATGCCTTATCTAAATTAATTCTCCATTTCTAAATGAAATTAAGCTATCTCATATGATCCTACCTGTGTTTTGAGATCTTCTGGGGAGCTCCTTCTCTCTGTCCCATCCATCTCAAAGCTACACTGCTTCCAGGCTCTGGAACTATCTTCCCAGAGAAGCTAGACTGGTACCCTCTTCATTATCTTCCCACCCATAGGTAAAACCCATTTTTATTCAGCAGGTATTTCAGAATCAGTCTTTTAGGGCAGTGGTTGCTTTTTTCAATTGCATACCTCTTGGCAGCCCATATTCATAAACTGTACCCTTTATGTAACAAAATGTTGGAAATTAATATAGTTGCTGTTAGTTCCTGTTAACATAGCCTAGGTTTGCATTGTCTTTTTTGTCTACTGCTGCATCACAATGTTGACTCATGTTTCGCTTGTGGTCTGACAACAGTTTCGGAAGTGAGGAGTAAGAATCCTTCTTGCTCCCTGTTCTTGAAGCTGGAGGCTTTTTTGTCAGTGGACATACAAGAGTCTCCAGCTGGATGGCCCTTGTGGTCTCTTCCAACTCTGTGATTCTATGGGGGGCGGGGAGGATCCTACTCCCCACTTCTTTTTATTTTATTTTATATATAAATACAAATATTAGACATACAACACATAACACATATTAAAACACCAACTTACAAACATAAAATTGCTTGAATCCTCAAAAAAATGTCATCTTATCTGCTCAAGCTTACTTTTCACTCCATATAATCTCATATCTTTTTACATCCATATTGATCTTACAAATATCTGTTTAACATATAAAGCATAACACATATTCTAATCATTCCTAAAAAGGAAGAATCTTCAACTGATAAAACAATAAATGTTTTCCTTCCAAAATGGAATAATTTCTGCTTTACTTCATTTTAGTTTGAGCTAGTCCTCCTCTTTTATATCTTAAAGATTATATATTCACATTATTTCCTTTTTCCAATCACTCCGTATTTCACCCTTTCCTTTCTGTCCAACAATTAATCTTTCTTTTTATAAATTGACTTTCAGATACCCTACATTATAACACAAAATCATATTACAAAATATATCATTACCTTAGGGTTCCCATATCCCGCCTGGGGGCGGGACTTTTCCGATTTGGGGCGGGTCTGCACAGTCCCATCCCAGTTTGGCCCCGCCCCCGGGACTCTCCCCCCAGCGAGTCCTGCAGGCTTGGCTGGGGCTTGGAGGACGGCTGTCTTCCAAGCCCCAGCCATGCCCAGGGGGCTCCTCCGTGATCACGGAGTCCTCCAGGCTTGGCTGGGGCTTGGAGGACGGCTGTCTTCCAAGCCCCAGCCATGCCCTGGGGGCTCCTCTGCGATCGCGGAGTCCTCCAGGCTTGGCTGGGGCTTGGAGGACAGCTGTCTTCCAAGCCCCAGCCATGCCCTGGGGGCTCCTCCACGATCGCAGAGTCCTCCAGGCTTGGTTGGGGCTTGGAGGACAGCTGTCTTCCAAGCCCCAGCCATGCCCAAGGGGCTCCTCCGCAATCGCGGAGTCCTCCAGGCTTGGCTGGGGCTTGGAGGACGGCTGAAGCCAAGCCCCAAACCTCTGCCTGGCTGCCTCCGTCTCTGGGGGGGGGGGAAATCCCGGGGATGGGGGCAAAACGGCGACGGAGGCAGCCAGGCAGGGGTTTGGGGCTTGGCTTCAGCGAGGCCCCATTCCCTTGCCTGGCTTCCTCCGTTGGCGACGGAGGCAGCCAGGCAGGGGAAAGAGCCTTTCCTCTTTCTCCTCCTCCTCTTCTTCTGCTTCCTTTTCTTCCACCCCTTCTTTCTCCTCCTCTTCTTCTTCTTTCTCCTCCTCTTCCTCCGCTTCTTCTTCTTCTTCTCCTCCTCTTCTTCTTCCTCCTCTCCTCCTCCTCCTCCTCCTCCTCTTCTTCCTCCTCCCCTTCTTCCTCTTCCTTCTTCCTCCCCTTCTTCCTCTTCCTTCTTCCTCCTTTTCCTCCTCTTCTTCATCTTCTTCCTCCTCCTCTTCTTCTCCATCTCTTCTTCTCCTCCTCCTCTTCCTCCCCTTCTTCCTCCCCTTCTTCCTCTTCCTTCCTCCTCCTTTTCCTCTTCTTCTTCATCTTCTTTCTCCTCCTCTTCTTCTCCATCTCTTCTTCTCCTCCTCCTCTTCCTCCCCTTCTTCCTCCTCCTCTTCTTCTTCTCCTCTTCCTCCTCCTCTGCCTTTTCCACTCTTCCTCCTCTTCAATGCCCAAATATGCTGTTTGGAATGGGGGGGGGGAGGTTAGCCAGAAAGGGAAGTACATTTCTGCCATCTGTCTAGGAACAATGCCAAAATGTCCTCCATTTTGATCATGCCTAAGAAACATGCATTTATATTAACATTTTTTAAAAAAAAAATCATCATTTTTGTGTGTCCTCCATTTTTATAAAATGTGTCCTACATTTGAAAATTTTGTCCTACCTTTGTCCTACATTTGTCCCAGTTTGGAGGTTCAGAATTATGGCAACCCTACATTACCTGTATATATTATTCATACTTTTTCTTTATATCTAATCATGTCCTTTTACACACATTCTATTTTTCATTGTTATTTCCCCCCAGCCTGCTTCTCCAGTAGTTTATTATTAAGTTCCAATCTTCTTGGGTCTTCCCATTTTCGTCCTCTCTTAAATTTCTGGTAAGTAAGTCTAAATCCTTCATAGCTAATAATTTTTCCATCCATTCTTCGTCCATGGGTATCTGAGATGATTTCCATTTCTGTCCGTACAGTAATCTGGCTGACGTCACCATATACAATATAATTCTCCAATACAGTGGAACCTCGCCATACGCGGGGGATCCGTTCCGGATCCCGCCGCGTATGGCGATTTCCGCCTATGCTCGAGCCCCATTGTAAACAATGGGGCTCGTGCGCGGCGGCGCGGGCGCGCACGGGGCGCAACGGGTGCACACGCCCATTCAATATGGCGAGCGCGCGTATGGCGAGGTTCCACTGTACTTATTTTCTACTTCTTTCTGTACTACTGATGTTATATTTAGTAAATACATTTCCGGTTTCATATAAAAGAATACCCCAAGTATTTTTATGCATGCCGTGTGAATCATTTTCCAGAACTTCTTAGCTTTCCTGCAGTTCCACCACATGGATAAGTAGGATCCCTCGTTTATCTTACATTTCCAACATTTTGACTTTGAATTCTTATTCATCTTTGCTAACTTAAATGGGGTCAGATGCCACATATACAACATTTTATAATAATTTTCCTTCAGGTTCTGACACATAGTAAATTTATTAGTTTTTTGCCATGTTTTCTCCCATGTTTCTAAGTCTATATTACAATTTATACACTGGCTCCACTTTATCATTGTTTCCTTCACTGCTTTTTGCTCCAACTCTCTTTCTAACAATAAATCATAAAAATTAGAAATATTTTTCTTTGTCTCTCCAAAGATTATATTTTTTAACTCCTTTGAACTTTCTTCTGTCCATATTTTCTTTAACTCTTTTTTGTTATCACCATTAATTGTCTGTATCTAAACCAATCATAGAATCATAGAGTTGGAAGAGACCGCACGGGCCATCCAGTTCAACCCCCTGCCATGCAGGAAATCCAAATCAAAGCATCCCCAACTGTGAAGGGGGCCTACAGGGGAATTGGAATGCATGTAAAAGTGTGGAGCGGGGCTGGACAGAGAGAGGGACAGAGTGGGTTTCAGTTAAGACCTGATAAGGATTCTGACAGGAGAGGGAATTTAGTTTAATCAATCCAGAGGGGAATGTGATAGACAGACAGGTCTTACTGATATTCCTTCTGAGCATGAGAGAGTAGGGTACAGGGTATTTAAAAGCCTGCACTTGATGTTGTTAATGTAAGCTTAAACTAAGCTTGAAGCAACCTGCATAATGTTTCTTAGTTATTTTTTAATGTTATTTAATAAAGTTACTCTTAATTTTTTTTTACAGTAGATGTCTTTATCGGAATTATTTCTGTAACTTATAAATGAAGGCAAGCAGGCTATTTGAACATTGAACTGGTTTGTGGGACACTTGGAACCCTGACCTTTATACACTTCAAAATAGTGTTAATAAGGTAAGGGCAAGCGTCAGTGACTAGTCAGAGAAGAAGTAGAGGTAACCTAAGGTTTGAGAGGAGGTCCCATCACACTTACACTTCTTCCAACAAATCAACAGAGCTAACAAGGATAAAACTATAAAGTAGCCATTAATAACTGCTTTGGAGGGTGGTGGACTCTTCTTCTTTTCTCTCTCTATGCGAAGCTTACTCAGGATCTTTTCTAGTTCTTAGCCCCCCCCCCCCCCTTCTAGTCTTCTTTTGATTTCTTGACTGCAGTCCTCATTCTGATCAATGTTTGATCCAAGGTATGGGAACTCTTACTATTGTTTTCTGTGGGGGTTTCGGGCCATGTGGCCATGTTCTGGAAGAGTTTATTCCTGATGTTTCACTAGACTAGCATCTTTGGCTGGCATATTGAGAGAATGCAGACATGGAAGTGAATGGGGTATATATACTGTGTGGCCCTTGGTTGAGAGGAATTGATTTACATGCTAATTTCTGTGTTAGTCTGTTGTTGAATGGCAAGGCCTCGGGGTGTCTTTTAGTGATCCATTGTCTGCTGGGAAAACTCCTAACCCTGGGTGGTTTGCACTTGCTGGGTCTTGATTTTGGTGGTTTTCAGGACTGGTAGCCAAACTTTACTTTAAGGGTTTCTTCTTTCTCCGTTGAAGTTGTCTAGGTGTTTGTGAATTTCAATGGCTTCCCTGTGCATTTTGACCTGATAGCATGATCCAGAATTTCAGTGTTTTCAAGTAACATTTTGTCCAGGGTGGTTTATAACATGAACTGCTACTGCTGATTTTTCTGGCTGACCCAGTCTGCGGTGTTTCTCGTGTTCCTTGATTCAGGTTTGAACACTGCATTTGGTGGTTTCTATTTCTTCATTGTCTATTGAATTTATGTAGATCCCCCATGGTCATTATTTTTGTTTTCTTTATGTTCAACTGTAAGCCTGCCTTTTTCATTTTTTTCCTTGAATTTCCTTAGTAGTTGCTCTAGGTCTGTAATGTTTTCTGCTAGTAGTATGGTGTCATCTGCGTATCTTAGATGGCTGATGTTCCTTCCTCCTATTTTCACCCCTCCTTCTTCTGTGTCCAAACCTGCTCTTCATATTATATTTTCTGCATATAAGTGAAACAGATAGGGTAAAAGGATGTAGTCTTGTGTGACCCTTTTGCCAATTGGGAACCATTCAGTTTCTTCATGTTCTGTTCTAACAGTAGCCCCTGTCCTAAGTATAGATTCCTCATCAGGACTGTCAGATGTGTTGGCACTCCCATGTCTTCAAAGATGTTCCATAGCCTTTCATGATCTATGTAGTCAAAGGCTTTGCTGTAGTCTATAAAACACATGCTGATTTTCTTTTGGAATTCCTTGGTGCCCTCCATTAGCCATTGTATGTTTGCAAAGTGGTCCTTAGTGAAATATTGTATTGTAATAAAAATCGGTTTGGGTGAAAGAAAAATAGTTGCTAATAGTGGGATTCCTCATTCCCATGCCTATGGGTGGAATGAATTTTCTTTATTTTACAGTGAATAAAAATGGCAGACTATAAAAAATAATAATGGAATGCTGAAAAAAGAAAAACCAGTGGAACTGTTCCTGTGATTCCAAATTAAAGGAATACAAAACTAGAGGAGAATGTCTCAAGACCTTACACTGCACCCATGACACAGGTTGGACTTTAACCTAGGTTTCTTAGATCAGAGCCCAACTCTATGTCCCCCTAGATTGAGAATTTAGTGAGACCTGAATTTGAATTTAGTACATAAGGAATACCCAAAATGCCATACTTGCGTGAGGTAACCATTTCAGCAACTGTATGCAAGCATTATATACTTTAAAATTGGCAAATAGATTATCTACCCTTTTAAGGATTAGTTATTTACTACCGTATTCTGTCACAATGTCAACTCAATTTCCTCTGGTTCTGGAATATTGAGCAATTAATTGAAAATAGGAACGATCAATAACAAGCTTCCAGTGAAAATAAAAGAAGGAAGGCTGCTTCAAAGAATTGTGCCACGTCTTGGGTTGATGTCAGGCAAATGAATTTAAACAAAGAACAAAAGAAGTTGATATACTTGTCAGATTACAAGGGGGAGAGAGAAAACGTGAGCACGAGATAGAGCATGCTGTATAAACAAAAATTGTGAGAAAAATCTTTGTGGTAATAAGAGAAGCTCTACCAACACTATGAGAGATAAAACAAAAATACAGCTAATTACTAGTTTGGGAAACCTGTGTAGTTGTATTGTGCGCGAGACACTTTTAAAATATTTTAGAAAGTGTGTAGTGTGTTGGAAATTATTTTGGCATGCACACACCAATTTTGCCCATGTTTAGCTCCATGCTGGCTTCTAAAAATCCTTTCATAGTTACATGTGCTATTATTTCTACGCTGACTGAAAAGTTTAAAAGCTCATTGCATTTCTTTGTGGATATTAATACACTGGATATTGCACAAACAATGTTGCTAGCCTCATCCCTGTATTATTATTATTATTAACCTTTATTTATGAAGCACTGTAAATTTACACAGCGCTGTACATTCAATCTTTTTAGTTAGATGGTTCCCTGCCCTCGGGCTTACAATCTAAAAAGACATGACACAGAAGGAGAAGGGAGTGGTGGAGGGAAAGGGTAAGAGGTCCAGCAGTTCCTCTCTACCTCCAAGGCCTGGACCAAGGCAGATGGACTGGAGGGATCAGGATTTCAATAAATCTACAATCAGCTTCAACAACAATTCTTCCATTTAAACATTTCTATCTTTTGTTGTCTGCTGGTTGCCCCACTACCCAAAGCATGTGTCAGGAGCTTTATATGCTTTTGTTCTGCCATAATATAGTAATGAGATATGTAGTAGGAATTTTTTTTTAATTTTATTGTTAAAAAATATCATATACAAGAGAGAGAAAACCCCCCACAAAACACAAACACACAAACAATGTCATACAATATCATTTTGTTCTACATCTCTTCTTAATACTTCTTTAATTACTGGATTTCTCTAAATTATACTAATTTGTTACTATTTTTCTACTAATCTTACATACAGTCTTTCATCATGTTTGATTATATATCAGATTATATCCTATCTATCTATCTTCCTTCTTTGTGCTGTTATGCCTTTTTGAATTTTATCATATATCATACATTTTATATGGTCATTTCTTACCCCGGAACAAATACACATACAAATACACGTTTTATTATAAATCTATCCCTTATCCTTTTCAATATTCCAAACCTATTCTATATTTCCTTTATTTTCAGTACCATATTAATTAATCTGGCATCAAGGCCACATGAAGCTCTTTTTTCTTTCTGGATATACTCTTTCCATACTTCCCATTCAGTATAGAAGTCTTCCATAGAACGATTATTTATCAAATGTGTCAATTTGTCCATTTCATAAATATCCATCATTTTTATTTTCCACTCTTCTATTGCTGGAATTTCCTTTCTTTTCCAAAATTTGGCAAATAATATTCTCGCTGCTACCAGGTGCCAGGAAAGGAGGAGAGCATGTCCAAGATCATTTAAGAGGGTGCATCTGGCTGTAACAACAAAGAAAAGGGACAATATGAGAAAAGAAGGAGAAATGTGATAGTTCGTTTTAACAAATAAGAATTATCCAGCCTGAAGTTTGAATTACACTGCGCCTGCACTGTATGCGGGCGCACCATAAGCAGCTTTAAGCATACTCTAAAGCTGTGTGGCAATCAAATGGCGCATGCACCCATGCTGTGTGTACCGTGTCACAAGCATACGCAAGCATTGTTTGCAATGAGGCACAAGCATAAGTGGGATTTCCACTTATGCTTGTGTATGCTTGCGACACGGTACACGCAGCATGGGTGCATGTGCCATTTGTTTATGCAAGGGGGGGTGTCCAGAACGGATCCCCTATATCAGTGATGGTGAACCTTTTAGAGGCCGAGTGCCCAAATTGCAACCCAAAACCCACTTATTTACTGCAAAGTGCCATGTCCCTCTGGCTTTCTAGTAACAAACTCTGGCAAACTCTCTGCTGGGGCGACGGCACATGTGCCCACAGAGAGGGCTCTGAGTGCCACTTCTGGCACGCGTGCCATAGGTTCGCCATCACTGCCCTATATAAAGAAAGGGCCCACTGTATATGCAGTTTAATTGTGTGGTACTAATATTTGATGCTCAGTTCTGACAATGAAAGGCATTGGACTGGAACGTTGGTATCCTGCTGGCCTTGACAGCATGTTGATAAAAAATCTCCAGAAGTAGTGTCAGAGAGAAGTATATGTATATGCTTACAGAATTTGATTAAGAGAAGTTGATAATACTGTACTGCCTCTCTTTCCTCCTCTTGAGTCATTCCCCTAGCTCTTTTTGACCATCATTTCCTGACTTTTAGGCTGAGGCTGAGGGAAGTCTTATGTGAAGGTGTTCTGGAAAATTTATATTTAACTCACTCCAGGAAGAAAGGAGTGGCTATGCCTGCTGATGTTTGGTAGAAAGAGAATAGCAGCCATTTCTTATTGCTCATGCTGTTTTTGTCTAACTGGGAAGATGGTTTTAGATTTTTCTTCTGCTTTCTTTCTTTGCTTGCAGAGACATGTGTACGCATGTTAAACACACAAGATGAATGTGATTTTTTTGTTCAGATATATGTGAATGTTGGTTCAAATATATTTGGAAGTGAAACATAGTATATATAGTTACAAAATGGCTTTACATGCTTGAGTTTTTAAACTATCTTGGGTCAAAATCTGATTCTGACACTTGTTTAAATTGTTTATATTATATGTCATTGGTTCCTAGACTCTGTGCTTCTATGCCTCATGCACTGCAGCAAAATCACAGAGGTGCACAATGGGATATTTTAATCTGGCTTCCCACTTTTTTACCTGGGTCAGCTATGCTGGGTAGAGGAAGCAGAAGTGAAGAAGAGGAGGGTGGTGGCATAGCCCATATTCAGCAGTGTTATTTTTCCTTTACTCTCTGAATCCCTGAAACCTGAATCCCATTGTGGTAGAAAACAGGATAACTAAACTAAATAAATAAACCTATCAGATCTCCTTCAAGAAAAAGCTGCTCTTGTCCACCTGATTTCCCAATATGTTGCTTGTTTGTTTTTACTTTAGAAAATTTGGCAACACCCCTTACCATACAAATTACTTGGAATTATGTTGAAGGCCCTGGAGATCATGGGGGGAAATCACAGCTTGATTTTGGCAGCAGGCGGTACTTGCTAGACCTGTGGTGCTGATATCTGAGAATATGTTATGCTTCCATGTCTCATGGATTGTATTTTTCAAGAGCAGAATTGGAAAGGTCTCTGGTTTGTACAAACCAGAAAGTACTGTATATACTCATGTATAAGTCTAGAAATTTTAGTCAAAAAATTGACCCCCAAAACCTAGGTCGGTTTATCCATGGGTCAATGTAAACACTATAACTCTTATTAAATAGGGAACTATCCCCTGGTGAAAGGCAAGATTTCAATTTTCCTGGAAGCACTGTCCTCCCTCTATTCTTCCATCCAGTCTTTACCCAAAAAAGTTATGCCTGCCATAATTTTGTAGGTTCTTTGACATTGTTTTCCTTTGCTTCATCATCTAGATCCTTTGTTACATGACCTATCCAAGGGTCATATCAAGAACCATAATTTTGCCCCAAAAACCTGCCCTCGACTTATACATGAGGTCTACTTATAGTCGAGTATATACGGTAGGTAGGGCTTAGATACAATAGAATGTACCAAGAAGCAAAGTCTTTGATGCTGACATGGTTACTGAGTTTTTAGGACATAAATACTTATTAAGTTGTTTGGACCTAACTATGTATTTAATAAAAATGGAACTGTTAGGTATTTCATTTGGCCTAGCAGAGCTGTGAAAAAAATTACTGGGACACTAAGGGCACTGTGAACTGAGGAAGTTTGGAAACCTCTGTTTTATGTGGAAAGCCCTATAAATTGATTCTAGGCACGTCAGGTTAACGTTTCCTTTGTGTATATCCCATGGAGTTAAATATTATTTATCTAAACCAGACATTGTATATTGTGTTCTGCAGAAATGAGCAAAGTTGTACCTGAGAGCAAAAGCATGTGTCACACATTCACTTTTTCGGGGGAAATCCTGCTACTGCTGTATTGTTTTCTCTGGCAGCATCTGCTTCTTCCTTCTTAGATTAATCACAGATATGATCTCACCCAACTGGGGATTGTACAGTGATCAGAAAGAAACCCATAAGTAGTCAGATTTTAATGTGATGGTGCAACAGAGAACAAAGACAGCGGAATAACCAAACATTTTGCAACGTGTACTGAAAAATTCAAGAAATTAAAGTGTGTGTGGTTTGTCACTCCTGAAAATATTCACAGAAACACAGGGAGTGAGCTTTTTTTTTATTCAGTTCTTCAGTGATATAGCACTTCCAAGTGGTTAAATTCTTCAAGTAGGCCAAAGAGTGCAGTAGTTTTAGAAGCTCAGTACATAACCATGATTTCAAATAATAAGTAATTACCTATTCATCTAGAAAAAGCTCTTTTCAAAACTGACTTTTTTTAGAATACCCAGTTTTTTTGGAAGGCCTTGGTGGAGTTGTGAGAAATTACGGGTACATTGTCTAAAGGAGAGAATTAGAGGACATTGCAGGGCACCTCTGTTTACTCATGGCAACCTCAGATCAGAGTTGGTCACTAATTACAAATTCATTTGTTATTGTCTTTAGCAGGGCAAATTGTAATTTATGGGTGGATTTTATTTGTTAAATAGAACTTACTAACACAATTTAAACTTTAAGCTTTGAAAGAACTTCAGAGATCTTTCTCTTTTTATCTTCTATGATATTCTTGCAGACAAGCTGGTGAAATGTAGGCCAGACAATGGTACTGTTGGGTGGATTTGTAATTGGTAGACCAACCAAACCCAAAAGGTGCTCACCAATGGCTCTTCTTTATCCTGGAGAGAAGTTACTAGTGGCTTTCAAAACCACACATAGATACTGGAAATAATATGGCCTGGATTATTCTGAATTTGGTATTTAATGATATATCTTTATGCTTGAAGATCTTATCTAGTTCCTTCATAGCTGCCTTCCAAGTCTAAATCTTCTTCTGATTTATTGGCTATAGTCTCCATTTTTATTAATGACTGAGCCAAGGTATAGAAACTTTATTTCAATGTCTTCATTGCTTACTTTACAATTATGCAAATAATCTGTCATCATTATTTTTGTCGTTTTAATACTCACCTGTAACTCTGCTTCTGCACTTTCTTCCTTAACATTCATTAACAGTTTTCCCAAGTTTTTGTTATTTTTTGCAAGTATTATGGTGTAATCTTCACATCTTGACTTTACTTCTTTGCATCTTGATTTACTTCCTCCAATTTTCATCCTTGTTTCTCATGAGTCCACTCCTGCTTTCCATATGAGATGTTCTGCATATAAATTAAACAGGTAATGTGATAAAATGCTGACTTGTCTGATCCCATTGCTGATGGAAAACCATTCAGTTTCTCCAGTTGTCTCTTTGCAATGGCCTCTTGTTAAAAGTGTAGGTTACACATGGAAACAATAAGATGTTATGACACACCTACTTCTTTTAGAGAGAGACGTACTTTCTCACGATTTTGTTTGTATAATTTATATCCTGTCTTTCTCCCAAGATGGGAATCACAGTCAACACAATGAAAGTCTTTGCTATAATCTGTTAAACCCAGATTAATGTTCTCCTGAAATTCTTTGGTGCATTCCATTATGTAGTGCATGTTTGCAATGCCATCCCTTTTCTGAAACCAGCTTGGACATCTGGCATTTCTCACTCTACATATGGTCGGTCGGTCGGTCACTCTCTCTCTCTCTCTCTCGGTAAAATCTTGGGCATCATTTTACTTGCATGGCAGATGAGTGTAATAGTTTGATGGTTAATACAATCCTTGATGTTCCTTTTCTTGGGGTCTGGAATATATTTCGAGTGTTTCCGGCCTGTAAGATATTATTTTGTTTTCCATATTAATTGACATATTATTACTAGAATTTGAATGCATTCCATTTAAATAGCTTGAAAGAACTCAATTGGTATGTTTCTGGTGATTTACCATATATACCCAACTATAAGTCAACCTAATGTGTAAATTGAGGGCAGGGTTTGGGGCCCAAATTATGGATTTTGGAATGACTTGTGCCTAAGTGAAGGATAAAACAGAGGCATGCAGCAAAGGAAAATAATGTGAAAGAACTTTGGCAGGCTTAACTTTTTGTGCTCACCCTAAAGGCTGGATAAATGAGGAGAGAACTATGGTAAACTGGGGCTGTGTGATGTGCTGGGAAGGTGACCAGGAACAGGTGGGGTTAAGAAAATGCACTTATGCACAAGTCATTCCAAAATACATAATTTGGGCCCCAAACCCTGCACATCATAAAGGATCAAGAGGCAAAGCAAAGGAAAGGGCAGTAATGTTAGTAGTCATGGTAGCCTTTAATGTTACTATGATAATTTTGCCTGATTTTAACCCAGGGAAGTTGACAAACATACACAGATGTCTTATTCAGATCCTTAAAAGCCCAATGTTGGTGCCCCTTTGATGAGAAGCAGCCAAAGATCTCCTACTGTTGCCATTTTCCCACCCAGGTATTCAAAAAGATCAGATGTGATGCTGTGGCAGAGAGAACAGAGGAGGTTGGTGCTGTTTTTAGATGCTCACAGGACTGACTAACTCTTGCCTTTCACCACTCTACTGAGAAAAGAGGGTGGTTCTTTTTCTAATAAAAGTTAAAGAACAGCATTTACACTGATTCATGGATAAGTTGACCCAAGTTTTTTGAGACAAATTTTGACTAACATTTCTAGACTATGTACAGCATTTCTCTTAAGCACTGTGAGATTCTCAAACATACACCTCAATTAATAAAACCCTTGAGAATGAAGGATTTTTGGACATGCTGTGGTTACTGACTAGACAGAAGATTTAACATGTTAGGTTATTTACAGAAGGTTTACTAGAACCAAAACATACATATTCACAGCATAAAACAAATAAGCTGCCTGTGGAAAGAATAGCACCAAGACTGGAAGTAACTGCAGATAATTTTCAGAGCTCCCTCTCAATTCAGTAGAGTATAGGACAGGGGTAGGCAATCTTTTTGAGCCGGGGGCCGGGTTGCTGTCCCTCAGACAACTGGGGGGCCGAAGCCAAAAAATAAATAATTAAATAATTTTTTAAAAAATTAAATATATAAATAAACCAGGACAAATGTAGGACAACATTTCCAAATGGAAGACACTTTTTAAAAAAAATGGAGGACATGCGAAAAAATTTGCTGATTTTTTTTAAAAAATGTTAATATAAATACATGTTTCTGAGGCTTATATAGACAATTGCCCCCCAAAGGCCCCAGCGGCAATCGGCGGCAGGACTGGGCTGGGGCCGGTCCCAAGGCCTCGCCGGGCCACATCCGGCCCGTGGGCCGCAGGTTGCCTACCCCTGGTATAGGATAACCCTTTGTGTTTAGGTTTTCAGGGTCTCGGCCAAAGTCTTTCAACAGAAGCCTTGAAGATTTAGATTGCTACACTGAGATGTGTGTGTATGAGCTTTCAAGTCATCTGTCGACTTATGGTGACCCCCTGAAAACATACATAAGTAGAAAGAGTTTAGCTTGAGACCTGAATGGTAGTAAAGACTGGAGCAGGTAGATTTATCTGAAGGAGGGATTGTACAACTGATACCCACCACAGAAAAAGGCTCTTTCTATACGTACAGGAATACACTTAACCCCTGGAAGCAGGAGACAGGCTTCAGATGGTAATTCCTTTTTGTCATTCTGCCTAGGGATTTCTGAGATATGCAACCCTCTTCCCACAAAAATTTCTAAGGTCTCTTCTGATGAAGGGCTTAATTTCTGGAAAGGGTGATATGTAAACATGTCCCTTTAATTAACTGCTGTTCAGAATTTTGGGAGTAGTGTAGCCTCTTGTGGGAGGCAGAAACAAGAAATCTAAATGTTGCACTTGCAGACTCCACTGACTTTTGAGAGGCAGTTTCCCAACTGCCTTTACATTAAACATTTTCATCATGTCATCTGTCCTCGTCCAAAGTCACCTTTATAATCTAATCTGATCCAAAACTTCAAATGGGATTGCTTTGATGGGATACCCTCTAGTACCACAAAGTCTTGGGCCATGCCTAGTAGCAGACACGTTAGAAACTGGAAGAGTAAAGACAATACCAAAAATCAAATATTAAACCAAGTATGCATCTATAATGTATCACAAATGTCCAGTCTACCAAAACATTAGTTTTGCAAGCCAGGTACTTATGTCTAACTGCTACATCTCCTTGCCATCTTGTTCTATATGCTAAAATCACATATAGATAATGCAGGAACTATGTGTTTGTTGTCCTTTCACTTGTTTATCTTTCTCTTCCTCTTCACCAGCACACCTCTGATCTGGTCATTTGTTGTATTTTATGTAATATAAAAATAAAACCATTGGAAGTACTGAATTTATAAAGAAAATCCAAAACTTAATTAATATATATTTGAACATGTGTGCCTGAAAATTTTGATGCATCTATTTAAACATTAAACAGTATATAGTATAGGTAGATGAGTTTTTATTTTGTTTTTGTTCTGTGAGGAGAATCTTGGTTGTAAGATTTCAATTCACAGATAGCAATTTTACAAAGGGATTTTGTCTGTGAAAGGATTATCTCAAGCAGGAAAAATCTGATGTGGTCTCATGGTGGTTTATCTGTTTCAATCTTTCATATCCTCACAGGCAGATTCCCCCCCCCCTCTCCCCACCTCTTCTTACTATTTTTACTCTCTCTCTCTTTCTCTGAGTATGTGTACTTTAGCCTTTCTATCTGTAGGCCTGAGTTAAGACATACAGCAAAAAGCCAACACTGAGCATATCTAGCCAGAGGTTTATGAACGATCAGGGAAATGCCTTCTCTCTGAGCTTCTCTTTCTTGCACATCTTGCCTCCTGGCTTCCTCGGAGCAGGAAGTCTGATCTTTCTGACTACTACGAGAGACTAAAGATTCCTCCTCAGCCTGTCTCTTGTTTTCCTCTCACTTTTTCATGCTTCATAGACTCTTGTGGGGAAGGCATTCTCACCTGGGCTATGACCTGTTTCCTTCTCTCAGTCAGTTATGCTCCTGAATATCCTGATTGGCTATCCTGTATCTTTACATAGCATTCCACAGTGAGAAGATCTGTATTTCTTCCATTGATAGCCTCCAGAAAATGTAGGGAGTCTTGCATCCATCTTGGCTTTTAAATGGCTACTCAAGAACAGGGCCTTTTGACTGAATAGTTGTTGCTACCACAGGTATGGACTTAACTGGGTGGATGGCACTTAACCAGGTAAAGATTTCTCTTCCATTTTCTGTAGTCTTACAAAATAAGAGTTTTGTGGCACTGTAAAGAAAGTGCAGTGCATGTACTTTCAAAGGATATAGTTCACTTAGTCAGGTACATTAATTGGTATTTCAATGAAGAGGTGAATATATGCCATGGGTACAGAGAAGAGAAGAGATGTAGATCAGCATGGACAGAAGCTGCCTTGAAGACTGATTTCTAAAGTGACTTTTGGCTGTATAATTTATTTGAGGATGTTTTTGTAATAGGATGTTCTGCTGTGATCTCTTTCCCTTTTTCTTCCAGTATATTGGCAGCCTAGATGTACCCAGACCAAACAGCAGGGTAGAGATTGTGACTGCTATGAGACGCATTCGGGTAAGTAATGACACTGTTTTGATTACAGCCTCTTCTGTATCTCTCAAACAAAGTGGGGTGCCTGGTTCATGATATCTTTTTAGATGGTGTGGCAAGCATGAATGCTCCTTTCTTTCTCTTCTTCTTCGTGGTCTCTGTGACTCACATAATTGGGTATTCTTCCACCTGCACAGGACACCTTGGCATCTTCTAGAATAGCTAGGCAAGATTTTTGGCAGTATCTCCACCCACCCATAGCTCTAGCCCCACTGTTCCTGCTCATTTGCCTCAGTTCCTTTTCATCCGCTGCATGAGCAGCATCCAGGAACCTCTCTAGCAATCTTTCCTCATAAATGTAATGGTTATTTTCTTGACTTGGCTACATTATGACAATTCTGCTTCTCCTCAGTTTTTGGCATAATTTTGATTTTCTGGTAAGGATTCGGCTTGTGTTTTACTATTCTCAGCTTGGTTTGGTATTCTTCTGGTAACTAACTTGGCTTGTTAACTGCATGTCTTCTGCTCCCTCTCTGTAATGGTGTCCTCCACTTCTTTTTAGAGATGTGAAGACTATGAAACTAAATTAATGGGTGAGATGCCCATTCACTCTGTTTGTTTTGCCTCAGTGAGGCTCATAATACGGGATCTTGCACTCACTGCGAGCATTTACCTGACAAGTATGGAAGGATAGAGAATCCTGTTTGAAAGACTTGTTATATGAGGAAGCCTTAAAATTGCCTCAGCCAGCATTGGCTATGGTTTCCCACCATGAGCAGCTCCCATATTGTCTGCGGCCCATTTCTCTCAGAAGTAGCTGATTGAAACTGAGACTCTTGGTTTTGAGTGGGTACAGTGTCTACTGTTTCAAGAGTGACTCTGGAATGTACTTCTTCTTGTCAAGTTGTTCTCCTGACTCCCAGTTTCTCTTTTCTACTTGAATCTTTTCCCTTGAAACTCTCAGGAAAGAGGAAAAAGCCTAAAAAGAGAAAGCATTCTAAACATTCTGATGCCATTATGCCAAACTAGCACAATCTACTTCAATCTTCTGAACCACATAATTTAGATCTGTTGATAACTGTCTTCATCGACAGCTGTACACCACTCCTTTCCAACTGAATCTCTGTGAATTGTGCAGGTTCAAGTCAGTTGGACATCTGAATGTGCATTTACAGTGTTTCCATAGTGGGCATGTTCAGATTGTTATCAAGTTTGGTTCTAATAAAATTTTGGGTGCATGCGGTCTGTACTATGACCTCATAGAGGATCCACCATTAAGCCAAAGGCAAGGAGACCATGTAGGCAACTCACCTTGCAAAGTCAGAGTCCCTATAAAAAGATGGAATTGGAAATTCTCCTCAGGAAGTTTGGGAGTCACCAAACCAGAATCACCACTGCTTACCCAAGTAAGACAATAGACTCAGCCTCACACCTGATGAACCCAGTGATCAGCTTAATGACTCAGTAATCAAGTCGGATGTCCCTCCGAATTGTGTCCAGACCTAAATGCATTGTGCAACACATTACTTGCTCTTGGCTTAACAAAGTCCAAGCGATCAACACCTTTGTCTAGCAAGTCCCCCTAGCCTCCAGCTACGTTTTGCACTATAAGAACCCTGGGTTTTTGGACCCTCCTTGTGCTATCACCAGGTTGCAATCTGGTCCACGCCAGTTTGAACTCTGATCTTAGCTCCCGCGGCCCTCTCCCCTGCGTTCCTGCGGCCGTGATCCACTGTACATCCAAGCTTCATCAGACTTCCCGGAGAAGACTTCCAAGGTAGTATTCCCTAGTGGTTCCTCTCTTTCTCAAACCTATCCCCCTAACTCACCCATCCCCTGCTGTAGCATTGGATGTATGTGTGTGTGTGTGCGCTCCCCTTTTGCTGTGTGGTTTTCCCTGTGCTTTAATAAATGTTACCCTTTTAATTGGTATCAGCATCTCTTTCTCTTGGGGCTTGCTGGCGACCTCTGGTATACACTGTTGGGACCCGATTCCGGCACGTGGTTTTGTTAGGGCCTCCTCTCAGCTATATTTGAGCTAATTAAAATTCCCCTAAGCGAGAGACTTCCTAACAAGATCCTCCTGTGCATCATGCTATATAGTTACTTAATTGCTTGGAAGTCAAGTGAGAATTCCGTTGCCACCATGTTGAGATATTGTTTGTTACTCCATGACCTACTCTTCCCAATCTCCTGCTCCTGAGTATCGATGAAGATAAGTTTTGTCGCATGAATCCAAGCACAAATTCAGGGGTGATTCTCAATAGTGTGATGCTTTCAGAGACTGTCAAAGCCACCAATCTGTGCAAGACAAACATTATTCAACTCACCATCATCAGTCTTGAGATGACTTCTATGGTAGACACCAGGATCCTTATTTTGTAGATTCTGGTTACCTCTACGGTGTTTCTTATTGCTGCATGTCCACGAACGTGTACAACCGCTCCTTCCATGGCAGTCTCCTATTCCATGGCAGTCTCTTATTCTTCAGTCTGCCTATGTTGCACATGTGTGCATCAATGGTGTGTGAACCATGTGACGGTTCTCTACAGCCCTCCTCCACTCCAGCCCTCCTCTTTTGAGACCACCTTTTTATCTAAAAAAACAAAGCCTTGCTGCCATCGGGATGTTGCTGGGAGATTCCATTTATACCTGCCCTTGCCAATTTAGGAACAGACTAGCTAAGACGAGGCACATGAAAAGGAGTGAAAGGAGAGAGAGTATTTTAAAGAAAAACTTTATTCTAACTAAAGGAATTCTAGAGAAAAATGATATTACTACATGCAGGAACAACTTGTCCTATAGGCACAAACAGAAAGTGTAAGTTACAGAATACAATAATTTCAGCCAAACCAGTAAAATAAAAAAATCCTAACACCACTGTATGCCTTCTTACTCTTATTCTTCTTCCAGGCCTTACTTTAGGTGGCAATGATCATCCTCTGGCCAGAGACAATTCTTCAACATGACTTCTGCTTCATGGTATCAGTACTCTTCAGAGTCCACCACCTTTTCTTAGAAGCCCCGCTCCTCTTCATTGAAACACTGTTTGCTTTTAAGGAAAAAGAGCCAGGACCAGGAGAAGAGGCTTCTCTTCCCCTCTTCTTCCCATACGATTTCCAACCTTTGGCGATAGGCTGGCCCAATACCAACATGATCGGGCTGTAATTACCATCGACACCAACACTGTCTACAAGGGGTATGTCATTGAGTTGGAGAGGTATCCCCTGACAGGGATAATCAACGTAATTCCCCTTTCTTATATTCTCTGTGACAAGGTTTCTACTTTGCTGTACAAAGGTGCTATTGAACCTGTCCCTCTGACAGTGATCCATTGGGAGTTCTTCCAATATTTCATCATCAGTAAAGAGGAGGGAGTCTTCAATCCATCCTGGACCTTAAAGATGTCAATGCCTACATTCCATACAGGGGCTTAGGGATGGTTATACAGTGGGCCCTCCCCTTACGTGGGTATCCGTTCTGGATCCCTCCACATAAGGAGAAAACCGCATGTGCTGGAGCTCCATTAGAAGTAATGGGGCTTGTGTCCGTGGCGCGCGGCACGTGCGTACCTCATTATTTCTTGCAGGGTGCACGAGGGGCTTTTCCAGCGTGGCTTTCAGAGTATGCTGAAAGACATGGGTTCAGTGTACATTCATCCATCTTTCCCCTGTTGCAAAGAGGACTGGTTCACAACAGTTAATCTCAGGGATGCCTGTTTCCATATTGGGATTTGACTGTCACACCAATGCTTGCTATCATTTTTGTAGGAACAGTACTGAGAACTTCCAATTTCACATGCTTCCCTTTAGTCTTTCCATGGCAGCCAAGCATTCACAAAGTGTATGGCTGTGGTTGCTGCCTGGTTGAGACAGAAGGGGATTGTCATTTTCCTATATACAGATGCCTGACTCTTGATAGCCAAATTACATCACCAACTCATTGGAC
Organism: Sceloporus occidentalis; assembly: GCA_023333645.1. Taxonomy (NCBI): domain Eukaryota; kingdom Metazoa; phylum Chordata; class Lepidosauria; order Squamata; family Phrynosomatidae; genus Sceloporus; species Sceloporus occidentalis. The sequence continues at coordinate 125,006,676 of JALMGF010000003.1, forward strand.
ATATCACATATTCCCTTGACCTTCTCAACTCTCTTGGCCTCATTGTCAACTGTGAGAAGTCCTGCCTCAAAACCAGCTCAGAGGGTGAAGTTAATCAGAGCAATCCTAGGCTCTCTTTTGTCTGCAGCTTAACTCTCAGAGGATTTCATACTCTGGTATGGACAATTTGAAGGTAGGGTTGCTCCCATAGTTTGCTACCACAGCTAATCTAGGTTCTCCTCAGCCACGTGGATTCTACCACTGCAATCATACCACTGATCTGTCTTCCATTCTGAACACTGCAATTTTAGTTCCCCATTGTGTGCAATCCACTGGATTCAGTATGCCTTGGTATGTCCTCTGATCTCTGAATTGGTGGCTTGACCATTATAATTTTGGGGCAAGGATGCCTTTTCTCCCCACCTTAGCCACACCTATCAGTCATGAGGGATATTTCACTGGAGGGGTGGGGTGCCCACTTGAATGGTATCTCCATCAAGAACAAGTTGTTGAGCAAAGAAGCCACTCACCACATCAATGTCCTCAATATGGCAGCAGTGAAAAAAAGCCCTTCAACCTTTTGAATCCTTCCTGTGAAGAAACACCATTCAGGCCATTACCAAAAACACCACAGTGATGTATTACTTGAACAAGCAGGGAGGAACAATAAAGTGCAACATATTGCTCTAGCTGACATTGCAAATCTGGGATGGATGCATTTGAGGGAAATCTTCTTGTTAGCAATACCTGTGCCAGGAGAAAAGAGCACTCTGTCAGATGAACTCAGCAGATCCTTGAATTTGTGCCATAAATGGATGCTCCATCATGACACTCTTCATCGAATCTTTCATCAATGGAGCACCACACAGATCAGTTTCTTTGCAAACGTTGGCCTGTTACAGACAGGCCAAAATAAGTCTGCTTCGAGTCACTTTGGAGGTATGGTATTTCAATGATGCATGCGTCCTAAGAGTCCAAAAGCCGCACCAAAGCCACGCTCCAGTCCTAAGTTCCAGCTGCTTTGGAGGTGCATTGTGTAAATACCACACCTCAAAAGTGCCAGAAAGCCACTTCATTTTGACTGTCTGTTTCATCCTTAATTGTGTGTGTGTGTGTGTGTGTGTGTGTATTGACTCAAGTACAGTCCTCCCTCCTCATATGTGAGGGATCCGTTCTGACTCTCCATGTATGGGGAAAAGGGCGTATGCTCAAGCCCTATAGAAAATAATAGGGCGCATGTTCGCAGTGGCGCATGGGACGCGAGTACGCACCCCATTATTTCTGCTGGGGCTTGCCTTCCACATAAGCTCAAAGCCACAGAAGGCAAGCCCACCTATAAGGAGGGCCAACTGTATATATGAGATCTTGGTAACCCTTTATAGTTTGAGACTGCGTCTGCACTGCAAAAATAATCCAGTTTGACACCACTTTAATTGCCATGGTTCAATACTATGGAATTCTGGGAACTGTGGTTTGTTGTGGCTCTATGACTGAGAAGGCTAAACATTTCACAAAATGACAGTTCCCAGAATTCCATAGCATTGAATTATGCCAGTTAAAGTGATTTCAAACTCTGTTATTTCTGCTGTACAAACGTAGCCTATGTAAAAAAAAAAAGAAAGAGTGGGAAACAGTGCAGTTACTGGATTTGACGTTTAAACATGAATTCTTTCTTATTGAATAGGAAGACTTGTTAGCATAATTGGAAGTTAATTAGAGAGAAATAATACTATGGTATAATTACTGAATGAAGTCAGGTAAGTGCTGGAAGTCATTGGGGTAAGATAAGGGAGGGAGAGAAGGGGTGCTGGGGTGGTTATACTGTATGTTGTTATTCTCATTTGTTTATGCTTGTTCTTCTCATTTTCTTTTTTCTTTCTGGTTTTTTTTGTGTGTGTGTGTGTGTGTGTGTATATGTGTGTTGTGATTAGTTGTCTGTTGGGGTTTTCTTTTATTTCTTTTTTCTATCATTGAATAATAATAATAATAATAATAATAATAGGATTTATTTATATACCGCCCAATCAAAAGTTATTTTAAAAATAATAATAAATATATGAATCAGTCTTTTTTAAAAGCTCTTGATGTGGTACATCCTTCCATCTTTTCTCTCACTCACCAGTTTATGACACGGAGTCTAGTTTGGACTGATAATAATTTAGAGGACATGTTGGTGTTCAACTAGTAGACCTTCTATATTTAAAAACTCTTCTAATATCCTATCAAAACCCTGCTTTGGGCCTTTCTACCTTATGATTCTAAGTCCAGAAAGAGTTAGGGACTCTTCCAGTACTACCCAGAACTGGCTTATTATTACTTTGTTGCTTCAAGATGGAATTCAGAGCAATAGGTTGTGGCAGGAATCTGAGGAATTCTCATTATTCTGCTTTCCTTCATTCCTACATGACTGACTAGGAATGGGGGAGGATACCACTAGTGCTTATCTGAGCTGTCAAACACTTTGGGCAAACAGGGCTTAATTTCCATGGAAGGAGGAAAGATTTAAACATGACTAAGCACTGCTGGTCCTGCTCTGAATACAGATTGTATGTGCTCCTAAATTGTTCCCAATACTGAAATTTACAAACAGTAGAAGCAGGTTCTAACACAATGAAACACCTGAGTCAAGTTTGGAGCCCCAATTAGAAAGATGAGCAGAAGTTTGAAATTGCTTCCTTCCATACATTTCTTTCCCTGGGAGACTACATCATAACTGAAATACAATAGCCTCCTCTACTAAGAATAAGCTTAGGTACAGTGGTGTGGCTAAACTGAATGTACCTTCTACCTTGCTCATTCATACCTCTGGCTTCCTGTCATTCCTCTGCCACCTTCCTGGTCTTGTATTTTAGATTAAAGCTCCTTGAGGTGAGAACTTAAGATGAGAAATTACTTCTGACAGTTCTTTCAGTAACCTTGGATGTATATCATCTGGTCCTGGAGACTTCATTTAGAGTAGTTAGGAATTCCTCTACTACCTCTTTGGCTATTCTTTGCTGCATTTCCCCAACAGCATCATCTGCTCCATTTTCCCTAGTTTGAAAGCTGCTCTTTTTAGAAACGACTGAGGGAAAGAAGGTGTTGAGTACTTCTGTCTTTTTTCTGTCCACTGTTAGCATTTTGCTGTCCTCTCCACACAGCAGCACTACCATTCCTTGTTCTTCCTTTTGTTATAGACATAACCAAAAAAGCCCTTTTTATTTTTTTTAACCTCTCTAGCAAGCCTGACCTCATGTTGTGCTTTAGCTTTTCAGACATTCTCACTGTACAAGCTTGCTATTTACAGTTGGCCCATCCTTTACATGGGCTTGCCTTCCGTGGACTTGAAATCACGGGGAAGGCAAGCCCCAATAGAAACAATGGCATGCGCCCCATTATCCTTAATAGGATTTGATCATATGCTTAATTCCCCTTATGCGGGATGCGTGTGTGTCTGAAATGGATCCCCCGCATAAGGGGCAGGCCGACTGTATTTGAATTATTTTTTGGCGATTTCCTGCTTTTTCCATTTTTATATTGTTAAATTTATTTATATCCCACTCTTCTCCCAAGACTCGGACTCGGTCACTTACGGCATTAAAAAAACAATACAGTTAAAAACATACAAAAAATGTACATGTCCCTTTTGCATCTTAGCTCAGTTGAAAGATCTTTAGTCATCCATCCTGGTTTCTTTAGACAATTACCATTTTCCCTCCTTGCTGGAACTGTTTGAAATTGTGCCTTCAAATTCTCACTTTTAAGGGCTCATTCACACTATGAAATAACCTGGTGTGGAAACTGTTATTTCCAGGTTGTTCATAGTGCACTCAGTATAATTTTTGAGGGGGGTGGGGGTGGCAAAAAAAACACATAGTCCTGTACTTTGAATCCAGGACTTTTACCGCATCTTTTTTAAAGAGCCACAAATGAGAACGCACTGTTGATTCCATTTGGAGCATTCAGGAAGGGAGGGGTTATGTGCAGAGGAACAGATATACACATCCCACTGGTCTTGCCCTGCCAGCAAAGCACCATTGTTTTTCCCTCTTGGCACTCTGTGGGGGTGAAGAAACTGACTCCATAAATGCAGTGGATTCAAACTTCCCACACTTCAGAAAGTGGTCTCTTTAAAGTGCTGCCTGGCTCCCCCCCCCCCCCTCTTCTGCAGTGAATTAGTCCCCTTATCTGCATTCCCAGAGTTCACAAAAGCTGGGGAGGGGGTTCTCTTGGAAACATGATGAGGTGATGGGCTTTAAAAAAAATGACAGCTTATGTGTACTGTTGCTTTTGCATGGCTGCCATTCTCTATCAGTATGAAAGTATCTTGAAATACTGATGTAAGCGGCATGAAGAACATGAACATCATTTGATTGACATTTAAAAAAACAAAACCCGAAAATGATCGAACGCATTTGAAATAGAGGCTCCATCTCTCATGAACTTCTTTATTAGTATTTCTGACCATGGAATGACTGCCAGTATTTCCCTAAGTTTACTGAAATCAGATTTCTTAAAATCAAGAGTGCATATTTGAATATGTTTGGCTTTCCCTTTCCACTGTATAACATACTGTTCACTTCAGCCTAAGGATCCTGCCACTTCCACCCCATTTACTAAATTATCACTTTGGGTTAGGATCAGATCTAAAATAGCTGATTCCGTTTCCTCTTCCATCTTCTGCACAACTTGTCTGCAAGACAAGTGAGAAATATGCTGGACTTTCACATTTTTGGCAGAGTTTGACAACATCTTTATCAACAACTTGGATGAAGGAATAGAGGGCATGTTTATGAAATTTGTAGATGACACCAAATTAGGAAGGGTAGTTAATACCCTAGAGGATAGGATCAGAATTCAAAATGACTTTTAACAGATTAGAAAGTTGGGTCATAACTAAGAAAATGAATTTCAGCAGAGGGAAATGTAAAGTACTACTCTTAAGTGCAAAAAATAAAATGCACAGATACAGAAAATCTGGTTTGAAGTATCAAATGGTTCTAGGAGTCCATGTAGATCACATGTTGAACATGAGTTAACAGTGTGATGCAGCAGGTAAAAAATCCAATGTTAGTCTAGGCTGCATCAATGGAAGTATAGTGTATAGATTAAAGGAAGTATTTGTACTACTCTATTCTGCTTTGATTAGGAATACTAGAATACTGTGTCCAGTTCTGGGCACCACAATTCAAAACAGACATTGACAAGCTGGAGCATCTCCAGAGGAGGGTGACCAAAATGGGGATAGGTCTGGAAACCATGTCATATGAGGAGTGACTTAGGGATCTGGGTATGTTTAGCCTGGAAAAGAGATAATTAAGAGGTGATATGAAAGCCCAATTTAAATATTTGAAAGGATGCCATATGCAAGATGGAGCATGTTTTTCCCCTTGCAGCTTCAGAGACAAGGACCTGAAGTAATGCTTTCAAACTACATCAAAAGAGATTCTATCTCAAGATTAGGAAGAGCTTCCTAACAGTGGAAGACGCTGCCTTGAATTGTGGTGGAGCATTCTTCTTTGGAGATCATTAAACAGAGGCTGGATCTGTCAGGGGTACTTTGATTATGTATTCTTGCATGGCCAGGGGTTGGACTAGATGGCCCTTGTGGTCTTTTCCAACAAGATTGTGAGTTCAATCCCTGCCAGGGGCTCAGGTCAACTCAGCCTAGCATCTTTCCAAGGTCACTAAAATGAGTACCAAGCTTGTTGGAGGCAATTAGCTTACAGTTGTAAACTACTTAGAGACTGCTTATGCGGTATATAAATCAAGCTACTATTGCTGTTTCTATAGATTCTGTGATTCCAACAAATATCAGAATAGCTATAATAGAAATTCACCATTATTATTACATTTTTCCTTTCTGAATGTGTGGTCATCTGTTCTAGGAAGGCATCATCTAAATCCACAGTTTGGCTTGGATGTCTGTAGTAGACCCCCCAACTACCACATCCTTCTTGTTTCTCTCCCCCTTAATTTTTACTCAGAAGCTCCCAACATGGCTTCCAGGATTTAAATTATGGATCTGTTCACAGATGTACGCATCCTTAATATACATGCTGCTACTCCTCCTTTCCTGTTTGGTCTGTTTCTCCTGAATAGCTTATACCCCTGTATTACTACATTCTAATTATGAGACTCATCCGTCCAAGTTTCATTGATGCCTACTATATCTTATTTGCTTTGCTGTGCTAAGTGTTCAGTTTCATCCTGTTTATTTCCCATGCTCTGTGCATGAATATAGGTACAAAACACACTGAGGAAATAATCCAGTTTGAGACCACTTTAATGGCCCTGGCTGAATGCTAGGGAATTCTGGGAACTATAGTTTTGTAGGAGATTTAGCTATCTCTGTCAGAGAGCTTTGGTGCCACAATAAACTACAATCCCCAGGATTCCATAGCACTGAGCCAAGGCTATTAAAGCAGTCTCAAACTAGATTATTTCTGCAATGTGTTTTGGACCATAAAAACATCTAAAACCATGGGCTATTCTCCCTGTCTGCGTTTTAAAGGTTTCTTTCCTTCTCACGCTTGTATTCGTGCTATTTGCCTAGCTATCTGTATAACATTTGGGCCAATAACTCCAGCACTTGATGAACTCCTGCTCTTAGGAATACTGTCTGCCTTCCCCACACAGAATCATAGAATCATAGAATCGTAGAGTTGGAAGAGACCACAAGGGCCATCCAATACAACTCCTGCCATGCAGGAAATCAGAATCAAAGCATTCCCGACAGATGGCCATCCAGCCTCTGCTTGAAGACCTCCAAGGAAGGAGACTCCACTACACTCCGAGGGAGTTTGTTCCCCTGTCAAACAGCCCTTACTGTCAGAAAGTTCCTCCTAATGTTGAGGTGGAATCTCTTTTCCTGCAGTTTGCATCCATTGCTCCGGGTCCTAGTCTCTGGAGCAGCAGAAAACAAGCTTGCTCCCTCCTCAATATGACATCCCTTCAAATATTTAAACAGGGCTATCATATCACCTCTTAACCTTCTCTTCTCTAGGCTCAACATCCCCAGCTCCCTAAGTCGTTCCTTGTAGGGCATGGTTTCCAGACCTTTCACCATTTTACTTTGGACACGCTCCAGTTTCTCAATGTCTTTTTTTAGTTGTGCCCAGAACTGGACACAATATTTCAGGTGGGGCCTGACTAGAGCAGAATATAGTGGCACTATGACTTCCCTTGATCTAGACACTATACTTCTATTGATGCAGCCTAAAATCGCATTGGCCTTGTTAGCTGCTGCATCGCATTAACTCAATTTAAAGCCCATCCAGATATTTCTAGCAAAGACATTCCTGCCAATTGCTGTGAGGTGCAACCCATTCCATGCCAAAGAAGCTATGGCCCATTCTGGTCTGTCTCTAGTCGTTCTTTTGGGGTTTCCTTGCTGAGGAACAGAACAGAGGGAATCAGGAGAAGCTGAAAAAAGCCACAATCCACTTTGTTTTCTCCACGTGCCGGCAACACCTTGAGGGCTTTGTCTGTCTGTGGAGAACCTAAAAGAAGCACTCAGTCCCATTACTCTCTTTGGCAACCTTTTGCAATGCCTGGGGTCCAAGGTGACACTAGCACTTTTGCCTATTTGCAAAATTGATCTGAGGAGCACAATGTTGAGCCCCAAAGGTCTACCCTCGAGTTATCCATAGTCATATCAAATTCAGAATTTTGACTTCAAAAGCTGCCCTTGACTGACACACAAGCTCAGTGTACTGTATACATGAGTATATATGGTAAATAATAATAATAATAATAATAATAATAATAATAATACACAAGAAAGGAGTTCTGTCATGTTTCTTGTTGACTGTTTTGCATTTCTCACACAATCTTTATAGAACTGGAAACACTACACATCAGCAGTGCCAACTTCAATACTGTTTGTGTGCATGCTGTGCCCTGAAAAAATATTGGCAGCAACAATGTGTGATAAGAGCCTTTGGCACTTCAGCCTTGGATTTTCCCAGAACCACAGGCAGAACTCCCTGTGTCTGGGGTTATAATTTCAGTTTTAACAGGCCCTTGGCATTCACTTCCACAAATGCCTCTAAAGATAAAAATGTTTTCTTTCTGCTGACTTCAGAAATAAGTACAGTGACATATCTAATATATTTGACACCTAGTACCAATCATTTTTTAACATCCTTTAAACAGGCTGGATGGCCATCTCTCGGGGATGGTTTGATTGAGAGTTCCTGCATAGCAGGGTGTTGGACTGGATGGCCCTTGTGGTATCTTCCAACTCTACAGTTCTATGATTCTATCCCCCTCTTCTTTCAACAGCCTTTTCCTGATCTGATAGAGCTGCTGGCAGGACATGAAAGGATGGCTACTTGGCCAGCAAAGCCATCAGATGTGGAAGTCATCCCTTCCCAACAGTGGTGGCTGGTTAGCTTGCTAAAACAATTGAAGTGTTTTAGTGATAATCATCACTATTATTACTGATCACGCCCCCCCCCCCCTTTCATTAAGGCGGCTGAATACTGTTTAAGGCCAAGATGGGATAATGGAGATAATTGCCCCTTTCAGTCCATTCACTTTTCTTTACAAACACAATTATTTCAGGAAAAGGATCATTTGATTTTATATTGCACTAAATACAGTGGTCCCTTGCCTTACGCTGGGATCTGTTCCGGACCCCGCCACGTAAGGCAAGTTCCACCTATGCTCGAGTCTCATTGAGGATAATGGAGCTTGTGCACACGACGGTGGGTAGTGGTGTGCATGCTGCGGGCACACGCGCCATTCATTGAATCGCGCAGGGCTTCCAATATAAGCTGGAAGCCGCATAAAAAGTGCCCGCCTATGACGCGAGCGTACTGTAACACCAAACCATCTCAAATTGCCAGTCACTGAAAGTCCCCCCCCCCCCCCCGAATAAAATTGAAGGAGTCCTGTGTCTCTCTCATGCCTCTCCCATTCTTTAAGGCAGAGTTTGCAGTTCAGGACCAAATCTGAGTTTGTGTGCGTGGTACTTCTTCACTACCAAGGAAGTGAGAAAAGGGACACAAAATTTCCCACCCCAAAAATGCCCTTGGGGAGCCCCATATGCTAACTAAAGACATGTTTCCAGGATGGAAATTAGTGCCCAGTTGCCAGGGCCCTATTAAAACTTGGACAGGAGGGGGGGGGGAGCCAAAAAGATGCCAGAGCATCCATGCATGGCTTCTTTGCCACCAGTCCAGCCCTGCTGCTCCTGTTTGATGCTTTTGTTACTCTTTGTTTGCTTGGCTCATATGGGCCAAGAAAGGCAGAAAGAGACCCTTACATGTGATGATTGCACATACCACTGCAATCTGGTATTGCTAGTTGGCTTCTTTGTGCAGGGGCCTAGTCAGGTTTCTCTGCCAAGTGGGCCTTGCTCTCCCTCTGAACTAGAGGAGAAGGTGGATGGATTTGGCTGAATTTTCTGTGCAGGTCTGCCACAGGAAAGATCCTTCCTTCCTCCCTCCCTCCCTCCCTCCCTCCCTTCTTTCCTTCCTTCCTTCATTCTTAGTTCTCTGGGTGCTTGCAGCTCTTTCCTCTTGGAAGGGTAACAACCAGTGCACTCTGAGGTGGGCTATTGTTGCCACCCCACAGCCTTTCTGAGTCTGGCGGAGCTGCTGGCTGGGCGGTAAAGAAAGTAGGTTTGCTTCCCTGCCCGGCTAGCAAGCCACCAGATGCAGAAAACACCCCTTGGCATCAGCAGCCACTGGTGGGAGTGTGCTGCTTCTACCACAATGCAGCCTTTCCTGGTCTGGAGGAGTTGCTGCCTGGGTGGGAAAGGAAGAAGACTTGCTTTCTTTCCTAGCTAGCAAAGCCACCTATAAGCACCCCTTTCCTCTAAGGTGTTCAGTCCACATACCCTTCACCCCACTAGTAATGCCCCTGAATAACTGTAGTATTTGGGTAAGGGCCTGTTGAAATTGAAATCCTGGTGTGTTTCCTTCCCTAATCTGTGTTTTCTCTAACAACATATGGCCATATATGGTTTTTGGATAAGCCCCTAGGAAGTTGATTGATAGTGACAAATTATGACTAACCAGTGTCCAGAATAATAATAATAATAAACCATTTATTTATATACCACTTTTCCTGGAGATCAAAGTGGTTTACAGCAAGTAAAATTATGACCGAAGCCATAATACAATGTAAAAACAGTTAGAAATACAATTACAATCACAGTTACAATATTAACAATTCAATAAAATCATCTCAGAATAACACAGTTAGATAAAATTACTAGATAGGGGAGTACAATCTCAGAGAGAATTGGGAGGGTAGGCTTGTTGGAAGAGGTAGGTTTTTAATGCTCTTTTGAAGGCTTCCAATGACCCGCTGAGGCAGATATCTTCTGGGAGTCCGTTCCAGAGAATGGGTGCCATAGCAGTATAAGCCCTCTGCTGGGTTGTCACCAGTCTCACCTTAGGGTGTTCGAGTAATAGTTTCCCCGTAGTTCTAAGGGTGTGGGGCGGATTGTGTGGGGAGAGGCGTTCCCTCAAGTAACTCGGGCCCAAGCCATTTATGGCTTTAAAGGTAATAACCAACACTGTATTGGGACAGGAAGCGAATTGGCAGCCAGTGGAGAGATTTTAACACGGGTGTTATATGATCTGATCTAGATGTTCCCGTGATCAATCTGGCTGTAGCATTTTGAACCAATTGAAGCTTCCGAACCTCATACAAAGGTAGCCCCATGTAGAGCGCATTACAGAAATCCAAACGAGAGGTTACCAGTGCATGTACTACAATTTCTAGGTCCCTTCGATCCAGACAGGGACGCAGCTGGCGTATCAGCCGAAGCTGGTACCAAGCACTCCTGGCCATCGCATCTACTTGAGATGATAACTGTAGAGATGGATCCAGGAGTACTCCCAAACTACGAACTTTGTCCTTTAGGGGAAGTGTAACCCCGTCCAGGACAGGATGACAAACTTCCCTACCTGGATTCGAGGGACCTATCATGAGTACCTCTGTTTTCTTTGGATTCAGCCTGAGTTTGTTTTTCTTCATCCAGTGTTTGGGTTCCTTGTCTAGAAAGGTCATAGTCTCCTAACCCAGGAATAGGAAGGAATAGAATGTTTCCCATATTCAGCCTGCATATTTAAGTTGGAGATTTGTTATTGTTTTTGTTATTTCAGGTGTTACTAGTAAAACCTTTGCCAGCAATGTATAGATCAGGAGTGTGTAACTTTAATAGGCCTTGGAGACCTGCTGCGCATCTGTGGAAGTTCAGTGGCAAACCACAACAGTCCTTTAAACCAACAGGAAAACAATTTAATATTAAAGCAGAAGATGGTGGGGTTCCAGTAGGGAAGCATGCATGCACTGCCAGCTAACCTGGCCACTGAGTGATGTGTGAAGCTGTTATCAGTCCAAGGGTTCCAGACAAATTTTGTTATTGCATCTTTGCATTACTTTGTCAGAATTTTGTGATTTGGGGTTTCTTATCTTCTTTTGTAACCCTGCCATGTTTTCTCACCATGTCTTCTGCCATTTTTTTACTACACAAAATAGCTGCACAAGTTCTTTATTATTATTATTATTATTATTATTATTATTATTATTGGTAACCCTAAGAGTTCTCCATATGGTAGAAGTCTGTTTTCTGTTTATGCTTCTTTTCATTTGAAGGTGTTTACTTACGAGGGTCATTCAATAAATACTTAGCCTACAAAAGAAAAACGAAAATTTTGGAGAAGTGGCGATTTATTTTTCAACATAGTCTCCATTTAGCTCAATACATTTGGCCCAGTGATGTGCCAACTTTTTTAACCCGTCCGAAAAATACGTTTTTCCGAGGTCTGCAAAATAGGCCTCCGTGGCGACGATGACCTCCTCATTTGACCCAAATCTATTCCGGGCGAGTGACTTTTTCAGGTTTGGAAACAAAAAGAAATCACAGGGGGCCAAATCTGGGGAATACAGTCAATGGGGCAGCAATCCGTAGCCCAATTCGACCAATTTGGCCATGACCGTGGAGGTGTGAGCCAGCGCGTTGTCGTAGTGGAACAGCACCCATCGCGCCGACAGCTTTCTCATGCCCAGTTCTTCGTGTAAAATATGATGCACCATTCCTTCTGCGATTCCTACAGTCTCAGCTATCTCGCGAACCTTCAATCAGCGGTCTGCCAACATGAGATCGTGGATTTTTTTTTACGTTTTCCTCCGTAGTAGCTGTTTTTGAGGCACCTGGGCGTGGCTCATCAAAAACCGACGTGCGGCCATGAACAAACTCATTGAACCAATTCTTGACGGTCGCCATTGAAGGAGAAGAGTCACTATACACAGCATCCAAGCGCTCTTTGATTTCGCTGCGCTTTTTCCCTTCCAAAAACAAGAATTGAATCACCGAATGATATTGCTCTTTTTCCATTTTTGTAAAACCGACCAACACGCTCGCTTCCAAAGGCTATCAAAACAAAACAAATGAAGGGAATTGACTGAAACTTTGACAGTAGGCTTCTAAAATAATGTACTGCACAATGGTAAAACTCTTTTGTAACAGCAGCGCCATCGGGCGGTGAGGCTAAGTACTTGTTGAGTGACCCTCATATTCAGTGGAACAGTTCCCTATTCCTTTCTTCTCTGAAGTTGTTTTCTGTGTCTTATTACTCCAAGCTCCTGTGAAGGAGCTTCTGGAATTTGCCAGGAATTTCTGTAATTACAGCTGCATGTAAAGCCCTTTCACCTTTGCCTGCACTGATCTTTTCTAATCTGCAGTCGAGAAGCTCAGTATGTTATCTGAGATGTAATGCGTTTCTTGGACCAACTTGAATTCCATTTACTGAACCCCCATCAGGTGATACTCAACCAACAGAAAGACTTCCTCTTGATTCAATGACAGGGAATGCTGTCTACTTTTCCTGGTGATATTATAGCTCTGCTCATTCATTTCATCTCATACTGAAATATGTGTTTATTGTTGGCTCACAGTCCAGAGGCAACTACAAGGAATCAGGAAGAAGGTTGAGATACAGATCTGACATTTATGTTTAATTTCACATGCAGTGAGCTCAGTTCTCCAAGTGCTCCATCCTAGGAGGAATTAGTAGGCTTGGGTAAAGATTTGGAGAAGTACAAAAGACTCTAGCACGAGAATCATTCCAAAAAAGGTTTGATGAACATACCCAGTGCCTGTGGAATGCTGGCCGGCTTGTAGAATTGGGGGGTGGGGAAGAGAAAACAACAGGAATTGTGGAATGGAATTCAGTAGCCTGAGAAAGGACATGGCTGGCTGAAAAGCTGTTTAGGGGCATCACTCCGCACTTCTACAACTTGTTGCAAGTCCCAGATGTATTATTTTTAAATGAAAATATATTTTGTTTTCAAATACGAATTACCAGATTTTATGGCCACCCGCCAATCATCCGTTGCATTCAGGCTTCATATGTGGAGAAGGGAAAGGAAAGGAGAGATAGGGAAAGAGAGAGAAAAAGAAAAGGACATGTAAAATAGTTATTCATTGATTTATGTAGTGTGATTTCCCCCCCCCTCGTTTTTCAGAAATAGCTATCACATACACAGGTCTTCATTCTGCCTATAATTAAAGAAAGTTGTGCCCGCTTCCTTGAAATTTCCATTTCTAACTTTAATTTTGTATAAAATTCCTTTTCATAAACTGGTAAAGTTAGATGATCTTCCAAAGACTGATATTGGGATATTCCTGGATTTCCAGTTTTACAAGATCTCCCATTTTGCAATTTTGTTTAGCCATGAGTGTGGCTCTGGCAAGCTAATTTGCCTTTCAAACCATGCTATGAATTAAGCAAGAGGTGAGGGAAAACAACTTTGGCTCCATACCAGTCTAGATGTGAGCAAAGAGCTATTACACACACACACACACACACACACACACACACACACACACACACACACACACTCTTCTCCCCAAGGTGAGCAACAAGAGTCTGGATCTTCCTTTCCCTTTAAAGCCACTTCAGTTGGAGACTATGGCCTGTTACAGACAGCCAAAAATAAAGCTGCTTCGAGGCACAGTGGAGATATGGTGTTTCAATGATGCATGCGTCCTAAGAGTTCAGAAGTCGCACCAAAGCCACGCTCCAGCCCTAAGGAGCTATTTCCCGCCTCTCCCAATGGCTCGAGGTGGGGTTACAACCATAAAACAACAATGCTATCTAAATTACATGCAGTAAAACAGTATATCACTTAAAAATACAATTCAAGACATCTAAAATACTCAATTACAGCCAGAAGTGGGATTTTTCCTTAAGTTCTTCACAGAAGATCGGGTGGGTAGGCTCGCTGGAAGAGATCCGTCTTAATAGGTCATCCACCCCCGAGGGGGGGGGGCTGGATACCGCCCTTCAGTCCCATCTTGACCAGAAAATTATCCGTTCATGACTGGGCAGAGGTCTGAATTACCTCTGCCCACGGATTTTCCTGATCCGTACTAAAGACCACATTGAGTGTATTACCCACACAATGTGTGGGACCTGAGACTAATTGGGACAGGACGATGATAGTCATGGAACCCATGAACTCCCAAGCTGTACCTCTCATATCTAATGAGTCGGACTCGAAGGGGATGTTGATGTCTCTCAGGACAAGGAGCCTGGGAGACTCCAACACCAGCTCCGAGACCAATTGTGTCAGCTCGGCCAGGGAGTCTGTTATGCAACAGGATGGATAGTAAACCAACAGAATCCCCAGACTGTCTGTAGCCTTCAAGATCAGGTAGATACACTCAATGTGCTCTGTTTTCCGGACTGGTTTCCTGGTCAGAGTGATGGTACTTTTATGGACTACGGCCACTCCTCCCCCTTGCCCACTTTCCCTAACCTGTTCCTTAACAGCTTACCCAGCTGGGAGAGCTTTGATCCAGGTCACACTACTGTCCTCTCCCAGCCAGGTTTCTGTAAGGCAAGGGAAATGTATATTTCTCACCAGAAGTTTCTTTTCTCATCTGTGTATTAACACACATAGCCTGAAGGCAGGTGTGTGAGAATCAAAAGTCCTCTGAAAACAAAGACCATTATATGACCCTTATTGTCCCTCATCCGGTCAAGACCATCAAAACAATGCTTCCTTCAATGGCTTTAATATCCATAGTAGAGCTTATGGGGAAAGTTTTTAATTTAGACAACTTCTGAGCCCTGGCCATGTTTAAATGAACAAACTGTATTGAGCAGATTGATTTGAGAAATACGCTGAACGCTAATAGAATTTTCAAGTAATGTCATAATAGCCTCATGTCAGTTAATCCTTGTTAATAATTTAACACTTGTTCTGCACTAACAGAATTTTCCAATATAGACTCGTGTGATACTGTATATACTCATGTATAAGTTGACCTCATGTATTTACTTGTGTATTTTCATGTATAAGTCAACCTCCACTTCCTCCCGTGCCTTGGCAGGAGATATAAGGAGTTGCCTGGGTGGCTGGAGGGAACCAGCATACCAACAAACGAGACAACAAATCCTTCCTGCTGCTGTCACCTCTTTGAGAGAGCTGTTGTCCGACTGTTGACCAGTTGGACCGGGACCAAAAAAATATATCTCTTATCAGTTTATTTGGGTGGATGTCAACAGTTATAGGACTGATGGCCAGCTGGTAGTGAGAGTGCTAACTGAAAGACCAGGGAGTAGTGAGAGAACAAACCAAAACCATCTAGTTGGCTACAAGGCACCTGGAGAGAGTAGGGCTGTGACAAACTAGCCCACTAATAAGCCTATTGATTGAAAACCACACCCATTGACTAGTGGAGCTGTGTTGTCTTGTTATTGTCTGGTTTTAAACAGGATGACTAGGGAATTTTGGGTGGCAATGCAATCTGTACAGAGCAGAAGGAAGTATGGTGATGGCAGGGTCACAGGGAAGGGGAAAGAGAGATGTTTAATACCTTTCATTCACCCTTGCCATCCTGGGGAACTTGTAGAGTGAGCCAGGCCATCCACAAAAACTCACCTTGCTCATATGTAATGTCAGGTCAATTAAAAATAAATCATATATTATCTATCGTCCAAAACACATTGCAGAAATATTCCAGTTTGAAACTGCTTTAACTGGCCTGGCTCAATGCTAGGGAATTCTGGGAACTGTACTTTTGTGAAAAGTTTAGCCTCCTCTGTCAGAGAGCTCACCTGATGAGAGTAGGGTTGTGCCAAACTAACCCACTAATAAGCCTATTGATTGAAAACCATACCCATTGACTGGCGCCACAATAAACTACAGTTCCCAGGATTCCCTAGCACTAAGCCAGGGCAAACTGGGTGATTTCTGTTGTGTGTTTTGGATCAAATACATGTATAGTCTCTGCCCTATGAGATCAACATAGATTCATCTATTAAGACCCAATAGCCTTTGCATAAAAGGCACAAAAAGAAGAAGAGGGCAAGGGATCCCGACAGTGCTCTCAGGTGCCACTACGACAAGAATCACAAGAATCATCTTCTCTGCATCCAGTTGAATAAGAACCACCTGGGCAAGCTTAGAAAAGGGAACCTTTGACGTCAATTTCTGTTGAGTCTAGGAGTCCTGTGTTGCAGTGCTTTTTCTTTTAATTCTCTATCACTTTACATTTCTTTCTCTCTGAAATCCCTTAATTTTCTCTCATGTTCAAGCCTAATCAATTCAATTATTTCTTTTATTTGCCATGTTTCCCCAGTGTCTAAGTTTTCAATTGTGGTTGTGCCTGTCATCTCCAGTCTCCTTATTCATTTCTTCCCCTTTTAGAACAAGGTTTTCCTAATTTGATTTTGCATTTTTGGGAACTGTAAGATCCATATTTCCTTACGTTTACTAACAGCTTTTTACATCAGGAAACACTTTTGTTGTGATCCAAGTCATTTTTTACTTTATACTTGTTACTTTATTACTTTGGTAATTTTTTAATTTTTTTTTTAAATTTACCTGAAACTTTTATCCCAGAAACCACCTTACTGAGTTCAGAGTTCCTGTTAGCGTATGGATTTTCACTGTGTTCTTTTGGTAATTGTTGTATTGTTATATATTTTAATCATGTCTTATGTTAATTTTATAGTTTGGGAGGGAGGGTTGGGTCAGGGTTTTGTGGGTTTTATTGTTTTTTACATTGTGTTTGATATAAACTCTGCTGTTACCCGCCTCGATCCCGAAATGGAAGAGGCGGGCTATAAATAAATATTTTATTATTATTATCATTATCATTATTATTATTTATAATCCCCTACCTTAACTCAGCTATTCCATCCAGAATTTCATCTTAGTCTATATTTGAAATCACAGTAGGAGACATACTGTGTTCACATACAGATGGTTTCGACATTTCTATATAGAGTGATGACTTCATATTCAGTCTGACATAAAGCTTCATATATGCAGTGCCTGGTTGTGTGTCAGAGTGAGAGAGAAAGAATGGATGAGTGAGTCAGTCTTCAAGTATTTGCTTTATCTATTTATCTCAGTGGTTCTCAAACTTTTTACCTTTGTGACCCCTTTACATCCACATGCGGACATTGCCCACACACCCCCGCTTGACATAGTATATGAACAAAAGTATTGTGTTTATTGATTGCTTGGCAAAAAGCGGGATAGAAATAAAAAAATAGTTTATTATTATGTTTAATGTGCTTATTTTCATTACACCATCATGTATATTTATATTTTAACATTTTATAAGGACATAGCTCTCCTCTTTCTCCTCCTCCCTCAGGCAGAGGCTCCAAGTGCCCTCCTTGCCTTTCTCTTCCCCTTGTTGTTGTTGTGTGCCTTCAAGTCGTTTCCTTTTTATGGAGATCCTAAGGGACAGAAAAGATTTAGGAAGCACAGTAGGAAGCGGAGGAGGGATCAGGGCCTCCAGATCTCACACTCCCCTTGAGCAACTCTTGCTCCTCTTCCTTCAGGTCCAGTCCCACAGTTTGAAAGCAAGTGATTTATCTAATTGAATGTTCAATCCAATAAACCTCAGCAATTCAGGGTGGGTAACTTTAGAAATACAGTGAAGTAAAACCAATATAGTAATGCATGGGATTATAGCTACCCACTTCCAGATTAGCACCAGTCATTAAACATCAGCCTTCTGTACAGCACACTAAATTTGCACAAATCTCATAATGGGTATTGTGAATCTCCCTGATGGTCACTTGGAGCTTCTGCTTTTCCTCTCCAGACACACACATCTTTCACGGATGTTCACAATGTTTACATGTGTTTCCCATGCTACCTGCCTTGCCACCTTACAGTGCTGTGCATGCATAATGCTGTGCATGCAGAGACCATGAGATGATGATGAGAATGTGCACTAGATGGCAGGTTGTCACAATTTAATTGTGATACACTTCTAAAAGTGACTTACTACCAATTATATTTTGCTCTCCACAGTATGAATTCAAAGCAAAAAGTATAAAGAAGAAGAAGGTTAATCTAATGGTGTCTATAGATGGCGTAAAGGTGGTGCTGAAGAAAAAGAAGAAAAAGGTGGGTTCTGCAGTTCATAGACCAAATCATCTTTATATAACAGATCTATTAACAGACATAAGGTATTATTTTTTCTAGCTCTTTAACAAAAACCCATAACTGGAAAACAGTGTATTTCTGACAAATCCATTACTGAAGATGGTTTTGGAGCATACAAAAAGAGGCTGCCAGCTTTCCTGCAGTGGTTCAATTTCTATATTCCTGCAATCAGAAAACTGCAAACAGTGGCTGCTTGTAGAGGCCTTGTCCAGCCTCTTTATAAGTTGCTTTGCACACAGGACAGTACTACTCCTGATTGGGGAAAGACACTCTTTCCTGTGCAGGACTTTTACACAAACTTATCCAGATAGACATACTCATAGGTCCCATATCTTAATGTGTGCAATTTTTCCTAGTTCAGTCTTTTTCACGTATTTGCCTGTAAAAACTGTTGTAAAGTTGTAAACACCATCAATCCTGCATCTAACTGATTGACTACAGTCAATCTTCATCTGCATAATGGAATACAATTGTCCCCAATCCATTGTCTCACCTTTCAGGTAACTTATTTCTGGAGACATTGCCTTTAGCTACCAAAACTTCCCTCAGAGGAAGGAGTATAATTCATTGGAAAAGGACACACTTTAATCCTTGGTATCTCCACATAAGTGAAGAAACCTCTAAGAGCCATTGACAATACTGGACTAGATAGATCACTGACCTGACTTTTTATAAGAGAGGAAGTGAGTTAGAGACTTGTCTGAAAGAAGAGGTAACTCTCTATAATATTAATAAATGTATTTATATCCCACCTCTTTGTACAACACAACCAGGGCGGCTTACACATTAAAACAATACAATCTCATCCCAAAATCCCCCCTGCTAAAATACAGTTAAACAGTTAACTTAATGAGCAGAGAGACACTGTAAACTTCTCTCAGATGGCTAGGCCTTGTCTCTCCCTCTGGTTCACAAAGAATCCAGCCACCCTCCTGAGTGACTTTTCAGACTGGCAGCATTCTACAGTACTTTACAACACTTGCGGACTATCTTTTTGATGTCACTTCCTGTTTAAATGCCTAATCATTATGGCTCACAGTAACCCTTTTATGCCCGGTTACTAGTAAAACCCACATTGTACACTTTCCTTGTGACTCTATATCCCAACAATCCCCTCCAAAAGTGAACAATGTGTGTTCCCATGAACCTTCTTGTTCCACACAGTACCTCAGGCTTTAAGCTTCCTCTCGTGGTGCCATTCCCAACTGCAGTGACAGCACCTCGTATCTGTCTACCTGTAGGGCCTTTGTGAGGATGTCTGCAACATTGTCCTCCGAACTAATATAGACAAAACTTAATACACCGTTTTGCACTAACTCCCTCATATCCTGGTACTACACACCTATATATTTCGTCAAACACTGGTTATCATCATACCCTGGTGCTTGCTCCATATACACTTCCTCATCCAGCTGGGTGTTCAGTTAAGACGTCTCAAAATCAAAATGTCTAACTATCTGGCGCTTCCTTGCAGCCAGTGCTAACACTAATCTGAGACTTTCTGGCTTTGCAGTTGGAGAGAATGCCTTGTCAAAATTCTCAAAACACGGCTGAGAGAATCCTCTAGCCACCAATCTGGCCTTATACTTGTGGGTTCCATCTGGCATCTCCTTCCTCTTAAACACCCACTTGCAATCCACAACCTTTCGGTCTCCTGACCGAATACCTCCCTATTCACCAAGGATGAGAACTCACACTCCATGGCCTCAAACCATCTCTCCTGTTCTTCCCTGGGATAGGTAAGAAGCTCCTGGTAGCTCTCCGGCTCATGAGCCACAACAGTACACACTTTGACATTCTGCACCACAAAAAGATCAGGTGGCCTTCTGACTCCCTGAATCCTCCTGGGGATTATTATCTCTGTACACCTCCTATCATCCTCACTGTCACTACTTGTCTGTATCTCTGCATCTGCAGATGGCACTTTCACTAATTTTCTATTAGTGATGGGTGAGGTCTGTGTACCTGTGGGTTCCCTGCAGGTGCTAGGCTGACCATCTGGCATAACCTCTGGTGTTCTTACTCCTCCAGTTCCAGTACTGACTCCTTGTTGTCCAATTCTCACAAACACCTCTTGGTTTGTGTGGATCTTCTCCCACCCAGAGTGTTTTTCCAAATGTGCACTTCTGGACAACAGGATGCGGCCATTTCTCAGGTAAAACCTATAACTATTCCCCTAAAACCCCACAAACATCAATCTCCGCCACTTGGGGTCACCGTTCTTTCTGAAATGTTGGGGAACCAATACATTGGCATACTGCCCAAACACCCTTAGGTAGCTGAGATTGGGTGCCCTCCCAAATAACATGAAGTAGGGTTTTTGTTTCACAGCAGAATTCCAAACTCGGTTAGTGATGTGGCAGGCAGCCAGGATTGCCTCCCCCCAAAGTCCTTCTGGGGCCCCTGCATCAAGCAACATGCAATCCTTTATCTGTTTTAACACCCCAATCTTTCTTTCTGCCAAACCGTCTTCCTGCGGAGTGGCTGCATTAGTGGTGTTATGGCGGATGCCCTTCTGTTTCATCCAATTGTTCAAGCTTTGGGACAAAAACTCACCACCGCTATCTGTCACCAGAGTACCAACCTTGTACTCAAATTCCCTTTCCACCATCTCCACCCAGTTCTTGAATGCGGCAGCAGCCTCATTCTTTTCCCTGAGTGTGTAAGCATAGGAGTATCTGATGTGCCTATCGACAATGCCCATCAGATACAGTATCTACTATTGCCCACAGATTTGGTGAAGGGACTGGCCAGATCAGCATGCACCATTTGGAAAGGTTTATGGGTGGTGCATTTGTTTTTCTTGGCAACAGGAAAAGCATTTAGATTTATCTTGCTGCACACAGAACAATCCAGATGATTCCTGCAGTCATTCAATTTCAGCCCAGGACAAAGACTTCCCAGTTTCCCCAAACTAGTGAAACTAGTGTGTCCCAGCACCCTATGAAAATAGTGTGCACAATTTGAGTGCAAAGGCACATTGTTTACTGTAGCACACTGCATGGTCATCTAAGAAATATAATTTATTGTGCTTATATGCTTTTGCCCAAACCTGCCCCCCTTTAGTAATGACACAGTCATCCCCCTCAAAATGTAGGGCATACCTGTCTGAAGTTAGTGAGGATACACTGACCAGACAGTTTTGCAACCAGGGGCACACAACACATTCTCAAAGTCTTTGGCAAACCCAGGAAAGTACACAGTTCCCATGTCCCTTATTTGGCTTGAACCCCATCAGCCAAACCCACAGAGTCTACATATGAGGGCTTCCTGTCCTTCAGCAAAGACTTCCTTTAACTAAATGATGGGTTGCTCCACTGTCAACAAGCCAAATGTATCTGGCTTTAGCAGCGAAATGGGCTTGACAGTCACTGTTCTTCATTGCTGATACAACTCCCTTCCTGTTCCCAGGAGACCTGTGTTGTTCCTTCTTTCTGGCAGCAGGTGGATTCTTGCAGTTCTTCTTGAGATGACCTGGCTGTCCGCAATTGTAGCATCCCCTGACTTTGCAAACAGCTGCACTCTCGGCTTGTTGAACTGCCTCTGATGGTGTATTTGCTGACCTTGGTTTGGCATGTTGCTGTCTTTGAATGCCTTTCTCAAAGTGCCGTCTCTGGCATTCCAGAATATTTGGTGGAGCAAGCTTGTTTTCTGCTGCTCAAAGACTAGGACCCAGAGCAATGGATGCAAACTACAGGAAAAGAGATTTCACAACAACATTAGGGGATGGACTGGATGGCCCTTGTGGTCTCTTCCAACTCTATGGTTTTATGAAACATTCTTCTAGTAACATAACCTCCTTGCATGCTGCCTTCGTAGACTTCTGTTTGAAAAAAGTATTTATTGCATTCTCCTTACCCTCCTTAGATAGACAGGAACTTCCCTCTATCTATCTCATTCTACTGTATCTATACATATGACTCCTGTCACTCAATCCTGGAAGCTGTTTAACAGACTCTCTCTCAAGATTCTATACAGTCTCCTCTCAGTCTCTGATGCAGTAACAGTCTCCTCTGAGTGAGGTTAACAGTCTCTTCCTGCTATATTAACACCAGTTAGAATAGGATTTAGTTTGTTGTGTATTTATATATTTATTAAAGTTATTATTATTTGTTTTTAAACTACAAACTGTATGTTTGTTATTTTTGGAGTAAGTCTTTATTCTTTAGGAAGACAGATTTAAAATAATAGTTTGACCCACACTTTTGTTGTTCTGCTGTTGAAAGCTGAACTCTAACAAGTTTGACTTTCATACCTGCATATTTTTGTTTCCTTTTAAAAGGGTTAGCACCCTGGGAAATTTAAACTGCACCCCACATTTTTAAAGGATTTTGACTCCATATCTCAAACTATACTATGGAAAAAAATGGAGGCATCCTCGATCGATAGAAGATTATTCCATTTAATAAGAATGTTGCATAAAGGAAGTTCTCTTAAAGTTAGATGCACTCCCTAGGGCTACCTTACTAGGGTAATAAAAACAGAGAAGGGAGTAAAGCAAGGTTGCATATTGGCACCACTTTTGTTTAATTTTTACATCAATTTTATGGTGAGCCACCTCCACAACACCAATTTCTATCCTCTCAAATTAGCTGAAGAAACATTACTGTGCTATTTTATGCAGATGATGTGGCTATTCTTTCAAGAACACCCATTGATTTCAAAAGAGAATAGTGCAGTGTCTCTTTTTTGCAAAGAAGATTATCCACTGCTCAGCTATCAAAAATCTAAAATGATGCCATTTGCCAGAAAGCCTAGAGGACATTTCTGGATAATAGATGTCCATAGGATAAAACAGATCTCCTGCTTCAAATTCCTGGGTGTAGTTTTCTATGCTTCAGGAAAGTGCATAGGGATTATGTTGCTAGCAGTTCTCAGAGATGGTCAATACCTCTTCTACAGAGATCTACAATCTGATCTTATTCTGCCAATACTCCATAAATGTACTGGTTCAGGTTTTCCTGTTATATCAATCCTACCAAAACATACTTGCTCAGCAGCAGTAATAATGAGATGAGCAGTGATTAGCTCCAAGGATTAGTACAATAATGAAGTTTACAATAGTACAATACTGTATAATATAGTGCAATAATGATCTAGGTTAATAGGATTCCACCTCTGTTACCTAAATGTGTATCTGGCATTGCCTTCCTTTTTATTACTGTATTCAATATGTATTTTATGTTGTTTTACTTCTCTATGGTCTTTTAAAAGTTTAAATGTTTGTACCTGTATTTGAACTAGTTTTCATATATTGGTCTGTGACTGCAATAAAATATTTACATTAGTTTGCAGGCCCAAAAAGGTGTGTTGTCTTCCTGGGTTATAAATCCATGATGTAACAGAGAAGCCTGTTTGACAAAACTAGTCAAGCTCACTGACATTACCCCTTCCTTTTGGTTCATGTGGGAACCAATGACACTGCAAGGCATAGCCTGTCAAATCCAGCAGGATTCCAAAGTTCAGAAACACAGGCTCAGTAGTAAAAACACAGGAATATTTATTAAGAAAACTATAGATCCAGTCTGGAGAGTTTCATTGTCAGGAAACTGACCAGGGAATGTTACAACTACACAGTTAAATTACACATAATTATATACCAAAATTGGAGTATTTACATTATGACTATACAGTGCCTCAGAGAGTGCCTCAGAGATTGCTGGTGTCTCTTTCTTTGGAGGTTTTTAAACAGGTGGATAACAATCTGTCGGGGATGCTTTGATTGTGTATTCCTGCATGGCAGGGAGTTGGACTGGATGACCTTTTGGTCTCCTCTAACTCTGCAATTCTATTCTGTGATTCTATACACCCATTCATTCTGAGCTTCTGGGAAATGTTTTCATTGAATAAGATACTCGAGTTTCCTTTTAAACTATTTGGAGTCCAATTTTTCCCCCTTCAAATGGTTGTTCACTATACACCAGAATAGGTGGGAGAGGTTTTACCAAAACATGCCACTCATTATTCTCTGCTGCCAGTTTGAGTAAACTAAAATTGGAAATGGGGCATAAATGTACTGTAAATCTTGAGCAGCTCCAATTCTGCCATTTCTTTGTTCACCAAACATTTAACAACAAAGGGACCAACAAACTTCAGTGTTACATTTTTCAAAATTTGAATACTTTTCAAAAATTTAGTAGGGAGATATATTGAATCTCCCACTTTAAATTCCAAATTAGTACCACAATGTTTCTTGCACATTTCTTCACCAGTTGCTCCTCTTTATCTTGGAATGACGTGACTGGTGGGATGCCACAGGGTTCTATTCAACATTTCTATCAATGACTTGGATGAGGGAACAGATGCCATGCTTATCAAACTTGCAGAGGGGTAGCTAATACCCCAGAGGATAGAATTTTAAATGACCTTAATAGATTAGAGAGCTGGGCCAAAACTAAAAAAATGAATTTCAACACAGAGAAATGTAAGGCACTTAGGCACAAAAATAATGAAATCCACATGTATAGGTTGTGTGACACCCAGCTTGAGAACAGTATATGCAAATGGATCATGAGTCGATAGTGTGATGCAGCAGCTTAAAAAGCCTATATGATCCTTGGCTCATCAATAGGAATGTACTGTCTAGATCAAGAGAAGTAATAGTACCATTCTATTCTTCTCTGTTGAGACCTCACTTACAAAATTGTGTCCAGTTCTGGGGACCACAATTCAAGAGGGATTTTGACAAGCTGGAGTATGTCCAGAGGAGGGTGACAAAAATGGTAAAAGGTCTGGAAACCATGCCCTATGAAGAGTGGGTTAGGAACCTGGGTATGTTTAGCCTGAAAAAGAGAAGGTGACATAATAGCCATGTTTAAATATTTGAAAGGATTTCATATTGAAGTTGGAGCACGCTTGTTTTCTGCTGTTCCACAGGCTAGGACATGGAGCAGTGGATTCAAACTATAGGTAAAGAGATTCCACTCTATAGGTAAACTATAGATAAAGAGATTATATTAAGAAAAACTTCCTGACGGTAAGAGCTATTAGACAGTGGAATACACTGTCTCAGAGTGCTGTGGAGTGTCCTTCTTTGGAGGTTTTCAAACAGAGGCTGGATGGCACCAAAGCACACAATCTGTCTGGGATGCTTTGTGTATTCCTGCGTGACAGGAGTTTGGATTGGATGGCCCTTGTGGTCTCTTCCAACTCTATGATTCTATGAAATGGCTTTCTATGTTGGCTTAGTTTCTTCCCTGTGTTTTCCCCAGCTTGCTTTCATGCCATGTAATGAGGGCAGAGCCTATAGCAGTGATGGTGAACCTTTTCGAGGCCAAGTGCCCAAACTGCAATCCAAAACCCACTTATTAATTGCAAAGTGCCATGTTCCATTGGCTTTCTAGTAAAAAACTCTGTGCTGAGGCGACGGCGCATGTGCCCACAGAGAGGGCTCTGAGTGCCACCTCTCGCATGCGTGCCATAGGTTCGCCATCACTGGCCTATAGGCACTGAACTGGGGATTCAGAATTCTGAAAGTGCAGTGATCAACTTTGGGCTATGTCTTCTTGTTTTGTCTAACCTTTAATGCCCACAGCCATTTTTATTCAAGGACAAGAGAAATAACTGTTTTCAAAAATTGTGTTCCATGTTTATTAGTTATATCCTTCTTTAAGTAATATTATGCTCTTGCTTGAATTCACATGAGTGCCAACTTCTAACTGCCACATAATGACTGCCAACTCCTAACAGCTACAGAATGCAGAATTGATTAAGAAATTAGTCCATTTTCTTTTGAACAATTGTTTTGACAAGACAGCCTGCACCTCTTCATCCTGATAATAGAAAGTTGCTCTAAGGCAATCAGGAAAATTTAGTAATGAAAACACACGGATCCGCAGAGTGGAACCTTGGAGAGAAGGTTCCTAATGTGTCAAAGATTATCACTTCAGAAAACCTTCTTTGGTTGCTATCCCCCCTCCCTTTTTTTTGGTAATTGTTGTACCACTCTGTGAGGCATCTGTCCTGCTTATACGCAGATCTCTTTTGCAGAAGAAAGAGTGGGACTGGGATGAGAGCAAACTACTGGTGATGCACGACCCAATCTACAGGTGAGCAGAGAAGGAGTGGCACTGTTGACAGAGTTGGCCTCTGGTAGGAAGCAGAGTTAAACATTAGCAGATTGTATATGAACCAGAGACGAGGCTTTTGAAGAGTGATTCAAAGGGAGAGGGGATAGGAAAGGGAGACTTTTCAATCATACACTGCAGAAATAATGCTTGATTCATCTTGGACTGGATACAGATTCTGGATGGGCTAAAGTCCTTCACATATATCTGTAATCAGTGATTACATGTACTGAATACATCATTGATCCATGCCAAAGACATTTTTAGCTGGTGCTTGGTGGTGTATAGTCCCGGTTTAAAGATGAGAGTATGATATTCATTCTACAAATTAAAGGCTGGGAGAAAGGCATTGTATTATCTTTTGAGCCTTAAAAAAAGTAACCAGGGGAGATGCAAGATTCATTGGAGAAGGAAGGCTACACAGTCTTAAATGAACCCAACTAATTTTCAAAGAATTCAGTAGATAAAATGGCAAACAGACTTTTGTTGAAAGGGAAGAGTGTTCTCTATATTTTTGCACAGTGCAGGAGCTTGCAACAGAAGGGGACTTGATTTCTTTAAAAAAAAACTCACAGCATAGTATAAGCATGAGGAAAGTGGTACTGTATTGCTTGTCGACATTCACAAGGGCCAGTTGGAGACCATGACACTTGATCATTAACAATTGGATGTCTATGTATACATTTATTTTCTGAGCTTATCAGATGCTGGGAGCTATAATATTCCTCCCATAGAAGTACAGCCTTGAGGGACCTGGACTGTTTCTGGGGCATTAAAGTAGAGCATTTGCTGTGACAAAAATAGCAAATGTAGACCCCATACACCTCGTTCTATGGGAATCGGACTTCTATAGGAATGCAAAGGCACATTCATAAGTCACCTTAAATGACTTAAGGTGACTTATGAATGTGCCTTTGCATTCCTATAGAAGTCGGATTCCCATAGAACGAGGTGGATATCACGTTTGGCTTATGTCCTAACATTCAAACCTCCCCACCCTCAAAATAACAATTCAAAAAGTAGGAAATTCCTTGGACATGCCTGGTTTTCCTCTTAGACCAGAGATAGGCAACTCTTGGAGGTTACGAGGCTTTTTTGTCCTCCGCAGAGGTATGGGAGGGGGCAAAATTGGAAGAAAATTGTTGGGGGGAATTTGTCTCCAAATATATCCTAATGTTTCTTAGGGTGCATAGGTGCAATTTCACCATGTTCTTCCCCCAAGCTCTTTTAGCCCCAGACTGCCTTACTTTCTGCTGAAGCGATGGAGGGAAGGTAACCTAAAACACTTCTGAGGGTGTTAAAAAACCCATGCCCCCTAAATGTAGGGGGCAGAGAGTAATTTTTTTTAATTACAAAAAATTGAGTTGTAGGGGGTCACTGTGAGCCAATTGGTTTAGACAGTGGCAAACTCTGTTTCCCACACATACACATACAGTTGTGCTGTTCCTGCAGGATATTTTATGTGTCCCACGATTCCCAGGACCTGAAGATCTTCAGTTACATTGCCAGAGATGGCTCCAGCAATATCTTCCGCTGCAATGTCTTCAAGTCTAAAAAGAAGGTAAGCTGCAAGCTGACATGACTGAACAAGGTACAACCCTGAAAAGCTCTTATGTCTGTATAGTACACTGAGTATCCCCCTTGTATCCTGTGAGGTTTGCTTGTCTATGTTTCAAGTCAAAGGGGGACTTGAAGTCTACCTAGAGGAGAACCAGGACTGGCGTGCAGGAAATACAGTTACTTCCCTCAAACATAGTGGAGAAACAGCATAGTGGAGAAACAAGGAGACCATAAAGATGTTGTAAAACAGCATGAATATGCTCTGAAAACCTGGGCCTATACAACAGATTGAGGACTGCAATTTGTACCACCTGAAGCTTCAAAGTGCTTTTAAGAGGTTGGTGCAGTGCAGTAATATAATGTGGATGTGACCAAGTCAAGAATGACAATGTCTGAAGCATATAGGATGGGGAGAACACTCTCCCCTAATCTCAAGAAAGAGAGAGTTCCTGGCTATGGAAAAATTGCCTTTTCCCAGGCTACCTTCATTCCTTCCCTTGAGATAATCAGAAATCCATTGATAAATGCATAAAACCCACCTTTCCAACTCCCTGGCTAGGTATGGCCAATCAAATCAACTCCTATTATTAAATATTAAAGAACCAAGCAGAAATAAATTCATAAATAGCCAGTCACTCTTAAAATAAAATCAATCAATAAAATAAACTAATTAATTTAACCAAACTTTTATTACCTAACAGTAACTCACAAAAATGGCTTTCAGGAGAAGGGGTCTCTGAGCATAGCTGTGTAGTTTCTTGGCTATCTAGGTGAAGAAAAAAGTTGTATCTTTTATGCAGGGGGACATCTAACAAGAGGGAAACTGAAACCAACCAATCATCCAGGTTATTTCTGCAAGTCTGAGTCAGCCTGGAATGTGCACAGGAAATACAGTTTTCTGTGCACATTCCAGCTGATTGACTCTTGGGTATATTTCCAGAAAGCAGGAAGTAGGAAGATTGGATTTGTTTTAAATACCAGTTAGCTGGTACTGTTTGTATCAAATGATTCTGGCCAGACCAGCAAAGGGCTTCTTCTAGACATCCTCTTTATCTTGCCTTCTCTAATTTTGGAATACCAAAAGCTGCCACATAAGATAAAGTTGGATATATAGTAGCCAGGACAAAGAATTGCATTCCTAGGAAAGAAAGCCAATCACTCGCCTATTGAGACTATTCCAGTGGTTCAGTGATTCTGCTGAATATTGACTAATGAAATGTGAATCTTTCTGGTATTAATATTTGCCTTGCAAGGAAGCCATTTCAGAGCCAACATGCCATGAAGAGCATCAGAGACTGTAGAAAGCAAGTGCTTCCAAGGAGTATGGGAAGGGATGGCAACTTGGATTCATGTGCACCATACAGATTTTCTGAGATAACAGGTCCATATACGCCTTATCAGTGACTTCTGTACCACTCCTGTTTGGACTTAAATCCCTGATATTCTATGTAGCGTACAGCATGTACACTTGAACATGTTGCAGGCATGAGGCTCTGTCTCACAAGAGCCCAGTTCTCTGTACAGTGGGAGTTATGCACTTTTGTCTCTCTCATTCTCTGTCCTTTCTGTAGAGCCAGGCCATGCGCATTGTCCGAACTGTGGGGCAAGCATTTGAGGTCTGTCACAAGCTGAGCCTGCAGCACACTCAGCAGAATGCTGATGGTCAAGAGGACAACCAAAGTGAGAAGGACAGTGAGGACTTGGAGGCATCAGGTATATAGAAAAGATGGACAGGTCTGGAGCGGTGGTTTCTGTTGCATTAATAGGTTAGTCTTGCTAAGATTTTGAAGAAAGCATTGATTGACATAATAATAATAAATAAATAAAACCTTAATTTATATCCCGCTTTTTGTTACCACAATCAAAGCGGTGTACAACATGAGAGAGGGGCTTGGGAAACTGCTGACTCCATCCATGTGCTAATAACGGCAGCCTGTAGAAAGCTGAAAAATGCTCCCATTCATCTGACACAGCTTGTGTGCCGAACCACCACTTCCTCCTCTCTTCACATACTGGCCACACTGAGACACTACTATCCTACTTAATACATAAGACGTGAGAGACTGCCTTGGTTTTCTCCATCAACAAGAGTTCTTAATCTCTCACAGCTCATGGCCCACCCGTAGCTGAGCCTGTCAGCACTGCTGAGGAAACAGACATTGATGCTGTGGACATTGGACTTCCAGGGAACAACCACTTGGAGTTCAACAGGGGGGTGACGGATCTTGATGCTGTTGATACAGAGTCCCCTGGACTGCTTTCCACCAAGGTACTTTCCATATTTGGGGAAGAATGAGCAGGGAATATTTGTGGCTTGCCAATTCATTGAATTAAGTGTCTGGAAAAGAGGAGGTAATTAAATCCATTACTCATACAGCTCAGAGAAAGCATGCAGGAAGGAGACACCTTCAGAGCTGAAGGCTCAGGGCTACTCAATCAAATGGACCAACCTGCACAAACTCTGGGACACCTTGTAGGAATAGCTTAAGTTCACCAGTTGATCAGGGTGATGGTGGTGGTTTTCTTTGTCTTAAGTGTGACAAAAAACTGCTTCATGAAGTTTCCCCAAAGGAAATTCTGTTGTGCTGTATACTGAACTTCTGTCTATGTTCCTGGTGTTCCAAGGAGGGTGACTTGAGACATTTTGCTACCTGGTCCATGACAATGGTCCTGTGTCCTTTAGTTCTCCATTACCTCAGTGATTGCGATGAGAAAGCATCCTCTCCACACCTGAGGAGGGTAACAAAGGATTTCAGTTGGTCCTTGGCAGGCCATACACCAGACACTTCCAATAACTCCCTGACCACCACATTACTACTGGGATACATGAAAACCAGATTAGTTACAACTTCCCATAAAGCTTTCACAGCCGCAGCCCTGAACTATGGAACAACTTGACGAAAGAGATCTGCCTTATTACTACACTGGAAGCCTTTAAGCAGGCACTTAAGACGGATCTCTTCTGGCAGGCCTGTCCATTTGATCTGCTATAATTGATCTTAAAGAACACCCCCACTTCCGACTCAATAGTATGGGAACAGACGACGATTGGACATTTTAATGATTGGTAGCAGTATTGCTGACCGTTTTATAGTTTGTATTTTTAGATAACATTGTATTTGCATTTTGTATTGTTGAAATTTTTGCTGTAATCCCACCTCAATCCGCAGGCAGAGGCAGGAAATATAAATATAAATTTAAAAATTATGCCTGATAAGGGCCCCCTTCCCAAAGGCAGGTAAAACTAAATGGACTACTTCATAAGGCCAGATGATAAAGAAAAGCCCCAGCTCATCACACCACCAGACAATCTCTTTTTTGTCCACGCCTCAAATTAGTACGAAGCAGTTGAATTAAAGGGCTTTTCTATCAAATCATAAGGGCTTTCCTATCAAACTGTAAGAGCCATCTCCTAACTAGCAAGACCAAGGGCCCGAACAGACAGGCCAAAATAAAACTGCTTCAGGTCACTTTGGAGGTATGCTATTTAAATGATGCATGCGTCCTAAGAGGCCGGAGACTGTACCAAAGCCACATTCCAGTCCTAAGGACTGGAGTGCAGCTTTGGTGCAGCTTCTGGCCTCTTAAGATGCATGTGTCATTAAACAGCATACTTCCAAAGTGACCTGAAGCAGCTTTATTTTGGCCTGTCTGTTTGGGCCCCAAGATACTATCCTCCTGGATCTTGTCCCTCTCTGCAAAATCATGATTGAGGCTGCTTCTATTTTTGATGGGACAAGATGATAAGGAGACAGGAAGTTATCACTCTGCTTTGCCTGCCTACTGCAATTATATGACCATAGGCTATAAAGATGTCGCCTGGAGAACATGTGTGACCTCCTTTCCTAGGTAAAGTTTGGAATTTCTTTGTATTTTAACTCCTTCCTGCTATATGATGTCAACTCCTGTGAATACAGGATGTGTAGGGTCATCTTTGATGTTTGGGAAAGTAGTACCCACAGGATGCCAAGGATGGGCTCTACTGAAAAGCTCCTTATGGAATATCTATAATGTACAGGCTAACTCTGTTCCAGGAACACAGACCTTCAGTAGAGTCAGAAAAGCTTTATTCAATAAGCAGAATAGATCACAGTACATAGTTGTCAAGACTGAATTTTTCCTCTGTTACCCAGTATACTTGGTATTCAAACAATTCACCCATTACAAAAGCCTTCATACCATTTGTCAGCGACTCAAAACATCCAGTCTTTACAGGACTCACCCCTCTTTCTCTCCTCCATCCCAGTAGAACAACCCTGGTAATCTACAGTTATACTTCTTTCCCATTTACTCATTATCTCAGGCCTACTGATAAACAATCTTTTCTTTTTCCAACATCACCAATAGAATAACCCATCAATCTGCAATAACACACTTATGCCCAGTCACTTATGCCCAGTCAATTAAGCTTCTGGGGTGTGTGTGTGTGTGTGTAGGAGAGAGAGAGGGAATATCTTTTTAATCCCTATATCTATTTGTATTTTTCAGAGTTTGATTCATAAAGAGAATATCCTAATGGCTTCTCCGAAGATGCTGCTTCCTTCTGCCCAGTTGCCTGAAGCAGTCCCTCTGTCTACTCACCATCAAATGCAATTTCTGCAACAGCTCTTGCAGCAGCAGCAGGAACAAACTCAAGTTGCTGTAGCCCAGGTTACTATCCATTTTGCAGGAGTGGGGGATACAGAGAAATCATAACATTGATTGCCTGAGCAGAGCCAATATGTGAAAAGGAGACCTTCTGAGTTCCCAGTCTCTCTGCCTTTTTGCTGAGATCCTGCAAGGAATTAAAATCGAAGAGCCTTGGAACAGCCTTGGTTTGCCTCCAAGAGTATTCTTTGTCACTTAGGCCTGAAGCTTACAAAAATTTTAGGAAACTTGGGTATCTGGTGAATATGATGGAGCTCCATTTTAGAACTCACTTCTCCATTTGTTTGTTTTTCCCCTGTGTTCTAAATTGCTTGCTCACTTTTTCCACCCAGGGAAAGCTCCTCATTCTTCATACACTGGGATTTCTTAGCACTTTGTTTTTGATCTCCAGCTGTTTATCTCTATAGACTGTCCTTGGTAATTTCAACATATCTGTCAATTTTCAATCTCACCAGAAAACCTATGTCAACCAGCTCTCCTACTCTGTTCCAAACCATTCCCTCTCCACTCTAGGTCTTCCTTCTCCAACTGCTTCTTTGATCTACTTGTGGCCTCATCACCATTCCAGGTGGTAGTATTAATCTTTACTTCTAATTTACCCTCTCCTTGGTTACTCACAGTATTCATTGACAATTCACTATCTGCTTGCAAAACCTTATTTAGGATTAATAACTGAAGCCTTACCTGTTTTGGAGAACTCCAGATGTTTTGGACTGAAAATCCTATCATCCCCACCCAACAAAGTGAATAGTTATGGCCAATCGAAGTTGTAGTAGTTGAAAACTCTTGGAAGGCATCAGATTGGGAAACTCTAGGTTATACCCATTATTTTTCTGTCAACATTCAGTCTACATCATGTTTTTTCCCCTGAGCAACAGTGAGAAAATTCACTTTTGCTGAGACTATTAAGTAAAATTACCAGTAGCACATACATCAGGGAATAGATACTGCCAGATCTGGGGCTTTACCCAAGGCTCTTTCTCATTTCTATCCTACAGGTGCATTTGCTGAAGGATCAACTGGCATCAGAGGCAGCTGCCCGCCTTGAGGCCCAGGCCCGAGTACATCAGCTCCTGCTGCAGAATAAGGACCTCCTTCAGCATATCTCACTCTTGGTGAAGCAGGTGCAAGAACTAGAGGCAAAGCTGTTGAGAACCAGTACCAGTAAGAGCTTCCTTTCCATAATTTTTATTCAGCTCCTTCTGTTCTTAATTTATAGAATTCCTTTCATTTTACAGTTTTAGTTGCCTTTCAAACTTTGTATTCACTCTCACAATGACATGATGGAAGCAGAACACTAATGGGAGTATAAATCTTTATCTGTTTATGATTCATTGATGGATAGGATCAAAATATTGATATGTAGGATTTTTTTTAATTGCTCAGCATTTATAGGCCATTAATAAAAACACAAAACAAAAGCAACATGTACACAATCCAATAATCCTAAGGACTGGCGCGCAGCTTTGGTGCAGCGTCCAAACTCTTAGGATGCATGCATCATTTAAACAACATACCTCCAAAGTGACCTGAAACAGCTTTATTTTGGCCTGTCCTTATGGTGCCTAAGCTGCACTGAGCTTCATGAAGCAAGGGTTTGATTCAGTGTGAATCAGATGTATATGTTCATATTGCCATGTTACAGAGCAGTAAATGGTGATGTATTCTCTGTGTCTCACACAAATGGATTGTGCTCCAAAGAGCACCTTTTGAAACTGTCTAGAATCTAGTAAAAACATTTTGGTGATAGCCTTGCCCACTTTCAGCAACCCTGTATAAGGGGCTTCCCACAGAAAATGCCAATTCCTTTTTATCTTCTGCTGCAGTGGAACCATGTAGTGGAACCATGTAGAACTGTTGCTTTGCTTTCAATTTTGACTTGGCCTTTGATGTCTTAGATACCAGCTTTGCTGTACCAGATTCTTTTCTCTAGCATTTAGCAGTCGAAGTCATACTTGCCCTTGGAGCTTGGACTTCTCCCTGGTATCGTTTCTTTCTGTATTTCTTGTGGCTCCAAGCTTCCTGGCTGGGATGGATATTCGAGGTGACTGAGCTATTTGAGTAGGGTGCATGTAGTCTCTGCTTGTAGACTTCACTATACAGGCATGGAATAATAGGGAGTTGCGATTAAAGATACTCTTTTACGAATGTGCCCTTCAGAATCCGACTCCAATGTGGGCACCCATGTCTACTAGAATGGACACCACTGCAAAGTCAGAGCATCCATCAATGTCAATGGCTGTTGGTGTTGACACTAAATGCTTCGATCCCATCTGTTTCTACGGCTACTTGATGTGGAGGTAAACAGTCACTGCTTATATCATCACTGCTGTACCCAAGACTGCTTGTGCGAGCTCTGATACTTGAGTAACTTGTACTCATCCTCTGTCATCAGGAAAGTCTTTCAAGCTGGAGTTGGCAAAGAAGCACAAAAAGAAAAAATGTTCAGAGGACAAGGAACATCATCAATCTCAGTCTCCACCCTGAGGCGAACCATCTGCTCCATTCTTATCTGATACTACTATACCAGAAGAGACTTCTCATACAAGGCACCTTCAATCTGAGAAGATTCCCAGAAAGCCTCACTGGCATGTGCTGTTCAGGATTTAGTAGTTGGTCCATTCCAACTGCAGTGACTCTGAATGAGAGTTCCTAGACTCTTCACCAATTGTTAGAGTAACTGTCTCAATGACTCTGTTGAGACAGGATCAATTTATTATGCCATCTCCAGCTTCCCTGGACAGTAAGGGCTGTTCAACAGTGGAAAGCACTCCCTCGGAATGTGGCGGAGTCTCCTTCTTTGGAGGTCTTTAAGCAGAGGCTGGATGGCCATTTGTTGGGGATGCTTTGATTGAGATTTCCTGCATGGCAGGGGGTTGGACTGGATGGCCCTTGTGGTCTCTTCAAACTCTATGATTCTATGATTCCCTGCCTCTGTCAAACCCTCCAACTTCAGCCAGAAAACACTGATCCATCTCTTGTAAATCTCAGCAGTCTTATTGATCCCGATCTCAGTTAGCCTTGAGATCATACTCTAGTTACTATTCTGGTTTGACTTGCAGATCTCATTCCCAATACTGTCATCATCATCATCAGCGTATCCATTGACCTCTTAAATACTAGAGGTTCCGTGGCACTGTAAGCTCTTAATCACAGAATCCCATTCTATTTACAGCAATTCCCCCACTTATGACAGTTAGTATTGGCAAGATTACACCTACTTTTATGAAGTTGAAGCTAGGCACCACATTTACAAAATGCATAGTCACCCTCAACATAGATGTCACAACTACACTGTATCTGCTGTTGGCACCACTCCACAGTACAAGGCTTAGGGTATGCAGACCAAGATAGGCCTCCAGCAAAACAGAAGGACTAAGTCTCTTCAGGGGCACAGTAAGATACTGCCAAACAGGTTCCTGCTTCTAAACTGAATCTTGCTATCAATTCCACTGCCTCCGCACAGCTTCTAAAACAGTCTACTTCTGCCACTGTCATGTCAGATACAGGTTGAGATTCTGATTCAGTCACAGTTCTTGCATCAAAGTCTTCTGTAGTCGCTCTTGGTGCCCTGGATCCATCCTCTCTGATATACGATGTAAAGGTGTCCATGAATTAGATGATGTGGATGGCAAAATGCCTTGTTTTATCTGTAGTTCAGCCACAATCTCAGATAGATAATCTATCAGATTCAATTTCAAGCCACCATTCCCTACTGCTCTGCTTATGTTGTATTATCTTGCTCACATGATCTACAAATCTTGGGCAACACCATCCTCCATTCCAGCTACTGCAACAAAAACCGAGAACATCTATAGAGTACAAGACTCAGATATGACCTGGCTAGGTTGACATTGTAAACCCAATTCCATAACTGTCAACGCTGTTCAGTCCCAGACCTCTTGCTGCTCCACTCTACTCCTGCCAACAAGGAAAGAAAAAAGCTCAATTTAATAGGCAGGAAATTACTCCTTCTCTGACTTTCTCTGCAAAATCTCTAATTACTTGGTCTCTATGGACCTGCCATTAGCTGTTGTTTGAAAAATTTACCCCCAGCATTTACAAGTTGAATGATGAAGACAGGAGAGTGGCATCCATGATCTGTTCTGAAGTTCATCAGCCAGAAGGCCAGTAAATCATTACTTTAAGGCACATTGCAGATTGTGGTAGCCAGGCAATGTTTGGGGCAATGGCACTCCACATGCATGCATTGCTTACTGAGCAGGATCAGTTGGTGTTCGAGGACCTGCCATTTGATGACAATGGCTCCAACAACAAAATGGACACTAGGTTGGAACACATTCAAAAATGAGGTCAGTGGTCAAGACGTATGACTTCAGGGGTGCGCATCTACAGGGAGAGAGGGTAAATGCCTTTGAATCCTGAAATTAGAAATAAAACTGCTGGA
The DNA here is from genome assembly GCA_023333645.1 of Sceloporus occidentalis. Lineage (NCBI taxonomy): Eukaryota > Metazoa > Chordata > Lepidosauria > Squamata > Phrynosomatidae > Sceloporus > Sceloporus occidentalis. The sequence goes on from JALMGF010000003.1 coordinate 125,043,756, forward strand.
CATCTTTTCTGGAAAAGTGCTAAAGATGTTTTCTTCCTCACATGTCACAGTCATGAATGAAGTTTTTCTTTATAGTAATGATTGTCACTTCCATATCTGTGGCTCTGACTTTATTTTTATTTGCATTGTATCTTAGAAGCATGAAATTTGGCTACTTCCTCGCTCCTTAGAATATTAGTTTTCTAGCTCTTCTGACTGCAAAGAATGACCTATGATTATGTCACTGGTGCCTGGTGAGATCATTGAATCATGGAATCATAGAATTGAAAGAGACCACAAGGGACATAAAGTGTAACCCCCTTCCATGCAGGAACTCACAGTCAGAGCACCCCTGACAGATGGCCATTCAGCCTCTGTTTAAGGATCTCCAAAGAAGGAGACTCCACCACTCTCCGAGGGAGCATATTCCACTGTTGACCAGCTCTTATTGTCAGGAAGTTGCTCCTAATGTTTAAGTGGAATAACTTCAAAGGCCACATATTGATATCCATTCTAACAACCTTTTCCCATCTAGCTATCCCATCAGACTGGCCTAACATTGTGATTGACCAAAAAGGTTGCAGCTCTTTCAAGGCTGAGAACTGCCAAAGCTGTCCGATTCCTCTCCACTACATTCCTTTCCCCCCTTATCGTCACGCCAAGGATTAACCCTTTAGCCAGTGTTAGTTGTCTTCTCCATCTGTCACCTTATCCCAAATATACAATTATATACATTCCTGATTGAATTTACCATTATCTACATTCCAGATTCTTCCATATTTCTCAATCGCAAATATGAAAGAATCTAATCAATCAACAACAACTTATGGAAGAATCCCAATTTTACATTAGGGTTCTGACATTCTGCCCCCTCAAAGAATATTTTGCATCTTTTATATTTATCCTCACCTGGGATTTAATACCATTAGAACATTTTGAACTTAAACAATTAGCCTTAACCGTAGGAATAAACACAATTCAAAGTAAATTATCCATCACAATAAACATTATCATTTCATTATCAATTATAAAGATTGTATGTACAGCTCTGTGTAAATTTACAGTGCTTTATAAATAAAGGTGAATAATAATAATAATTTAATCTGATATTATTATTTAATCTAAACGGTATCTAATTTATTAACATAAATTGAACAACAGTTAAAACATCTTTATAACCCATTTGGGTCTTCTGGGTAATTGACAACCTAGAGTCTTAAAGTCCAACCTTTAAATTTATAATCCATCTTCTGAAATATGGGGCTTCAGCATACACTGATTTCACCTTACATGGAGGGATCCGGAATGGATCCCCACGTAAGGGGAGGGTGCACTGTATAAATTGTTCGCATTAATAATGGTAGAATGTCTAAAGATTCTAATACAATGGATTCACAAATATCAGGCAGGCTTCTTGATGAACAGAATGATTAAAGAAAATGTTAGAACAATGATTAATTTGGTAATTTGAGGAAGGAGTGGGGTCCAACTTTTGTACTGGGGGTAAATTGTGTTTAAATTAATGATGATTGCATAAACAAATAAGAGCTTGGACTATAAATATGGAGCTGAGCTTTAAAGGTTTCAAAATTTGATGTGGGTTTGTAGAAAATAAAGCCAGAAAATACCAAGAGATAAGAAAGACTTTGTTGTCTAGGTGGTGGGGTGTTTGTTTAAGGGGGTAATGTGATGTGTAATGTTATTGTGTTGTTATGTTTATATGTTATGTAATTTTAATGTCAAATAAAATTATTTTAAAAAGAAAGAAATTATGCAAATCATCTGCAGTCATTATTTTTGTTTTAACCTGCCTGTGCACTTTCTACCTTGACTTTCTTCAGTAGTCACTCCAAGTCTTCGTTGCTTTCAACTAGTAATATAGTGTCATCTGAATACCTTAGATTGCTGATGTTTATTCCTCCAGTTTTCATGTCTCCTTCTCTTAATCTAATCCTGTTTTACATATGATATGTTAAACCTTAAAGTTAAATAGATAGAATTGTAAAATGTATCCTTACTCCTTTGTCAATTAGAAGCCATTCAATTTCTCCATATTCTGTCCTAACAGTAGTTTCTTGTCCTGAGTACAGGTTATGCATCAGGACAATCAAATGTTGTGGCACACCCATTTCTTTAAGAGCAATCTGTAGTCTTTTGTGACCTATGTAGTCAAACGTTTTGCTCTGGTTTATAAAGCACAGACTGATTTTCCTTTGAAATTCTTTGATAAGTTCTATTATGCAGCATACTTTGATTGTGCGTTCCTGCATGGCATGTGGTTGGACTGGATGGCCCTTGTGGTCTCTTCCAACTCTATGCTTTTATGATTCTATGTTTGCGATATGGTCTTTAGTGCCTCTACCCAGCTTGGATATATATCGAACCCAGCAGAATATATACTGACAAATCACACAGTTTCCCATATGTTCACTGTGCTGTCACATAGCAGGATTAAGTTCTCCTTATGCAATATTTATGATGTTCAATCATTTGGACATTTTCAAAGCTGAATTGTACTGAGATAGTAAGAAAATAATGAATATGTATATGATTAATAGCTGAAATAAATGTCTGACATAGATGCCCTACAAAGGATGGGAAATATGTATTGGCGAGACCCCTGATTTAGAAACAGTATACAAGTTTGTTGCTAACTTGGAGGACAGCAGATCTAATATTGGGAATTGTCATGTTGATGGGGGGAGCTGATTTTTCACACACTAGAGACAGAAGAGGTGATTGATTCAGTGCTTCTTTTTCTCTCCCTCTCTTTCAGTGGGCTCTCAGGACAGTTTGCTGGAAATCACCTATCGTTCTGGGGCCCTTCCTGTTCTGTGTGACCCCACCACTCCTACTCCTGAGGACACACACCTGCTCCAGTTTGATCCCAGGTTCTCCACCACTACCAGGTCTCCGGGAAGCCCCTTAGGTAGGAGTGACTGCTTGGCAAAGCTAGAATGCTTCCACTTCCACTCCAACATTGTGCCTCCCTTGGGCAGCTTGGAGCTTATCAGGTTCCGTGAGTCTGGGATCACCTCTGAGTATGAGTCCAACATGGATGAGAGTGAGGAATGGGACTCATGGGTCCAAGAGGAATCACTTCGTCTGCTCTTTGTTCTGAACAAGCAGGGGCTGGGAGATAGCCTGGATGAAGAGGTTGCTATATAATTGAAAACAGAACTGCTTTGGGTTTGTGACAAGTAATAGGGGAGAGAACCAGTGGTTCAGGTTTCCTTACATATAGGTCTAACTAAGCTTGTCTTTTGTTGTTGATTTCTGTGTCTTTGCACAGATTCCTCACTGGAGAAGGAATACCAACCTCCTATTGGGCAACAATGTTTCAGTGACAGCTGACAAATCCCCCATGCTGTTGTGGCTCCTTGAAAACTGGGAATGGGATTACTGTTTCCCTACCAAAAATGGCAGGCATTTCCCAAAGCAGCCAAATTATTTCACTGGTATACCACCAGAATTGGCATTGGTTGCCACTTTCAGCCCCTGGAGAATCTCAGCTATTTACTTTTCTCAGTGTATTAAATGTGTTAAACCCTTAAGCCAGAAAAAATAGCCTTTAGCTCCAAAGCCAACAGTCTTGAGTGAGCAAGGATGACATGGAGAAGGAGATGTGTTGCTATAGTGTCTTGCATAGTTGATTTGCCCCCTCCATAACTATTGAAAGCAGAACAAATAGAAAGCAGATCTAGCAAGAACAATCCAGGTTTGCCTAATATCCATAATGTACGAAGGTAGCAGAATTCAGATGTGTAGTCTTTTACACAGAATACATTTGCCTTTGGCAACAACTGGGATTGTGAATATTGTGGGGGTAGATTTAGCGTATATTATACGCTGTCCTCCTTTTATAGAAAAATTTCCAAGTTTTTACTATTTAGGACTGCCACTGTTTATTCCCCAGAAAGCCTTATGTTTTTACACACTGAAGGAGACATTTTAGTTGTGTACAGGTTACATGCAGAGAAACTGAGTTGAGATTTCTACTGGAAATGTGGACCCTATCACTTCTCAAATCACTGCTCAATGCAGTTTAAGTTTTTCAAATGCCACCCCAATTCTAGAAGAATAACTGTGATATTTCCTCATTATGGCATCTTAGACACTGACTAACATGTCTGTTGGAGAGGTTCTTTTAAGTTCCCTGCACACGTAGCTGTAATAAAATAGAAGCAGGTTCTCCATAGCAGCATAGTATGTTTTCATGATTTGTGTGATTGATGCAAATCCTGTAACCATAGCCAATTGTATGGGTGTTTTTAACGTCATAAGCTTTCCTCTCTCACAGTATGATGATGATTGCATAGTTAAAAATTGGTATTACCAGTTCTTATATTGTTCTCACACAGGTCACAGCTACGTGGAATCACACCAAAGTAAAACAGCTTGTATGCTGCTTTGCCTATACAAGAAGGGTGCCTCTTGGTTTCAAAATCTTGGGCACCAGCACTTCAGGTTGTACAGTACCACATGTGCAGAGCTGCTTCTGTTGCTGCTTTATTCCCAGTCATACTTAAACAGAACCTAAAATGGGTGTCTTTTTGCTGGGAGCAAAACATTTGCTTAACACTAACTCATATGGTTTTAATCTTTTATCATTTCTTTACATTATATGTCAGGTTCTTTCCTTTTTCTGGAAAGGTCACACTGAAATAATTCATCTCCCTTTCTACCAGTTCTGGCCAACCCATACCAGGGATATTAAATCTCTTCTTATTTGGTATTTACATGCAAGCATGAAGAATTTCAAAAAATCTCTCCACACTAAGTGAAATTATAAGATTTGAAAGAACTTGGTAACCAAGTTTCTCATATTTTTATGTCATTGCACATTTAAGGATGTTTTTGTGAACATTTTATTTGCAAAAATACTAAATTTTACTGAAAAAGTGAAATTTAATTGGTTTAATTGGGTTTAAGTAAGACTCCAAACCAATTTTTTTTTTGCAAATGAAGTTTTCATGAAAAACGTCTTCAGTGCAGCAAACCTCATGGTGGTTGGTTGTTTTTCGACAGGCTGCCTCAAGTAACACCTTCTTGTTTTCATGGCTCAATGCCAGGTAAAAATTTATAAGTAATTTTCACAGCTCTGACCTACATAAATTCTTGTTGAGGCTAATTTTCAAAGTCCAGAACTGGCAAATGGAGTTTTGCATTCTGAAAATCTACTGACCTTTATTGTAGCAAAGTAGCTTTGATTTCTTGTAGTTTTACAACAATTTGGAATTTATCCTCAACCTTTACTCACCAGTTTAAATAAAATATCAAAAGGATATTTTGAACCATCCTCTGCTCTATTAAAATTAGTAATGGGAAAATTACCTTTAGAGCTCAAGACTGCGCTCTAAAAAAACCCATTGTTTCCCAACAAAATTTGAAGATAGTTCCATCATTGATAACCCAGGTCTGAGCTATTATGGCCCACATTATAGTCGCAGTAGTATCACTAGAAATGTGATAAAATCTCAGCCCTCTCTGAAGCCCTGCTTGAACATCCAGTGCCCAGCCCCAGTCAGCCCGCCTGCTGACTGCTCTGGCCCCCTTTCTGCCTCTCCCTGCTCCTTTGTTGTTGCTCCCACAGAGGAAGGGAAGGAATACAGGAATTCTGGCTTCCACCCCACAATCCTTATGTGTAGCATGCTTCTGCAGGTATATGCTGGACTGAAGGAGCATTGTGTAAATGCCAGTACTATTTATCTCAGGACTGATAACAGGCAGGAAACTACATTTTCCAAGCGCTCTTTATAGCTGGCACTCAGCCATCACAACATGTCAGGAATAAGAAGAGACAATTGAGAAAAATCCCCTTTCCTATTCCAGTCCTTGAACAACAGTGGAGGTCTAAGGATGGAATGGAGCATGGATGGATGTAGTTACACTAGAAGTAGGAAGACTGGAGGTAGAGAAAAGATTAGAGAACATCCCTCATCAGGATTTTAATTTAAGTTGCAGAAGAAAATTTGGTCATCCAGATGTTCTGGACTTGTAACTCACAGTTTTATTGAAGTTTTGCATAAGCAGTGAGGAATAGAGACCATATGGGCTCACAGCTTGTTTGTGGTCTTCTAAACCATGGACTGATAACGTGTAAAGCCAGGTTGTTGGAATTATAAGACCAGGACCATTGCTTGCTCATAATCAACTAGATTATCATGGATCTGACTCAGGGAGAAAGTGCCTTCAGTATGAATTTGGTGAAGGGTTTATTTCTTCACCCATGTTAAACACTAATCTAGTTGAAGGATAGAATGGTAGCAGCAGAGCCAACAGCAGCTAAGGTGGTGTGAGAGGAAGTGAGTGGCTACTGTCAACATATCCTGGATATCCCTCATGCCCAGACCTGTTTTTTAAAAAGTAGTCTTTGGGCCTTGGTGAGGGCAAAGATAAGGGAGGGAAGTGGGCTCTGATGAGATTAAATGTTTGAAATGAACACATAAAGATGGAAAGAGTATGTGTAGGATGAATTGGAGGGAAAAGATGGTAGGTAAAAAAAAAGAAAAGCAGGCATCACAAAGATGAGACCTTTTAAGGGACTGGAACCAACTCAAATCAGATGCATTAATAAGCTCCTCTCTAATCATAGCAGATACCTCAGATGAGAAAGGTAAGTTGAAAAGAAAATTGCTAACTCAGCTCAACAATGTCCATTTTAGCAGGTATTGTATAGGGATAGCTCCACACTCACCCATCTCTATGTTTAGAAGTGATTCGTGTGTCAGATTGTCTGTTTTCAACACAGATGTTTCTTTCATAAAGCCCTTTGGGCTTTCTGTATCTTTTTGTTTATTCCTTCATTTAGAAGAGTGTTTATTTGTGGAATTACTTGCTGTGTAAGTGCACTTAACTCCCGGGTGGTGGTGTTAGCTTCTTGGCTTGCAAAATAAATTTTTCTTATTTCTAAACCTAAACTGTTGTTTCTACTTTCTTTACTTTCTCTGTATCTTTCCAAACTTGTGTCTTAGGTTGTATCAGTTAAAACATTAAAGTGGTTGATTTATTCAAGGCTTATCACAATCACTGGAGTAAATTTCTACATATGGTAAGGAGGAAAGGCATTTCCACTTCTTTCAAATAGGAACCTCCTTAAAACAAACATTATCCTTAAAACAAAGGGATACTACCTGTCTCAACTGATTGTACCCTGTGGGGCAGCAGAGAAAGGGACTACTCCTTCCTCTCTGTGACAACTGTTAAGGTGTTTAAAGAGTGCAGTTGTATCACCCCTCATTCTCTCTTTACCAAGCAGAACATCCCAAATTCTCTCAACTTTTCTTCATATGTTTTGTTCTTCATTTCTTTTATCATTCTTACCTGCTCCAACTTGTGTACAGTATACCCTTCCTAAAATGAGGTGCCTAGAACTGAATGCAGTACTCCAGATGAGGCTTGACTAAAGCAGAATATAGTGTGTTGATTACTCCCCTTGTCTTGGAAATGATAAATCTCAGTAATGCAGGCTAAAATATTATTTCCTTTATTTGCTGCAGCATCACACTGCTGGATAATACTCAGTTTATGATCAACACTCATTCCAAGTCCTTTTTACATGTACTACTACTAAGCTAAGTATCCCCCATCCTATAAGTGTGCATTTGGTTTTTGTGGCCTAAATGTAGAATTTTGCAGTTATTTCTGTTGAATTTATTCTATTAGTTTCAGTCCAATTTTCTAGTTTATCAAGATCTTTTTGAATTCTGTTCTTATCTTCAAAAAGTTCAGCTACCTCTCCCAGCTTTGTGTCATCTGCAAAATAGATAGGATTCTCTCTAACTCATCATCTCAGCCATTTATGAAAAAATTGAAAAATGTCAGCCAAAGGTCAGAACCCTTTGGCACGCCAGTTGAGACATCTGTCCAGTTTGAAGCATAGCCATTAGTGATCCATAACCAATCATGGATCTATCTGACAGTATTCCCATCTGCTCCATTTTTAATCTGTCTGCTAATCAAAATATCATAAAGGACTTTATCAAATGCTTTGCTGAAATCCAGATATATGACATCTACAGCATCCCCATGAGCTACTAAATTAATGACCCAATCAAAAAAAGATATGAGATTAGTTTGACAGGATTTGCCCTTGACAAACTTGTGCTTTCTTCTACTAATCACTGCATTATCATCTAGATACTTGTAAAAAGACTCCTGTATAATTTGTTTTGTTTCGGGGGTGTGTGTTAATTTTTCTTGATATGAAGATCAATCTGATTGGTCTGTAATTCTCCAGATCTTCTTTTTTGCCCTTTTTGAAGATAGGAACAACGTTTGCTCTTTTCTAGTCCTCTGTCACCCCACCTGTTCCCCAGGATTTCTCAAAAATGATGACATTTTTTGAGAGTACATCAGCAAGGTCCTGCAGTACTCTAGGATGCAGTCCATTTGGTCATGCAGATTTTAACTCATTTAGGTCAACTAGGTGATTCCTTACGATCTCTTTATCAATCTTGATTTGCAGTCAGGATCCCTTACCAAGGTCTCTGCTGATGCATAAATGCAAACAGTTCTCTTTTTTGGGGGCGGGGGCGGGGGCGGGGGCGGGGGGACCTGAAAAAAATAGTATTGTTCTGGCTTTTTGTTGTAATCTTTTACCATTTTACCATCCTTACTTAGCAGTGGCCCCACTGTTTCTCTGGTCATTTCTTGCTTTGAATTATCCCAAAACCCTCATTTTATTTCTCCCTGTTTGCCTAGCCAGATTCAGTTCATTCTAGGCTTTTGCTTTCCTTATAGTATTCCTGCATGCTTTGGCTACACACATTACTTTGTGATTCATTCTTTCTTCTATTCTTTATACATGCTCTTTTTTATTTTCTCATTGAGTTTGCTATACAGCCACATTGTCTTTTTCAGGTGTTTCCCATTTTTCTTCTTCTATAGGATTGTTTGTGATTGTTCTTTTTCTTAAAGAACTCCAATTCTTGCTGGATTTCTTTTTCCTTTAGCTTTTCTAGCCATGGGATTCCACCCATTTATTTCTATGAACTTGTTAAAATCAGCTTTCCTTGAAATCCAAGGTTCCTGTTTGACTATACTCTTCTTTGCTCTGTCCCACACTTCTAAATTCTAGCATTACATGGTCACTTCCCCCTAAATTACTGAATACTTTGATTCCAGTGACCAATTCCTTCCTGTCAATTAGCATAAAGCCCAGGACTACCAATCCCCTTCTTCTTCCTTTGCTAAATGAAATAGGAAATTATATGCAAGTCATATCAACAATTTGTTGGAGACCATATGCTTAGCAGGGTTAGGCCCGGTACAGATGGGCAAAAAGCACCATCCTGCAGATGGGGTGAGGGCTGAGCATCCCCACACTCAGAGCCCTCCCCGCACTGCTCAGGTGCCATCTTGGCACGCAGCCGTTCAGATGGTGCGTGCAATGATGATGTCCCTTTGGCGTAGAATCCAAAAGACGCAGCGCCAAAGGGGCGTGATCAAGCCGCCTGGCAGCAGCTGTGGCACCTCTTTGCAGGCACAAAAAGGAGCCGGAAAAACCCGTTCCTTTTTGTGCTCTGCGAAGGCTGATCGGTGCCGCAGTGTGTGTTTGCCACGGCACTGATCCGGGACAGAAAGGGGTAGCGTCTCGCCGCCCCTTTTTGCCCATTTGCACAAGGCCTTAGTCTTCCAGTTGATATGAGGTTATTTTAAGTTTCCCATTACTACTAATTCTTGCATCCTTGAAATTTCTGAAATTTATTTCTGAAAAATATCAACCACAACCTCTTCTTGATTTGGTGGCTTGTAATTGACTCCTACCACAATGCTGCTTTTATTTATTTCTTCATTTATTTCTCCCCAAATACTTTCAGCTGGCCAAGTGTGATCAGTCTCATGGATTTCTGTACAAGTGAATTTGTATTTGACATATCATGCTACTTTACCTCCTTTTCTGTCACATCTGTTCTTTTGGAACTGATAGTATCCTTCAATTGTTATATTCCAATCATGGGAATCATCTCACCAGATCTCTATTATAATATTTACCTTCCTGCACTAGAACTCCAAGCTCATCTTCTTTGTTTCTGTGCATTGGTGTATATCATCTGAAGCCTTCTTTGTTCTCATAAATTTACTGTTTTGTTTACTGTTTTGTTTATTGTTTTGTTTACTGTGGATCCCATTCTCTTCCTGTAGAATGCCCAACCCCTGAAGGATTTAGTTTAAATCCCTCATGATCGGATATGCCATGCTACTGCCAAAGACCTTCTTCCCAGTCTTCATAAGGTACAACCCCTCTGTATCCAGTATGTTTTAGAAGTGAAGACTATGGCCCCAGAAGCCAGACCTCTCTTGTCTGTACCATCTATGTAACCTGTCATTCACTTTTAGTATCTTAATAGCTCATATCTTGTGTAATTTTTTTTCTAGGCTAGTCTGTGCTACTGAGCAGTACTGCTGTGCTGCTGAGCAGTACTGATGCATTCCCACTTTCTAACCAAAAAACAAACAAACCCAAATTAATGTTTATGATGGTACTCCCATAAGTGGGAAAATATATCCCTAAGACAAAAGACATGGATATGTCCCTAAGCCAAAGACATATCCAGCAGATTCTCAAGATAAAAGAGTGGGCATAAGTACAGTTTATCCTCTGTGGATTCTTTATCCACAGATTCAACCCTCCATAACTTGAAAATATTCAAAGCAAATATAAATTCTAAATTGCAAATCTTGATTTTGCCATTTTATTTAAGGGGAACCATTTTACTACACCATTTATATATAATGGAACTTGAGCATCCATGAATTTCGGTATCCAAAGGAGATCCTGGAACCAAAGCCCAGCAAATACTAAAGGACCACTGTACTAAGAAAAAATTACCTTGGTCATCTACTTGAATAGTTAAAATAAACTATAACAACCTGTTTTAAGATAATTGGGTCTTCAGTTACAGCTTGGCCTTCCCATCCATGGAGGTTCAGTTCTGGGGGACCCCACATTTGAGAAAAAACATGCATGCTCAAGCCCCTGTATAATCAATGGAGGCCTATGTATGTGTGACCACATTGGTGCAGCAGCATGCACACACCACCATTGGCAATAATGGGGTGGGGCAATCCACAGATGCTTGGTTCCATGCATGGCTAGCCTACATGGGCCCACTTGACATTCTTTGGTAAGAACTTGCTCCTGCTAAATTTTTTGGGGTGGGGGATTGCTACTACTGCTGGCATTCTTGAAGTGGCTCTGAGGAATAAAGCTCCACTAACCGATCCATCCAGTGATACATAAAAAACAGCAAAAATCTGGAGAAAAAGCAGGAGCCAAACTGGTCCTTAAATTACAATCTAAAAACCTAAGAAGAGCCCTGCTAATCCATATCTGGTATCCCATTTCCAGCAAGAACCAGTCAGGATGCTTCTGTGAACCCAACAATTTCCCAGCAAAGAAGGGAGGAACAGCCCTCTGGACAGGTTGCTCCTTCCACTTGCTCCAACAGGCAGGAAAAAGAAAGATGTTTTGGTGTCCCCACTAAGAAGAGCAATCCACCAAGAGGTCACTCTTTACTACCTCTGCTCCAATAGGATGTATTTGGCTGTCACTTGTCCAGTGCTCCAAACCTTCCCATGTGTTTGTTCTTTTCTTTCTCTTTATTTGTCATCCTTTCCTGCTATTCATCTTCCTGGGAGGTATGAAGGGAGCCTTCTTTTTACTTTCATCCTTTGCTTTGCTAGCATCTCTGCTGTTTTTTCCTTCCTTCCTTCTTTCTCCTTCATCAAGAGCCAAAAAGCAGGTTTTTTTCTCTCTCTCTGGTAAGCCAGTAAAGAACATAGAGACATACTGAGTCTTTCCCAACTGGAGGAGTAGATCAACCGTCTCGCTGGCAATTGTCCCCCTCCTCAGAATTGACCCTCCCCCATTGGCCAGGGGTGGACTGGCATCTGGCGGAGGGCCATGCGGCAGTGAAAGAAATGCAGGAGTAGACAAGTAAGGTAAAATCCCTCGGTTCTGCTGCCTCCTCACAGCTCCACAACTCAGCCAAAAACAAGCCAGTGATTGAGGAGACAGACAAGACCAGGGATGATGGGGAAGGGATAAGTACCAGAAGCCCTAGGAACATACCCAGCATGACTGGAAAGGAACTTTCCCCTGAGTTCACAGCCTGGGCAGTTATCACTCAGGAAGTCACCATCATTGCCACAGATGGCACAGCTGCTCTGTTGACCACAATCCACAATGCTGGAAGGGCAGAAGCATGTGAGATGTTGACTAGGCCTTCTCCCTTTTCCCCTTCTCTAAGTCCAATAATGCACAGAACACTCCTAGCTAGACACACCGCACTAGTCTCTTTTCTTTTCCCCACACTACAACACATGGGAGAAAGTGGAGCCTTCTTCTTCTGGTCTTAACAGATGCCATTTTGGGGGCCCTAGACAAAGTAGGCCTAAACATGGCCTGGATGACATGATGGAACTGGAGACACTAGACCACACTGCAAACATACGATGGCTAATGGAGCACACCAAAGAATTAAAAAAAAAAAATCAGTATGTGCTGTCTAGAGATTATAGCAAAGCCTTTGACTGCATAAATCATGAAATGCTATGGAATAGCCTTAAAGACATGGGAGTGCCTACGCATCTGACAGTTCTGATGAGGAATCTGTACTTAAGACAAGATGCTACCGTCAGAACAGTACATGGAGAAACAGAGTTGTTCCCAATTGGCAAAGGGGTTAGGCAAGGCTGCATCCTTTCACTCTACCTGTTCAACTTATATGCAGAAATATTATCTGTAAAGCAGGCTTGGACACAGGAGGAGGAGTAAAAATAGGAGGAAGGCCTATCAACAATCTAAGATATGCAGACAATACCATACTACTAACAGAAAACATCACAGACTACTGAGGAAGGTTACAAAAGAAAGTGCAAAAGCAGGCTTATGGTTGAACATAAAGAAAACAAAACTAATGACCATGGAGAACCTACACAAATTCAACCTAGATAATGATAAAATAAATAGTAAGGGTTCTTATACCTAGGATCAAACATTGATCATAAGGGGAACTGCAGTCAAGAAATCAGCAAAGATTAAGAATGTGGAGGGCAGCTATGAAAGAACTAGGGAAGATACTGAAGAGCAAAAATATACCATTGAGCACAAAAGTTAGAGACAAGCCATTGTATTCCCTATTACCATGGATGGATGCGAGAGCTGGAGAGTTAAGAAAGTGAATAGTAAGAAAATCAGTTCATTTGAGATGTGGTGTTCGAGAAGAATGCTAAGGATTCAGTGGACAGACCAAAAAGCAAATGGGTCCTAGGACAGATCAAGCTGGAAACCTCCCTGGAAGCCAAGATGACTTAACTGAGGCTGTTGTACTTTGGTCACATCATGAGAAGGCACAATTCATTGGGGAAAAAACAATAACACTCAGAAAAGTGGAAGAAAGTATAAAGAAGTGAAGGCTACACTCTAGATGGATGGACTCTATTAATGGGAACCGATGACACTGCAAGACATAGCCTTCAGAATATGGGTATGAAATTACAGGAACGAAGCAGAACAGTGGAGGTCAGGGAGTCTTGGAGATGTCTCATCCATGGGGCCGCCATGGGTCGAGATTGACTTGAGGTTGGTTAAAACATCAAATAGATCTAACCCCAGGATGTGTTATGAAATGTTATAGCCTTTCCAAGAATATAATGGCTAAGCTACAAGTCCATATTAACCAACAATACTTATAATCTTGTATATTGCAAGGATAATGAGGATGCTTTGAAAGTTAGAGTGGATGTGAAAGCTGAAATGGCCCTTAATAAGATGGCAAAAATCTCTTCTCTGAATCTGGGGGCAGCAGCCTCTCTGTTTTCATCATAGCCAAAGCCTCATTACTCTGGTCTAAAGAGATACTGAAGAGGATTCCCACCAGTGATGTTAAACTTAGGCTGAGAATGAACAAGCTGATTAAGGTTGCAGCCATAATGGCAGATTACAGTTTAGATGCAATTCAGTTAAGCACCAGGGCATCGGCAGTGTCAGAAATGGTCAAGCGCCAGCTATAGGAACTGGAATGTGGATGCACATTACAAACAGAAGTTAATCGTTGCCTCCTTCCTGAGAACTAAGCTCTTTGGGGGCTCCCTAGAGCCAGTCCTGGAGGACAATAAAGACAATAAGCAGACCTTAGTCCCAGGTAAGAGAAAATGTCAGGAAGAAACTCTTCGAGAACATGGCCATATAGCCTGAAAAACCCACAAAAACCATGTGAGTAGGAAGTTTAAAAACCTGGGTGGACAGGTTGTCATTTCATCTCTTCTAGTTGAAGGGCATGGCCCAAGAAGGAAGAGAAAAATAGTGGAGGTGAACAACTGGCTCTTAAAATGATGCCACTGGGAACAATTTGGCTTCTTGAAATATGGTATGTGGTTTCAGCAAGATGGACCTCACAGTAGTGGGCAGGAATGTTTTTGCTAAGAGTCCAAAAAATGTAATCAAGAACACTTTAAACTGAATAATGTCAGGAAGTGAGACAGTATTCATGAGGACTGTATTCATCAGATACTGGAAATAATAACCTGGCTGTTACACAGAGAACAAGACAAATAGTACAAGAACCCAACAGGGGGAAAACAAAAAAAACCTTAAATAGGCAACCTACTGTACATTAACACAGAGACCATGAGAATTAAACAAGATGAACTTATAATATAATAATAATAATAATTTATTTATATCCCGCCCCTTTGAGGTTAATCGGGGCGGCTAACAATAATAAAATACAATACAATATATATCAAAATCTACTTCCCTCCCCCCCTTAAAAAGTTATTAAATCAATTGTAATTAAAACCAACAAATTAAAACAACATCAACACATACACACCATTACAAAACAAACAAAAACAAAACAGCAAACTGTGGCAGCATTTCACTCAAATTTCCAGGGAGGACCTCAGGGACTCTCATGAGAAGAAGGTCTTCTCTTGAACTCCTAACACAGCAAAACAAATATGATATAATAGACATCACCGAAACCTGGTGGGATGAGTTTCATGATTAGAATGTAGTAATAGAGGGGTATAGACTACTTCAGAGAAATAGACCAAACAGGAATGGAGGAGGAATAGCATTATATGTCAAGGGTGTTTAAAGGTAAAAGTTTCCCCTTGACATTAATGTCTAGTCATAACTGACTGTAGGGAGTGGTATTCATCTCTGCTGCTTATCTGAGGGAGCCAGTGTTGTCCGCAGACAGCTCCAATGGTCATGTAGCCAGCATGACTGCACAGAATTCTGTTACCTTCCACCGAAGTGCTACCTATTTATCTACTTGCACTTTTACATGCTTTCGAACTGCTAAGTTGATAGAAGCTGGGACTAGTGATGGGAGCTCCCTCCATCATGAGGTGCTTAGGTCTCTTAATGCCAGTCTTCTAACCTTGCAATCATCAGAATCAGCGTCTTAACCATTAAGTCACCATGCCCCTCGTGATCCATCATTTAAATCTTGGAACTCAGGTTGAGAGCATCTGTGTAAAAATTAAGAGGGAAAGAAACAGTAGGGATGTCATTGTGGAAGTCTATTATAGAATTTTAAGCCACACTGACGACTTGGATAATGTCTTCCTGGAATAGATGACCACACATTCAGAAAGGAGAGACATAGTAGTAATGGGGGATTTCAACTATCCTGATGTTAATTTGAAGTCAACTCTGCCCGAAACATAAGGTCTAACAAATTTCTTACTTGCCTTGTGGACAATTTCATTGTACAGAAAGTGAAAGAAGCAACAAGGGGATCAGCTATTTTAGATCCAATCCTATCCAAAAGGAATGATTTGGTTAATGAGGGAGAAGTAGCAGGATCTTTAGGTGGAAGTGACCATGTACTCATGGAGTTTGTTGTATAGCAGAAAAGGGTAGCCAAACACAGTCAAACACACATTCCAAACATTAAGAAAGCTGATTTCAGTAAACTTACAGATATACAGGTGGGATTTCATGGTGAAGAATACTAAAAGAGTAAAAGGAAGTACTAAAAGAGATGATGGATGAGAGTTTCTTAAAAGTGAAAAACAGAAGGCCCAATTTCAAACAGTTCTGATGAAGAGGAAATATGAAAGGTGTCTATAAAGAAACTAGGATGGATGTGTAAAGAAATTTCAACTAAGCTAAGATTTCAAAGGGGCATGTACAAGAAATAGAAAAAGGGGCAAATCACTAGATAGGAATGCAGACAAATAGCTAGCAAGGCTGTGTAGGGAGAAAATCAGAAAAGCTAAAGCACAGAATGAGATCAGGCTTGTTAGAGAGGTTAAAAACAACAAAAAGGGCATTTTTTGTCAAAAGGAAGAACTAAGAGATGTTTGGAGATGGTGGAGAAATGCTAACAAGACACAGAAAAGACAGAACTATTCAAAACCTTCTTTGCCTAGGTCTTCTCCCAAAAATGAAAATGGTGCTCAACTTGTGGGGTAATAGAGCAGCTGAAGCAGTAAGGAAAATATAGCACAGAACAGGTATAGAGGTTGTGCAGGAATACCTGGCTACTCTGAATTCAAGTCTCTAGGGCCCGATGAACTACATACAAAGGTATTAAAAGAACTAGCAGAAGTAATCTCAGAACTACTAGCAATAATCTTTGAGAGTTCCTGGATAACAGGAGAAGTCGCAGCAGATTGGAGGTGGGCAAATCTTGTCGTCGTCTTCAAGAAAGGGAAGAAAAGAGGACCCAAATAATTATTGCCCTGACAGTTTCACATCAATAATAAGAAAGATTCTAGAGCAAATTATGAAACAGTCAGTCTGTAGGCACTTAGAAAGGAATGCCATGATCACTAAAAATCAGCATATGTTTCTTAAGAACAAGTCATGCCAAACTAATCTAATCCCTTTTTTTCTATATAAGAATTACAGGCTTAGCAGCTGAGGGGAATGCTGTGGATGCAGTATATCATGATTTCAGTAAGGCATTTGACAAGATCCCCCATGACATTCTTTCAAATAAGCTATGAAATGTGGGCTAGAGAATGTAACTGTTAGATGGAATTGTAGTTGGTTGACTAACCAAACCCAAAGGGCTTTCACCAGTGGTTCCTTTTCATCCTGGAGACAAGTGACTAGTGGAGTGCCAAAGGGTTCTATCTTGGGCCCAATGCTTTTCAACATCTTTATAAATGACCTGGATGATGCAATAAGAGGCATGTTTATGAAATTTACAGATGACACCAAATTAGGAGGAGTAGCTAATACTGCAGAAGACATGATCAGAATACAAAATGACCATAATAGATTAGAAAGCTGGACCAATGCTAACAAAATGAATTTTAACAGGGAGAAATGTGAGGCACTATACTTAGGCAGAAAAAATGAAATGCACAGATATAGGATGAGGGACACCTAGCTTGACAACAGTACATGTATAAGGGATTTTATTTATTATTAACCTTTATTTATGAAGCACTGTAAATTTACACAGCGCTGTACATACAGTCTTTTTAATTAGACGGTTCCCTGCCCTCAGGCTTACAATCTAAAAAGACATGACACAGAAGGAGAAGGGAGTGGTGGAGGAAAAGGGTAAGAGGTCCAGCAGTTCCTCTCTACCTCCAAGGCCTGGACCAAAGCAGATGGACTTGAGGGAGGGCTTGGCTTCATAATGGATGGTTAATCTTCTTCCAGGGAAAATACATACTCTCAATTAGGATAATACATATACAGTACATAGCAATACAGGAAATGGTTCGATAAGCAGGCACCAAAAGAACATCAAATAGTAAGCAACAATTATGCAATGCCTGGGAAGGCTTCTCTGAACAAGATGGTTTTCAACTCCGTTTTGAAGCTGGTTAAAGAAGTGATGGCTCTTGCTTGTGGGGGAAGAAGGTTCCAGGAGTGAGGAGCAGCAAGTGAAAAGGGGTGAATCCGGGATGGGGCAGAGGAAATCCTGGGCTGAGACAGCAGACCTTGACTGCCAGAACGGAGGGCCCTAGTGGGAAGGTGAGGAAAAAGAAGGTCTGATAAGTAAGGAGGGGCCAGTCCATGGAGGGCTTTAAATGTCGACAGCAGGAGCTTATACTGAATACGGAAAGGGAGAGGGAGCCAGTGAAGGGATGACAACACAGGAGAGATGTGGTCAGAGCGGTGGGTGGAAGTGATAATGCGTGCAGCTGAAGCTGGACAGAGATTAAAGGACGGAGGTGAGAAAGAGGAAGCCCAGCCAGGATGACGTTACAGTAATCAAGTCATGAGATCACTAGGGCATGGACCAGGATCTTGGCAGTAGAGGCGGAGAGATATAGTCGGATTTTGGCAATATTGTACAAAAAGAATCTACAAGCCTTGGCTGTGGTCTGGATCTGAGGGATACACGACAGAGAAGAATCAAAGATAAAACCAAGACTGCGGGCTTGCTGGACTGATTGAATAGAAATGTTGTCCACAGAGACAGAAAAGGAGTGTTGAAGGGTGGGCTTAGGAGGAAAGACAAGAAGCTCCGTCTTGGACATGTTGAGCTTCAAACACCGATGGCGCATCCACTGCAAGACAGCTGTGAGACAAGACGAAGCGTACTGTTCAAGCCTTGGAGAAAGGTCAGGGGTGGAAAAATATAACTGGGTGTCATAAGCATACAGATGGTAGGAAAAATCGAAAGAGCTAATGAGTTTTCCTAAGGACAGTGTGTAGAGAGAAAACAGAAGGGGACCCAGAACAGAGCCCTGGGGGACTCCAACAGATAAGGGAACAGGAGAAGAAGTCTGACCACCTGCAACTACTGCAAAAGATCTAAACCAGTCAAGAACAGAGTCTGAGAACCCAAGGTCAGAGAGTATGTCAATTAGGAGATAGTGATCAACGGTGTCAAAGGCTGCAGACAAATCGAGAAGGATGAGAACAGAGTAAAGGCCATTAGCCTTGGCCTGTAAAAGGTCATTCGAGATCTTAGTGAGAGCTGTCTCTGTAGAATGCCTTGGGCAGAAACCAGACTGAAAAGGATCGAGGATGGAGTTGGCTTCAAGAAACTCAACTCAAGGATCTTGGAATCTTGGTAGACCACAAGCTGAACATGAGCCAAAAGTCTGATGGAGGAGCTAAAAAAGCTTATATGATCCTAGGTTGCATCAATAAGGGTGTAGTGTCTAGATTGAGGGAAGTAATAGTCCCACTCAGTTCTGCTCTGGTCAGACCTCACCTGGAATAATATGTCCAGTTATGGGCACCACAGGTCAAGAGAAATATTGACAAGCTGGAACATGTACAGAGCAGGGCAACCAAACTGGTGAAAGGTCTAGAAACATTTCCCTATGAGGAGTGGGTTAGCAAGCTGGGTATGTTTCATCTGGGGAAGAGAAGGTTTAGAGATGATATGATAAATCATATATTTAAAATTCAAAGGGATGTCATATTGAGGATGGAACAAGCCTGTTTTCTGCTGCTCCAGAGACTAGGACACAAAGCAATGGATTCAAGCAACAGGAAAAGAGATTCCACCAAAACATTAGGAAGAACCTCCTGACAGCAAGAGCTGTTTGACAGTAAAATATGCTGCCTTGGGTGTGGTGGGGTCTTTAAAGTTTTTTAAGCAGAGGCTGAGTGACCATCTGTTGGGAGTGCTTTGATTGTATATTTCTGCATGGGAGGGGTTTGGACTTGCAGTTTTTTCCAACTGTATGTGATTCTGTCTGATTCAAATTGAGTCAATACAGAGGGTACCGATTCTCATAAGTGCAATGGATACAACTCAGTCTTTTTCATCATGCCCATGGTGATTGGCACTTGGAGAACCATCCTGAACCTTTTAGGAGTGAACCAATTTGTCAGGAAGTGCTGCTTTCAATTGGAGACATCTTTGAATTTCTCCAACCAGGGGACTTCCTATCTTTCCTGGACTTAACCAAAATGTACCTTGGCATTAAGGTTCCCTTGTCATATCACAGGTTCCTTTACTTCACTTATGAGAGCACTCATTTACAGTGCAAGTTGTTTCTGTTTGGTCTCTCTTCAGCTCCCAGGGTCTTCACCAAAATCAAGGTGCCCTAGTGGTACATTGGACGAAGTACTGCCTTCATATCTATCCATGCCTTGACGATCTGCTGGTTCATTCAGCTTCATTAAGCAAGGCTTCAAAGAAGTCCAGGTGGTGCTACATTCATTGACATGACTTAGTATCAACAGAGGAAGGCCCATCTAGGTACCAAAGGAGGTACATATAACCACAGACACCAGCCTGAAGAACTGGGGAGCCCACTGAAGACCACAACTGGCCTAAGGCAGATGGAGCCAGGAGGACACAAAGCACATCTAGAGCTCTGAGCAGTCCAACTGGCATTGCTGGCCTTTGCAGAAATCAGGACAAAGTGACCATCAAGGCCCATTTAAATCACCAGGGAGGAACAAGATTCAGATCCCTCATGAAGGAAGCTCGGGAGATCTTGTTCTGTTGGGAATAGCCACCATAGAGGCTGAGCTTCTCCAAGGTGTCATAAACTCTCAAACAGATTGACTCAGTAGAATGGACATATACCAAGGAAAATGGAGTCTTCACCCAGATGTCTTCCATCTTCTGATCAGGAGATTCCAGTGACCAGAAGTGGACCTTTTGCCTCACCAGTCAACTTCTACCTCTGCAGATTCATATCAAGGTACTCGAAAGAAGGAACAAGGGCATGGATGCTCTCTCTCTTTCTGGCCTGGGGGATTTCTGTATGCTTTCCCCTTGGTGGCTCTGTTCCCCAAAGTGATGGGGGAAATCCAAAGGGAACAAGCCTCTGTGATTCTAGTTGCTCCAATGTGCCCAAGATGGGTGTGGGTTTCTGAAATCATGTACATGGCCTTGGACTACATGTCTTTCCACACCTGCTCACTCAGGGGCAGGTCTGCTGCCCCGATCCAGAGTGGCTACAACTCCATGCTTGGAAACTGAGTGGAGCATATTGAGGGACTATGGATATTCTGATAAGGTGGTAAACACGATTGTTGCCTCCAAGAGGGTTTCAACTACAAGAATTGTGAATATACATTTAGACTCTTCCACAGATTGTGTAGGTGGAAACATGTCAATTTCCTAAGGTTCTCAGTCACTTCACTGTTGGAATTTGTTCAGGAAGGCATTGACCCTCCAGGCCAACATAGTTAAGAGATAAACTGTGGCCATCACCTCACTTCTTCCACAAGAGTGGACAGGATTACATCTCATCTCCATGTCCAGAGATTCTCAGGGGACTGTTGCTCCTAGGACTTGCATACAGTTTTAAAGACAATAATGGTCACATCATTTGAACTTCTACATGAAGCTTCCCTAAAACATCTCTCCTGAAAGGCGCTGTTCCTGACTGTCATCACCTCAGTATACAGAGTGTTTGAGCTAGGAGCCCTGTCAGCACATAAGAAGCTTTGTATCATCTGACCTTATTTCATGGTACTTCAGCTGGATCCTAATTTGGTCCCTAAAGTGAATTCTGCCATGTACAGGGACCAAGAGGTGATTGTACCTTTGTTTTGTCTTCATACATCCAAAGAATTTGAGAGAATATGGTATACATTGGATGTCCACCAAGCCATCTGTATCAACCTCAAGAGGACTAGTGCCTTTTGCACCTGTGACTTCATGTCATTTCTTTCCAGCCTTGCTCTGTGGAAAAGAAGAGATTAATTTCCCACCTTTAGCAGATGGATTAGGGGTTACACAATGACCTGTTGTGACTCTTTGGTAGTCCATCCACCAAAGAAAATTGCCACCTACTCCACTAGGAATTCAATCACTTCTGTGGCCACCACAATGGCAATCTGCAGGGCAGCTCCATGGAAAACACCTTCAGCCTTCATTAGGCACTACATTTGGCCCTCAACTTTCAAGGTGCTCAGGACCCCCATGAAAGTGGGGAAACTGTGAGTATCTCTAGGCCCTATAAACTATTTAATCACAAAAATTACCTGTACTGGCAGGATGGCTGGGCCTAACCACACATGTGTTCCCTCACTTGCTCACTCGCTCACTTACTCAAGTGGAGGGACATAGGGACTCCCATCCCCTTAATCCCAGCCATCCACACATGTGAACGAGATGAGTGAACGTATCCCATCCCTTTTCTCCATTGCCTGACCATGCAAGTGAGCAAATGCATGTTCCCTCCTTCCCCTTGCTGCCCAATCCTCAGCTCCTATGACCTATGTGAGTGAGCAAGCAAACAAATGAACAGGCTCTCATTCCCAATACTCCCCTGTCCCATCCCCTTCCCCCCACCTGCGAATGCACACATCCTCTGTCCTTGTGCTCCTCCATCCCATCCCCTCACTCACCTGCCTGTGATCAAGCAACCAAAGGAATGCAATTGCCATCCCCTCCTTGTGCTCCCTCTCATTTTTCTCTCTTCCTGTTGTCTAGTTATGTACTTGTTCCGTAAAAGAAGAGCAGCATTACTAATACAGTAGGAAGTGTTCTCTCTGTTTCTATCAGAGCATTTCTTTAGCTGTTGTAATGACTGGCCTAATGGTGAATTGCTCCCCTGGTCATGACATCTTTTTATTTCCTGTTGGAGTAATTGGGAAGAGCAACCCAACCAGAGGGTGTTCATCCTTTTTCTGCTGGAAATCAGCATATCGCAGGTAAGACCAACATTTCTATTTGTGTAATTGCTTTCACTCCATCAGAGTCAATGGCTGTTTGAAGAATTATTTTTTGTCATTGTTTTGGATCAGCTTCACTGGATGCTTCATTGTATTTGTGTTATGAGAGAGCACAACAAACATCTCTCTGCTTACTCTCTCTGCATCGGCCATAATTTTATAAACTTCTATAATATAGTCATCTCACATCCTCTTTATTTTTCTGTTCTTAATTTCTTTCTTCATGGGGAAAGTTTTCTGAGCCTGCCCACCTCTTTCAAGCCATCATTTTCGTCGTCCCTTTCTTCCTATACATGCTTAAGTTCCACAAAATCCTTGTGTGTTGGTTACTGTAATTCAGAAATGACTTGAAGGCATACAATAGACGTCTCACTGGTTTTTAGAGTTATTTTGTGTGTTTGTTCTTAAATAAAAGTCCGTACTTCTCCAACTCAGCCTCTTCCTCGCCCACATGTTTTGGCAGCATTTAAGGGGTATATCTGGTTTGTGCATTACCCTTCAGCTGGCTAAGAAGTTCCTACCATCACCAAATGTGCTACTGAGCCTCTTCCAGGGAACTGACAAATCAGATGCAGAAGGGGCTCCTTAATTTCCCAAACATATGAGCTAACCTGTCCCTCGATGTCACACCCACTAAACCTTCAGAGTCAGGGTTAATCAATGAGACCCTACTGTCCACCCTCCCTTTCACCTGAGTCCAGCTTGTGAGGGAGACATTTGAAAAATGCAATTGTCTTTCAGGATTCCCAGCCCTGACAGTATTCAAAGCATGGCAGTGTGAAGAACCCCCTGCTACCAGTCAGTTTCACAGACAAGATATATATCTATTGAGGGAGCAGAGAGTGGACAGTTTACATTGACTTGTAAGCACAATGTGTGCAAGACATCTTTTTTGAATGAAAATTAGTCTTGTCCTTGATACTCTGCAAAGAAGTGGCATGAGGCATCTAAGACAACCTCTTGCATTTTTCCAGTGAGGTGCAGTTAGCCATGCAAAAAAACTAGGAACATATGAACCAATGGTTACCAGTCCAAAACTGTGTGGCTGAATGTTTTTCTGTTTATCAGAGGCTGTGCTGAATATTTTCATATACAAGAAGGTCAGGTGATGTTTCATAATGTTATTTTTAAGCAACAGCTTTCTGAGATCTTTGCCTGCTCTGAGTCGTATTTTGTGATTAGAGAACTTGAAATTTTCCTTGCAGCTTACTGGGGAAATGGCATAAATATAAAAGTAATCCTTTTAAGATCAGTTTAAGCAGTTTGCTAATTACCACTGTCAGCTTTTATTTTCAAAAGCCAGTTTTTATCCCTCATGGTTAACAGAAAGAAGTGCAATATACAAGATGCTTAAAGGATTAGAAACCAAGACACACGCAATGAAACCAGATTCATTACTTTTCAACTCTAGTGCTTTCTGTGTAGATTTATTGTCAAATAATAGCAACAGCAATAGCAATTACATTTATATAACGCTTTATAGTGCTGATGACTTACAATTTTGTACCAGCCCAGTTCAAAAAATCATATGAAAATTATCTTCATTTTATGTATCTAAACATGAAATTTAGCCAGAAGCCTACAGCTTTTATTATATTTAGTTACTTATCCTTTATTTTTGATTGCAAGCAGCTGATTTAATTTTAAAGAAGTAAAAGGGAAAAGAGAGGAAGGGGGGGTCTAATTGATCTATATTTTACTACAAGCTTTCATGAATAGCAGTCCATTTCTTCAGAAGCAGTAGAGAATTATATTAAAGCCTGTTGTTATTAAGCATATTTATACAGTTGCAATAGTGGGATAGAAAGTAGAAAGTTACAACTTGTGACCTTCACCCTAAATCTTCAGGCTTTTCAAGATTTAGGCCTTTGAATGTATATAATTTATTTTTCCAAATGCTTAACAAGTTTTTGGAAACAGTCTCATCCTAAGAGAATGTGTGTACATAAAGTGTTTCCCAAAACAAATGTGTTAAGAAAAAGTCTTCTGGGTGACAGTTGCCAACAGTCCTTGCTGACTGGAGTAAACATGCCCCCAGAGGACCTGAGTGGATTATATGGGAGGAGGCAATACATGTACATTCACATCCACACCTGAGCTTCTGATTTTCTGCTTCTTCATATATTCACTAAACTTGATTGCCACATAAAGTGGTACTGTCTGTTAAATACCAACCACTGTGAAAACTGAAGAAATTTTATAAGGCACAATTTTTCTTCCATTTGATAACTAACCCAGGAAATAATGAGTCCACACAGAGAAAATGAGATAAAATATGGCCCACCTTATTTAACTGTCACCTATTTAAGACCATGTTACCCAGCCCCAAGTAAGATCCGAAGTGTGCTGCCCAGAAAACAGAAATCAGGACATGAGGACTCACCAGCCAGAGCCTAGAATCTGAAAGAGAACATTGACCAGATACATTTCAGTAATGCAGTGGCCTAACATAACTTTTGTATGCTACTGACTTCCACATCCAATATTTTGAATGGTCCAGGAATCAAATCCCTTTGCAGTTCATAGAATCATAGAATTGTAAGAGACCACAAGGGCCATCCAGTCCAACCCCGTACCATGCAGGAATACAAGATCAAAACACCCCCAACAGATGGCCATCTAGCCTCTGTTTAAAGACCTCTAAAGGAGACTCCGCCACACTCAAGGGGAATGTGTTCCACTATCAAACAGCTCGCATTTCAGGAAGTTCCTCCTAAGTTTGAGATGGAATCTCTTTTTCTGTAGCTTGTATGCCTTGTTCTGTGTTCTAGTCTCTAGAGCAACAGAAAACAAGCCTGCTCCATCCTCAATATGGCAACCCTGGAAATACTTAAACAGAGCTGTCATATCACCTCTTAACCATCTCTTCTCTAAACTAAACATACTTAGCTCCCTAAGTCTTTCTTCATCAGGCATGGTTTCCAGACCCTTCACCATTTTGGTCACCTCCTCTGGACATGCTGCAGCTTCTCAGCATCCTTTTTGAATTGTGGCGCCCAGGACTGGACACTGTATTCCAGTTAAGGCTTGACCAAAGCAATTAGAGTGGCACTATTACTTCACTTGATCTAGACACTATACTTCTATTGATGCAGCCTAGAATCGCATTGGCCTTTTTAGCTGCTGCATCACATTGTTGACTCATGTTCAACTGGTAGTCCTCTAGGACTCCTAGATCCCTTTCACACATAGTCTCATTCAGCCAGATGTCCCCCATCCTATATACATTTCATTTTTTCTTACCTTACGTTTCTCCCAGTTGAAGTTCATTTTGTTAACTTTGGCCCAGCTTTCTAATCTATTAAGATCATTTCGAATTTTGCTCTTCTCCTCTGGGTTATTAGCTACCCCTCCTAATTTGGGGTCATTTGCAAATTTGATAAGCATGCCCTCTATTCCTTCATCCAAGTTGTTGATAAAGATTTGAATAGCACTGGGCCCAGGACAGAACAAGATCTCTTTACATACTGATTTTACAGACTAACATGTCTCTATCTTTGAATTCTACCACATTTGTTCTGGTAAAGTTTTTTTGTGTTAATAAATTTAAACATTAAATTACTTTTAAATGTAAAAAAAACCCCTTTTCAAGTCAGCCATGCAAGAACTAGAAAGTGAAGCTGAATTAATGTTTAAAAGCTTAATTATTAACAGTGTGTTCCCACTAAATATCCTATCTATGGATAGTATTTACTTTGATTTGTAATCAGAGGAAGTAGGCTTAAGTCTACAAAAGTTCATGCTGCCAAGTTCTTTCATTATTTAGTCTCAAAGCTGCTACAAGATCTCTCTACATAGAATTCAGATGTGAAACTAGAAGCAGAGTAAACCTACAAAACAAGTAGTGAACCAATCGGAGATTATCTGTTCATCCATAACAACAACAACAACAACAACAATTGATTTCTATTCTGTCTTTTCCCGATGGGAATCAAGGCGGATTACAACAGATATTTAAAATATAAGACAATTAAAATCACAATCAGAATTTAAAAATTCCATTTCCCTTCCCTCCCACCAATCATATAAAATTAAACAAAAAACTGTTAAAAAATTAACAGTGAGAAATTTAAAAGATAAAATTTCAATACAATTCCTATTTTGGGGAAGAGGGGTATATTATCCCAGGGGAGCGGGGCGGAGACAGCCAGCAAGGAGAGGGAAACTGAGCAAGGCTAGTCTGGAAAGGCCTGCCGGAAGAGATCCGTCTTAATAGCCTTCTTGAAGGCTTCTAAGGTAGTAATATGGCAAATCTCGTCCGGCAGGTCGTTCCAGAGCCTGGGAGCGGCTGGCGAGAAGGTCTTCTGGGTCACCGTGGATAGTCTGGTCTTTTTTGGTTGTACAGTGGACCCTTGTTATACGCTGGGGTTTGGTTCCAAGATCCCCCATGTATTACAAAATCCGTGTATGCTCAAGTCCCATTAAATATAATGACATAGCAAAATAACAGATCTTAATCTTTAAACACGGCTGTAGTTACTATTATTATTAACCTTTATTTATAAAGTGCTGTAAATTTACATAGCGCTGTACATACAATCTTTTTAATTGGACGGTTCCTTGCCCTCAGGCTTACAATTTAAAAAGAAACGACACAAAAGGAGAAGGGAGTGGTGGTGGGGAAGGGGATGAGGACCAGCAGTTCTTCTCTACCTCCAAGGCCTGGATCAGGGGAGATGGACTGGAGGAAGGGCTTATGAACTAGAGCAACAAGTAGATAGTGAGGTAGAGCTTCATCAGTGACTCGGATGACAGAATTTGAGGTCATAGTTACAAATTTGCAGATGGCACCAAATTAGGAGGAGGAGTAGCTAATACCCCAGAGGACAGGATCAAAATTCAAAATGACCTGAATAGACTAGAAAGCTGGCCCAAAGCTAACGAAATTCAACAGGGAGAAACATAAGGTACTGCACTTAGGGCAGAAAAATGAAATGCCCCGATCTAGCATGGGGGACACCTAGCTGAACCAGACTACACGTGAAAGGGATCTAGGAACCCAAGTAGACCACAAGTTGAACATGAGTCAACAGTGTGATGCAGCAGCAAAAAGGCTAATGCAATTTTAAGCTGCATCATTAGAAGTATAGTGTCTAGATCAAGGGAGTCATAAAATTATAGAATCGTAGAGTTGGAAGAGACCACAAGGGCCACCCAGTCCAATCCCCTGCCATGCAGGAACTCTCAATCAAAGCATCCCCGACAGATGGCCATCCAGCCTCTGTTTAAAGATCTCCAAGGAAGGAGACTCCACTACACTCCGAGGGAGTGTGTTCCACTGTCAAACAGCCCTTACCAGAAGTAATAGTGTCACTCTATTCTGCTTTGATCAAGCCCCACCTAGAATACTTTGTCCAGTTCTGGGGACCACAACTCAAAAAAGATGTTGAGAAACTGGAGCATGCCCAAAGGAGGGCAACTAAAATGATGGTCTGGAAACCATGCCCTGTGAGGAACGGCTTAGGGAGCTGAGGATGTTTAACCTGGAGAAGAGAAGGTTAAGAGGTGATATGATAGCCTGTTTAAATATTTGAAGGGATGTCATATTGAGAAGGGAGCAAGCTTGTTTTCTGCTGCTCTAGAGAACAGGATCCAGAGCAATGGATGCCAGCTACAGAAAAAGAGATTCTGCCTCAATATTAGGAGGAACTTCCTAATAGTAAAGATTGTTTGACAGTGGAACTCTCTTCCTCGGAATGTAATAGTCTCCCTCCTTGCAGGTCTTTAAGCAGAGGCTAGATGGCCATCTGTTGGGGATGCTTTGTTTGAGAGTTCCTGCATGGCAGGGGGTTGGACTGGATAGCCCTTGTGGTCTCTTCCAACTTTAGAATTCTATGATCTTAAGGTACACTGACTGTCTCCTTTGCCCTCTTTTATCCCAGTAAAACCTTGAAAAATAATTATTATAAACTTAGATGCCTGAAAAAAATTGTATTATGGGGTACATCCCTTCCTCCCCCCCTTCAGGAAAAAGGTGTATATTACCAGGCTTATTACCAAATGATTCTCATTAAAATATATCCATTATATTTTATAAATATGGTATGAAATGTTTTCCTGTTATCATTAATCATACACTCTTTGATTCCCTTTCTGCAGTTAGGAAACTGGATTTTCAAATTATGCATATTAATCTTATTCAGATGGCTCTCCTTCTTGGGGAAAAAAAGTTGGCATTTAAATAGTCCATCAAAATAACAGAGGCCCTCAAGTTATAAATTAAAATTGTTCAGTAAAATCATCCCTAATTACCAGTTCTTCTTAAATATCACCATTATACTTAAGAGTTTCTCAGATTCATAAAAATATATATCAAATAAATATAAATATGAGTATTTAGACTGGAAATATTCTCACAATGGATATTAGGTCTAGCATTTAAACTGAAAATATTCTCACGATGGATATTAGGTCTAGCATTTAAACTGAAAATATTCTCACGATGGATATTAGGTCTAGCTACATTAATCTCTTGTACATTTTACATTTTATTTAGTGGATGCATAAGCCATTAAGTTTCCACTTAGTTAATCATATTGAAGGAGCTTATGGACAGGCATAAATAAGGAGTTGAATCCCCCAATGCCAGGCTGCTCAGAATATACCCAAATTTCTTGGAGGCACATAATAAAATATTTCTTCAATTTAAATAATTAAATTGAATTACTTGCAAGGGTTGTTGCATTTGCTTATGTGTATCTTTTTGTCTCTTGCCCATCCTTGGGTCTATTTATTGTACATGAAATTCTAAAAATCCACTGTTGTGCTGTATTAATATGGCTACTCTACTACATTTATGTAGCAGTGCTTTTTATATGTGTCAGAGAACAGCTGGAACAAAGAAGATTCTGACAAGCTGAGCTACTGCAGAGGGGCAGATTTACCCTTAGTTGAAACTAATTTTAATATCTTGGGTAGGTTCTCAGCAGGAGGAAAATTCCTCTTTGTTTTAAGATAGTCACATTCAGAAACCCACATTCAGAACAATTAAATGTTTAGGTCATTTCTGCAAGAAATACTGAGAATAGCATAACTAACTCAGTGGTGGAGAAATCAGATGAAAACAACTGGGAGGCACGAGGGAGGAATCATATAATCTGAAAATCCTCCTGGCACAAATATCTGGATGCACAGATAAACATGAGAGCCAGAAGAGAAAGAAAGAAAGAGAAAGAAAGAGGCAGAGTGAAGAGAGGCAACAAACTGTTGGATGATAAAGCTACATGTACCAACTGGCCTGCTCTTGCCCCCCCCCCCCCCCCCAAACTAGCCTGCTGCCTTCAGGCACAGTGAATGGTGCTGTCCCATTGCCAGTGTTAAAGAAAGAGTGAACTGCCAACAAACTTAATTTAGTTTAATCTTTATCCCAGGGCACAAATATCTTAAACTAGCCCTGTCTCCCAGATTATGAAGTCTATTAATGTTAGGCAAACTTGGGTTCTGTCTGTAGATGAAGTTCTGTGTTAGCCCCAGTTAGAAGAGGTCCACAAAAATGAATGAGACTTCTTTGTCACTATTTCATTTAGTCCTAATAATTTCATTGCATTTAGTCTATTCTGCTGGATCATCTGACAAGATAAACAGTGCAAGATTCCTCTGCCTGAAACTTGCCTTACATCTTGGGTTTTTTGGTCGTTAGGGACTTTTGTTGGTTTGCTTTACATAGGGTGTGGTCGACAAAGAAGATGGAGACATTCAGTTACTCCACAGAGTACACTCTTACCTCGGGTTACGAAATTAATCCGTTCCGCCGCCATTTTCGTAACCCGGAAGTCTTCGTAAGCCGAGAAAGCCATAGGCGCTAATGGAGAGAAGCCGCGATTTGGTGCGAAATAGCGCCGAAAAGCACCAAAAGGTTATTCGTAACCCGGAATAACCTTCGTAACCCGGAAATATTTTTTATTTTTTTTTTTTTCGTAACCCGAAAATTTCGTATCCCGGCGCATTCGTATCCCGAGGTAAGAGTGTATATACAAAACCTTTTACAAACAGATTCTTTTTTTTTTTTTTTTTTTGTAATTCCAGTAACACCAAACATGAAATAACAGATTGTAACATACTTTTGGAATTATCTCTGAAAAAAATGAGACGAGAAACACATGGGAGCATTGGGGGAATACTGTAAAGCACAGATGATCCCAAGAGTTTTAAGAATTATAAAACCTTCTGGTATGTTTCTAGAAAACCAAGAGTTTACCCATAAATGGGAGGCTATACTTAATAAATGTTCTCTAGATCTCATGGTCCTCTTGATAGAAACTAGCCAACAGGAGTGTAAGGTTCTGGCTGATAAATTAGAACATCATAAACAGGAACTTGGTAAGATGATGAACTCTAGAATATTAAACAGTAAATTAGAGGAATTTGATGCGCAAGTAACTCATAAAATGAGTGAACTTAAAAGATCTCAAACTTAAAAAATTCCAAAGGGGACCTCAGGGATTACCAAGAAGGTAAAGTATATTCTTGGAAATCCCTTAGTGGTCTGACTCCTACAAACAAGAAGAAAAGGGTTTCGTTTGATACAAGTCTGGATACAAGTAAGGAAGATAACAGCCTAGGGGGTGTCACCACGGATTCTTCGACTGATTATTCTGTGTAAAATTTCAATACCGGAAGAAGAACTTTTTTAGAAAAACAGTCCAACAGGTGGAGATCCAAGGACAGAGATGTGGAGAGAAGAAAATTGTACAAGGGCAGATACCTCTCCAAACTCCTCGTTATCTGATCTAGAAACAGAAGCTCTAATCAAAGGTCTTTCGTTTGTTCCAACTCCCAGGCATAATTCTTTTGATAATATGCAGGAAGTCCATCAATTTTTCCGGAAAATTAGATTGGCAAAAATTTTTTCCAGGAATGGTTCAACCAGTGGATACCTGGGTCCCTCGGACACAGATAGATATAAGAATTTTCAAAAGAAATATAATTTCAACCCCAATATTGATGATCCATACATTAAGGTCTTTCAGGACAAAGTGTTAAAGGATATGCAGGACATCTTCACCTCCCAATCCAACAGTTGGCACAATCTATCCAAATTACATAGAGCTACATTGCAAAACTTGCAAAAAAGGCAAGATATAATAATTAAACCAACGGATAAAGGAGGTGCTATAGTTATATGGGGAAGGAAAGATTATGAAACAGAGGCATATAGGCAATTAGCAAATGTAAAACACTATAAGGAATGTATGAAAGACCCTACAGAAGATATATTGAAATATATAAAAATCACTCTGGAAGAGGCATTAAATATGGGGTATATAAAAACCAACGTTTATGAATATCTATTGGATTCCTCGGATAGGATCCCTCTATTTTACTTATTACCTAAGATACATAAGGATAAGATTCCAGTTCTGGGTAGACCTATTGTGTCAGGCTGTGGTTCTATTTTGGAACCATTGGCTACATATATTTCATCATTCCTGATATACCATCTTATATAAAGGACACCAAGGAGTTTGTCAAATATACAGAACAACTTACACCACCTGTAGAAAAAAAAAAATTGTGACACTGGATGTCATATCACTTTACACCAACATTCCTCAAGATGAGGCCTTGGAGATTTTAGAAGCAGTCCTGCTGTCTAGACATATGGGACTCCCCCCTGTTCGTTTTCTGTTACACCTTATAGAAATAACTTTGACCAAAAACTATTTTAAATTCGGTGACCAATTCTATTGGCAAACCTCTGGGGTAGCAATGGATTGTAAGTTTGCCCCAGAGTTAGCAAACTTATACATGGACCATTTTGAATGCTCATATATATTAAGTAATGAACTATTTCCCCCCCCCCCCCCCGCCATATAAATACGTGGAAGAGATTTTTAGATGATATTTTTTGCATATGGGTGGGATCTGAAACTTCTCCGAAGGAATTTTTGGTTTTTCTTAATGGTATCCATGAAAGCATCAAATTTGATATGATATATAGTTCCTGTACAGTGAATTTTCTGGATGTAAATATTCATACAGCAAGGGACTCGTTTGAAACTAACTTATACAGAAAACCAAGGGATGTTAATTCTTTTTTAAGATATGACAGCTATCATCCAATGCCTCTTAAAAATAACCTTCCATATTCACAATTCTTACGTATCAGACGTAATTGCAAAACACTGGAAAAAATACAAAAGGGAATCGAACATTACATGCCTCCAGTTTTTGGAGAAAGGGTATCCCTTGAAGGTTATTAAAGAGGCACATGATAGAGTACGTAGGTTATACCGAAAGAAACTTCTGTTTGAGTCCAGACCCAAAAAGGTACCCGATAGGGTGGTTGTACCACTTACTTCCAATACACATTCACAGAGGTTGAAAGAAAGTATCATGAAACATTGACACCTGCTGGAAAACATACCAGGATATAAAAACATACCGATGTTTGCCTATAAATGTACTCAAAACATCAAGAACATATTAGTATGGGCAAACTCTGGCAAACTCATCATTTGAAATTTGAATCCCCGGTGGGTTTAAATGAAAATGTGAATTGGTTAGTTTGAGTTTTTGTATGTCTTTCCATACCCTATGTTTCTCCCTTGGGCGGGATACAGACCGCCGCTTTGCGGCGGTCTCCCGCCGGCGCCATTTGCTCCGCGAGGGAGCCGCAGCAGTCAAACCGCGCGGCTCCCGCGCGGAGCAAAAAAGAAGCTCCAAAATGGAGCTTCTTCTTGCGGCGCTTTTATGACGTCGCGAGGCGCCTGGCGCGGACTCGCGACGTCATAGGCGCCGCGACACGTACGGACGCTCAGCGTCCGATACGTAAAGATGGCGGCGCCCATGTGGAAGGGGCGCCGCCATCTTGTACGTATTCTATACGTACTAGGGTTAGGGGGGTGCGGAAGCACCGCACCTTCCTAACCCTAGTACGTATAGAAGACGTACTATATGGCGGTATGTATCCCGCCTAAGTTTTTCCACTTTGAGTTTTGGCAGAGTGGTTCCCACTACTAGTTTGGCTAGCCATATAAGAGACTCTGAAAATAGGAGAAGAATTTAATTAAAATTTGGGTGCATGGATGGGATATTCTTTTTTCCAAAGAATTGGAACCCAAATTGATCCATCATTGGAGATCTGAATCCCTGGTGT
Organism: Sceloporus occidentalis; assembly: GCA_023333645.1. Lineage (NCBI taxonomy): Eukaryota > Metazoa > Chordata > Lepidosauria > Squamata > Phrynosomatidae > Sceloporus > Sceloporus occidentalis. Next base: position 125,077,415 of record JALMGF010000003.1, read on the forward strand.
GCCCAAGTGCAAGTTGGGGATTTGAGCTTTTTATTGCTCTTTTACACCCATGGTTTTCCCTGGGATCTTTTCCTGAGTCTTGGCAGGATTGTTCCAATTACCAGAGTAGCTGTCTATATAAGGGTCTTAGTGAGCAGTACTAGATCATTGTTGCTTTTGAGTTGAGCGCAGACACATTGTGATGAGCAGATATATTTTAAATAGTTGCAGGCCACTGACAGTTGTCGAAACACGTCTGGCCTCTAGTGTTTTATATCATTTAATGTTTTGATTTTTTTACATTTTTATAACTCTTAGTGGGGTGATGTTACCCTTTTAGAAACCTTTACTGGCTTTCTTGTTCCAGGGTTTGAGTTATCTGGCCTTGAGTTTGGACATTTTATTTATTCATTCTTTGCTATTGCTCAATTTTTTGGTATTGTTTTCTTTCTTTTGCAGTTGACCAAAGCATGTTTGAGAATTCAAACACTACCCCTGTGTCAAAGCTGCCAGTCACTAAACCTGCCTCCCTGCACGCCCAGTCTTTCCCAAGCATGAATCTGCAAGGCCAATTGGACTGGGGCAGAGGAAGCCAACCTCTCAAGAACCTTGGCAAGACTGTGGGTGCAAAAGTCAATGACTTCCTACGTAGGAAGGAACCTACCAACCATAGCAATGTGGGAGTAACAGAGATCAACAAGGGTGCAGGGGCAGCATTGTCCTGTACACATAACATTCTGCAGGAATGCCAGGATCAGCCAGAGGGGTAAGTAGTTTCATGAGCCTTATTGGCAGCTATTATTTGCAAGCTTCCCACCTCATAGATGCCACAGCAAGAAAGCTGCTAGCCGCCACCTCTGTCTCCTCCTCTTCTTGCTGTCTTTGCCTAGTTCAACCACAGTTCCTGCTATAATTTCTCCTAATGTGGGATAATAGAAAAGGTTACTTAAACATTCAGGAAACCCAAACAGTTCACCAGAAAGTTTCACACACCAATAAGCTGACAATAAACAGGAATTCCTCCTGATAGCAGTGAGGTAAAAAAGCATCCAGATCATGGTGCTAGCCTCCTCTGTGCTATCCTGCTAGAATAAATAGTTACTGCACATGAGTTTTTACAGAAGGCTCCATGTTTGAGCTCTGTTTGAAGTGGCAGGCATTTCTTAAATGGCAAGACCACAAGACTAGCCAAGAAGATGATAATATTAAGAGCTAGAAATTTGTGTTGGTTCCAAGTCATTCTTGTTGAAGGATCTGGCAATGCACAGTTCATACGGAATCTTTTCTTTAACCATACTTCTTGTGTTTGTAGGCAAGCACAAAATGACTCCATTCCCCGGCTGAATCCACCTCCACTGATTACCAAAAAGCGCACCCCAAGAGCGTTGAAGACCACTCAAGATATGCTGATTGCTCCTCAACCATTGGTAGGTAGCATGGAAGACTCGTTTTCTGAAGAAAACCAGGAATGTTCATACCAACATACCAGGACGAAGGGAGACTGGACAGAAATCAGTTCATTGACACCAAAGGATCTCATTCCTGATCTCATTCATAAGGAGAACCTGGAGCCCAAGATGAGCACTACTTACAGAATATCCTCTTCTGCTTTCCAGGAAGCTCATGGACTCAACTTGACTGCTGACAAAAGTGATCCTGAATGTCAATTGCAAATTGGCACGGAGCTGTCAAAGGCAAAGACATCCACTCTAGACACTGAAGGCCGCAGCCTAGACTTATTGTCCTTTGAGTAGAATTACCTCCTTTAACAAGCCACTGCAGCTCTGCTGTAGATGTATATCTTCCATAGATCTGTCACTATATTTGTTATTTGTCGAGCCAGCATGGTGTAGTAGTTTGAATGCTGACTATGACTCTGGAGATCAGGGTGCAAATCCTCACTCAGCCATGGAAACCCACTGGGTGACTCTCAGCCTTGGGGGAAGGAATAGGCAAACTCCTCTGAACAAATCTTGCTGAGAAAAACCCAAAAGGGTTGCCTTAGGGTTGCCATAAGTCGGAAACTACTTGAAGGTATACATATCCTAAACCACATATCAGAACTGATGCCATATCCCCCTGAGATAGCTTAGTCTCCTCAAGTCATTTGGGTAGGAAGCATCTTAAGAAAAAAGCAAGTGCCTTTTCTAGCAGCTGGGCATTCCTACCCCTATCATGGGAAATCAGCTAATGGGGACAGCCAGCTTGTGCTAGAATGGCATTGGGCCCTCAGTGTAGACTGTATGGGAACCAGCCAGAGCAAAGATAATCTTCACAACTGTAATATGTGCACACATGCACAACACATGCATGCGTGTAAACACAGGATCTGCCCCATAAGCACAACAGGCAAATGCTATTGAACAGAGCAGTGCTTCACGTCAACATTTCTATCCTTGATTCTGATCACAACAGATGGTTGGTAATCTAGAGTGCCCTTTAAAATGAGAGTACTCAGAGAGTGATACCTCTGCTCTGAGAGCAGTACTCTTCCTTCCAATGTTGGCCTTGTCTTATGAGCCCATGGTATTTTTCCTTGTCAGTAGTGTCACCTGTAAGTGGGTAATCCTGTTTTGCTGTAACTTTTGTTGAAGTCTGCATATGATAGCACTTTAATTCTTCTTTATGAACTAAATGCCTTTATGAACTCATGCCTCCACTTACCCTCGCAAAGGCAAATTTGCAACCACGTTTGGCCTATTTCTTACCTGTGCCTGGAGATACAGAACCTACTTTCTGTATCTGAGTGACAGCCTCCTGATAATGTCACTTCAGGTGAAGCTCTATCCATCTAGGTGCCCAAAGACTTTGTGTTTTTGTAAATTTGATAGTCTCATTAAGTACAGCAGGAAACTTAACCCATGATGAAATACAGAAGAAATCCCTTAGACCCTAGTAGCATCCTGCTCAAATTCCATGTTAATGTTTTCCAGGAAATGTAGTCTTGCTAGAACCTCCACCCTTACTAGTCCATCCTATAACCTTTCTAGAAATCCTTGGTGCTGAGTTTATATCCCAAACTCAGCACTGGATATTTTGATGAAAAGGAGGGAAGCACTTTGGGTGAGCAGGGTGGGTTGCAACTAACCTGCTCCCTTTAATCTCTTCAATGAGTAGACAGTTGTGAGTGCTTGGTGGCTTTTATCTTCTCTAATTTCTTCTAAATTGAAATGGGAAGGAGATTACAAAGGGGCCTTTCCATCTGACTTATGATAAAAATGCCTGAGCACGTTTGGGAGAGTGACATGCCTATTCAGTAATACTGTCTGGAAATGCCAGGTAATGATGTCTACCTCTTTGTATAGGAACACTACAACTTTTAGTAAGCTCTGGCAGCCACTGTAGGTGCTGCTGTAATTTCCATATAGTGCACAAATAATGCTGAATGCTAAAGGACATCATGTTTTTAGGTTTCAAATATGAAATCTCATAAGCTGTCAACTACTGTGCAGTACAAATTATGATGGCATGTTATTAAAGGTTATATGACAGAAAAAGTACTATGTGAACCACCCAATACTACTAAAAACACTGCATGCCTATCATGAAGTTGTGTCGGTCACACTCCAAGAGTGCTTCTAGATAAGACTTTTATCATGCAACCATGGCTGCCACAGCAAGGAGTGGTGAACCCATTCTGGATTTTACTGCTAATCTTCCCACAGGTCCTCCAGATTGAATGGAAACTCTGCTGTTGCTCGAGCCTAGTTTTACTACCCCTCCATGCAGTCGAATATGGAGGTTTAAGGGGATGGAGTATTTTGTGTTCCATTTTAAGCTTCTTCCATTTCCCCACTATTTTAAAATTGTTTTATTACCACCAAAAATCTGCAGAGGGGAAAATTTGATTAGTGCCTTTTGATTTATGGGGTTAGGCACCCTACATCTGAAAGTACTCCAAATAGTTTTCAGATTGTCTTCCAGATCACTCTGGGTTTGGGGGAAGCATTTTGACTGTTCCTCAGTGGGAAGAGATTCATTCAAGCTTCCCTGATTGCTCACCACTGCCACTGATATTTCTCTGCATTGTGTAGCTACAAAAGGGAATGCTGGGTGTGTTTGAGGTCACACTTTTAGTTCATGAGGGGTGGTGACTGAATCTCAGCAGTGGCTCCATTTGAAATGTTGGTGTGATGCAGGATTCCCTGCAGCTGGTAGGAGCAGCTGCGCAGAAAAAAACTGGTGTGGAAAGTGAATCCTGGAGTTTGAAGGGACTTTGGAAACCACCCTGGTATTCCTCTGCGTTTCAGTACTGTGAAATACTAAATAAAGTTGCATGTCTATTATTGATCAGCAACTGAAATAACATATACGTAATAGAATGTCAAATATTCATATCAAATAACGGAAGACTATTCCTTCTAAGAATATAATTATGAGAATTTTGAAAGTAGTACTCTTAGGACTTTTTCACACAGGGAAAACTGGAAGGTTAAAGTGGGGCCAATGCAGGGTCATCCAGGGCATTAGAGACAAGTTTGCAGTTGCTTTCCACATGACACTGCGCACAATCAGGACAGAATCCAGGGAGAAAGTGAGGGGAATCAAGAAATAAGCAAATTTGCAAAACTACCGAATTTGCATGTCCATTTTGCTTGCTAATTCACTCCCTTCATGTAATTGCAGCGTGTGGAAAACAAGCCTCCAGATGCCTTCTGTTTCCAGATTTCCCAGGGTCTCTTGCTTTAGGGAGAATGCTTTTTTCTTCAAGGGATACACACACACTTCCCTTGCCCCGCTTCTCTCCTCCTCTTGGCAGCCTCTTACTTAAGGGCACAGCTGGTGAAAGAAGGCAGAGGAAGAGGACTTTAGGCATTCCTCCTGGACAGGAGGGAGAAATGGAGACATGTCCTGGAAAAGGACAGGTCCTGATTGGGGAGTATCAGGCCTCTGTGGAATCAAGTAGGCTTATGGAGATTTGTTTGCCTCTTTTTGATACCCAAATTAGCATTGAACCCTAAGTAATGTGCCTTTAACTCCTTGTTGTGCTCTTCAGTGTGATAACCATTAGCAAATGGGCTTGCTTTCCTGGGATGCTAGCACAACAGGCAGAAATGTAATAGAAAATGAAGCTTTTCCCATGATTATCCTAGGAACACACTGCCCCCTCCATATTGCTACTGTTTATTTTTTTAAAACATTAGAGCCTCTGACAAGGGGAAAAATGAGAGCTTTTCTATACAGTTTAGCTTAAAGAAAACTGCTGGAATCCACAAGCTTAAGTATGAGAACTCTATCTAGGACTGGGCAAGCCATGTAGCTCACCCATGTGGGACTGTCATTCTGAATGAAACTTCTACTTTGGTTAAAATATACCTTTCATTTATTGAACATTTAGAGACAGTTATAAAGGTAGAGACAGGTTTTCACTTTGTTTCATTTATTTCATGTACGAGACAGTTTTCTTCCAGAGTGAGACCCTAGGTGGTTCCCAAGAGAATCGTTTAAAAATCTTAACCATTTTAAAATATATATTAAAAATCCCCACAGTAAACAGTATAAAATCATGTGAAAGACATGCAAAAGTTAACAAAAATAAAAATACAGTTGGCCCTTCATATCTACAGATTTTTAATTCACAGATCCAAGTATCCACAGCTTGAAAATATTTTTAAAATGTATACATTCCAAAAAGCAAACTTAGGTGGGTTACACACCACTCAAAAGTACGTGCTTGGCATGTACTAGAGTTAGGAATACATGCCGAGCACGTACAAAATGGCGGTGCCCATTCTACATGGGTGCCGCCATTTTGATGTAGCGGACGCCTAGCGTCCGCACGTTGCGGCATGGAAATGACGCCACAAGTGCACCATTGGCGCCTTGCGGCATCAAAACCGTGCCGCAAAAAGAACCCTGCAGTTCCCTGGCGCAGCAAACACAGGCACTGGCAGAGCGCCCTTTTTGGGCGCTCTGTAAAGCACCCTTGATTTTGCCATTTTGTATAAGGGATACCATTTTACTATCCATTGTATTTAGTGAGATTTGAGCATCCATGGATTTTGCTATCCACGAAAGGACCTGGAACCAAACCCCAGTGGATACCAAGGGCCCATTGTAAAACACACATCCTAATAAGAGGTTCCCCTGCTTAAATACTAAAAACTTGCTTAAATAAAAGGTCTTTGTCTGCCAGCAAGGAGAGGGCCAGCCTACCTTTCTGTGAAAGAGAGTTCCAAAGGGTGGGAGCAGCCACTGAAAAGGATTACTCTTTCATGTCCTCACCAAGTGGGTGTGTGATGGTAGTGGGATCAAGAGAAAGCCTTCCCTTGTAAATCTCAGAATTCTGGCAGGTTCATATGGGGAAATATGATCTTTCAGATAGTCTAGACAAGTGATTCCCAAGCTTTGGTTTTCTAGATGTTTTTCACTTCAGCTCTTAGAATTCCTGACTGTTGGCCAAGTTGGCTCGGGCTTCTGGGAGCTGAAGTCCAAAACAGCCGGAGGAGCAAATTACCAGCATTTTGAGTTGTGCCTGAAACTGGTAGCCAGCAAAGTTGTTTTAACAAGGGAGTTATATGCTCCATGTAACTGGACCTAGCTATAGACTTTTGGACCCGCTGAAGTTTCCAAACAGTTTCAAAAGACAACCCCACATAGAGTGTATTACAGTAGTCCAGCAGGATGTAATCAAGGGAAGGGTCACTGGAGTCTGACATCTCATGAGAACGAGCACAGTTGGCACACTAGTTTTAGCTGTGCAAATGCATTCCCCGTCACTGTGGGAATCTGGGCAGCCAGGCTCAGAGGTGAGTCCAGGAAAATGGAAGAGAACCTGATCTGTGACATCTGTAACCTCATCCAACACAGGCAGAGACCCTATTCCCTGATCTGCCTTACTACTGACCAGGAGTACCTGGTCAATTCTGCAGCATTGTCCCATGCGTGCAAGTGTGCCTTATGAGCAAGTGTGCACAGGTCTGCAGCCTAATTTTTTAAAGAAAGATTTATGTGGAAAGGTATGAGAAATCTGAATAAATTTATCTTGAAATGTATTCATATTTCACATGTTCAGTGCTACATATATATTTGTATGTACATATGTATGTATGTATACCTCCTATGTATTATGTTATATTCATAGAACATGGAGCTTTTTGTGGCTACTAGTCGTGATAGATATTCCCTGTAGTACTTTTGACAGTGTGTCTGTGGACATCTGTTACTGGGGAGCATGAGACAGACGATGCAGTATCTTTGCAGGCTTTCCATAAGGACATCTCACTGTCTGCTTTGGGAACAGGGTAGCTTTTGATTTGATCCAGAATGGTTCCTCATACTTTCTTACATGCTGATCTATAGAAAATTAAGAAAAGTTCCACACTATTTTTTTTAAATTTAGAAGTTGCAACAGAACTAGTGCATAAAAATATTTTCTTCAAAATAAATAAAACAGCGAACAAACATGGCCTTTCTTTAGTTCTGTAATCTAATTTTGTTAAGTATTACTTGTTCAGATTGCCTAATAAAAGGTAGTTGCATGTTGTAAAAGTTTACTGCTTGTTTTGCTACACTCAAAACAGCCTAGAACCAGGTACCAGGGATCTGAAGGGAAGCAGCTTCCTGTGCAGTGGAACACACTTCCTCAGAGTGTGGCGGAGTCAACTCCTTTGGAGGTCTTTCAACAGAGGCTGGATGGCCAGCTGTTGGGGACGTTTTGATTGTGACTTCCTGCATGGCAGGGGGTTGGACTGGATGGCCCTTGTCATCCCTTCCAACTCTATTATTCTAGTCATCTTTAAGCTGTGCCAATGAGGCCTTTATATGAAGATGTGCAGGTAGTGGAGGGAAGGTGTAGGAAAGGAATGGAAAACCTTTGGCCCTCTGGATGTTGCTGGATTGCAACTCCCATCAGCTCCAGAATAGGTAGGGATTATAGAGGTAGTATCCAACCATCCTAAAGGGCATGGATTCCTCACTCCCCAACTAGGACCTTTTTAACTCCCAGCTTTCCATGTAAAGCTCACCTTACCAGTTTCCCCTGATCTCCCAAAGACCCGTAGGATTTTATTGGTTTATAAAAATTAGGTAGCAGTAGTTATTCATTTGCCTTGCCTTGCCTTGCCTGATGAAGTTTGTGCAGTGTTATTTGGGTTTCATCAGTTTGTTGTATTACCTCATTTGTTGCTACATAACCCACTTTATGAATGAATGGACAAATGAATGGAGTGACTTTGTTAGTGGATGCCTCAGTTCCTATACAAATGTAAATCTTTTGGGAATTACTATATCCCTGCATGGTACTTAATTTTCTTCCAAGATTTTATTCATCCAGTTCTCTTTCAGGCATTTGTATTTGGAATACTGAGCAACATCAACAAGAGTATAGTGTCCAGATCAAGGTAAGTAATAGTCCTGCTATATTGTGCTTTGATCATACTTCACCTGAAATATCGCATCCAGTTCTGGGCATCACAGTTCAAGAAGGCTATCAACAAGCTGGAATGTGTCCAGAGAAGGGTGACCAAGATGATCAAAGATCTGGAAACCAACTCTTATGAGAATGACTGAGGCAGCAGGGTATGATTTAGCTCGGAGGAAAAAAGACTGAGATAACTAAATATCTGAGGGATGTCATGTAAAAAACGGAACAAGCTTGTTTTCTGCTTCTCCAGAGACTAAAACATGAACCAGTAGGTTAAAATTACAAAAAAAGGTGATCCTACCTAAATACTAAGAACTTTTTTTTTAACTGCAAAAACTGTTGACAGTGGACTAGATTGTCTCAGAGAGTAATGGATTTATTATCCATCTCTGAAGGTCTTTAAACCTAGGTCCAAAACACACTGCAGAAATAATCCAGTGTGAGACTGCTTTGACTGCTCTGGCTCAGTGCCAGGGAATCCTGGGAATTCTAGTTGGTTGTGGCACCAGAGCACTCTGACAGAGAAGGCTAAATGTCTCAAGTCACAAAACTACAGTCCCCAGAATTCCCTAGCACTGAGCCAGGGCAGTTAAAGCCGTCTCAGTTTGGGTTATTTCTGCAGGGTGTGTTTTTGGATCCTAGTTTGTATGGGCATCTTTCAGGACAGCTTTAGTTGTATTCCTACATGGCAGGGGTCTCTTCCAATTTTTAAGATTCTGTAATTACATGAACTACATGATAAGTAAGGTAAGGTCTCATTCTCCCATATTAGTAATCACATCTTAAACCTGAAATCATTTGTACAAAGAGCAAAAGATAGAAACCAACACCTCATTCCATCCCACAGAAGTCTGTGGAGCTGTGTCACATATAGAGGCATGGGGTGGTGGTAAACTGAATGTAATTGATAGCAGTTGTGAACAGAATGTGCCAGCGGCATTGTGATGTTACACACTAAGGTTTTTTATTCTTTTGGGGGGAGAAGAGCTCTATAGCCGTATCATGTCTGTTTCAGAAAAAATAACCAAGAATCATACATCCTCTTAAACAATTTACAAGTTTATTTGGCATAAGCTTTTGTGGACTATCTATTTCAATCAGATTCAAAAGACACTAAACAAAACAACAATATGATGTGAAAGTAACTCTTACTGTGTAATCTGAGGAACTGGATGGCCCTTGCGGTCTCTTCCAACTCTATGATTCTATGAGAAAGTGATCAAGAACTGCACACTTCAACAAATTCAGATCAGATGTATCCAATGAAATGAACCATACTTACAAAAAGCTTATGTCAAATAAAACTTCTTAGCCTTTAAGGTGTCTGAAGACTCTATAATATTCATAATGACCTGTTACAGACTGCCAAAATAAAGCTGCTTCGGGTCTCTTTGGAAATATGCTATTTAAATGATGTATGGGTCCTTAGAGTCCGGAGGTTGCGCCAAAGCCACACTCCATTCCTAAGCACCAGAGTCCAGCTTTGGTGCAGCTTCCGGATTCTTAGGATGCATGCATCATTTAAATAGCATACCTCCAAAGAGACCCCAAGCAGCTTTATTTTGGCAATCTGTAACAGGCCATAGATTTAATACTGTTTATACCATACCAGGGTTGGCTTGGCAATAAGTGACTGGATGTTAGAAACAGTCAATCTATTAAAGCCATTCCATGTGCCACTGGATGTAGTTCCCAATTACCTGTCAAGCTTTGGCCAGTCAGCATCACCAATGTCAGGCCAGGTAGATTAATGGTGTGCCTTGGCATAACGCAGCTCCCTCGGTCTCTCTCCTTCAAGGAAGGCTTTAGAGCTGCCTTACTGACACTATACAACCAGATTAATTTTGCTGCCCAACCCTGCCTTGTCCACTGCAGCTCCCACAGTATACACCATCATTTCAGCCTTATCTGAAAATATAAAGATATAGATGTGTTAAGTCTGTAGAATCGGTATGTAGAATAACTTTGAATAACCTTTAAAATATATTTTGAGTTTTTTCATACTTGCAAAAAAAGGAAAGAAGCCTTTCATTTTGTAGACTTACTGTGCCTATAAAACATTACATATATCAGTAGACAATTTGATGGATATTGGTTCAGTTTGCATTACTCTGACCGCATTATTTCATAGCCTGTGTACATAAGACATAAACATATTTATGTTGCCACTTTATAGCTGTATTATACAGTGGGCTCTTGTGATCCGCTGGGTTTTGGTTCAAAGATCCCCCGCGGATAACAAAATCTGTGTGTGCTCATGTCCCATTAAATATAATGACATAGCAAAACGGTGTCCCTTATACAGTATACTGTAAAATGGAGAAACCAAGGTTTGATACTTGAATCCGTGTATAAAAAAATCCGTGTACATTTTTTAGTATTCTGTACATTTCATATAGAAATATATTTTGCGTAGAAATATTTTTTTCTTCTAAGCCATTTCTGATTCCTGTCTATTTATGTAAAAATACAATTATGTGATTTCACGTCTATTTTCCTAGTTTTTAACAGCTTAACTGAAAGAGAAGTTGGCAGCAAGAGCTTTCCTAGACTAAGCCTAAATGCATCTGAGGATGTAGGCTTTACTTCTGGGGCTGGAGAGAGTAGAGAAGCCTTGCCATCAGAGGGAGTGAGGCCTGCCAGCAACATCAGGCCTGAACTCGGAAGCAGAGCCCTCCCTGCGGTCCCTCTGCCTTGGTCCAGGCCTTGGAGGGAGAGAAGAACCGCTGGAGCTGATACCGTTCCCTTCTCCTTTTGCGTCCTGCCTTTGAGGTTGTCAGCCTGAGGGCAGGGGCCCATTTCATCAGCCGCCCCGAGAGAGAGACATTGTGGCTGAAGAGTGGAGTAGAGATGCTCCACATAACTAGGAAACGGGCATCTTCCCGCTCCGCTGCCGATCCTCGCGGTGTCCCTCTGTGTGCTTTGCCTAGAGACCTGCTTCTCCAGCCCTGGCTCCTTCATGCTCTTGCCGGTCCTGAGGCTGGTAAAAGATTGCAGCCAGGCGGAAGGAAGGAAGGAGGGAACTGGAGACAGGCGCCCGAAGACTCTCTTGCCCAGACAGAGACGCTGCGCCAGGGCTGCAGAAACAGGCCCCCGGCCTGGGCCCCGTGGCCCTGGCTGCGGAACCCTGGGCGGCGGGTTGTTGTAGGCAGGAGTGGCCCACAGGGAACCGTGCTCCTCTGCGGAGGGCCGTTGGGGAAGAGTGTTTCGCGGGTCCTTGGGGCCAGGTGGCCGGCCAGAGAAGCGCCAGGAAGACGCTCTGCTGGAAGAGGGCCAGGCAGCCTGAAGCACCCCCAAAGCCTGGGCCTTCCCAGGGGGAATCCCCGCCGAGCGGCACTGGCCCCGTGCTCCCTCCTCCGGGCAAGCCCTGCCCCTTGCCTTGGCACCTCCCGCCTCTTGGGCCCAGAGGGCGCCTGCCTGCCTGCCTGCCACACACAAGGGCCCTCCCGCGGCACTCAGCCAGACTGACTACCTCCCGCCCGCACTGCGGAAGCAGCCCCGGCTCCGAAGCGGGCGCGGGGCGTTGCGTCACTGGGGCCGCGTTCTGATGACGTCACCGAGGGGCGTGGCGTGCCTTGGCCCCGCCCTCTCTGCCTGGCCCTGCTGCGGGAGGGGCGGATCTGAGGAGGAGCAGGAGGAGGAGGAGGAGGAGGCGGGTGCCTTCCGCTGGTGCCGCCCGAGGGATGGCGTCCTCCTCGGCGTCCTCCTCCTCGCCCGGGGCCGCGGGGCTGCTGGAGGCGGTGGGGCGCCTGTGGCGGGTGGAGGCCCCCCTGGGGAGCGGCTCCTCGGCCGCCGTCTTCCAGGCGCGGTGCCTGGGGGAGCCCCGAGCCCCTCCGGCCGCCGTCAAGGAGTTCCTGCCGCCGGGCTCCGGCTCAGGGACCCCCGGCGAAGGCGGCGGCGCTGGCGCTGGGGACTACGGCTTCCGCAAGGAGCGGGCCGCCCTCGAGGAGCTCCGCGGGCACCGAAACATCGGTGAGGAGGAGGAGGAGGAGGAGGAAGGGGCTGGGGAGCTCTTTCAAACCAACCGAGGCTGCGTCCACACTGGAGAAATGACCCGGTTTGGCACCGCTTTAACTCGTTGTCTGTCTGGCTCAAGGCTATGGGATTCTGGGAGTTTGTTGTGGGCCCAGAGCGGAGCTTAAGGAAGGAAGGCCCCGCAGAAAACTCCAACTCCCAGAATTCCATAGCAAAGAGTTAAAGCTGTGCCAAATTGGATTATTTCTCCAGTGTGAATCTGGGGACAAGACACCAGGTCCCCACCTTGGAAGCTAAGCAGGGTCAGCCCTGGTTAGTACTTGGATGGGAGACCGGCAACAATACTGTCAGCTCCGTTGCAGAGGAAAACCACCTCTGAGTACTCCTTGCCTGCGGAAAGCCCTGTGAAATTCATGGGGTGGCCATGAGTCGAGAGGGGTCTTGGAGGCACAGACGCCTAGCAGTCATTAACAACAGCCAGAGCCCAGCAAGAGGTGCCGCCCTGCCTGCCCTGGGTCATCCCTGAAGAGCCCTGGGGCCAATGAAGATTTTCATGCTGGTGGAACACTACTAAAACGTTTAGGAAGCATGCGTAGGTGAAAGCCTGACACACTTCCTAAACATCAGGGAATCGTCCCCTCACCTCCAGCGTCCCTCAACCATTTCCCATTAACACAGGGCTGCTCCCCAAACGATTCAGGGCTGCTGGAGGTGAGGGGACAGTTCCCTGACGTTTAAGAAGTGTGTCAGGCTTCCACACATGTGCGCTTCCTAAACATGTTGCTGGCCTTTGGCCAGCGCTTACCCCACAGTGAGCACTGCACTGTACATCTTCTATGCTGAAATGGCCCATCTCATCATGGACGCAATCTCAGTGACAGAATTTATATCCAGGGTTGCCAATTTCTGGGGGAATTTCAAACTTCCCGCCCAAACAGTGGCCAATAGAAGGTGATCAGGAAGTCTGGATGAAAAACTACCAGTCCTGCCCCTTTTAGGCCTTCCCATAGTGTCTTGCCCTGAGAGTCCCGCCCCTTTTAGGTCTTCCCATAGTGCCTTGCACTGGGAGTCCCGCCCCTTTTAGGCCTTCCCATAGTGCCTTGCCCTGAGAGTCCCGCCCCTTTTAGGCCTTCCCATAGTGTCTTGCCCTGAGAGTCCCGCCCCTTTTAGGTCTTCCCATAGTGCCTTGCACTGGGAGTCCCGCCCCTTTTAGGCCTTCCCATAGTGCCTTGCCCTGAGAGTCCCGCCCCTTTTAGGCCTTCCCATAGTGTCTTGCCCTGAGAGTCCTGCCCCTTTTAGGCCTTCCCATAGTGTCTTGCCCTGAGAGTCCCGCCCCTTTTAGGCCTTCCCATAGTGTCTTGCCCTGAGAGTCCCGCCCCTTTTAGGTCTTCCCATAGTGCCTTGCACTGGGAGTCCCGCCCCTTTTAGGCCTTCCCATAGTGTCTTGCCCTGAGAGTCCCGCCCCTTTTAGGCCTTCCCATAGTGTCTTGCCCTGAGAGTCCCGCCCCTTTTAGGCCTTCCCATAGTGTCTTGCCCTGAGAGTCCCGCCCCTTTTAGGCCTTCCCATAGTGTCTTGCCCTGAGAGTCCCGCCCCTTTTAGGTCTTCCCATAGTGTCTTGCCCTGAGAGTCCCGCCCCTTTTAGGCCTTCCCATAGTGCCTTGCACTGGGAGTCCCGCCCCTTTTAGGCCTTCCCATAGTGCCTTGCCCTGAGAGTCCCGCCCCTTTTAGGCCTTCCCATAGTGCCTTGCACTGGGAGTCCCGCCCCTTTTAGGCCTTCCCATAGTGCCTTGCACTGGGAGTCCCGCCCCTTTTAGGTCTTCCCATAGTGCCTTGCACTGGGAGTCCCGCCCCTTTTAGGTCTTCCCATAGTGCCTTGCACTGGGAGTCCCGCCCCTTTTAGGCCTTCCCATAGTGCCTTGCACTGAAAGTCCTGCCCTCTTTAGGCCTTTCCATAGTGGCTTGCACTAGAAGTCCCGCCCCCTTTAGGCCTTCACATAGTGGCTTGCACTAAAAGTCCCGCCCCCTTTAGGCCTTTCCATAGTGCCTTGCACTGAAAGTCCCGCCCCCTTTAGGCCTTTCCATAGTGCCTTGCACTGAAAGTCCCGCCCCCTTTAGGCCTTTCCATAGTGCCTTGCACTGAAAGTCCCGCCCCCTTTAGGCCTTTCCATAGTGCCTTGCACTGAAAGTCCCGCCCCCTTTAGGCCTTTCCATAGTGTCTTGCACTGAAAGTCCCGCCCCCTTTAGGCCTTTCCATAGTGCCTTGCACTGAAAGTCCCGCCCCCTTTAGGCCTTTCCATAGTGCCTTGCACTGAAAGTCCCGCCCCCTTTAGGCCTTTCCATAGTGCCTTGCACTGAAAGTCCCGCCCCCTTTAGGCCTTTCCATAGTGCCTTGCACTGAAAGTCCCGCCCCCTTTAGGCCTTTCCATAGTGCCTTGCACTGAAAGTCCTGCCCCCTTTAGGCCTTTCCATAGTGCCTTGCACTGAAAGTCCTGCCCCCTTTAGGCCTTTCCATAGTGGCTTGCGCCCCCAAACAAGAAGTCCCGCCCCCTCTTCTGGGTAATTTGGTGCCATTCTGGAGAACCAATCCAGGAATTTTCTTCAAGGGTGATTGGCAACACTGCTTATATCAGTATCGGAGAGGGTAGTAGGTCAATAGGACCTTGGTCAGTGATGGCAAACCTTTTAGAGACCGAGTGCCCAACTCAATGGCGTTCCCACACAGGATCTCACCTGGTTTCAGGGGTAGGACATTTCAGGGGCGGCCTTCCCCAGAGACAGAAACTACTGGGGCAGGACTTCCCCAGAGACAGTTAAAGGCACAGGAGGGCAGGGGAAGAAGACGATCGGGTGCCCATTCCTTCAACTGTCTCTGCATACCCTAAGAGTGTCATAGAAGGCACATGTGCCATAGGCTCACTGTCCCAGACCTAGGTTGTCCTGTAGCTGCATATGACTTGGCTTGCTAGGTCTGTGTGCAGTGTCCCAACATGAGGTGGTGTTTCCTTTCACTGTTGTGGCCCAGATAGATGTTGCCAGTGACAAAAAAAAAATTGTGAGAATTTTAGATAGACGGTGGAATATAAATATTTTATTAAATAAATAAATAATCACAGAACCATTTCAATAACATGAAAGTTTTATTTGTCACTATCTAAGATAACATTGTTCTTACTTTCCCTTTGTCAGTTTTACTTCGACCATCAATGTTAGGAGTTAAGAGTGTGGAAATTCACTTCCACATTAGAAGGCTAGCTTCTGAGAAGAAACAGAGCGTTTTTTTCAGTTCTTGAGTAGACAAAAGCTATAGCTCAGCCCATGAACTCTAGCAGAAGGTCTTGGAAAAACTCAAGCTGGTATCTTCCAGACATGTTTGCTTGTGGGATTTGCTAAAGTGCTATCAAGAGAATTGCTTCTGAAGGTTGATGGTTCTATACTGTACGACTCCTGCCAATAAAATGGATATTTTCTGCTTGTAGTGACCCTCTATGGTGTGTTTACCAACTGTTCTTCTGCCAGAGGCCCATCATACTGCCTTTTATTAGAGCTGCTGGATGTCAGTGTGTCAGAGTTGCTTGTGCATTCCAGTCAGCATGGCTGCTCCATGTGGATCACCCAGCACTGTGCCCGAGACATCCTGGAAGCCCTGGCATTCCTCCACCACAAAGGCTATGTGCATGCAGACTTGAAGCCACGCAACATCCTCTGGAGTGCAGAGGAGGAGTGCTTCAAGCTCATCGACTTTGGACTCAGCTTCAAGGAAGGGAATCAGGTTGGTCACACCACAATAAAATCTACAGGGATCCCTTGGTATCCGCTGGGGTTTGATTGCAGAAGCCCCCATGGATACCAAAATCTGTGGATGCGCAAGTCACATAAAATATAATGGCATAGTAAAATGGCATCCCTTATATAAAATGGCAAAATCAAGATTTGCTTTTTGGAATATATCTAATTAAAAAAAAATTCAAGCCATGGATGCTTGAATCTGTGGATATCACGGCCTGACTGTATTAAGCATATTTTCTGAGTTTTCCTTCCTTAGTGGCAAGAAACTCATCAGAGAAACAAGAATGATACAGAAAATAAGTCGGAATCTTTAGGTTGACCTGACATTTAAATGTACCTGCACCCTTATACTTTTGCGTTTGCTACCTTTTTCCTTTTGAACAAGCTTGCAGAACTTGGTGGACCAAAAAGAGTGCATAAAGCACAGAGGAGAAAAAACTTTCAGCTCTGTAACAAATTCTTGTTCTTATCTGTAAAACTACCTGTCTTCATCAGTTGGAATCAGGAAGTCTTTGTTTCCTCTTTTCAGATTTGTGCATGCATGTGTCCTTTCATTGAAACATATAATGAGTCATTTACGTGAATAAAGAAACAAATAACCTCAACCAATTTTCATCACTGTTGACCACAATAATGGCCCTGTTTTGCAGTATTTATCATGTGCCCAAATACTTTGAAATCACCGTTGATTTCATCCTCATTTTATTTCTACTAGTATAGTGAACTGAGTTTGATAGCTGATCGGAATATCTCTTAACTTCATGTCTGGATCTGATAACCCGATCTGTTAGTTCAAAACTGTGCACCAAATTAGTCCAAGTGCAGATGTTAAAACTGAAGAATTTTATGTTCATTTGATTAGAAGTCATAAGTGTGAAAGTCTGATGAGTTAAGGGTAAATAGCTGCAGGATGTAGTTGTATCCTGTGTGGTAGTATTCTTGACATCTCTGCTCATAATCCATCACCCACTGTACTTTTATCTTCAGTGGTATCCTGGACCAGAGACCACTGATGATGATAGGTCATATGTCTTTCCTGAGAGAATGCTCTTATTGCTCAGTCTAAATGTCCTGAAATCTTTAGGGCTGAGTGTTGTCTTCTGTTTTCTCTTTGCAAAGATGTTGACATGTTCAATCAGATATCTTGAAGTGAGGAGTTAACTTGATTCCTATTAATTAACGTTGAAATATTCTACCAGCAAGTAGACCATAAACTTCCCATCATCTTGCAATAATCTATAATGGTGAAAGTACAACATTCACATGAAGCTGCTGGGATTTTATTTGAGAGAGTGTATTTCTAAAATAGGTTCTTTAATAAACTGTTGAGAGTAGCTAGAGACATGCACATGTTGAAGCAGTTTAAGTAAACTAAAGTAGTGGAAAGAGACAACAATGTAAGGCTGAAAGAACAAAATGATATTTGATTATAATTTGCAGTCTAAAAATGCTCTTGCTTCCCCATAGGATGTCAAATACATTCAGACAGATGGGTATCGGGCTCCTGAAGCTGAGCTGCAGAACTACTTATCCAAGACAGGAGTGCAAGGGGGAACTGAATGTACATCTGCTGTAGATCTTTGGAGTCTTGGAATAGTATTACTGGAAATGTTCTCAGGAATGAAACTGAAGCATGTTGTCCAATCTCGGGAATGGAGGGTGAGTCTCTTTCCAATAATTTTGCAGAGAGATTTGTCACCATTTGAAGGTTTAATCCCCAAATTCTTTTAATTTTGACTACAGCTGCTCTTCAGCTTTTTAGAGAAAGCAATGCCTTATGTGATTCCAGTTTTAATTGTCATATAGGTGAAACACTAAGCCAGATGGACAACTTTGTTAGGCCTGGGAGCCAAACATTTGCCTCTCAATACCCATCGTGAGATGCACCAGGCCCAGAAATACTGAAAAGAGATACATTTAAAATAGCTATGAGTACGCAGCTTTATTTTGGCAGTCTGTAAGGGGCCAAAGAATCAAACCTACTTGCTCTTTCCACTTGGAAAAGCCTGCAGTGTGTGCATATGTATATGACATGGTGCTATTTGAACAGGGAACTCCTACACTGGAGGAGAGCAATACAGATGGCTGAAGAGAGGAGAGGAGAGGCTCAGCAGATTTTAAATGGGATGTTTTTAAGAACAGATGAAAAATACTAAGCATGTTTCAGTATCATTGCTAATGTAAATATGTATTATATTGTAATTATTATCCTGACTTAGAGATGGGGACCTGGCAGTAATATCTAACTGTACCACAACCTCCTCAATCTCTGTTTGGTCTAGCTGTTGGGAGTAAAAATGTGTGTTTCCTTGTCAATGTTGTTTTCTTTCCTTTTTATTTCTTCATCTCCTTTCTAGGCAAATAATTCTGCCATTATTGATCACATTTTTGCGAGCAAAAGTGTGGTAAACTCTGCCATCCCAGCTTATCACCTCAGAGACCTCCTCAAAAGGTATGATGCTCCAGGTAATATGAAAGGAGAATAGCTTATGCAGTGTTTTCTTCTGCTCTTGCAGCTCCAGGCCAGCCTTGTAAATACAGTGCACCTATGAAGTAAGCTACTTTCCAAGGTTGTTAAATTGTCATCCTTGAAAGTGTGAAGAAGTCGTGTGGTCCACTAGAGGGCAATAGTGTAAATAGAATGTATGCCATTGCATTCTCACATCATCTTCAAAAACTATTATCAAACCAATAATCTTTGCTAACAAAAAAAAGTTTACATTACCAATATCAACTAAATTGCCTTTTGTGTTCACTAACAATTAACATGGTTAATCTTCCAGGCTCTGTGAGTATTCTTGCCTCACTAGTGAGCAGGAGAGACAAGGGCATTCCTTCTCTGTTCTCAGACTTGCTTCTCTGATCATTTTACAAATTGATTTTGAAGCTGGCAATTGAGCTCATTTTATTTACATGTTGTAAATGTGATTTAAGTGTTTTTACTCTTTTAACTCTGTTTTTAATACTACTGATATTTACTTCTCTTTCAACTTTTGTAATCAATGTTTTAACTGTTTTTGGTTTTTTTAGCTATTGTAAGACACCTTGGATCCCATTTGGGGAGAGAGATGGGATATAAGTGCAATAAATGAATAAATAAGTAATAAAGAAAGAAAAAACATCTATTTCCTTTTTAGGCCCAATTTCTTAAAAAAGATAGAATGGCCATATTAGTATATAATTAATAATAATAATTTGTTTTATTTATATATCGCTATTCCAAAGATCATAGCAGTGAACAGCAAGTAAGCTAATTAGCAAGTAAGCTAATTTGCCCCCAACAGTCTGGGTACTCATTTTAGCCACCTCGGAAGGATGCATGCCTGAGTCGAGCTTGGGCCCTTTTGCTGGTCTTGAACTTGCAACCTTGTGGTTTTGAGTGAATGGCTGCAGTACAGGCATTTAACCATGTTTCATCAACAGTCATAAGTTGTTCCAAAAAAGTATCACTAGATCACTCAAATGCTGCAAAATCAGCTTGGAAGTATCTACTTGATTTCATTTTTGGTCAGCATTCAAACATTTTGGCACTCACCTGGTCGACAGCTTCTGCATAGTCAACTGCTCGTTAATTATAAACCCATTGCATCCCCAGGATAGTTCTAGCGTCTCAGCAATTGTTTTAGCTGAGATTTGCAAATCTGTCAAAATCATGAACATGCTCAACAATTTCAGGGGTTGACACTGTTGAAGGTCTCTCAGAGCTTGCTGCATCTTTGGTCTCCAATATCCTTAGGTGAGCGATCATGTTCTCCTGGAGTTTGTTATATCGTTGGCCCTCCTTGTCCATGGATTTTTTTATTTTCAAGTATTAAACCTTGATTTTCCCATTTTATATAAGGGACACAATTTTGCTATGCCATTGTATTTAATGGGACTTGAGCATACACAGATTTTGTTATTCACGGGGGTTCCTGGAACCAAACCCCAGAGGATAACAAGGGTCCACTGTATTCCTGGGCTGCAATGCCCACTCCTCCAAAGTGATGTGGAATATAGGAGTGTTTCGGCAAAGAGTGCCTTCAGAACTATAGACTTTCCCCCTTCCCTACTGTCATTCCCTTCTACTTTTGTGTCTTGTCTTTTTTAGATTGTAAGCCTGAGGGCAGGGAAATGTCTAATTAACAAATTGTAAGCCGTTCTGATAGCCTTGGCTGAAGAGCAGGGTATAAATATTATTATTATTATTATTATTATTATTATTATTATTATTATTATTGGCATACCTCAGTTAACAAAGCCCCTGAGAAAGAAGCTGCTTTATGCAGTCCTTTTACATCACAGTCCCCCCTCTCCACCTCGTCCTCTCTCTGCCTGGAGGTTTGGGGTTTTTTTTGGTTGGTTGGTTGGGTCTTTTGGTTTTTGGTTTGTTTGTTTTTAGGAACATCAGCATTGAGAGGATGGCGAAGGAGGACTGGGAAAGCATACATTCAGTGTCAGATTGCAGCAGTATGCCTCCATTTTAAAAATTGTAACAAAGCTTGAGCTGGGAAAGAATCAAATTCTGCTCCATCCAATCCTACTGTTGCTGTACGTTTCTGCACACAGCAGGCCTGAATACCGTAAAGGCACCAGATCCTGATTGATCTTGGAAACTAAGCAGGATCAGCCCTGCTTAGTACATGAAAGCGAGATTTCCAATGAATTACAGGGGCTGAAGGCTACATTTCAGAAGAAGGAACTGGAAAAACCACTTCTGAAGATTCTTTGCTTAAGAAAATCTTATGAAATTCATGTGGTCATCATAATTTGACAGGTGACACGCACACACACACACAAAGTTAATGAAGTTACTTTTAATTAGTGAGGGCAGTCTAGTGGTTGCATCTGAAAATTTAGTGTGCGGCTTTAAGGCTGTTTTACCTCTGATACATTACTGTAACTGTGTATGAAAAAAATCAGTGAGCAACAAATAGTCAGTTTTTTATCTCTTTCCTTCCTTTATTCTGTGGTTTCTGGAAAATGTTGTCTTGCCTTGCAAGGTACAGAGCTGTGATTGTATTCATTTTTGATTTTACTGTTCGTTCTCTGGACTTTGTTACACTGAATTTTACTGTAAATTAAAGGCTGCTATTCTTTTCCAGCATGCTTCATAATGACCAAGAGAAAAGAGCTTCTGCTGCAAAGGCCTTATGCAGTCCCTTCTTCAGCATCCCTTTTGGTAGGTTATAAATATACTTCCAGAGTCCAACCCTACTTTCAATTAACTTACAGCCAGTGTGACCAGGCTAAGAAACAACAATTCAGATTTTTTTTTTCATACGTAGAGACAGAGTACTGAACATAACTGGCAAGATCTCTTTATGTGTGAGATGTAGTAATTTTAAAAATTAGAACATTTAATACTCAGAGACCAACTTACTGTTTATCTGTGATACAGTAATGACTTTGTCCTATAACTCTGCTATTTGAATAGCTCCCCATATTGAAGATCTGGTGATGCTTCCAACTCCTGTGCTAAGATTACTAAATATTTTGAGTGATGCTTCTCTTCAGAGTGAAGAAGAATTTGAAGGTCAGTGCACTACTGGTTTTCACATAACTCATTGTAAGAATACACTGGGAAATGTACTTGTGGTATTTATGTGATAAGGAAAAGACCATATTTGCCATTCCAGAGAATAGAAGGACTGGGGAGAAAAACCTGCCTCAAGATAGCTTCGAGAGACATGTTAGTGCAAATGCACACATTTACACTGGGCAAACTGCACAAATGATGTCAATGCAAGAATATTTAAGAATCACATATGACATGATCATATGATTGAGTTAGGTACTGTACAATATTTTTGTACCTAATACTTTTTTTTGATAAATCAATATTTTTGATAAATCAGTCTGTAGAAGAGTACTCTTCTTAGAGGAGGCATGGGGGTTTTATTGACAAGAGAGTGGCTCCATTAAAATAAGAAAGGAGGGGCACGTGATTGCAAGGAAGGATTGATGGGAAAGAAGTATGTTTGAACTCATGTAGATTCTCACTGTCAAAAACCACCAACTGAGCACAATTCATATCCTGGAGTGAGAATTAGTAGGCAAGGGAAAGATTAACCACACTTCTGAATTATTTTAGCGTGTGAACGTCTGTGTTTTAAGAACTGGCAGAAGTAATCTCAGCACCCCTGGCTATAATCTTTTAGAATTTCTGAAGAACAAGAGAAGTCCCAGCAAACTGGAGGAAGGCAAACATTTGCCCGCTTCCAATTTGCTGGGACTTTTCCCCATCTTCCAAAAGGGAAAAGAAGACCCAAACAATTAATGCCCAGTTAGCCTGATATCAATACCAGCAAAGATTTTAGCATATCATTAAACAGATGGTCTGTCAGAATTTAGAAAGTAATGTCATAATTGCAAAAATTCAACATGGGTTTATCACAAACAAGTCATACCAGACTTACCTCTTCTTTTAATAAAATTACAGTGGACCCTTGTTAACACAGTCTGTGGATGCTCCAGTCCCATTAAATATAATGACATAGCAAAATGGTATCCCTTATAAAAAATGGAAAATCAACATTTGATATTTGAAATTTATACTTTTTCTGAACATTTTCAAACTGTAGATGCTTGAATCCATGAATAAAAAAATCCATGTATAAGAAGGGCCGACTGTACCAGCTTGGTAGATGAAGAGAATGCAGTAGATGTAGCATATCTTAATTTCAGTAAGACCTTCGATAAAGTCCCCCATGATATTTTTGCAAGCAAGCTAGTAAAAGGAGGGCTAAATGATAGTACTGTTAGGTGGTTTTATAATTGGTTGACCAGCCAAATCCAAAGGGTGCTCACCAGTGGCACCTCTTCATCCTGGAGAGAAGTGACAAGTGGGGTTCTGACATCTTTATCAGTGACTTGGATGAAGGAATAGAGGGCATGCTTATCAAATTTTCAGATGACACCAAATTAGGAGGAGTAGCTAAAAGCACAGAGAACATGATCAAAATTCAAAATAACCTTAATAGATTAGAAAGCTGGGCCAAAACTAACAAAATGAATGTCAATAGGGTGAAATGTCAGGTACTATGCTTAGGCAGAAAAAAATGAAATGCATAGATGGGGGACACCTGGCTTGACTACAGTACACGTGAAAGGGATCGAGAAGTCCTAGTAGACCACAAATTGAACCTGAGTCAACAATATGATGTGGCAGCTAAAGAAGCCAGTGCAATTCTAAGGTGTATCGATAGAAGTATAGTGTCTAGACTGAGGGAACTAATAGTACCACTCTATCCTGCTTTGGTCAGGCCTCACCTAGAACTCTGTGTCTAGTTCTGGGCACCACAATTCAAAAAAGATGTTGACAAGTTGGAGTGTGCCCAGAGGAGAGCAATCAAGATGGTGAAAGGTCTGCAGACTATGCACTGTGAGGAGCAACTTAGGGAGCTGGGTATGTTTAATTTGGCGAAGATAAGGTTAATAGGTCATATGATAGCTCTGTTTAATTATTTGAAAGGCTGCTGTACTGAAGATGGAGCAAGTTTGTTTTCTGCAGAGAATAGGACCTGCAGCAATGGATTCAAACTATAAGGAAGAAATTTCCACCTCAGTATTAGGAAAAACCTCTTGACAGTAAAGAGCTGTTCAACGGGAACATGCTCCCTCGGAGTGTGGTGGAGTCTCAGCAGCCCCATGCTGTAGCCCCATCCTTCAGCACAAGACTGCATTCCAAATACCTGCCAGCCATTCAGCATCTCAGCTTTGTTCTAATTGCTGGTAAATTTTAATTAAGAGCAAAGAAAAGACGTTTTCTAAATTGGTCAGAAAATGATAAATGGATTTTTTGTGTGTAATAGAAACACGCTGGGAGTTTAACTCTTCTACTAAAAGGAAATTAATACTACCATAATTGGAAGGGCCACTGAGTTTAAAGCAGTGTTTCCTAAACTTTGGTACACCAGGTATTTTGGACCTCAGTTCCTATGAGCCCTAACCAGCATAGCCAACAGTCAAGAATGCTGGGAGCTGAAGTATAAAACATCTAGAAGACCAAAGTTTAGGAACTGGTTTAAAGGATCCCCAGCAGGAAGCTCTCCAGCCTCTTTTTGAAGACATCCAAAGAAGGAGACCCCACCTCCCCCCTGGGCAGTTGGTTCCATCGCTGAACCACTCTTCCTGTCAAGTGCCTTCTAGTGTTCCATCAAAATCTATCCTCCAGTAACTTAAAACCATTAGAACTGGTTCTACCATTTAAGACTGCAGTGAAGTAGTTAGTTGAGTCTTTGAAGAGAATCAGAGAATTGTAGAGTTGGAAGGGCTGTCCAATCCAACCCCCTTCTGCCATGCAGGAATACATGGAGCTGCATGTCGGGGCGGAGCTTTCGGCCGAAGGGAAGGGCTTGGGCACCCGTCCCAGGCCCTTCCCTTCAGCCGAAAGAGCTCCAAGGGGCCCTTTCGGCCGAAGGGAAGGGCTTGGGCAGGCCGCCTCCTGGGCTCCCCCACAACCCTTGCGGCCCCAGGCCTCTCTCTCTGGAGGGAGGCCTAGGGCCGCAAGGGCCAAGAAGGAGCCCACGGAAGCGGCCTGCCGCCTCCGCAGGCTCCCCCACAGCCCCCATGGCCCCAGGCCTCTCTCTCCACATTAGGGATATGCCATCCCTAAGCGGCGGTGGCCTTGGCAGCGGGCTGGGGCCGATCCTGCCGCCTCGCCGGGCCGGATCTGGCCCACGGGCCAGGGGTTGCTGACCCCTGCTCTATACTCTATCCAGTACACTTAATTGCCTGTTATAAGTACAGGTTGAATCTCCACTATGCAAAATGCTTGTGACCAGGAGTTCTTTGCATTTCAGATTTTTTCCCATTTTGAAATATACATAATGAGATATCAGAAATGGGGCCCAAGCATGACATGCATGTATGTTTCATATATCCCTTATAACCATAGGCTGAACATAATTTTATACGTCATATTTTTAGTAATTTTGTGCATGAAACAAAGTTTGTGTACACTGAACCCACAGAAAGCAAAGGTGTCACTATCTCAGCCACCCGTATGGATTTCAGAATTCCAGGTACGGGATACTCAGTCTATAAATTATTAGTTTTCTTTCTGCTTCCACAGATATAGTGGATGACATAAAAGAAGAATGTAGCAAGTATGGCCAGATTGTTTCCTTGTTTGTTCCTAAGGAAAGTCCTGGCAAAGGTCATGTAAGTAAACTGGCAATTTGAGGTGTTTGTGTGATTCAGTTTTAATATAATGCTCTAATGACTGTTGTAATTTTATAGCAATAAGCACACTCTGCCTTCAGAAAGCATCTGTCATAAACAACTTTATGTTCTGGTTGTCCACAGGTAATTTTATACACTGGTTTTGAGAAGTATCTGTAAATTGTGTTTGCATACCAAAACCTTAAAATATATTCTTCATATGAAGGGCTGGTTCCATGTAATGTACTGTATTTGCATGTAGAATTTCAGGTGGAAATTGTGTAAAGCATATTCATCATAGCAGCTGTTCGATGGAATGAAATCTTGTCTCATGTGTCCATCTTAATAAGGATATTAGGATATAATCTGAAAGCACATAAAGCAGAAACCAAGGAGAACAGGAAAACAGAAGCTAGTACCTTTTCTTGTACAACCAAAAAACAAAATCAGCACCCACCTCAATTACAATATCCCAAATAACAGAACAGTGGAATAAACTAACGGAACTTTTTTTATATATACTCATAAAACTATGCTACAAGCTTAGATATATATTAAAGAAGCTCACGAATTTTGGTATCATATAATAATACAATTTAACAAATTGCTATTCAAAATTCTTCAAAAAATCCTCCACATACAAAGTTGACTTCAAATGTGTGAAAGATTCCTATTTAGTCCTGAAAACAGATGAAATTAAACCAAAATACTGTTTATTCAAATAAACAATTTAGCAACAGCATACAAATAAAATAGATTTTTTTCTTTTTCACAAATATTTATTTTCTTGAATAACTATTTGTTACATTATATTATCATATGATACCAAAGTTTGTGGGTTTCTGTAACACAGCTTGTAACATAGTTTTATCAGTATAAAAAAAGTTCTCATGGGCGGGTTACAGACCACCATTTCGGACGTCCTCAGGACGTCCCAGTTTGAAAAAGGGGTGTCTCTTCTAGACGCCCCTTACCCTGTTACGGACAGAGTCCGTAACAAATGGCGGTGGCCGTTCCACACGGCCACTGCCATTTTGACGTAACGGACGCTCTGCGTCCACACATCGTGCGGCAGAAGTGACACCGCGAGTGCGTGCTTTGGCACTTGCGGCGTCTCTTCCAGGTTGCCGGAAGGAGCACGATTTTCGCGCTCCTTCTTTGCAGTGCGGAGGAGTCGCGCGGTTTGACTGCTGCGACTCCTCCGTGCTGCACCTGGCAGCAGCCCGAGACCGCCCCTTTTGGGCGGTCTGTAACGGGCCTTAGTGTGATATTTTTTCTTGTACAATGGTCATTTCTTTAAATTCTGTCAACAAGAAGATAGCAAAGAGAGGGCCTCTAATTTCCTGAGATGGGGAGCAACTACTGAGAATAAAGTAAAAAAAAAGTTATTGTTTTTGTCAGGCACTTAGCAAACAAATTCTTTAGGCATTATATATTTACCGTGAAACAAGAATAATGCAGTGAAATACAAGCAAATATCCAAAAATACAGTGATTACTGCAGCGATATGATAAAAAGAGGAACAATCAAGACAGTGAAAATGTAATGAAAAGCCAACACACTAAAATAAGATGCAAAATGAGGACCTAAAATCAAGCACAAAATAAATCAGTAGTTAAGACTACAGTACCAACATGTAAAAAATTAACATAGGAAAGATTCAAAAGACTGTGAGAACAAAGGAGTCTTAACTAGCGGCAACACAAAAAGTTGGCAGCATCTGCTTTGTAGACTTAAGTTAACTTCGTCAGATGCATTTGGTAGCTATGAAATTTTGATAGGGAGAGCTCCACAGTAACAATTCATCCAATAAAATAGATACAAAGGCTAAAAAAAGTATAGCAATTCATCGACATAATTAAATTTATCAGTAAAACCTCATACACTGATTTTGTTGGCTCAAATAGTTTTCATACAGTGGATAGAATGGGGTTTATTAGAAAGAATTTGAATGAATATACAGTACATATATCCATTTTTAAGCCATGTGTCCTCACTACTCGTCCTCCCCCACCCCCCCACCCCCAAGAACCAGGGAGGAAATAGGGATTTGCTATTCTGGGAGGGTTCCAGGAACAGTAGCTTTCAGTGTGATGAGACTGGCACCACACCAGCCAGTTTCCCATCCCTAATACTGGATACTGCAATTTCAGTGTGATGAGGTTCACCTCCACAACCCAGTCACCACCACCCCAAAGTTCAAAAACTAAAACGAAAAGTGGTCAAGTTTTTTTAAAAAAAACTTTTCAGGCTTGGTGCAGGCCCAGGCAGTTGCAGTAGGCAAAAATGTGGCCCCAGACCTGCCAAAGTTGCCATTCCCTAATGCTGGATGCCACATCAAAATAGTGTTAGGGCACATGATCCTTGAGGTTATTTCCAGTTCTTAAGAACAATCCTACAGTATGATTAAGAGTCACTGGACACCAGGAACATCAGTCTGGCATGCAGTAGTTGTATATGCCAACTAGCCTTTGCACATGGCAACCTTACTGGAAAAGAAGGATGGTTACACTTTTCTTGCAAAGAATTAGAGTGGGGGTGAATTTCTACCATGTGTTTTAAATTTATTTTGTTGTCAACTTACTTTGGTCTGTTGCCTGATAAAAATGCAAAGATTAAATTTCCTCCTGTTTTCCCCCCCAGGTTTTTGTAGAATATGCAAATGCTGGTGATTCCAAAGCTGCCCAACAGGCACTTACTGGGAAGAGATTCGATGGCAAGTTTGTTGTGGCTACATTTTACCCACTGAGTGCCTATAAGCGGGGGTACCTTTACCAAACTGTGTTTTAGTCTCCAGCAACTGCAGTCTGAAGAATTGCATGTATCCAAAGCAGCCTAGCTTTGCTTGAGTGTCTCCTAAAGATGAGATTCATCCATGTCCTCTTTCTTTCCCATTTTGTTATTTGCCGGAAAGGCCCAGGTGTTTATATTTTGCTGCATTCAAAAGCTGCTGCCTTCCTCTTTCGCCTGTGGTAATCAGAATAACATGAAATGGATTTCTGAGATTTAAAGCAAAAAAAAAAAAAAGTTCAGTGTAAAAGAAAGAGAGTCTTAAAATGTATGACAGTGAATTCTGAGCCACCAAGCACTGAAAGGTCAAGGTTTCGAGTATTGCTGCTAGTAAACATGACTGGAACTTCTCACAGTGCTTCCCCTTGGCAGAGAAACAATATAGAATTGGCTTTGCCTGTTATAGAGGACCAAGACTGCCAATTCAAGCTGTGTTTCTATACCTTCACATGTTAGACATGAACCTGTAGAGCTGGCTTTGCAGAAAATTTCAACAGCATCATTAGCAATAATGTTACTCTCCCACTAGAACATTCAAGTACAGGATTGTTGCCCTTAAAAGCAGGACATGTTGTGATATGGTGGACTTATTCAGATGCATTTGTCTATCCAGCTGAGACTGGATAGTAGCCCATGAGCATTTCCATTGCACTGGTAACTTGTAGTTATTCCCTTTGATCTGTGAAACTCTTTTCCTGGGAAAAAGGCTAGAACTGAGTGAATGTATCTCTCAGCTACTTGTGAAACTATGGTAGTCAGTAAAAGCTTAGCTCTCATATACTCAGAGAGCAGTATTATTTTAAAGGAAATACTTGTTTATGCAGAGTTATGGATATTTGGAATTCGGATCAATTCTGTCTTTTGTTCTGAGCAGAATGTGGGCTCATAGCTAAATCATCCCTAACTAGTAAAGCAGGAGCGGGCTCCAGAATGGGAGGGAATGGATCCACTTTCATGGGCCTGATGATGTCTGTCATAGTCACAGTCTCTAATTCATCAGGTCCCTGGATAAATTACTGCTTGTGGCTTTTCCACCTTTCTTTTGCTTCTTCTCTCCTTTCTGGGTGGAGAAAGGGAAGAAGAGCAAAGTGCTCCCAGCCATCGCTTGTCAGCCATGCCTAAATGCTGGGATTGAAGCTCAGCCAGTGTTAGCCTGTGCCCACAGAGCCCATGCTCTGTGCCCTGTTTCCAGGTGAGAGGGTGAGCAGCATGCCAATCATTGCTAGGAGAAAGGTGAAATATAAATTAAATAAAAATAAGTAGATAAATGCTTCTCTCCATAGTCAGCAGGTGGTGAGGCCAAACTGGGAGCCTCCATGGGTCAGATTCTGGCCCTTTGAGGCCCAGAGGAGGCCTGTGATGAGGAGTAGAGCCATTCACTGTAGCTAGATCTGCCTTTTTATACCCATTAGCCTTTTTGTGTGCTCATAAGTACTTGTCATGCTGCACCTCAAGCCAAGCTGGCTTTGAGAATCATTTAAAAGCCAAAAGTAGATTCTTCATTGTAACATGTAAGCCTTTCATCCAGTCTTTTTAAAAATCTCAGCATTTTATTATAAATTATTTGTTTTCAAAAACTGTTGAAGTGGTCAACTTGTGGTCATTATGTTATTGGGGCTTCAGTTCCCATTACTGCTATTCAGCATAGTCATTGTTGAAAGTTGAAGGTTTCAGTTCCATAACTGCTGGAGAGTCATAAGTAGCTTAACCCTGTTTTAGATGCTTCACTGACTGATTGAGTAAAATGAATGTTAGAATCCCCACCAACTAAGGAATATTTGGTTGTAGGAAATAGGGCTGAATGTGGTTAAGGTCTAGGAGTTACAGTGAGCTCTTAATATCCACTGGGTTTGGATCCTGGACCCTCCTGGGATACCAAAATCTGTGGGCGCTCAAATCCCATTATATGCAGTGGTGTGGTACAATGGTGTCCTTTATATAAAATGGCAAAATCAAGGTTTTGGATTTTTTGGATTTTTTAAAAAATATTCTCAATCTGTGAATGGTTGAATCCATGGATGAAGGATCCGTGGATACAAAGGGCCAACTGTACTTTATCAGATTTTTTTAAAAAAATTATATACAGTTGGCCCTCTGTTTTCACCATCCCCATGCAAATGGAGGCTTGCGCATATTCAAGCCTCATAGGCTTGAAAGGGGTGCACCCCCGGGCACTTCATTGGAAACAATGGATGTCGCCCCTCCGCAGATCCAAGAGTTAGGAGGAGGCGACTATATATGCATCCTTATTTATAATTGATGTAACTTATCTTACCTTCCATAAAAACAGATTATGGTACCTTTCTGTGACTTCTAGTTAGTCAGACTTTCATTAGGCTGAGAAAGATACTTTGGGTTCATTGCCACTATTGCTCAGCATACTTACTTACTTACTTACTTATTTATTGGTGGCACTCAGAAGCCAAGAGTCTCTCTATTGACTTGCTGGTAACAGTGGCATTCAGATGTTGCTGAACTGCAACTCCTATCATCCCTCATCATTGACTACAGTGGCTAGAATTACTGGAAGCTGCAGTCCAGCACCATCTGGAGTGTCAGAGTTGCACATTGGAGACCCCTTATCAGCTGGAAGTTGAAAGAACAATCAGCCAAGACAAGAGCCTCCACATTATTTTGCCTGCATTGTATGTTAGAAGTACTTTTGCCCTCTAGAGACTGGTAATGCCCAATATTTTCAGTTAAATTCATTGCTTTGTAGAGTGGAAAAGATCAGTACTGCTTAGACATTGATGCTTATTCATAAACACGTCGGATACAAACATGCATTCCTACAAAACAAATACATGCATGTTGGTTCTAGATAGATATTCACCTTCTCTGAAGCCAAAACAAAACGGAGAGAAGGATGAAGCAATCACAGTGAACATGTAGGTGAGAAAAGTGTTCAAGATGAGGAGAAAATACAGACACAAATCTAACAAGCAGCTGCCAGGAAGCAGGAAAGATGGTCTGCCAGAACCAAAGGAGTAGAACAGGATCATCAGAAACAAACATAATCTTCCTCATAGTCACTTTTGCACTTTTGCAGCCATTCTTACATTGGACCAACAACATTTGACTGGTTTTTATTAGGTAAAAGGGGATGTCATGTTGGTCTGGTCTAGTGGTGTTATGGCTTTAGTCACATGAACTTGTGCTGCTAATCCTGTCAGAAGATGCCAGAGTGGAAGGGTGGTAGCCTAGCCACTGGAAGAGTTGGGTTGTAATTCAAAATTGCAGATCAAAAGCTCAAGAACTGATTATTTTATATGAAATTTAAGATTCAGATAATATTGAATGTGCCTATTGAGTGTGCATGTGCATACTCATTGAACTCCAACATTTGCGTTAAATAGTCATGGACCTTTTCAGTATACATGATGCTAGGTCAGGTTGATCCTTATCACAAAGTATGAGACCCTTTCTTCAAAGGCAATGGCTATTAAATATAAATCTAATTTATATTTTCTCAATTGTACCTGTTCTGGCACTTTGGATCAACTCATTCAGGTACCACTCGATTTCTCCTATGGCTGTGCTTGCTTTATTGTGCTTGTTTTTTGAATTAGCAAGAACACACTGTAGAACTGCTGCTATATTATCTTGTCAGGGAGCCAGAAGATAATGATTCTGTTTAACCGCTAATATATGGCTTTGGACATCCCAGCAACAGATCTAACCTGGAGTCCCCTTTGCTCTCTGTTATCCTCCCTCTCTCTGTCCTAAGAAAAATAGCACTGCCCATTTTACTTTGACTGTTCCTGAGTTTTTACATTTTGTGTATTTGTTTTTGTTTGGGGGTTTTGGCAAACTCTTCTGTGATCAAACGTCTTCTGTTCAGACTGTTTAAGGAGATCTGCTGCTTTGTGTAGTAGTTCTCAGGTTGGGGAGCAGCTGCTTGAGAAAGAGGACAAAAGTGCAATTTTAATTAAAGGAATAAAGATTTGTTCTGATGTTGGAAGTAGTGTCGTTTGTTATCCAAGCTACCCTCACTATAGATGTGGTTGTGAGGATGGAGTCAATGCTGCATTTGAACTGAGTGGAGTGGTGTTTGTCCCAGATCCTTGGCTTGTCGTATTATTGGCACACACGCACCCAAAAAATCAACCTTTCTGTGTCTATTGTATTTCATGGTATTCAAAGCATGTTACATATTTTGAGTTGTAGCTGACACGATCTGCCTTCTCCAAGTGCAGAAACCAAGAGGGTAGGGATATATTTAGTAGAAAGTTGTTGCTATCCAACCTAGGAGCGCTGAATGATGATCGAATTTGTGGAGTAAGCCTGGATGCTTGCAAACTTCTTCCCTAAAGAAAGATAACCTCCATGGGGAAAATGTGCTGCTCTCAAGTAGGTGGGGGATCTTCTCTTGGTGAATGTTACATGTAGAAAAGTTATAAGGAGCGTGTCCCTCCATTTACAAATATGGTTGTGCATACTTGCAGATTTGAAAAAGGCTTGTGCTTGCAAAGGAAGGGGATGTCTTAGAATGGTGCGTGAAAATGATTTCTATTTAAGCATGAGGGAGATTGCATTTTCCCTGTGTATTCTGTAAAACAAGTTGATACCCTTTATACATTGAAAATATGTGCACAGAAGGGTGTGGGTAGAAGAGAGAAAAGTGCCTGGAAAACATTTTTCCTAGTGGAACATGACTCTCAGAATCATATGGTTGGAAGGGGCCTCATGGGCCATCAAGTCCAACCTATTACTCAATGCAGGATCTCCAGCTAAAGCATCCCCAGCAGGTGGACATCCAGCCTCATTTTGAAGACATCCAAAGAAGGAGATAGCACCACTCTAGGTTCCATGGCTGAACTGTTCTTACTGTCAAGATTCTTCTAATGTTCAATGGAAATATCCTGTAAGTTAAAACCATTAGACCTGGTCCTACCTATAGGACAGCAGAGAACAAACCTGCCCTCTCTTCTCTGTGGTAGCCTTTGAGATATTTAAAGAGGGCAATGATACTACCCCTCAATCTTCTCACCAAGCTGAACAAGCCCAGCCCCTTCAACCTTTCCTCATATATTTGTTCTCTATGCTTCTTATCCTTGTTGCCCTTCTCAGAACTTGCTCCAACTTGTCTATATTATTAAAATGAGATGCCCAGAACTGAATGAAGTCCTCCAATTAAGGCCTGGCCAGCGCAGAATATAGTGGGACTATTATTTCCTTTGGCTTGGAAACTGCTTGTATGTATGCAAGCATTTGTCTTCTCTAGTGAGCATCATACTGCTGGTTCATACAATTTACAGTGGGCCCTCGATATCCATGGGCTTGCCATCCATGGATTTAACCATACACAGGCTGAACGGGCACATGCATGCTGACAGACATGTGTCACACCTGCCATTAAAATCAATGGGATTTGAGGCCCTAGTTATTTTTTATCCACAGCAAGGTCCAGATATGTGTTCAACATTAATCCCTGACTGCTGAGTGATGTATGGGGGGGATCTTATACCTGTGCATTTGGGTTTTGTGACCTAAATGTAAAATTTTGCATGTTACAGTTTGAGGATTGCACTATGATTCTGGAGAAACCGAGCTTAGCCCACTGAATCCCACTGAGTGACCTTGGGCAAGTCACATTCTCTGACCTTCACAGAAGACCAAGGCAAACCCTCTCTGAACAAATCGTGCTGTGAAACCTCTGTGATAAGTTTATCTTAAGCGTCGTTATAAGTCGGAAATGACTTGAAGGCATACACCAGAACAACAATTCTAATGAAATTCATTTTATTAATTTCTACCCAATTGTCTAGTTCCCACGGCAAGGCCTCCTTGTTTTGGACCCAGCCGGCCGGCTAGGCCCCGCATGGCTCTTTCCGCCGCTGAAGGAGGCCTCACTGCAGCGAGGCCTCCTTCTTTGGGACCCAGCCGGCTAGGCCCCACACAGCAGAGGCAGCAGTGGGGGAGAGGCCTTGTTGCAGTGCTGGCCTCCCTCCCGGGGCCCAGCAGATGGCACTGTAGGCCCCGCCCCAAATTCCCTCCAAGCTCAGCTAGGCCTCGCATGCCGCCACTGCTGCAGCACTGCTGGCGCAGGACTCAGGTGGCAGGAGCCAGGACAAGCTCCTAACCTGGGCCAGAACATTCACAAATAGCTAAAAAACTTGAATGTCCCGGGAGAATCCGAGATATGGCAACTCTAGATGGGGGACACTTGGCTTAACAAGACTACATGTGAAAGGGATCTAGGAGTCCTAGTAGACCACAAGTTGAACATGAGTCAACAGTGTGATGCGGCAGCTAAAAAAGCGAATGCAATTCTAGGCTGCATGTAACAGAGGTCTAGATCAAGGGAAGTAATTGTACCACTCTATTCTGTTTTCATCAGGTCTCACCTTGAATACTGTGTCCAGTTCTGGGCACCACAATTCAAAAAGGATGTGGACAAGCTTGCGTGTGTCCAAAGGAGAGTGACAAAAATGGTGAAGGGTCTGTAGTCTACGCCTTATGGAGAGAGACGTAGGGGTAAAACAGACAGCCCAAAAAGGACGGATTGGAGTCGCCTTGGAGTTTCTTGCCCTGGAGCGCAGCGAAAAGATTTGTGCTGCCCCAATCCACCTTGCCACTGTGGTCCTGGACAACACTCTGAAAAGAAGTATTTTTTTCAGAGTGGCTTTTCAAGGTTGGGAGAGTTTCTGGATGGCTTGGGGACGTGTGATCACCATGCCCTCAAGCCACCCAGAAGCAGTCCTATTATGCCATCTGTTTCGCCCATTAGCGAGCTGGTTATATTTAGCCCGAAGAAGAGATAGTTAAGATTTATATGATGGCCTTTTATTTTAAAGGGTGTTATATTGAGGATGGAGCAAGCTTGTTTTCTGCTGCTCCTGCGAATAGGACCCGGAACAATGAAAGCAAACTACAGGAAAAGAGATTCCATCTCAACATTAGGAGGAACTTCCTGACAGTAAGGGCTGTTTGAGAGTGGAACACACTCCCTCGGAGAGTGGTGGAGTCTCTAAACAGAGGCTGGATGGCCATCTGTCGGGGATACTTTGATTGAGAGTTCCTGCATGGCAGGGGTTTGGACTGGATGGCCCTTGTAGTCTCTTCCAGAGGTTTCACTCCTCCACTGCGCGGGGCCTAGCCAGCTGGCTGGGTCCCAAAGAAGGAGGCCTTGCCATGGCGAGTCCTCCTTCAGCGGTGAGAAGAGCCGCGCGGGGCCTAGCTGGCCCACCGGATCCCAGAGAAGGAGACCGCCGCTGGGCTCCAACTGGCTGGGCCCCAAGAAAATAGAGGAGGACGCCACAGCTTAGTCTCACAGGTAAGATCTCTATTTTTATTCAACTTCCTTAAATGTATTTTATTATGTTTGTTGTTGTGTGCTTTCTGTCTAGGAGGAATGTTTTCTGTAAATAAGGATTTATATTAATTGTTTTAAAAATATTATTTTTGGTTGTGTATCCTACATTCTTGAATATCCTACATTTTGTGCGAAATTTGTCCTACAGTTTGTCCTACATTTTTTCTACATTTTGTCCCAGTTTCGTGGTGGCAAATTATGGCTACCCTATCCCCATCCTGTATTATGCATTTCATTTTTTTTTTTCTGCCTAAGTGTAGTACCTTACATTTCTTCATGTTGATATTCATGTTAGTTTTGGCCTAGCACTGCACCCAGGACAGAGCCCTGTGGCACCCCACTGGTCACTTCTCTCCAAGATGAAGAAGAGCCATTGCTGATCATCCTTTGGGTTCAGCCGTTTAACCAACATTAGGGGAAGGTAATTACAGTTAAACATAACAATTTCTAATGGTGAATGGTCAAAACTTTGGAGATCTTCTCCCTTTAAATCCAGATCAGCTTCACTTAAAGAATGCTCCTTGAAATTGATGCATTAATGGCACCTTACTCCAGTTAAGTTAGCAAGAATTACAAACAATATGGCTCACAAGTCATGGAGGGGTTGTTATTGTATATTTTTACACATGTGGTTACATTGTGACAATTTAGCCAAACAATTAGACCATAGAAAAGGAAGTAATGAATGGAGTATGAATGGCAGAGGCTATATGTTTGGTAGTTATCTGAATAGAAGGATATAGTGTTTTGTTTGAATTGATTGTATTGTAAGTAGGCAATTTGTATGAATGTGAATGAATTGTAAACTGTCTTTGGTTGCCGTATATACTCATCTATAAAATTTATGCCCAAAAATTGACCTCAAAATCCCAGGTCAACTTATTTACGAGTCAGTATGGTAATATGATCTCAGCTGTTTCAGATTTCCCCATGTAGTTGGGAGAGAGTTTCTTTTTCTCTTGAACCAAGCAGAAAGAGTCCTGGGTGCTTGATTGCTGTCAAACAAACAAACAAACAGAGTCTCTCTCCCTCTCCCACCCAAGCTTACCACTGCTGTCTGGGAAGTCAAGCGTGAAACCAAAGTTGAAACACTGAAGCAAAAAGCCTCAGGTAGAGTCCCTCTTGCTGTGTACACACATACACACACTAAAGGAGCCTCCAGATTTTACCCTTAACTTATACACAGGCCATGGCAAAATCTATAATTTGGCTCCCAAAACCTGCCCTTGACTTATAGTCAAGTATATACAGTATATGGTTTTTTTAAAATTTTTATGGAAACATTAATAAAACATTTAAAAAAGAAAATGTAATTCTTTTTCATCAATTTTACAAACACAGTGGCTGACACCTGTAGCACTAGGAATGACAACTGGAAGCTGGATTTGCAAACTTCCATCCATCTACCAGCCATTTTGTGATATACACATAGAGGCGTAAATTCTTGTGTTAGTCTTGAAAAGAGCAGATCCATTGATTTAATTCTTCTTATAGAAGTTGACTCACTATTCAACAATTTATTGAATGAGTCTACTCTAATTGGGACTAACCAAGTGGAGGAGGATCCATGGCCAGATCCCGAGGAGATGGAGGACCAGAGGAGAGGGCCAATGAACCTTGACAGCCCCCGCTGCCGCCGGGCCCCCAGCAGCCAGATAGAGGGAAGGAGAGGAGGGGAGGAGAAAGGAAGAGGATAAGGAAGGATGGAGGGAGGGAAGAAGGGAAGAGGTATGGCTGTGAGAGGTTGGAGGGACCCATGGCCAGAGAGGCCAAGCAGCCAGGCTGTCAAAACAGGCATGCAGACTCCTGAACCGAATCCTGAAACTGGTACAAACGTAGTGGGAACTACTGTGTTTGCTGAACCGGTTTCAGGAATCAGTTCAGGAACTGAATCAAAAGGTAAATGGGAATGGGCCCTAAATGCCTTGCAACCAGATTTAGACTGAATTATATGTGCATTAATTTAAAATTTGTGTCTGCTACATTAATGTTCCAAATGCTGAGAAATGCAGAAATATATTCCTAAAAATGACAGCCATTTCCTTTTGCAAGTGTGCCACAAAGGAAACTTCAGAATGAGGTACTCAAAATCACTAGGAAAAGAGGATTATAAAAAGCACAGTAAAAAAAAAAATTACAGCAGAGGGTTTTATTGTATTTTGTAGGTACTGTTAATCTCTGGCTTGCTTCAGAATTGAGTACAAACTCGTAATCAACTGTATACATGGTTTTGATTCTTGAACCAACATACTGAGATCCAGAAGTCATGTGGTGAAGATGCTCTAGTCAGAGTGGTTCTCTCATTGGCTGGCTGTCTTTCAGGCTGGGTTGTCATGTGACTGCCTGTCTGTGCCTGCTGTACAGGTGAGAGGATGTTCTGCACAGCAAGTGTAGACAGGCAGACACATGACAACTATGTCCAGCCAGCCCCTTGGCTCCAGCAGGGGACTCTTTGCTCTGCGTTTTACAGGACTGACTTCTTTGCAGGGAAAGGCCATACAAAAGTAAACTCGAACACATTAGGGAGCTGTCAAACAAAAAAAGACATTTATTTTATTCAGAAAATGTGTTTTCACATTATTATTTTTATTTTCCTGGCATGTATACAAGATGACAACGAAACAAAATATGTAGCCCAAACACAGGTCAAAAAAACAATTTTGAATCCTGTGCAAAAGATTGCATGCAGGGCTCATACCCTGCCTGCACAAATCATAGAATCATAGAATCGAAAGTTGGAAGAGACCACAAGGACCATCCAGTCCAACCCCCTGCCATGCAGGAAATCTCAATCAAAGCATCCCTGACAGATGGTCATCCAGCCTCTGCTTAAAGACCTCCAAAGAAGGAGACTCCATTACACTCCGAGGGAGTGTGTTTCAC
Organism: Sceloporus occidentalis; assembly: GCA_023333645.1. Taxonomy (NCBI): domain Eukaryota; kingdom Metazoa; phylum Chordata; class Lepidosauria; order Squamata; family Phrynosomatidae; genus Sceloporus; species Sceloporus occidentalis. The sequence goes on from JALMGF010000003.1 coordinate 125,115,653, forward strand.
TGTCGAACAGTCCTTACTGTCAGGAGGTTTCTCCTAATGTTGAGGTGGAATCTCTTTTCCTGCAGCTTGCATCCATTGTTCTGGGTCTTGTTCTCTGGAGCAGCAGAAAACAAGCTTGCTCCCTCCTCAATATGACATCCTTTCAAATATTTAAATAGGGCTATCATATCACCTCTTAACCTTCTCTTCTCCAGGCTAAACAACCCCAGCTCCCTAAGTCGTTCCTCATAGGACGTGGTTTCCAGACCATTTTAGTCGCCCTCCTTTGGACACGCTCCAGTTTCTCAATATCCTTTTTGAATTGTGGTGCCCAGAATTGGACACAATATTCCAGGTGGGGCCTGACCAGAGCAGAGTACAGGGGCGCACTATTAGTTCTCTTGATGTAGACACTATACTTTTATTGATGCAGCCTAAAATTGCATTGGCCTTTTTAGCTGCCACATCACACTGTTGACTCATGTTCAACTTGTGCTAAGATCCCTTTCACATGTAGTTTCATTCAGCCAGGTGTCCCCCATCCTATATCTGTGCATTTTATTTTTCTGCCCTAAGTGCAGTACCTTACATTTCTCCATGTTGAATTTCATTTTGTTAGCTTTGGCCCAGCATTCTAGTCTATTCAGGTCATTTTGAATGTTGATCCTGTCCTCTGGAGTATTAGCTATTCCTCCTAATTTGGGGTCATCTGCAAATTTGCTAAGTATGCCCCCAATTCTGTCATCCAAGTCATTGATAAAGATATTGAATAGCACTGGGCCCAGGACAGAGCCCTGTGGGACCCCACTGGTCAAATCTCTATGACTGTACGATTCAGCTCTTGCAAAGAAAGAAAGAAAGAATGTTCAGATATATGATATGTTCAAATAACAGAAGGAAATAATGTCCTGAGTACAGGCATGGTTAAAAATAAAAAAGTAATGTTATGAGTATAAAAGTTGCCATTCCAATGGACAGTTGTTAACCCCACATGCTCAAGCATATTATTATTATTATTATTATTATTATTATTATTATTATTTGTACACAGAGGAGAAACATTAAATTCTCAAATTCAGTAAAGTCTTACTATTTCTCAAAAATGTAGAAACAAGTAGTACAGGAAAATGTTTGATATTTCAAAATATCCAATTGTTCCTCTGTACCTTTATTAGACTTTGCAACCTTTGCACGTCTACGCTCACTCATTGTTAGTTTGGATGTTAGTTTACAGGAGTATAGCCAGCATGGTGGAGTGGTTTAAGCATTGAACTAGGACTCTGGAGAAAAGGGTTGAAACATTCACTTGGCCATGGAAACCTACTGGGTAACCTTGGGTCTCACCCTCTCAGCCTCAGAGGAAAGGCAAAGGCAAACCACCTCTGAGCAAATTTTGCCAAGGAAGACCCACAATAGGTTCGCCTTAGGGCACCATACATCGTAAACAACTTGAAGGCATACAATAACAACAACAATCTCATTACTGTGATTTTCTGTTTGTCAAGCTTTTTCCACCCACTCTTTCATCTTACATTACTCAAACCAGTAGCCATTTTCTTCTCTCTCTTCCATTGGAACATACATTTAATTATGGCAAGTTTTGTAAATAAAGCTAATTTTATACATTTTACATGGAGGACTAAGTTTCTTTCTGTGCTAGATCCTGCATAAATGGGTGAACATGGGACTGGTTTCTGCCTTGCCAATTTGAGATCCAGCATTATCACTCTCATTGTTCCACATATTATTAGGGACAGGTATGAGTAGTCAACTAAATTGTCCAGGGTTTATTTCCTTCTGTATATTTTTACAGGTTTTTTCCCCTTCACTGCCACCCTAAAACACACACACACACTATCTAGATTTCCCTCCCCACCTTTTTTTGGCTGGGGGGGGTGGGTTTACTGAGTTTTCTTGAATTTCTAACCAAGTAAATGATAATTAGCAAATGACAAGATTGTTATTAGGAAAGCTATAAGACTTACTAGTCATAATTATCAGGAAATGAGAGATAGGGTTCAAGATGCATGCAAAACCCAAAATGTTTATGAGTGCCTTAAAACAGATAAATCAGGAGGAGATGATGCTGTAGTTTGGTAGGGAAAGATTTCTGTAGTACAGGATACATACTGTGGCTGACAAATTCATAATTTAGGATTACATATCTGTAACTCTGCACAGTTACACAATATACACAATGTGCAGGTTCTGGTATTATAAAACTAGAAGTGGCCATCCAGCCACTAGCTAGGAAAGCCTGGAGTGGAGTGTGTGTGTGTGTGTGTGTGTGTGTGTGTGTGTGTGTAAAAGAAATTAACCTTCGCTGTCCAGAGTATGTCCACCTTCATGTAACATCTAAGAATGATGGTCTGGAATCCTGTTAGAGAGGTACATCTTCATAAGTGGATGTACATCTGAGAGAATCAGAATTGGGCAGTTCCATAATGTCTGTAGAGGGATGCTATTATGTTACAGTACTACGTAGCAGAGCCAACAGTATGGCATAGTTGTTTTAGTGTTTGACTATGACTCTGGAGACCAGGGTTCAGTTTCCAGCTCAGCCATGAAACTCACTGGGTGACCTTGGGCAAGTCACGTGCTCTAATGTGGGGAAACCAATGGCAAACCTCATCTGAACAAACCTTGCAAAGAAAGCCTCATGATAAGGTTGCCTTAGAGTCGTCATAAATCAGGAACGACTTGAAGGCACACAACAACAAACTGCTCTGTATTCAGTTATACTGTACTATGTATTCACATTTGTAGCTCTATTTTCACTATCATAAATCTCTCCCCCCCGCCAATCTTACCTTAAAGTCTGTGAGCCATTCTGAGTGATCACTCTATTCAAGAGCAAATGAGAATATTGCTATAGCTATGATAGAAAAGGTCATTTTACTAGATGCTGTACCCTATTTCCCCCCCCCCAAAAAAAAAAAAAAGATTAGGTAGGTCCCCAAACACTAAAGCTGCAAGACAAAGGCAGCATGTCTCAGATGCCTTAGTAACAGATCTCACAAAGTTTAAATTTGATCAAGCTATTTTCTTTTAAAGCAGGGGTGAGTAAAATCATGGAATCTAGAGTGCAGTATTAATCCCTCCAGGAGACGTTGGAAGGCTCATCCCCTGCAAATACCCTGAACATTTTTTAACCTCCTTTGCTTCCAAACAGCCTCTAGAATGCATGTGATTATTTTTGCCAATCCTTAAGCTTTCCTGGGTTTAAAATGGCTCAGAGGGGCCCAAAAATGTGGCAAAAGTATTACCAATATTCTAGAAGGAATTTGGATGTAATTTATAATCCATGCAGATCCTAGTGAACACTATTTTGCCCTTTCCTGTTTTAAAGGAGGGGAAACACCAGCAATTTTTAATTGATGAATACAATAGGGAATCAGTTTCACAATACATTTTCTGATATTTTCTTTGATGCAATTTGCTGAAGGCAAAATTCAGATTGCTTATGGACACCTGATGCCTATTCAAGGGTCTGGATGTAGTGTTCTGAATTGCACACTACATGACAGATTTTTGCAAAATGTAGCAGCAGTTGACACCCTGTTTGGCATGCACAGGTTTCTCTTTTATCTGCATATGTTTGTTTTTGGCCACTGTGGATTTTGGTATTCTCTTTCTTCTGTGCCAAACACTCCCCCAGGCTGACCATAAAGACCAATGCCTCTCCTTCCCACTTGGACATTCTGTGCTTTATGGGGAGCAGGCCGACTCAGAGAGGCATCTGCCCTTGTCCCAGCAGTCAGACATAACATGGTTACATCCAAGCTGAGACCTCCAGAGAACCACGTGGGAGCTCTGTACAGTTGTAATAATAATATGACTGACTATGGGGACATAACAAGATCCTTCTCTGAGCCTGCCCACCCTCCATGAGGCATGGAATAGATGTGCAGGGCTTCAAAGGCTGTATGGTAAATTGGAGTTGTAGTATATGGATTAGCCTAGGTCCACATGGGAAACTACTATGCTGTCCTGAGTCGCACTGAATTGTAGCAAGAGTCTTTTTTATTCCTGACTTGCATTACAGTAGGTTCAGTCTTCTGGATAATAGTCTTCTAGATAATACATTTCAAAGGAAAAAAGTTTACAGTTACTAAAAATGATATTCTGTTGGTTCAAACATGTGAAAATTATGAATCAAGTTTCCAGCTCAACAAGCAAATATAGCTCAAGCACATGAAAATGAGAAAAGCCTTTTTCTCTTCCACCCCTATCTTGAACATCATTAACTAAAAGCCATACTTCAATTACAAAACCAGAACTTAGCCAGAGATATCTGCTAAACCTTTGGGTTTCATATCACAAGAAAAGTGGGATATAATAAACAAACAAACAAAGTTGTGTTGATGAAAAGGCAGTTAGGTCCCCATTTCAGCAAAGAGAATCAACAGAGTGCTAAATTTCATACATAACCTATGTGGTCCATTTAACATGCCCTAACTTTGCAGAAACAGATATACTTTCATTTTGGTGGATTTTTTTTTAAGTGTAGTGCTGACTACCTGCTGAAAGTGAAAAGGTAAGCCCTAGAGATGCTGCAGAAGTATATTGCTAAGGTCATATTGCTATGGCTTCATATTAAAACAAAAGAGACATAAGCTAAATGCCAGAACAGAATGGACTATTCTAACTCTATCTATGGAAGGCCAGTGATCCTGGCAGCAAAGGATATAAACTGGTTCAGTTGGTAATAAATATGTGGTTCACTTTGATGAACAAACAGCTGATGAGATGAACTGTGCTAGTAAGAGGAACAAGAGGTTGAATTAAATTTATTATAAGACAAATAGACTATTGAACTAGAGACCATAGAAGAGCAAGAATAAATGTTGACTTCTCATAGAACTGCAAATGATGCCGATAAGCAGTTTCACAGCCTGATCCAGTCCCTCTAAAAAAGAATCAAGTGTGTGATGTAGAAAGTAATTGTAATTGTAATTCTTTTAATTATTTTGATTGTTTAATTTTGTTTTATTGTAGTATGGATGGGGCAGAGGGAATTAATAGAATGTATCTTAATAGTATGTTGTATTTTATATTGTGTTTTACCCGATGTTGTAAACCCCCTCGATCCTATTGGGAGAGGCGGGATATAAATAATTTTTTTATTATTACTATTATTATTATTAAAGTCAGTCAAAGACATGGAGCAGTACACAAAGAGAAAAGGAAGTAGATGAGGATGGGCTGATGACTAGGTTGAAAAATGATGACTGTCATGGCTCAGTGCAGTGGAATTCTAGGATTTGTAGTTTTGTGAGATACTTAGCTTTCTGTCAGAGAGCTCTGGTGCCACAACAAACTACAAATCCCAGGATTCCATAGGATGCACTCAGGGAAAACTGCATTATTTCCACGGTGCAGAAGAGGTCACTCTGAAGAAGAACAAATCCCAGAACAGGTTTCTAGATGCTGAATGTGATCCAGCAAAGGTGTAATGGCTCCACACTTGGGGTTATATTAGCCAGTGAACAGAAACCAAAGCAAGTAATGGAGCACAACCATGTGCTAATGCTGGAGCACAACCAGCATTAGAACAGACATTGAAGAACTAGCCACAGAGCAAACACAATGGAACAAGGTATGTGAATGTGAGCTGAGAGAGAGAAGTAATCATTGAGCTACTGTCCAGCTACTGAAATAATAGCTGATACTTTAATCAAGCTTCTACCAAGGCACTATTTTGACAATGTAAAAGTCCAGATAGGATTTCAGGGATACATACATTGTTGAAAAGAAGTGTTAGATTTAGCAACATTTGCATGCCTATATTGCTCATGTCATTGCTCATGTGCATGTAACTCTATAGCAGTTTAGGCACAGTACGTAATTATGGTGATTTCCTGTTCTTTCTGCTTTTTCCACACACAATTCTTTTGTGCATCACTGTAATCTACAACCATGATCTTTCACTTATTTTTAATCCATTAGACCATGTATTTGATTATGATAAAGATTTGTTTCTTTCTCTACTACTTTCTCTACTATACCTTGCTTGTGAGGGTGTGTGTGTGTGAGAGAGAGAGAGAGAGAGAGAGAGAGACTGGTTGTTGTTCAACCTCTACTTTTGCGAATTTGATTTCTCTGCTTGATCTAGTACTATCTCTCACATTTCTCAACACCTTTAAAATTGTTATATTGAATTAAAATCAGCCATCATAGAAATTTGGATTTGATTTTGAGGCAGAGAGGTGGAAGGGAGAGATTATGATATACTTCTTAGTTTAAAAAATCAGCTGAATCCTTTTAGGCAGCTATCAATATGAATATGTAATCTACAGTTACTCATTTGTAACTGTTGTGTATTCACTAAACTAGGGGCTATGTTATGTAGGGACCATGGAAGTCCCCCAAATCTTACTTACCAATAATCAGCCTTTGGAATCAAGTGGGCTCCATTCCCCTGTTGATAAAGTAGCAGCTTGGTGATGTTTCCACACACACCCCTTGTGCAACTGACCTCCAGTATGAGTGTGATTTGCAACAGGGGATTTGTTTTGTACCTGTCACATCAGAAATATTTTATGAGACGCGGCGGGAATGTCAGGCAGCTGCTTTTCAATTGACAAGGGTTAGATCCCCATCAATCCCAGCAGCTGCAGGGTTTGGGACGATGTAGCTGAAATGCACTACATAGCACCATAGTTACAATGCATAGTAGCCTCCTCCCATATAAACTGCCCTGTACACTTAGGGCCTCTGGAGAACAGTTACTTCAGGCAGCTGGGACGAGGTTGGCAGCTGTCATTCAGAAGACATTTTCTTCAGCCACCCCCTAAACTATAGAATTACCTGTCAGAAGAAATTTTACAGATGAATATGCTGTCCAAATTTAAAACAGCATTAGAGTCAAATCTCTTCCAGTGGGCCTATCCAGATGATTTTTAAATTGTGAATTAAAATTTGGTAATTTTATGCTATGGATTGATTGTTTTAATGTGTACTGACTTTATTTGTTCATTTAAATTGATGTATGCTTTTAACTGATGTGTGTTTTTAACTGATGCTGTCTGCTGTGTGCTGTATGGTAATTTGTTGTTGTTCCCTGCCTTGATCCACAAGAAGAGGTGAGTAAGAAATCATCACCATCATCATTTACAATTTTGCCATATATTTTTAAAAGCTTATTTTCATGATATGCTTTGTCATTCTAATCTACAAAAAAAAATTAGTTGAAAAATCTTCAAAAGACAAAAAGGGTGTCCTGAAATGAATGGGGAACTAGTAATGAAGAACAGGTTAAAGTGTAAGCTTGAAGGCCTTTGTGCAAGCTCAGAACAATGCTCAGGGGTACTTAATATTATTAATTGTTTTCTAAACAATTCCATATGGAGAGAGAGAGAGAGAGAGAGAGTTAGATTCAGAATGTAATTCCACCCTTCACTATGCTGTTACAGTGGAATGATATACAGTACACCTGGCTTAATAAATGCTATTAAAATGGAAGACTCTGAATTTGTCACACTATTAAAATTACACTATCATAGTTGTGAGGATCTTGAAAAAGAGATAACAAAAGCCAAAAGTATGCCTATATACTCTAACAGAAAATGTTCAATTTATGGTACAAATATATTGCACTTAGATAAATTCCTAAATCCTGTTGTTGTTAGTCCCAACTAGATAGAACCACTGAAGCAATTGGGCTTACTTCTGTACGGGCTAAATAAAAACTGATTAATTGTATTTACTCCAGCTGTTACTAACCAATATGATTTCAGCCATAATGTTGGTGTGTGGTGGTGGTGCATATGGAATATGGAATATTCAAGTCATGTTGAAATTTTCTTTCTTAACTTTTACATGTCTTTTGCAAATTCTTCATACTTTTGGAAGGATTTTGTTAAATAAGGTAGTATAAATACATTTCCCTAGATTAGGTGGAGAGATGTTTCTCCCATTTCCTATGCAACCCATCCCTTATCAGCCCTTTTGCAAGCTAAACATTTGCAGTGATAAAAATGTGAGGCCTTATATGCAGTATGGAAAAGTTGTTACAGATAGAGTAGTGAATGTAAAATATTGATACTGTTCTCATTTATAAACCTGATTGGCCAACTTTTTTTAAAAAAAATCTTATTATTTTAAATATTATTTGCAGGAGACGAATATTTGGATGGTTTGCAGACATTTCTGTGCCAGAGAGAGGAAAATATTCTCAAAATTAAAATGTGTTAAAAGGCAGCAACTACTGTAACAAGAAAGCAGAAGAAAACTTAAATAGATTTGGTAAATCTGATCATTAGCTGTTGGTTTAGCTAGGTATTGATAACTATTTGGAATCATTATATAACTAAGTGAATCCTTTTTCTTTTCCAGTTAAGAAAATAGTGTCTTAAGAAACCCACCCCCATTCCAGATAACTCCCTACTTTTGGTGCCATTTGTTCTGTGTGCAAAAATGGAGAAACAGTGCATGCTGCATTGTATAAAACAAATGTGAGTGCTTAACATTTTAAAAATTTTAAAGAATCAAATGTGCCAATTCTGTAACAGTCTGTTTTTGTTGTTGTTTGTTCTTTTTCCACATTGGATTAATGTATGGAACCATTCATTGTTAGACAGCAATGGTATCCATTAACCTTATTTTGATTTTGTATATTCCAGCTAACAATATCAGGCTTGCTCTAGTACAATCTTTGTAAATTGTGGAATAGTTTTTTACATTCTGTATTTGAACACTTTAATTTTTAAAACAAAAGCCTATAAATCTCATTAGTTGGCAACCAGATATGACTAGAGGGATCAATACACTCACAAAAAAATAATTTCATCTTTGTGCTTGTTGACTTCCCACAAATCACTGTTTCTCAAAGACAACAATTTAAGATCAATTTATAAATGAAACTTTTTTGATTGCTGTGCTGACACCAAAATGCCCTTCTTTGCTAACAATATACATGTCTTTCACAGGCTTTTGCTAATTCTTTCTCTTTGTCAAAACTCTCGAAAAGAGGTCCCTGTATCTTCTGATTAATTGAAATAATATAGACATGAGATGGAAGTGCAGAATATTTCTACATATTAATTGTCTATGAAGTGGAATGCATTCCATGATGAGCACACACACTCCTGATATTCCTGTTCAATAAAGTGACTTTTTTTTAAGAACAGAAATATTCCTTGCATTTTCCTTCTGTTTCAGAATAACAGAATATGGAATATACATTAAAATTTTAAATTGCTGAAAAAAATCTTGCATTATTTCTTGTCTATATTGTTGAAACAATCAGTTAAATTGCTCTTGTCTTTGCTCCTTAGCTCTTATAATAAGCCAAAAAAAGTTTGCAAACACACCGTTGATCAAATAAGTTTGTCGCCTTTGCTCTTTAGCCTAATAAGCCAAAAATGTTTGCAAACACACAAGCTAGTTAGAAAATTAACATAAATATCAAAGCAATAATTTAAGAAATATTGAAATGTTTATATGCTTCTATTGTCATACCATTGGCTTCTTTTGAATTTGCTGTTGAAGCTTCAATTTTACAATGTGGCTGTGTTTGCTAAAATGCAATTATTAAAAATATATAAATGACATTAATATAGAACATGAATATGATGGTGTGAAAGACATGTAAAACAGAAGTCCTGTATATAATCTTACCTGAAAGTTAGTCCATTAAATCAGAATAAACTTGAACAAAACTGGACTGCCTAGAGTCAACAAGTAAGATATAGCACTTGGAGTCAAATGTAGCAATAACTGATTGCAAAGCAGTCAGGAATGATTTGGGTAAAACAAAAACAGAGGATTAAGCTAGATGAAATGTTAAAAGCTGGTACTCCTTTAATTTATATTGTTTTTATTTTTAAACTGACAGCAATGGGGTCCCCCAATCAGATTGTGCCATACAGGGAAAGTCTGTTCAACTCTTTCCCCTCTCTGCTGCAGATCTCTTGAAAATGCTGGAAATAATCACCCTTGCATTCCTGGGCCCTGTTGCTATTCATTCCATAAAGAAAGCTGCCATTGGCATCAAGAACAGTTTTTCTCCGGGGAGAAATATCGGTTTCCCTAGGGGTAGGCAAGCGTGAAATTTTCACCAGGACTGTAACTCAGTGAGAAAGGGTAACACCATACCACACCACCTACACAGCACAGCCCCAATCTTGATCTCCCCACCCATTCCTAACAACTGTTAATTGTAAAGCAAGACATGTTAAATGTGGGCACACATTTAATGTATTGTTTACTTCACAATGAGCTGGGAATTTTTTTGAGATTACACAGGTTTTCCAGCAGAGGTGAAGGGTGAATTGTAAATTATTATAATGCATTCTGAAATGCAGTGGCTGTGATTTTGTTTAAAATTACAGCATAAATATTTTTCCTTGCACATATTAATTTTAAAATGTTGTGAACATACAGGAGAAAAGTGGAATTTTTAAAAATTGCATCTACTACAAGTACCGTTCCTAAAGGGGGAAAAATGGCCCATGAAGTGATCATGTTACAGGACATATTATACTCCGTGAAGACTTCATTCAGTCCTGTGCCTTTTCCCTTTTAACAGAACAGGTTGCAAACTCACCAAAGTATCTATTAAGAAATTACCTTTTTATCAGTGGAATTGATAGCCCAGGGACTTAAAATGTGACTCAAATTTTCATCACTTTCCAAAAGCTTTCAACATTTTTTCATGATAATGAATTGAATATGGCCAATATTTCAAAAGGTATGTTTTTAAGTAGTTCCTAAATTGGCTGGCAAACATATTAAATTGAATCCTTTGATTTCTTGTCTACACCTAAAGAGGCCATGCACGTATGGAAGCGGGGAAGCAAATCTACCTTCTTTGTGCATAGCAACCAAATGAAGAATCTGGTTACATGTGGAAAACTACAGATCATCATAGGCAAAACAGGAGACAATCTACTGCTCTCTGCCTGAATGTACACATAACTACAAATAACAGTGTGCAAAACTCAGGGAAGCATGCTGCCTCTGATCTTGGCACCTTATAGATAGTTATTTTGCATTGATCTGCGTGCCTACTTTCTATGCACAAAAATAATCAGGCACTCATAGCACCTGAGGATATGTGGGCATTTCTGGCAGATGGACATTTCCCTCCTTTCAAGTAAATAATTTCAGTGTAGTGTGCATAACATTCAGAATGTACATTTTAGTAGCCTCCTATAAACACGTTTGAGAAGTCCGGTGTTAAAAATAATGCATATTTTTGTACAAGTAGAAATAATACTTCAAAACTGAACTTAAAATTCTGAAATACATAAGCATTAAATAGTAGCAGTAGTAATGGAGACACTTTTTGCAGAAGGTTAATTATTGTTAATAATTTACATAGTTATCATGCATATGTATTAGTAGTAATTTTTTAAAAAATCGTATTATTTTAAATTGCTATACAATGCTTGCATTTAATTCTTGTTTGCACCCTAGTGGACTAAGCTATACCTTTTTTTGTTCCTCTTGCATGTGTGTTAGCCCAACAGGAGAGCTCCACTTTCCTTGCCTGCCACAACAGGGTAAGGACTATCACCTATTTCCAGGTTGTAGGTCAGAAGCTCTTCTAAAGTACATAGGCCTTACCAGTATGTCTTCCATGCATTACTCAGAAGTCCTCCTTTTTTCCACTGTGTCTGGGCAGTTTCCCTATTTCCTACTATGCAAAACCTGTGAAGAAAAACACTGTGCATAAGATCTGAAAGGCGCCATGCCAGTCTTCCCTCTGGCATTTTGAGGAATCCATCTCGCTGCATTCCCTTGCCCAGTCTAACCAATGTGCAGACTACTGTACAACAGCATTGTCCTGAACAGGTAGTCTGAACACTGGGGCGACGGAGCAGGATTGGGTTAGGTTCACATTAACCCTCCTTATGTTTTGGGGTAAAAAAAAACCTCCCTTCCCACATCAGGCTTTGTTTTCAGCTTTCCCTCAAATTCTGCAGTCCTCCTTGAAATGCACTGAAGTGCTGCGATTTCTAGTCTTGACGTGGCACATTTGCAGTAGACTGTGGATCTGGCAATGAATTTAGGACCAGAGGAGGGGGAGGGCTGGGTCTGAGCATCCATATATGGGATGATGTCACCCTGGGGAGGTTTGGGTATGCACTGTGCCGCTGGTGAGACCGCTGGAATTGCCTGCTCTCAGACATGGGTCTGTGTATAAAATGGTACCAGATGTTTTAGTGTAATGTTAAGCAGTCATTTCATCTCGAGGCCAGGTTTTTTTCCTCAACTGGGCAGGAAATGGGCCCCACTATGGAAAAGCTGTAAAAACTCAAGAAGTACAGTTTTGCTGCAGCAAGTTCAGTTCAGAGTGAATTAAAAGTTAATGTTTTTTTTAAAAAAAGGGGGACTTTGGTGAAACAGTCATTAAGAGAAAGAGATAATGTAAACTTTCTGATTCTTTTAGTCGATCTGCCTTTTCTTTTATTTGTTGGCCTTTTGGTTTCAGTCAGAAAATATTTTTTTAAAAAAAAATCTTGGAAGAGGCGAGTCATAAGGAGGCTGCTTTGGACTTGCACAGTAATTACAGCCACTTCCTGAAAGTGAAGCCCCCACAAAAAGTCTGCAGAAATGTTCTTTGTCAGAGAGTCTTCATAAGTAATTAGTTCCACATGTGCTCTTCCTATTTTCCTCCAGCTATTTGGGCTTGCTTGAGACATTACTGGAGCTCAAGTCTAGCTCTAAACTTTTCCCTCCAAGGGAAACTGTTTGTGGTGTTATCAGAATCAGTTTTGTTTTTATTGTTGCTTGCTTAAATTGTTCTAGTAGCTTTAGAGATAAAGAAGTTCAAAGCTATTTTCCAAGGGCCCACTCCTAGCAGAATTCAGAGGGAGGCTACTAGGCAGAGGGCCTTTTCAGTAGTAGCACCCTAGTTGTCGAATGTCCTCCTCGGAGAGGCTTGTCTGGTGCTTACCCCGTATTCTTTGGGAGGCCACCCAAGGGAAGATTTTATTTCTGAAACTTTTAAAAGAGATTTGGATATGAAGCATCTAGAAACTTGCATACGTTAAGGATGTGCTGGTATCATGGAAGTTTTGTAATATGAAACCAATTTTACCTCTGTTGCAATTTCATTTGTATTTTTTATTGTGGTTGGACTGTAGTTTAATTTTTCATATAAACCTCACAGAATATAGTAATTATTCAAGGGAAGTAACAGCACCACTCTATTTTATTGTAATAAAAGTGACACTGCCCTCCTCTCATGCACATCAAGAAGTTCTCTACTAAGATGAAGCTTGTTACTACATGACTATGCCATCTAAAGAAAAAAAAAAACCCTGAAACAATAATTTCTGTTTCAGGATTATTGTTTTCCATGTGCAAAGTAAACCAATTATTTTGCTGACTAAAACATACAGATTTCTTTCACTAGTTAGGATTTCTAATCTACATCTTTACTTTATGCAGAGTTGGATATATTGCATGCAACAATATTGGCTTAGGAATATGAAATCTTGTCTCTGTGCTCCGCATCCTAGCGCAATATTGGCAGGCAGGAGCTCAGTGGAAAGCCTGACTCCATTTGTGTGATCAACAAGGAGGAGGCAGAGCAACCCCTCCAGATTATGGAGGGGATGGCCATCTGTTGAGGATGCTTTGATTGAGAATTCCTGCATGGCAGAGGGTTGGACTGGATGGCCCTTGTGGTCTCTTCCAACTCTATGCTTCTATTATTCTATGATTCTGCACTGGTCAGGCCCCACCTGGAATATTGCGTCCAGTTCTGGGCACCACAATTAAAAAAGGATGTTGAGGAGCTGGAGCATGTCCAGAGGAGGGTGAACAAAATGGTGAAGGATCTGGAAACCATGCCCTATGAGGAACAAGTTAGGGAGCTGAGGATGTTTAGCCTGGAGAAGAAGAGAGGGTTAAGAGGTAATATGATATCCCTGATAAATATTTCAGGGGGTGTCAAATTGAGGATGGAGCAAGCCTGTTTTCTGCTGCTCCAGAGACTAGGCCCCAGAACAATGAATTCAAACTACGGAAAAGCGATTCCACTTAAACATTAAGAGGAACTTCCTGACAGTAAGAGTAATTTGACAGTGGAACACACTCCAGAGGCTGGATGGCTATCTGTAGGGGGTGATTTGATTCTGTGTTCCTGCATGGCAGCAGGTTGGACTGGATGGCCCTTGGGGTCTCTTCTAACTCTGATTCTATCTAGAATGGAAGTAACAATAATGAAATAACATGAAAATCCTAAAAATGATTTTATATGTACATAATGTAATTCCACTAATAAGTCAAACAATAATAATAGATAAGATTTTTAGACTGTAAGCCTGAGGGCAGGGAAATGTGTAATTAAATTGTAAGCCACTCTGATAGTCTTGGCTGAAGAGCAGGGAATAAATAAATATTATTATTAAGTATTATAATAAATTTGTAATGGTAACTGTATCATTGGCAAAAAGGTGATTATACATTTAATATTAGAATTTATTCAATAAACATGCTTGATGATTGCTGACTGAGAAGCTGTTTTGATTTAAATCTTCATTCTCATACCACTCATTAAATCTTCATTCTCATACCACTCATTAAATCTTCATTCTCATACCACTCATTAAATCTTCATTCTCATACCACTCAGGACAATATCAAATGGGAGGAATGTCTCTCAATTTAAAAAAAGAAAGAAAGTAGGGCCAATTTGAAAATGAATGCTATTACGTGAATGATTGTCAAATGCACAGAAGAACACAGCGCCCACCCCAAAGCCAAAGTAGTGTGAATGCAAAAGTTATCATATGAGTATGTATCCTTTGTAGTCTAGAGTTCGAATTAGCATCCCTGCACGTGCACAGTGAGGGCAGAATCGGATCGTGACCTCTTCACACTTCCGGCGGGGCTTGCCTCCAGTTCCCATGGTTTTGCCTTGTTTCACATTATTTCATAGAATCATAGAATCGTAGAGTTGGAAGAGACCACTAGGGCCATCCAGTCCAACCCCCTGCCATGCAGGAAATCCAATATCAAAGCATCCCTGACAGATGGCCATCCAGCCTCTGTTTAAAGACCTCTAAGGAAGGAGACTCTATCACCTTCCGAGGAAGTGCATTCCACTGTCGAACAGCCCTTACTGTCAGGAAGTTCCTCCTAATGTTCAGGTGGAATCTCTTTTCCTGTAGCTTGCATCCATTGTTCCGGGTCCTGTTCTCTGGAGCAGCAGTAAACAAGCTTGCTCCCTCCTCAATATGACATCCTTTCAAATATTTAAACAGGGCTATCATATCACCTCTTAACCTTCTTTTCTCCAGGCTAAACATCCCCAGCTCCCTAAGTCGTTCCTCATAGGGCATGGTTTCCAGACCCTTCACCATTTTTGTCGCCCTCCTTTGGACACGCTCCAGTTTCTCAATGTCCTTTCTGAATTGTGGCGCCCAGAACTGGACACAGTATTCTAGGTGGGGCCTGACCAAAGCAGAATACAGTGGCACTATTACTTCTCTTGATCTAGACACTATACTTCTATTGATGCAGCCTAAAATAGCATTGGCCTTTTTAGCTGCCACATCACACTGTTCACTCATGTTCAACTTGTGGTCCACTTGGACTCCTAGATCCCTTTCACACGTAGTTTCATTCAGCCAGGTGTCACCCATCCTATATCTGTGCATTTTGTTTTTCCGCCCCAAGTGCAATACCTTACATTTCTCTGTGTTGAATTTCATTTTGTTAGCCTTGGCCCAGCTTTCTGCTTTGTTCATTCATTACCCCTTATTTAGGCAATTCACATTATTTAGTTATTCTTTACCCTTTATTTCACGTTATTTAGGCCATGCACTTTATTTGTGCATTCATTACCCCTCATTTCACGTTATTTAGGCAATTCACCAATTCAAAAACAGTCCAAAGCAATCTTGTGCTTGGTTTGAACTATGACTGTAGAAGGCAGGGATAGAATCCCACTGGGTGACCTGGTGCAAATCACACTCTATCAGCCTCCTCAGAAAATGGCAATGGCAAACCTCATCTGAATAAACCTGCCAAGAAAACCCAAAAAGCGGGGTGGGGGTCTCCTTATGGTTGTGTGTGTGAGAGAGAGAGAAGTCTCCAGCTATGGGGGGGACTGGGGGAAGAGAAGGAGTCCCTCCCATTTGGGAGAGCTTTGCTGCAGTAAGGCTATGGGGGGCCTGGGTCCTCTCTGGTTCTAACCTGGCCCATTGGGAGTCCCACTGAAGGCAGTGGCACTGCCTCCAGTTGGAAGAGGGGGAAAGGGGAGGGGAAGCTGGGCAGGAACCAGAGCTGGTGACTAAAGCTACATTCACACTGGAGAAATAACCCAGTGTGGCACCTCTAACTCTTTGTGGCTCAAGGCTATGGAGTTCTGAGAGTTGGAGCTTGGTGTGAGCCCAGAGTGATGCCCCTGAGGGGAGGAAAACAGACCCCCATTCCTCAGGCCGCCCCACTTCATAATCCCCAAAGGAGAAGGAATGAAGGAAGGAGAACAACTCTGGGGCTAATAAAAAGGGGGGATTTTTCTCTCTTTTTGAAGCCCCCTGCCCCTGGAGGAAGGAAGGGAGGGAGGCAAAAAGGTCCCTGAGGGGCACAAGGAGCCAGGAGCAGGGCAAGCCCCAAGCCCCCCATTTTGAGCAGAGAGAGAGCTTGCAGGACGCCTAATGGAGAGCTTTCCTCTCCCCCCCCCCCCCACTCTTTCCTGTCAAAAGCAGCTGCTTTTCCTCCAGGCTGCCAGGGAAGACCCAGAAGCCCCAGAAGCCAAAACAAAATGGAGAATCATGGGAATTGATGTGGGGGCAATACCAGGGCCACAGCAGACATGCATATCACACCAAACAACACCGCATTGAATGCGAAGTAGCCTGGGAATAGGATTTGTGAATTCCCTAGTTCACCGAATTTACATAAGTGTGGATTGATGCGTGATTGCATTCGGAATGCAAGCCAATGCGTCTGATAACCTTTCGTGTAATAACATGAATATGAATGATTGCGTTTAAGATGACACTGGATTATACTTCCAATTTCAGTCATGTGATATCGTCCCCAGTGACAGCCAGCTATTGAGTTATCAGATAAAGAAAACCAAAGTGGGTAACTGCTCAATGGATGTAGCAATACAGTTAAAGAATGAGAAATTTAATTTATAAAGGATCTTAATCAACAGATAATAAGAAAAGTTACTTGTGAGTATCACCCTTAAAAAGGTTCATCCAAACTTAGTGAGAGCCATTACCCCTTGTTAGTTATGGAATGTTAGAGTTGGAAGGGACCACAGGGGCATTCTAGTTCAATTCCCTATCACGCAGGAATACAAAGTACTCTCAACAGATGGCCAAAATAAGCCTCCTTGCTGCAGCCCTCAACCCCTCCAGCTTGCCCTTTTCCTAGCTGTAAAAGAGGGTGAGTTCCTGTCCTGGATGCCTTCAGAAGGAGCAATCCATCTTTTACATTTGTTGCAGTGCCAACTCCTGCTAGCTATGACATAAAAATTAACTCTTTTTTTCAAACCCCAAAGTGTTCTTTTGACCAATTCTGGGGGTGTTTTGTTTTTGTTATTCAGCATTTTTGGGGCATCAGTGTGTCCCTAGAGGAAAATTAGCCCCTGGAACTGCCGTAGTTGTCCACATGTGGCATAAGGCATACAGAAGATGCTGAATGAATTTGGAAGACACATTGGCTTGAACCAAGATAATACCTTATACCTTCAATAGCAGGATCCTTTCAGAATAAAAGCTTGGAATGAAGTTTTTGTAATAAAATACTTTGGAAATGTTCTTTAATTCATAATTATGAATAAAAACAGCAACCTTTTAGCTGATGGTGATCTCAGGATCATGCTCTCCCAGACTGGAGTGAGCCCCTGAAAGAAGGCTATTGTTTTCCTATCACTGAGACTCTCACTTGGTTCCAGCTGGAGCGTAAAATGACTGGATGGGTCAGATGTTGCCTGTGGACTGGTTCTTCTGAGTGTCTCAGAGATAGGAAAGTTAGGAGAGAATGGTTATTGCATTTAGTTAATCATTAAGATATCTCTACAAGCTAAAAATCTATTTCAATCTGATTAATCATTCAAAGATGGGGGAAATAGCTAAGATAATGTTATGTTGCCACGTAAGTTTAAGTTAAAAACCTGCAGTAAAAAGCTTTACAAGACAGAATCTAAAAATGCCATTCATGACTTTACTCCCAGCCCCTTGTCCCCCTTGTTTTTCTTACTACAGCTTTCTGAAATCCTCTACATTTGGCAGATATAAATAAATGTCTGGTTTAGGTAATATGGATCCTTTACTTTATTTAGAAATAAGATAGAGATTTGTGGAGGGTCAGCTACTGAGACTGCTAACCTCAAAAGCCCTTGGCAATGCTCCCTAGAACTACTCTTGAGTAAGTGGTTTGGATCACAAAACTAGGCACCATTAATTCCCCAAACCTCAGAGAATAACAAAAACCAAGAAACAGTTTTGCAAAAATCCAGGAGACTTTATGTACATAGCTAGGTAGGAAATATAAAAATTTGCATTACATGGGACTAATCTGCAATGCATAAATCATCCAGTTTGACAGCAGGCCTTATCACACGTGGGGGGGTTTGCAGCTCAGATCCGCAGTCACTCCTGTTCTAGCAACGCAAAACATGATGTTTTTTCACACCAGATCCAGAGTCACTCCTGTATAGCAATGCGAATTCACATTAAAACGTGATGTTTTACCACACCTGGTTGCCTTTCCGTTGCCCTTCCAAATCGAGGGGGAAGCGGAGTCAGTTCGATTCCAGACAAGTCACGTGATGCGGATTCAAGCAAAGTGTGGTGAGTGCACATTGTATTACCACACTGGAGTGTTCAATGATTCAAATCGGCACCCTTGCACATGCTCAATGGGGCTCTGGACACTGTCCTCCTTCCCTGCGCCCTCCTTAGCTGTCATCCTTCATCGGGCTGAAGGAGCAGGGAGAGAATGATGGGATAGGTGTCAGGGGGTCACTGGGGCCAGGATCAGGATGAAGGAGCAATCAGGGGGTGATGGGATAGGTCACAGGGGGTCACTGGGGCCAGGATCGGGATGAAGGAGCAGGCAGGGGATGGTAGAATAGGTGGCAGGGTGAAGGAGAGGGGAAGATCAGGGTGTAGGAGCAGACGGGATGATGGGATAGGTGGCAGGGTGGCAGAGAGGACGAGATGGGGATGCAGGAGCAGGCAGGGGATGATGGGATAGGTGGCAGGGTGGCAGAGAGGACGAAACGGAGATGCAGGAGCAGGCAGGGGATGATGGGATAGGTGGCAGGGTGGCAGAGAGGATGAGACGGAGATGCAGGAGCAGACAGGAGATGATGGGATGGGTGGCAGGGTGGCAGAGAGGACGAGATGGCGATGCAGGAGCAGGCAGTGGGTGATGGGATGGGTGGCAGGGTGGCAGAGAGGATGAGATGGGGATGCAGGAGCAGGCAGGGGATGATGGGATAGGTGGCAGGGTGGCAGAGATGATGAGATGGGGATGTAGGAGCAGGCAGGCGATGGGATGGGTGGCAGGGTGGCAGAGAGGATGAGATGGGGATGCAGGAGCAGGCAGTGGATGATGGGATGGGTGGCAGGGTGGCAGAGAGTATGAGTTGGGGATGCAGGAGCAGTCAGGGGATGCCGGGGTAGGTGGCAGGGTGGCAGAGGGGGAGAGATGAGGTAAAGGAGGAGGAGGGGAATGAAGGAGCAGGACATAGGGGGCCAAGGGGTGATCTTCCAAACTAGACCAATTCGAAGTGAAATTGAAGTGAGCTTCGAAGCAGATTTTGGTGAATTTGCTTGTTTCCAAATTCACCAAAATGAGGAGTCAGTGCAGATTGAATGTGGAAGCGCCTCCTAAGAACCCCCCATAGAAAGCAATCACGTGAGATAACACATCAAGTTTTAGCGTGAATTCGCATCGTTGGACCCGCAGTCACCTCAGAACTGAGCTGCAAAAAGCTCCAAAAATCTCTGTGTGATAAACACCAGTGTTTTAATTGTCATGACTCCATCCTATGGTATTCAAGGATTTGTAGTTTATTGTGGGACCAGAGCTGTCTGACAGGGAAGGCTAAATATCCCACAAAAGTACCAATCCCAGAAATCCATAGCACTGTGCTATGGCAGTTAAAGTGGTGTTAAGGTGTATTATTTCTGCAGTGCACATTAGACCATACTCCCTAACAGTTTCTCATTTAAATGACAAAGAATTTAATTAAGAACTTAATTCTGGAATTACATTAATGGTTGAAATCCAACTTAAATCAATTACATTTTAAAATAAATATAATGAAGTTGTTTCTGTACATTGGAAAAAATTCAACTTAATTTTTAACTTAATTGATTTAATTATTTCCTTTCACTGCCTTCTGCAAGATGGTTCCTTGATGGAATACTGGTGTTGGCTACCACTTGCCAGGAACTCCTCTAATATGCTGTGTTGTGCTGTGGCTGAAGACTTTGTTTACATGTGTTGTGATTCTGATGAGGTGTGTGCAGTAATGTTGCTATGTGGTCTCTGTGAATGGGGTAGTAGCTGTTGTAGAAGTAACTTAATGTGAGGTAGTAGAAGGAACATAATGTGTAATTTGTGTTGCCTCAACACAAGATTGCAACTCCTTTGGGCTGGAACATGCTGTGCCACACTTAAAAGTGCCTTGTTGAGACCATAGAGTGCCTGGCTACGCTCTCCTAACTGGGGACACTGAATGACTTTTCAAAGGGAGAATGGAATCAAGTTCATTGACATTGCAGTTTTCCAATACCATTAAGGCTCCTTCATGTGAACATTATCTGCTTCATTTTTTCTGGATGGAGGGCATTCCCACCACGGACCCAGAACAGGGAGGTCAGAGGAGGTCAAGTCCCCTCAGACGACCCCTCAGATAAACTGGACCACCCAAATTCCTGTGTACATGAGCCCAGCAGCGATTGGCAATCAGAAATATACTAAATTATCGAATACACATGCACACATACACAGAAAGATATGTACTATTATAGTTGAGTCCCCTCCCACCCAGGAACAACAAAGGCTATATATTGTAAATCATCTTACCCCATGTAATAATAATAATAATAATAAAATTTTATTTCTATACCGCTATTCCAGCGATCACAGCGGTGTACATCAAAGAGTAAGACAACTGAAACATTAGCATGAAATAATATAAAGTTAATAATAACAGTAAAAACTAACAACACCCTATACAAGTGGCTGTGTAGAATGGAATACACAAAAACATTGCCACGGGGAAGAGAATGACCACAAGGCTCACGGGGGGAAAGCCTGGCGGAACAAAAAAGTCTTCAAGTTCTTCTTGAAAGCATCGAGGGAGGTGGAAGTACGGAGCTCATTGGGGAGGGAGTTCCAGAGCTGAGGGGCTGAAATAGAGAAAGCCCTCTGAGCTGATACATATCGAGCATCTGGAACTCTTAAAAGATGTCTTTCACCCGACCTGAGAGTGCGGGGCGGATTGTATGGGGAGAGGCGGTCCTCCAAGTACCCTGGGCCCAAGCCATTTAGGGCTTTATAGGTGATAACCAACACCTTGTATTCGGCCCGGAAGCAAATAGGCAGCCAATGGAGATCTTTTAGGACTGGTGTTATATGGCTGGCCCTGGAACATCCAGTAACCAGCCGAGCAGCCATATTCTGCACTAATTGAAGCTTCCGGGTTTGGTACAAGGGTTGCCCCATGTAAAGCGCATTACAGAAATCTAATCGAGAGGTTACCAGAGCATGTATAACGGTTTCAAGGTCCCCCCAGCCAAGGAAGGGTCGCAGTTGGCGTATCAGCCGAAGCTGATAACAGGTGCTCCTGACCGCCGCATCCACCTGAGCAGTAAGGTGAAGCGATGAGTCCAGAAGCACCCCCAAACTGCGAACAGAGTCCTTCACAGGGAGCGTGACCCCATTTAGGACAAGTGGAAAAATTTCCTTACCCAGACCAGGAGAGCCAATCACCAGTACTTCTGTTTTCTCTGGATTCAGGCTGAGTCTGTTTTCCCTCATCCAGCCCATTACCGACTCCAAGCAAGCATTAAGAGGAGAGATGCCATCCTTAGTTACTGCATCAGACGGAGACATAGAGAAAACTATTTGGGTGTCATCAGCGTACTGATAACACCGCGCCCCGTGTCTCCGGATGATCTCTCCCAGCGGCTTCATGTAAATGTTAAAAAGCATAGGGGACAAAATCGCTCCCTGAGGGACCCCAGATGTCAGGGCCTTCCTATCGGAGCGACAATCCCCCAGCTCCACCATCTGGAATCTGCCCGAGAGGTAGGAACGGAACCACTGCAAAGCAGTGCCCCCAATTCCCAACTCCCTCAGGCGACCCAGAAGGATACCATGGTCGATGGTATCGAAGGCCGCTGAAATGTCCAAGAGCACTAACAGGGACACGCTCCCCCTGTCCATACCCAGACGGAGATCATCAACTAAGGCGACCATAGCAGTCTCAACTCCATAGCCCGCCCGGAAGCCGGTTTGAAATGGGTCCAGATAATCCGTCTCATCCAAGATCCCTTGAAGCTGAAAGGCAACTGCCCTCTCGATCACCTTCCCTAAAAATGGCAGCAGCGAGACAGGCCGATAATTGTTCCGAATTACGGGGTCAAGGGAGGGCTTTTTCAACAAAGGTTTAACAATGGCCGTCTTCAAAGTTGATGGAAACTGCCCATCCCTGAAGGATGTATTGATAATACGGTGCAACATATTAGTCACAACCGTTCCCCCTTGAGCTGTCAGCCATGAAGGACAGGGATCGAGAGAGCAAGTTGTCTTCCTAACACTTCGAAGAATCTTGTCCACATCCTCAGTACAGACAGACTCAAAGTGATCCAGTTTAACCAAGTCCACGGAGGCTCTGGACACCTCTACTCTAGATTCTGAACTAATAATGGAGTCAAGATCAACCCTTATCCGAGAGATTTTATCCGCAAAGAAGTTGTTAAACTCGTCGCAGCAGGCTTTCGATGGTTCCAAAATAGGGTTCAGGGGAGGAGGGAGTTGAGTAAGCTCCCTCACTACCCTGAACAGCTCTGCCGGACGCGACTCCGCGGACGCGATACACGCAGAAAAGAAAGAGTTCTTCGCTGCGATTATCGCCATTCCGTAGTCCTTCAAAAGAGAGTCCAGGAGTGTCTTGTCAGCTAAGGCCTGATGTTTCTGCCATTTGCGCTCTAGTCATTGCAAAACCCGCTTCCTGGCCCGAAGATCTTCCGTATACCAAGGCCGTTTTTTGGAAGCAGGTCTGAGAGGACGCTTGGGGGCGATACTGGATACTGGAGAGATCAATATCCCAGATGTTAGTTAGGGCATCAACAGAATCACCGTCAGTTCCAACCATAAGCCCCTCTAGGGCTTCTTGGAACCTTTTGGGTTCCATCAGCCTTCGAGGGTGGACCATCCGAATAGGTCCGCCACCCCCAGGAGGGATCCGGGTAGAAGCCTTGATATTAGCCTCGACCAGGAAATGGTCCGTCCATGATAAGGGAGAGACATTAGAAACCTCTGCCCACGGCGTCTCCATATCCGTACAGAAGAGAACATCAAGTGTATTACCAGCCGAATGCGTAGGTCCTGAGACTAATTGGGACAGGCCCATGGCTGTCATGGTAGCCATGAACTCCCGAGCCGCACCAGTTGGATCACGACTGGTCTCGAAAGGGATGTTGAGGTCCTCCAAGACTAAAAGTCTAGGGGACTCCAACAACAGTTCTGAGACCAGCTGTGTCAGCTCGGTCAGGGAGTCTGTTAGCGCACGGGGTGGCCAGTAGACCAACAAAATCCCCAAACTGTCCCTGTTCTTCAGGGTCAGGTAAATACACTCGATGTAATCTGTCTGACGTAAATGGTTCCTGGTCAATTCCTGTACAATTGGTGGGACATCTAAGTACACTTTGTATTTGCACGTATCTTCATATTTAAAGATGATTGAGTGATAATGAATGGGAGAAGTAATTTGCTTTCCCTCTGACTGTACCCTACATATTTAGTAGGTATAAATATATTTCCATTTTCTTTTGAGAATAGTATGTGTGTGAATCTTTGTCTTCTAATATATTTCCACAGATTTTGCTTTTAAAGTAGTGTAGTAGAGCAAGGAATGTAATAGGAGACTTTACAGGCACACCTTTCCCATTTCCTTGATATATTAATTTTAATTTTTAAAAAATTCACTCAATTTTGGATAATTTCATGTATTATTCTGCCATTACTTTCATGGTAGTCATCTAGTTTCCTGTTTCTGTTGGTTGTTGCTATTTTAATACAATGCTTTCTGTCTTTTGTGGAAAATGTACTTGCACATAGGCAATATTAATAAGGACTTTCCTGCCAGTTTTGAGGGGGTCCCTTTAAAAACAGTTTCAGAGTCCTTGGTTCATACCCCCATTCTCTTCTTTTAGACTGGCAAACTGAGACCAAGAGATACTGATGTGCCACCCAGTGAAACAAGTGTGTGGGTGGCCTTTGTAATGGTTGTTCCAGCTCCCAGTCCATCTCTCCAAGCCACTAGGATATAATGGCTTGTGGGGTGGGAAGGAGAGAGAAGGCAAATTCTCCTCCATGCAATAGGCCAGTTTATTTCCAATATGCCACCTTTTGTGTCCATTCCCTTTCCATTCCTCAGTATCATTTGGTCAAGGTCACTATTCCTTCTTTGAATATGTGTGATGGGATGATAGCAGGCAGCACTTACCAGCTTTAACATAGTAAGCCCCGTGTTCCATGCAGATAGTGCTTTGGAAGCATGAGCTCCCTGGTAGGGATTGGTTTCTTCTGCTGCAAAGAGAATAGATGCCTTCTACCAAAAGTTGTTCTTGGCAGTGGCTGCAAGTGTGTGAAAGGTTTTTCCAGTTAAATGCTGACAACCTACACACTGCTTTCATTATATCAACTGCCTTCCATATATTTTATTCTTTGCAGTATCGGCCAGAGAACATTTCATGAGTTCGGTCCAATAATACAAACCTCTAGAGACACTTTCAAATGCCTTTTTGAATGCATTCTCCCAGGTGCACACAAAAGAAATCTGAAGTCATGTGGTGGAGGGACATCTTAAACTGGCATGGTGCTTATTCAGAAGAAAGGCACATAAACTGGAGTGCCAGATTTTTTCCAAAAAGTGGAATGATTCCACTTAGATGGAAAAATACAGTGATACATGTTGTTAATAGTTCAGTTAAATAAGAGGAAGGCAATTTCAGGGGGCCTGTGGCCCAGTTTTCATCCCATCACCCAACTATGGGATGCAGCATGCATGAAAATGATCCCAAATGGCCAGAAATGGAAGAAAAGAAAAAAGAAAAGAAAAAAGCCACACCTGGAAGTGACCTAAATTCCACTTCTGGTTTTGGTTTTGATTAAGAGAGGGTGCTGGTGATTTTTCTATACTGAAGGCAGAACTGCTGCTCTTGGAGATTTCAAGTAGTGAAAAATTCATTTTTGCTGTTTTTTTTTAAATGTAGGTAAGCACATTGTTTGTGGGGGAGCCTGTATGCCTGGAAATGGTTTTAGCAGCTACAGATAGTCTATGGACACATCCCTGAGCTATCTAGTAGAATAGTTCTGTATATTTGTGTTCACATACGGAATAAGTGACATCATGGCCACCCAAAACATTATTCCTTTGGATACATATTTATTTCCCTAGGGAACTGGTGGATTCCTGCCAATCTTAGAGGGGCTCACGCTCTCCTCAAAGGACTGTGTTCGCAGTCTGGGCATGCTCCTTGACTCGTCGCTTCAGATGAGGAATCAGGTGAATGCGGCAGTCCAGAGCATATGTCATCAGCTTTGGCTAATATGCCAGCTGCGCCCTTTCCTGGAACAGGGTGACCTCGAAACTGTAGTACATGCGCTGGTAACCTCAAAACTTGATTTTTGCAATGCACTCTACATGGGGCTACCCTTGTACCTAGTCCGGAAACTCCAGTTGGTACAGAATATGGCAGCCAAGTTGGGCACAGGAACAGCAAGGAGTGATCATATAACAGCAATATTGAAGTCACTCCACTGGCTACCTATCAGTTTCTGGACACAGTACAAGATGTTGGTTATCACCTTTAAAGCCCTACATAGCTTGGGCCCAATCTATCTAAGGGATCGCCTCCTTCCATATAATCCGCCCTATACACTCAGGTCCTCTGGGAGGAATTTACTACAGCTTTTAAAGACCAGATTGACAGCGACCTCCCAGAGGACATTTTCTGCAGCCGCTCCCAATTTATGGAATGGCCTGCCAGATGAGATTCGTCAAATTAGCTTGCTAATTAGCTTACTTGCTGTTCACCGCTATGATCTTTGGAATAGCGGTATATAAATAAAACAAATTATTATTATTATTATTATTATTATTATTATTATTAAATTACCAATCTAGAGAGCTTCAAAAAAGCCATTAAGATGGATCTCTTCTGGCAGGCCTTCCTGGAATAAAATACTCAACCACGAATAAGACTTCCCTATTTATCAAACTCTGCCCATGGTTATTGTTTGGATTTTAAAATGTTAGTTTTAGTTTTATACTGTTTAATCTTGTTTTAGGGGGTGGGGGGTACTATGTATATATGAATATATTTTAGTCTGTTGTACGCCACTTTGATTGCTTGGCAAAAAGCGGGATAAAAATTTTAATTTTAATCTGCACTAAGCCATGGTCTATCTCACTTGCACCATGTTCCAACTGAAACTTCTCTAATACTGGTTCCTTGGCTCTTAACCAACTTTGCATCTATTGTCCTGCTACCTATCTCCTGGCAGAGATCTTGTAATGTGCCAGTCAGCAGACTATAATTGATCTTGCCATTCAGAATCTTTTTACTGATCCCTTATATACTTATATACCTTGGAAACTTAGGCCCCATTCCCACTGGCCTATAACGCGGATCAGGACGCGAATCATGGGTGCATCGTTTCCATTTGAGCATGCATTTGACCTGCATTGCTCAGATATTGTTCCCATTGGGATTCGAATCTGAATCTAATTATCCTGAAAAATCCGAATTTTAGGTTGATAAACCGGTTTAAAAAAATAGTGGCTTTTTAGCGAATTTTCCTGTGCCTCCGGAGTCTGATTCAGAGCAAATGAATGGGAACGAAAGGGTGTCTGATTTGGGAACCTGGAGATGGGAGGAGCAGTGCTCAAGGGGCTGGCCTGGGGGCGTCACCCTCTTTGTTCTCTTTCTGCATCGCCGGCGCCATTTTCTTCCGTTCGCATAGCCTTTCCCCCAGTGGATTGGGAAGCAGGGTAAGGCAATCGTGCTACATTGAGCTCCAAATGCAGTATACACATTACTCCCCCTGCAACCTCCCCTCTGCTCCACATTCATAGACCGATATGTGAGGAGAGCCATTGAACCCCATTTTTAACTATTATTTTTTCTTTTTTTGCCTCTGCCTGAGCGCCTGAGCAGCAGATGGGCTTTGCATTACATGCCTGCATGATTGCCCCCCAGACAGCCCAGGTCAGCAATGGGGGAGGCAAAGGGATTTGGGGTGATTAGAGGCTCCTTCTCTCTTTCCCAGAGGAACTATGGGAAGACACAGAAGAGCCTGGACGCCAAGGGATTTGAGGGGAATAGAGGCGCCTCTTCTTAGAGGGAGTCTGGGGAGACACAGAAGAGCCTTGGATGCAAGGGGTTTAGGACGAATAGAGGCTCCTTCTCTCTTTCCCAGAGGGAGTCTGGGGAGACACAGAAGAGCCTTGGATGCAAGGGGTTTAGGACGAATAGAGAGTCTGGGGAGACACAGAAGAGGCTGGACACCAAGGGATTAGGAGCAAAGAGAAGCTCCTCTTCTCTCTTTCCCAGAGGAACTATGGGAAGACACAGAAGAGCCTGGGACCCAAAGGGATTTGGGGTGAATAGAGGCTCCCTTTTCCCTTTCCTGGAGGAGAAAAGCGCCTAAGCAGCTGATTGGCTGTGACATCAAGCTCTTGATAACCCGCTTCAAATTACCACAGGGAAAATACCAATGGGAACGAAAACAGGGGTAAAAAAACCCGGGTCTGTTTGCACCCGTTTTTAATGGGAATGATGGGTCAGATTCAAGTCAGAATCCGAGTCAGAATCGCAGCGAAATAAGCCGCTTTTTTGCCCAGTGGGAATGGGGCCTTAATCTTCCAATATTTCAAGAGACAGTAGACAGGCACTATCCCACTACCGGTGACTCTTTTTTCCTACCTGCCCTGCCCCCATTTCTTATATATATAGATGCCTCCTTACAGCTACAAGTAATACTGCTCTTCCTCTCAGGCAGCTCCTTGCTTCCTTCTTTAAAACATTTTCTTGGTTAACAGTAGAAGCAGCATCTCAGTGGTCCTCTTGATACCCCCATGCAATGATTATTATTATGTTTATTTGTATAGTACCATAGGCTTTACATAGCGCTTTACAAAGGAGAGAAACAACAATCTAAAATAGAAAGGAAGCCTGCCTACGGCGCACAATCTAAAACCACAAAAAGATTATAAAATTAATAAAAGATACTATAACAAAGTTAAAACAATACTATAAAAATATAAATTAATACAAATAATATGACATAAAATATGGAGTCATAAAATCAAGACAAAATCAATGTAATGATAATTCATGGTGCATTGTGTGGAGGAAGGGAGATGCCAGAGAACTCTTCAGTTTGAGGGCTCAAAATCCAATGCTGATGCTGCTTAGGAAATGAGGAGGTAG
Organism: Sceloporus occidentalis; assembly: GCA_023333645.1. NCBI lineage: Eukaryota > Metazoa > Chordata > Lepidosauria > Squamata > Phrynosomatidae > Sceloporus > Sceloporus occidentalis. The sequence goes on from JALMGF010000003.1 coordinate 125,144,290, forward strand.
GGCTTTGGGTTGATTAAAAGTTTCTTAGGAGGTTTATCACATGGAGATTTTTAGAGCTTTTGCAGGTCAGTTCCGATGTCACTGCGCTTCCAACGATGCAGATTCACGTCACAATGTGAATGTGTTATCAGACACCATTCCTTTCTATGGGAGCTCCTTCCGTGGCACTTCCGCAGTGATTCCAAAGTGACTCCTCATTTTGTTGAATTCAGAAAAAAAATGAATTCACAAAATTCACATTCAAGCTCACTTCGATTTCACTTCAAATTGGTCTGGTGTGGAAAAACACTCTGATGTCTCCCCCCCTTGGCTCCCTGCATCCTGCTCCATCATTCCCCCCCTCTGCCACCCTGCCACCCATCCCATCATCCCCTGCCTTCTCCTGCATCCCGATCCTGGCCCCAGCGACCCCCAGCAACCTATCCCATCATCCCCTGACTGCTCCTGCATCCCAATCCTGGCCCCAGTGACCCCCTGCCACCCATCCCATCATCCCCCAACTGCTCCTGCATCCCCATCTCACCCTCTCAGCCAACCTGCCACCTATCCCATCATCCCCTGACTGTTTCTTACCCTGATGAAGGATGACAGCTAAGGAGAGGACAGGGAAGGAGGACAGCATCCAGAGCCCCATTGAGCATGCGCATGGGTGCCAATTCAAATTGTTGAACCCTCCAGTGTGGTAATACAATATGCACTCACTCTGCTTTGCTTGAATCTGCACCACGTGACTTGCTTGGAATCGAACTGACTTTGCTTCCCCCTCAATTCGGAAGGGCAATGGAAAGGCAACCAGGTGTGGTAAAGCATCATGTTTTAACATGAATTCGCATTGCTAGACAGGAGTGACTCTGGATCTGGTGTGAAAAAACATCACGCTTTGCATTGCTAGAACAGGAGTGACTGCGGATCTGAGCTGCAAACCCCCTCCCCCCACGTGTGATAAGGTCCTAGGACTGCTTATATACCACTGTTAGCAATTTTTTAAACAAAAAGAACAGAAAGAGGAGGGGGACAGCCAAGGAGGGGCATCCATCAACAGTTATGCTAGGTTCCCTGTAGCTGTAATGTGGATGACAGTAAGAGACTATGTATCTTTAAAATTTCTAGTAGTGTGAAAAATAGAAAAATAGTTACAAAGGACTCAGCTGAAAGTTAGTACTGTTGACTTTATGGGGGAAGTTATCAATATATTAACAGGAACAATTTTCAATGCCTTTTTATACCATCTGATGCTTCACTTTGCATATTTCCCATCAGTTCTTCTGCCAGATAGATTCTTTGTTCCATATTTGTAGTTTCAGATCCAGAAGTTTCCATGCAGCATATGACAAACTTTCATTGCTCTAAAACTTTAAACTGGGAAATAAGATTTAGGGGCTCACTAACCTCAAAAGTGATCATGCAACATTTATGGTTGAACAGGCTGCAGTAGCATTCCTAGTGTTGGTGTCACCCAGTGAGGGTGCCTGGTGGCATGCAACAACCTCCCAATTGCCCACCCAGGGCTGCAGGGGGAGTGACTGGGCATCTGAGGAAGGGGGCAAGAGTACTTGTTTCTCTTTCCCTGGTGCCTTGATTGGCTCAAGCAAGCCAGGCAAAGCACTGGGCAAGGTGGGTAGGGTGTCTGCATGTGCATGTGTGGTGTCCCTCCTTCCCCATTGCCTTGGCTCACTGGGCCCAGAGCACCAGGGAAGTGGGCAGGGAGGGAGAGACCAATTGGGTGTCTGCCACTGCCAGGCTGCATTCTGTATATACAAATTTAAGGATCAAATATCCAGAATGGACAGGGTTCAAGAAGCGGCAATATTAAATCTAACCATCTCTGTAATGTATCTAAGGTATCCATGTTGGCCATATATCAAAGTACAATATGAATCTATGAATCAGTGGTGCAATTATTTACAAATCTATTGAACAAGAGATTCACCTCGGCCCTCTCTTTTTGACTTTGCTTCTCAATCTTTTGTATTATCTTTATGGCACCGTCGTCTTTCTTTCAGTTAGATTCAAAGGTGTTACAAGATCCCTTTGCATACTGATTTTGCAGACTAACTCGACTACCTATGTTCTATGGTAGAAATTATTCAGATAAGGATAGGGATTTGAGTTATAGGGTGTGGGGAGAGCATATTCAATTTTATGTTTCTGAAAACACCTCCCCATTAATTTTAAATAATAAAAAATATGCAAAACATAAACATTGTATCTGTTTAATGTTTGTAAGATGCCTTGAGTCCCAGACGGGAAAAGTTGGTATATAAATAAATATAACAACATTAACCCTGCAGTTTATCAAGGCACACATTTGTACTTTTATGCATGATAAAACTTTGAAAAGTAAATCTTGCTTTTATCCTTGACTTGTGTGGGGAATTTTAGTAACTTGTTATGAAATTGTATATGAAGGAATTTAAACACCACAAACCACCCCATGCATTTAACTGCAACATCTGCTTTTCATTCTGCTTTTCCTGTAGCACTAGAGGAAAGGAGGAGGGCTAACCATTTCTGAATATGGAATGTAAGAGCAATACAGTAATTTTAATTATGCTAACAAAAGCATACATGATAGTAACTATCAAAAGTATCGTCATATTATTTAAAAAAATAAATGCACAACTTGCTGAATTTGAACCTATTAATTTTCACTGAATGTGTTCTGTGTTATCCATCCATCACTGATTAATCTGTTATTAAGAATATTTTTAGATTGCCCTGCTACAGGTCATAGTAACTCACAAAGAAAAACACACACAATAAAAAAACACAACAGAAAATCTAGAAAGTAACACAATTAGATCCACAAAAGAGCTCAAGAGAATCTTCTCTTCCATCTGACTATTATGGCCCCTTCCCTCAATGTGACATATTGTGAACATATCTGAAGGAACTGTATATTGCATACAGACTGTGGCCTTGAATTTCATTTGACTGAAAGATCACAAAATCATCTATGAAGAATTACTGGAGGAGGTGCAGATTGGTTCTGGTTACAAAGGACTAGTTTTCAGATATATTCCTATGGAGTCACATCTGCTTCAGGCTAGAGGACTTGGTATCTCCAAACCAGAGCTAGGAAAGACACCCAGCTGATGAACAACAGCCAGTCGATGTAGACTTGGTAAAAAGCAGTTTTCTCTGCTTTTGTGACAGAACACAAGGCATGTTCAAGACACAGCTTAGAATATTCATTTTTTAAAACTGATTTTGTCTCTTGATTGTCAGTGAGCTCAAAATGTAATTAAATATTGTTAATAATACATCTGTTAATACTATATTTGTTGTTGTGTGCCTTCAAGTCATTTCAGATTTACGGCGACCTAAGAAGCCCTAGTGATGCAGTGGTTAAATGCCAGTACTGCAACCACAATGTTGTTTGTTCGATCCCAGGGTTCCAAGGTTGACAAGGGCCTTATTCCCACTTACAGATAAATCAGTGTGCGATCCGAATTGATGGATTGATTCGACAGCGAAGTGTGGTTCCCACTACATTTTCCTCTATCACTTTTTTCCCTCCAAAATAATCCACTTGTGACTCCCATTCACAAATGAATAGATTCAAAATGATTCAGTTCCAGCCAACAGAAGGGGAAATTTGAATCAATTCTGATCTGCATGTGTTTCATGCTTGCGCAGATTCGATTTATCAAAAAAGAAGCAGAAAAAAAATCAGCGTCAAAAAGATATGGGTTAAATTGGTCTAGCGTATGGCCCCTCTCTCAGAATCGCTTCAGTGATTCGGATTAAGTGGAAACCAGGGTTGTTTGAACCGGTTCAAACCGATTCACAATCTGGTTTAAAAGGTAGTGGGAATGAGGTCTCAGCTTTCCATCGCTAAAATGATCAGTAAAATGAGTACCCAGCTTGTTGGAGGAAATTGGTCTACAGAGTGTAAACCACTTAGAGAGTGCTGAGTTCACTACAAAGCAGTATAGAAATGTAAATGCTACTGCTATTGATATTGCTAAGGTGAACCTATCACAGGGTTTTCTGGGGCTCAGAATATGTGAGAATATGTGACATGGTCACTCACAAGGTTTCTATGGCTGAGTAAGGAATCGAACTCTGGTCTCAAAGGCCGTAATGAAAAGCTTTAAAGACTACAATATACTGACTGTCATAATATGTACTTTAAAATTGCTGGTCAACGTTAAGATATCCCAATGAATTTTGTAGGGTTTTATGTTGTCCCCATCTTCAAAAAGGGGAAGAAAGAGGATCCAAACAATTATCGGCCAGTTAGTCTGACATCAATCCTAGGAAAGATTCTAGAGCAGATAATTAAACAGAGAGTCTGTGAACATTTAGAAAGCAATTCCATAATCACAAAAAGTCAACATGGGTTTCAGAGAAACAAATCATGCCAGACAAATCTGATCTCTTTCTTTGATAAAATTACTAGCTTGGTAGATGAAGGGAATGCTGTGATGTAGTATATCTTGATTTCAGTAAGGCCTTTGACAGGGTTCCCCATGACATTCTTGCAAACAAGCTTGTAAAATGTGGTCTAGACAATTCAACTGTTACGTGGATTTGTAATTGGTTGACCGGCCGAACCCAAAGGGTGCTCAACAATGGCACCTTTTCATCCTGGAGAGAAGTAACCAGTGCTGTTCCACAGGGCTCTGTCCTGGGCTCAGTACTGTTCAACATCTTTATCAATGACTTGGAGGAAAAAATTGGGGGAATACTTATCAAATTTGCAGATGACACCAAATTAGGAGGAATAGCTAATACTCCAGAGGACAGGATCATAATTCAAAATAACCTGAATAGACTAGAAAGCTGGGCCACAGCTAACAAAATGAACTTCAACAGGGAGAAATGTAAGGTACTGCACTTAGGGCGGAAAAATGAAATGCACAGATATAGGATGGGGGACACCTGGCTTAAGGAGACAACATGTGAAAGGGATCTAGGAGTCCAAGTAGACCACAAGTTGAACATGAGTCAACAATGTGATGTGGCAGCTAACAAGGCCAATGCAATTTTAGGCTGCATCAATAGAAGTATAGTGTCTAGATCAAGGGAAGTAATAGTGCCACTATATTCTGCTCTGGTCAGGCCCCACCTGGAATATTGTGTCCACTTCTGGGCGCCACAATTCAAAAAGGACATTGAGAAACTGGAGCCTGTCCAAAGGAGGGCGACTAAAATGGTGAAGGGTCTGGAAACCTTGCCCTATGAGGAACGCCTTAGGGAGCTGGGGATGTTTAGCCTGGAGAAAAGGAGGTTAAGAGGTGATATGATAGCTCTGTTTGAATATTTGAAGGGATGTCATATTGAGGAGGAAGCAAGCTTGTTTTCTGCTGCTCCAGAGACTAGGACCTGGAGCAATGGATGCAAGCTGCAGGAAAAGAGATTCCACCTCAACATTAGGAGGAACGTCCTGACAATAAGGGCTGTTCGACAGTGGAACACACTTCCTCAGAGTGTAGTGGAGTCTCCTTCCTTGGAGGTCTTCAAACGGAGGCTGGATGGCCATCTGTTGGGGATGCTTTGATTTGGATTTCCTGCATGGCAGGGGGTTGGACTGGATGGTCCTTGTTGTCTCTTCCAACTCTATGATTCTATGATTCTATTAGGCAAGGAATACTCAGAGGTGGTTCTGCCAGATCCTTTCTCTGAAATATAGCCTGCACAGTGCCTGGTATTCATTGGTGGTCTCCCATCCAAGTACTAACTAGGGCTGACCCTGCCTAGCTTCCAAGATCAGACAGGATCTACTGTCTTTAATTCTAGGTGATTAAAAAAAAGCACTATTTCGACTTCAGCCCTTATTGTTATTCACCACTTTTTAACGAATGGAAATCGGAAACAAAGTAATGATGCTTTCAACCTGCATTCTGCACATACTCAGATGTTAGGAAAGATTGACTCTGCAATCCTTATATTCACTCACCTGGAAGTAAACCACTGGATTCAGTAGTAATTATTTCCGAATAAACATGTTTTGTGTACCATGTGGTAAATCTTTTCCTGAACTATATGACATAAGCCAAAAAGTCAGCTAAAAATATCTTTGCATAGAGAAAACTAACATGCCAAGTAAAGAACCTCTTCCAGACGTACTGTGTGCCGCCCCTACCCACCTGGGTCACATTGGGACTCTGGGTGAGGAAGGTAACAGGTTAAGAGTAGTGCAAGGTGAATGTGGGGATTATTTCAAACAGAAACAAATGTTGGTACTTACCTGTGATACGTTCATTTCCAGCAGACGAGGGTCCTAGCATCCTGTATTCTGGGTTTAATGCCTCCTATTCGCTCCTGTAGGCAGGGACAATAAACAAAAGACCAGCCCCTATATAGGGAGGAGCTAGCCCCCCTGGGCCTCAGTCAATAACAAGCCAAGCGACTAGTAAGGTAAATCAAGGAACTGAACTTTAGTAACATCAGCTAAGGGTTAACTAGAACACCTTAGAAAAAACTAGTCCAAGAACCAACAAGAACTCAGAAAAACCAATCCAGCAACAAGAAGAACAAGGCAGGTCCACCAACAGTTAGGGTCGGAGGCCGCAGGCAGCACCCGGGTGGGCAGGATGTTAGGACCCTTGTCTGCTGGAAATGAACGTATCACGGGTAAGTACCAACGCTCGTTTTCCCAGCAGACAGGGTAAATTCTGGGATTTACAAAAGCCCTCTCGAACTGGGAGGGAGGTGCTGCTAGGAGACTGTGGCCCCCGACACAATCTGTTGGAGGACCCTCCTTCCAAATGACGCCTCAGCGGACTGAGACACGTCCAGTTTGTAATGTCTTATGAAGGTCGAAGGCAACTTCCATGTGGCCGCCCTGCAAATGTCTGACAGGGAAACACTAGTGGCCAGGGCCGCAGAGGTAGATGCACTCCTGGTTGAGTGCGCCATCACCCCCTCGGGTGGACTGACATCAAGAGTTCGGTAGCTCTCTTGAATACCAGACCTGATCCACGTACTCAGAGTCGAGGCAGATACCTTGCACCCCAAACAGCCCAGGAGAAAGGAAATGAACATCATCTCAGATGACCTGAAGGTTGAAGTCCTCTTGATGTAGATTTTGAGGGCTCTGCGCACATCCAATGTGTGCCAGGTTTTTTCCAAGTCCTTTTTTAGGATTGGGGCAAAATGAGGGCAGGAGAATGTCCTGTGACACCTGAAAGGCTGAGTTGCCCTTAGGTACGAAGGTAGGGTCTGGACGAAGGTACACTGAGACTGGCCTAAAAATACACAAGTCTTTACGAACATACAGGGCCCCAGCTCTGACACCCATCTGGCGGAGGTAATGGCCATGAGGAAGATGACCTTGAGGGAGAGGTGTCTGAGGAAGGCCTCCCAAAGGGACTTGATCAGCTCAACCATCAGCGCCTTTAAGACCGTGTTCACGTCCCAAGATGGAAAATGATGTCTGGTGAGCTGGCCCTGTTGGAAACTCCCCTCAACAGCCTCTTAATGTGAGGATGGCCGCCATTCTAGCTGTTTTCATATGGAGCAGAACCAACGTGATGGCAGACACTTGCCTTATAACCATGTTGGGTCTAAGTCCCTTTTTAATGTCATCTTGGATGGACTATAGCAGGTCAGCCACTGAAAACCTGAAGCAGTCGATGAGAACTTGTCTAAAAGGTGGATTATGTGATCAATCAGAATAGAACCTGATCTAATCTGGACCTATGGCAGCTTCCACCTGATCACTGATCACCTTGTCAACTGGTTATAGCAATGAAGGTGATATTAAGGTGATTTCACTTGTAGCAATTAAGACTTACCACTCTGAAAGAGGAATGTTAATGTCTGACCTCCAACTAATATTTCAAAACAATGTGCAGTTCTTTACTGGAACATCTGTGAACCTGTGTAAAATAAGACTGATTCTATGGTTATGGTTGTAATTTTTGGGGAGGGAACTCCTGGTTCAGCTATGCAAATTCATGTTATAATGTGATCACCTGGTTGCCCTTCCGTTGCCCTTTCGAATCGAGGGGGAATTGAATCCAAGGCAAGTCACATGATGCGGATTCACGCAAAGTGGAGTGAGTGCACATTGTATTACCACACTGCTGCATACCATGCAGATTCAGTGATTCAAACTGGGACCCTTGCACATGCTCAGTGGGGCTCTAAACGCATCGTGAACCTTTGCACTTCCGGGGTTAAGAAGGGAGCCTGGTTCCACTTTCACGTGAATGCGAGCCTCACGTGAATGACTGCTTCACGTTTCTTCCTACTTTCTCTTTTCCCATCCCTGGCAACCAAACAGGGTCCTCCGCATCAGAGCCCCATCCATTTCAGCCACATCTACATCTATTCTCCTGTCATTCTCCTCATCCATTCCACCACATCTATATCTATCCTCCATGTCAGAGCCTCCATCCATTTATTATTGTTTTTAAGGAATTATAATTATAATTATTATTTTTCACTGAAAAATAATCAGTGTAGAAGCTGCAGGTTTACTTGGAAGTAAATCCATTGGATCTGAAGGAGACCCATTTTGGAGGATTGCAGAAATGATCCAGTTTCCCTTATTCTCCATCCTCTCTAAAGTACCACCTCCCTGAATCCAATCCACTCTCCTTCCCTTTGTAACAGTTGCCTACTCATAGGAAATAATCCGGTTTGACTCCACTTTAACTGTCCTGGCTCAGTGCTATGGAATTCTGGGAACTGCAGTGTCCTGAGATGAGCCTTCTCTGCCAGAGAGCCGTGGTGCCTCAGCAAACTAATTTATTATTATTATTATTATTATTATTATTATTATTATTATTATTATTATTTAAAAATAAATTATTATTATTATTATTATTATTATTATAAAAACAATTTTTGTTTTTTTTTTTAAATTATAATTATTATAATTATTCTCCATGCTCCCTAAAGTACCACCTCCCTGAATCCAATCCACTTTCCTTCCCTTTGTAACGGTTGCCTTCTCTTTGGTTGTATCCGCACTGGGGAGATAATCTGGTTTAACTCCACTTTAACTGTCCTGGCTCAGTGCTATGGAATTCTGGGAGTTGGAATTTGTTGTGGGGTTCTTGGTTTGAGGTTCTGGAATTCGGGGACCTGGAGTTTGTTGCTCCCCCCAGCCTCTGATGGCCCTTTCGTTGCTCCCATGTCTCCTCCCAGCCTCCTGTTTCATTCCCTCCATCCCTGTCATCTACCGTTTTGATCAATGCTAGCAATTGGGGCAAAATTGCAGTGGAGCATCATGGGAAATTTGCCTCTTTGGAGGTTTGGGGTGTGTGTGTACTGGAACAGAAGCAAAGTTGCATTCCACACTAGACCAATTTGGAGTGAAATTGAAGTGAGCTTGAATGCGAATTCTGTGAATTCACTTTTGTAACGAATTCACCAAAATGAGGAGTCACTTTGGATTCACTGCAGTAGCACCACGGAAGGAGTGCCCATAGAAATAGATCACATGTGATAACACATTCATGTTATGACATGAATTCGCATAGTTGGACCCGCAGTCACGTCGGATGTGAGCCGCAAAAACATCCAGAAACTTCAGTGTGATAAACTTCCATGTCAAGAAAATGCAATTGTCCTGTCAGTGATCTTTGTATATGAGCACTGTGAAAACTTTCCTGCAGTATCTCAAAGCTTTCCCTTTCTCAAGAAAATGTTGTCAGCAGCATCATCAAAGTACATGATGTATTGAAAATGATTAGAAAAGAGCTGAAGGGAGAACCCAGAGAGGAGAAATCCTCCGAGATGCCTGAAAAAGAATTTTCTGTCTCTACTTCACTGCAGCTAGATACAGCAAGCATCTAGCCCACTGGGAAAGGAAAGAACACACTCATTTTCCAGAAGGATTTCATTGAAGCATAGGTGCTGGCATCCAATGCACAGAATTCTTAATATCTCCTTTATCAAGTTCCACACTTGTAAAAGTTCTTTTGTGGAAGGAGTTTCATGAAGTTCAATAAATGTTCAATGCATGCTCCAGTTCTTCCCCTTTACAGTCCACACCCTTTCTGCTTCTGTCCAGCTGGAAGACATAAAGAATGTAGAAGCCAAGTCAAATGCTGGCCCCACCCTCAAATCTAATGCACCTTTGAAAGCTAGCAGGCTGATCTAATTCAGTTTAGTGCCTACAAGGTTGGTAAATCTTATTTAAGACTCCAGGCTTGGATTTTTTATCATTATCCATTCATACAAAATTTGGTATGTGGTGAGAATATTGTACCATAGTCTGTTAATAATTTTTATGAAGGATTCTTTTTGTTAGTCCATATCATATTTGAACCCCTAAATTGGTATTTCTTTCCAATATCTCTAGTCTGTTAAGATGATTTTTAATTCTGTTCCTATTCTTTGGGGTATTAACTCTCCCCACATTTGTCATCTGCAAATTTGATAAGCATGAATTCTATTCCATCATTTCAGTCATGGCTGTTAAAACACCAGGTCCACTGAAGCACCTCACTAGTCACTTTTTCTCCAGCATGAAGAGCAACTATTGAGTTCTGTCTGTCAACCCATTACTGAGCTACCTAACTATAACACTGTTTAACCCACAGTTCACCAGCTTAACTACAAAAGGGACTACCCATGTGGTCCCTTCCTACTCTTAAGATTCTATGATGTCATGAAATCTGATCGAGCACAGAGAGAACCCATCCTATGGCCTATTCTGGAAGTCAGGGTAGCAAATATGTTGTCCTCTTATGCATCAGAATAATCTTATAATAATCTTAATGTAAGTACAGTACTATTTGATCATAGAATAGACTGCCTCAGAAGAGGAGTGGAGTCTGGCGGGAATAGTAGATGAATCATATCTTTTCTGGGAACCACAGGGGCATCTAAAAGGCCTCCACAATTGGTGGCCACGGCAACATCTGTTGTTCAAAGGCAACAGCTTGCTTTTATCAGATCCATGTTGTACACACTTTTAGATGTCAGGGTTTGCCAGGTTTAACTTGTGACCAGTTAGACAAAATCAGAGCTCATATTATTCACATTATTTCCAAGGGCTTCCCTTAAGAAAAAGAAATTCTTTCCTCATGTGTCATTAACCAAGTGGTTGTTTTTATATAAGTTTTCCTTTAGCTGGCTAAAACTGTAACATGGTCATTTTATCACCCACTCAGTCCAAACTGAATATTTCCTTCATTTCATATGTTTCTCCATTAGTGTTTAGATTTGGTACTGATCAGATTTCTGGCTTCTGACAATTAGTTTTATGCTGGACTTTATTACTAAATAGCAAACATCCAAAGATTGTAGTTGCCAGTTTTTGCCATCTACTTTCAGCAGCAACACAGCACATATTGTCTCACTGCTAGAATCAGAAAAGACTAATCGTCACGTTTTCTTTTCTTATGTTAGTTCTTTCTATTGCACATAGCAACCAGTTACATATTTTAATCTATGAATTATTTTGAGCTTAACTGGTTAATTAAAAACATTTAAATTTATTTGATGCACTACAAAACAAAAGTGGTGCAATGGATGAAACAAAAGTCAAACAATGGTCAAATTCTCATATCTATATTGGGTGGAACTTAAAAGATGATCTTTTCCAATTTTTTATCTTCATTTTCAAACAGCCCATTATCTCCAGATGTAAACACAATTTTTAAATAGCAGGAAGCATTACAGGCTTGTATGACTAACGGTAGAATATGATTAAGTAATTTCTAACTTAAATCTATATTTTATAGTCTTTTATAGAACTTGCTGGACCTTATGTTTTTGGGTGAGTTTGACTTCCAGTAAATATCAGGATAGTTGAAATCACCAATCACTGCTACATCTCTCCTTTCTGAGTGTGTAGTCATCTGATTTAGAAAGGCACCAACCCATTTCTCAGTCTGACCTGGAGTTCTGTAGTAGACTCCCACCATAACATCCCTGTTGTTTCCCTCCTGTTTAATTTTTATCCAGTTGCTCTCCACATGGCTTCCAGGATTTAAGTTCAGGATCTCTTCACAGGTGTAAACATCCCTGACATATAATGCTACACCTCCTCCTTTCCTGTTTGGCCTATTTCACTTTAAAAGGTTATACCATTCTATTACTACATTCCTGTCATGAGACTTATCTCACCAGGTTTCAGTCATGTCTATTACATCATATTTGTTTCTGTGCTAAGGGTTCAAGTTCGTTTATTTACCATACTCTGTGCATTAGTGTAAAGACATCTAAGACCATGGGACATCCCCCCACAGCTCCCTGTGTAAATTTTTTCCTTTCTCACTCTTGGGTCCTTGCACTATTTACCTTGTTATCTCTATAACAGTTTGAGTATTATCTCTTCCCCTTGATGTCTTTTTAGATTGCAAGCCTGAGGGCAGAGAACCATCTTATTAAAAATAATAATTGTAAGCCACTCTGATAGCCTTTAGGGATGGAGGGCAGAGTATAAATACCACAATAAATAAATAAAGTACTCCTGCCTTCTAAAATACTGTCTCCCTCCCCCACATAACTCATTTTAAAGCCCTCCTGATCATATTTTTGAGACTGTTGGCAAAAACGTTTCGGCCAACCAATGTGATCTGCAACCCATCCCTTGCCAGAAGTACCCTTTCCATGATCCAAGAATCCAAATTTTTCTTGATGTCACCATCTCCAGAATCAGTTGTTCATCCCTGTTATTTTCCTCACCCTTCCTGGATATGGATCAGCTGGGTGAAGAGATGTGATGATAATGTGTGCATTCAACAGTTTCACCTCATAGACTTTTACAATATTCTGAAGGCTATGCCTTGCAGTGTCATTGGTTAAACAGCATGGGGGGCAAAACAGAATGCTGAGGGTCTCTAAGGGCCAAAGCTTTAAATAGGAGTCCTCAGCACCACCTTGTGAGTTTGCTTCTCCAAGAAAGACTGGAACCACTGCATAGCATTTGTGGTGGGATGCCCCCAATTCTCATCTCAAAGAGGCAGCCCAGAAGGATACTGTGGTCAAAGATATCAAAAGCCACTGAGAGGTCCAGCAGAATCAAGAGAGACACACTCTCCCTGTCCAGCTCTCTGCATCTGTCATCTGCTAAGGCAATCAAAGCTGTTTCCACACCGTAACAAGGCCTGAAGTCAGATTGAAATGGATCTAATCCATTTAATTTAGAAACTTCTGGAGTTGGGAGTCCACCATGTGTTCCAGAACCTTGTCCAACCTTGTCCTTGTAGGCCAGAAATGGGACTCCTGCCTTTTGGGGCAGCAGAGAACAGTCTGGATCATTTATGAGCCAGTCATGATGGTTCCCCATACACGTGGTAGTGTTCTGTGTTAATGAACAAAGATAGTAATTCTGTACTTGATAGCTAGTGTGGAATAAAATGTATTAAAAGTGCTGAGTTAAAACTGAAACTGTTATCATAAAAAGAGTTCTTATCTAATTTGCTGAGTGTCTTTAGACTTTCTCCAGGTCTAAGAAGAGAACAAAGACTGCACAGTCTGTTTTGTATTACATTTTTCTCTTTTTCTGAATGTGGCAGTTAACAGTACATGCATAGTTCATTTCTATTTCAGGTACTTATTATTTCACCTATCCAGTTGTATTTATAGTATACTAGAGCTCCCTCTACTGCTGTAATCTTTGATCCACTAGAAGGTAGGTGTAGATGCCGCAAGTAACTACTGTATATATGTGATCTTTCTTCACATCCACAGACATGTTCTTTCCACTCTCATTAAGTGGTTACAGATTCAGTACACATGCTCTAATCTTCTGCAGTCATTTCTTCCAATAAACAGTGAACACAGTTTGTTGCATGTCTTGAATTTTAGATGGAGAACTACAAGAAAGCTGCTCTGAAAATTATGCCAGGAAGCATAAGCTGGAGCAAAGCCTTCAGCCAACCTGCAGTGTTATCAAAAATGTCTCTGCACTAAGTGTGATGCTAAGAGTTAATGGAACAAAAAGTATTGACAAAAAAACTCTTAATTTTATATTATCTAGCTTAGATTCACATTTATAAAAACTTGGTTGAAAGCACTGCACCACAAATTTCTGAGAGATGTGAATAACAGCGGATAACTATGTTCTGATGTATGTTTATTCAGGAAGTTCAAATTTCATACATTCTTATCAAAATGCAACCTAAATGAAACTGTCCTTTTCTCCTAAACAGGTGTAAGGGTGGCTAGAACACAGGACAGGGCCTTCTCAGTTGTAAAGACCAGGCTATTTATCTTTTCGTATGGAGTCCAGTTGGCTCATTCAATCAGTGCTTACTGGATCAGTGCAAACTGGATCCCAGCAAAAATCTCATGGTTAAGAGTTTCAAAACCCAGTTTCCTGAAACACATAAGGAGTCTCTATGTGGTGTCTGAGGTAGAACACAGGAGAACCATTTGAACTACCTTTCAGTGGTGGGGGGATTACATACTCATATGAGGCAAGAGGTTATGCTGGCAGTAGTAATGCTGGAGGTGGCAGCCAGCAGTGGCCTCTTCCCAGCGGGAGTGGTGGAGGAGGTGGCAGAAGAGGAGTTGAGAGCAGCTTCACTGCCATAATGATCTGTACAAGTGCAAACCCTTGCAATGGTGACAGTCTGCAAGGGTAGATCCTTGCCTATCTTGGAGGCAGTGCTGAGCCAGCCAAAACTGAAAAGTAGTGTGACTTCATAGAGCAGAGAGGCAGGAGAGAGAAAATAACATAATAGATGAAGGCAGAAGTATCCATAGTTGTCTGCTGTAATGTACAAGCAATGTATGTGCAGTGTTTAACTTCTTTCCAGAAAACATCACTAACCTGCAACAAGTACAAATTGGTAGTTCTCTTGGAAGAGATGGTCAGTGCACTATAGCTACATGTTGAGCCCCTTCAATATATCACAAAACATGAGGACTTCCTGCATAGATCTCAGGGAGAACTGATCCTACAGAAGCAAAAAGGAAGAAACTCTCAAGGAAAATGAAGATGCCTGTAACAGTGAGGAAACATCCAGAAAGAAAGTCACTGTTAGGAGCAGAATAGAAAGGGAACCTCTACAACAAAGTAATTGCTTCCCACATTTTCAGGCTAGCAATAGTGAAGATGCTCCAACAGGAAACCAGAAACAGGGGATACTGTATTCCAGGGAAGGAGTCAAGGTAACCACCAACCACAAGAAGAAGAAACAAAGGTGCTGATGGTTGGGGATTCATTGCTCAAGAGTACAGAAACACTTGTGTGCCAGTCTGACAAGATGAATCAGGATGTGTGCTGTCTTCCTGGCACAAGTTTCCTGCATGTCATTGACAACTTATCAAAACTCATATTTGGATTAATTGGATTTTAGTATGTAGTTTTTAATCTTATACTGTTTAATCTTGTTTTAAGGGGGGCACTATGTATATATGAATGTATTTTATCTTGATGTACGCTGCTTCGATTGCCTGGCAAAAAGCAGGATAGAAATTTTAAAAATATTTATTTATTTATTTATGAAGAACACAAATCAGTGCCCCTTTCTCCATATTCATGGGTGTACCAATGGAATAAAGCTGAAGAGGTTTGAGGCACAGGTGTTATTTTCATCAGCTCTGCCAGTGAAGAATAGGGGACTATAAAGGGCAGGAAGATACTAAAGGTGAATGACTGGCTATGTAGGTGGTGTAGACGGGAGAGGTTTGGCTTCTGGGACCACTGTCCTCACTGTTTAGACAGAGGACTACTGGCTACAGATGGGCTGCACCTCAGAAAAACTGGGAAGATTGTCTTTGGTAGTGGCATGGCAATTTAAACTAAATTGCTGGAGGATTGATGATAGTTCAAACATCAGTCCAAAGGCAAGCTCTAAACACAAGGTTGTGAGGGAGAGAATGGGAGCCATGGAAAAACTGATAGGAAATTAATAGGTGAGAACAAACAAAACTTCACTAACAAGAGAGTTTGAGAACAAACAAGATGAGGTTAAAACAGCAATAGCACCTTCATTTATATACCACCTAAGCAGTCTCTAAGTGGATTACAACTGTAAGCTAATCGCCCTCAACAAGCTGGGTACTCATTTTAGCGACCTCAGAAGGATGCAAACCTGAGTTGAGCATGAGCCCTGGCAGGTATTGAACTCACTGCCTTATGGTTTGTGAGTGAGTGGCTGCAGTACAGGCATTTAACCACTGCGCCACCAGGGCTCATCTAATCCTAATCCTAATGCAGGAAGGGAAATATGGTTTTATAAACATAATGAGATTTAGTGGGATGACTACAGTGATTGGAATATTACAAATGAAGGCTACAACTGATTCAAAAAGAAAAGATGTGGCAAAAAGTGAGGGGGAGTAGCATGCTATGTCAAAGACAATTCACTTGTACAGAAATCTGTGATCGCAGTGGGGCAGTTGACAGTATTTAGGTAAAATTAAATAGAGAAATACATCAATGCAACATTATGGTAAGAGTTCATTACAGGCTACCAAACCAAGAAGGGGTGGTAGATTATGTCTTGCAGCAACAAATCTCAGCTATCTCAAAGATGCAAGAATTACTAGTTATGCAGGACTTCAATTACCCTGATATCAGCTGAAAGACTAACTGCTAAGCATAGCTTGTCCAACAAATTCCTGATGTGCCTTGTAGATAATTTCTGATTTCAAAAGGTAGAGGAAAGAATAAGGGGATCAGCAATCCTGGTCTTGATCCTAACCAACAGGGAGGAGCTGGTCACTGCAATGAAAGTAGTTGGTACTTTAGGGGCAAGTGATCATGCAATGCTAAAATTTGCAATTGTGGAACAGAGCAAAGAAGTGTATAGTCAAACATGGACCTTGGATGGCAGGAAAGCTGATAGTAGTTCAGCAAATTACTGAGAGAATATACTGAGGTAAGCAAGAGAAAAACTTCAAATCTCCAGGGTCAGAAAAACTGCATCCTGAAGTACTGAAGGAACTTGCTGATGTACTATGTGAACCACTTGTCATTATTTTTTTTTAGAAATCTTGGAGAACAGGTGAAGTGCCAAAGGACTGGAGAAAAAGAAACATTGTCCCTCTCTTCAAAAAAGGCAAAAAGAAGATGATCCAGGAAACTACAAATAAGTCAGCCTGATGTCAACAGAAAGAAAAATATTAGAATGGATTGCACAGGAGTCTGTCTGCAACTACAGTGCACCTGCATCATATGCGGGCTCGCTTTACGCGGCTTTCAGCATACACTGAAAACTGCACAGGGAGGAAGGGGCGCCATGTCCCGTAGGGACGAATGGGGCGTGTGCCCATGGTGCGCTCACGCCGCTGCGCCACCACATGCACAAGCCCCATTCATTTAAATGGGCGTCAAGCATACATTTATTTGTTTTATGCGGGGGAGTCTAGAATGGATCCCTCGCATAAACAAAGGACGCACTGTACTTTGAGAACAATGCAATCTGTAGGAGCCAGCATGGGTTTCTCAAGAACAAATTCTGCCAATTAATCTTATAATGTTTTTCAACAAGGTACTGTAACTAGTTTAGTAAATGGTGGGAATGCTGTGAATGCCATTTATCTGGATTTCAGCAAAACATTTGGTAAGGTCACCCATAATATTTTGATTAGCAATCTGATTAAAGGTGGAACAAAGGGAGCAGTGTCACTGAGGTAAATCATGTTGATTTATGGCAACTGCAAGTGAAGAGAGCACTTCCTGATGGTGACTGCAAGAGAGGAGAGCAGTTCTTTGCCCACTGAGCTGTACCCCCTGCCTTCAACGTATGGGAAGCAATGGTGTCATTCCACTTAGGGTGTCACTCAGTGTGGCCCATCCAAACACCCCTAGTGATTCCCCACCCAAGGAGACGGTGGTGAAGGGGAAAAGAAAACAAACTAGTTCATAATGTGCCTCAGCCAATCAACTTTCAGGGCTTTGACTCCTCTGTCCAATATGTGAGGCAAAGAGGGGTGTTATGAGAATGACACTGATGTCACAAAGGTGTATCAATTTCTCTAGAAGGGGGAGGTGCAGGCGAAGTGAGCACAGCCCAAAGCAGGAATGGCACTGCTGACACCAGAACGTGGTGGGGTGAGTGCTACTCAGTGGCCAACAAGAGTAGTTTGCTCACAGTGTTCTTGTCACCCCCTACCAGTGACACCCAGTACAATCCACACTCATCACATCCCCATACAAAGGTCACTGGATGGGAGCTCTGTCTTATGGTTTCATACATGCTTGGAAAACAATGCTCAAAGCATTGCCATCAATAGCTGCACTTAAAACTAGAAGGGGGTCTTAAGTACCTTAGGGATTTGTCCTAGGGCTATTACCCTTCAACATTTTTACCAATTATTGTTGTGGGGCTTGCTTCTCTGGATGTCTACAAAATGAAGCTGGACAGTTGCTGGGGTTGTTTTAGGTGGAGATCCCGCATTGAATCTCTTCCAGCTCTATGACCCTATGACTATGTAATACAGGCTTTTGCTGAGGAGCCAGACTAAACATGCCAAACAGCTACCAGTGGAAGTAAGCTGAGGAAAAAGGTGCAAAGCAAGAAGAGGTGAAAAAACTGGAACATTTTAAAAGCAGCTGCAGAAGTTGGATGCAGGGTATGCCACATATACTCATGTGATTTGAATTACATTACATATATCACTAACTGTATAACTGAATATTAAAGAATACAAATAAAATAAGCATTCATTTGTGCAGACTGAATGAATTTATTTTTAGGTTTCTCTTACCTACTGATGGCACAAAGTTGCAGTTTTAACACATATAATCTTCCACCATTCCACTCTGCAAATAATAATTATAAATAATGTACCTTATATTTCTGTTTTTATGTGAACCAGAAATAAATTATATTTACTTATATTTTTGTAATTGCATAATCTAAAATTCTCTGCAGTTTTCTTTAAATAAGCATGCATCAAAACTAAAATTAAAAAATGAAAAGTATCATAAAACTAAAAAGCAAAACAGAACTGACAGCATCCAAAAATTAAACTAACATAATTTAAAACTAAGAGGCCCAGATGAATAGACTGGTTCTGAGTGTCAAAAGAGTTATTGAACCTTTAGTGGTCAGAACTATAACCAAAATGAATCAACTTATGCTACAATATGAACATGATCAAGAATGTAACTAAAAATATACTGGCTTGATTCGCTGGTCTACATAAGGAATTTGGACAGATCTTCCTTGATTTCAGCTTCATCCCAAGGCCCATGAATGTTATCTTTAAACAGCTGCAACCTAATGAGGCAATAAGGACACAGACATGAGACTGAGACCAAGAGGAGGGCAAAAAGAACAGTACCAACACTGGAAATGGTCAGCAGACCCACCAAGGCAGACATAGCAAAAAGCAAGGTAACTACCACATAGCAGTGGGGAGTCTGGGCTTTGAGCTTCTTTTGTAGCATAGGCCACAGGGCAAATATCTGGATAGCAAATGTCACCATGACAAAGGCATGTAAGGAACGAGGCAACCGTGAGGCCAAACACACTGAGGCAAAGATGGCCATGTTGAGAGAGAGTGTACTGGACACAATGGCAGCATTGGCTCCATAGTCAAAGAAGATCAAGTGTCCTAACAGCATGAGGACAGACATAGCATAAATTGTGTCTGTGCTGATGGATTCTGTTAAAGTCTTCAATACTGGAGAGAAGCCATAGGTGAAAGCCACAAATACCACAGCATTCTTCAGATCAGCCCACCTTGTCCGGCCACTCTGACTTCTCCCTATTCCTGAGTCAACTGCATCAAAGCAGACATAACCAATTAGCGAAGAGATCAACCCAGCCCCAAATAACCATTGAGGAGCCAGCAGTCCCACATCCATGTACCACCAGATGACAACAAAGACACAGACACTGCACAGCTGTTGTATCACCACTCCAGATTCGAATACCACGGCCCAGTACTGGTATTTACGTGCATGGATATTTTTACGTAACTTCTCTAAAAAGCTTTGGTCCACATAGTTATCAGGAAAAGGCTGCCTCTTGTATAACACTTTCTGCCAGCGCTGTCGTGTGGTCCGTTCCAGCTGGAGACACAACATGATTCTGGTCAAACCACTGCCTTCAAGGCTCTCTTTTATGGAATAACGTCACCAAAGATGAAACTCATATCCACACTTCTCGCTCATTTTCCAGATGATTGCTGGCATCTAAAAGCAAAACAACTTAATTAAGCCAAGTTTGCCAAACCCAAGATCATGTAGGCAGTCCTCTTTGTCACAGATCACCATTACCGAGAAAAAGAAGAAAATGGGTACTGGGTACTGCTAGTTCAACCCCCCCCCCTCAATTTCATAATGGAAAATAGGGTTCTGAAAATAGAAAATTCAAAACCTGGGTCACATTAAATGCATTAGTCAAAAGAGAAGGACTGTCCTTTCCTCTGGTACTGAAGGCCTCACCACTTTTGAAAAAGCAGTCCAATGATGGGGTAAGGCATCTGACACCATCCGGCTTGGGAGGGAGTGAAAAGACATGCCCTGCACCATCGGGCCTATCCTTAAGAAGCAGAGCCCTCCCTCCAGTCCATCTGCCTTGGTCCAGGCCTCAGAGGGAGCGAAGAAATGCTGGACCTGATCCCCTTCCCCACCACCATTCCCTTCTCCTTTTGTGTTGTGTCTTTTTAGATTGTAAGCCTGAGGGCAGGGAACTGTCTAATTAAAAATAATAATTATAAGCCGCTCTGATAGCCTTTAGGGCTGAAGAGCGGGGTATAAACACCATAAATAAATAAATAAGGCAATCCAACTGTAAGCAAAAAATAACCATCACTCTGCCTTTCTGCTGCCCTTCAAAATGCAGAAGGTGCTTAAAAAACAAAAGACGGAGGCCTGTTAGAGACTGCCAAAATAAAGCTGCTTGGGGTCTCTTTGGAGGTATGCTATTTAAATGATGCATGGGTCCTAAGAGTCCGGAGGTCGCGCCAAAGCCACACTCCATTCCTAAGCACTGGAGGGCAGCTTTTGGTGCAGCTTCCGGATTCTTAAGATGTATGCATCATTTAAATAGCATACCTCCAAAGAGACCCGAAGCAGCTTTATTTTGGCAGTCTGTAACAGGCCGGAGTGACAGAGGAGAACTTTCTCCAGAGGAATCCCTTGAAGGCTTCCAACTCCTGTCACTTCAAGAGGAAGCAGAGACGTGAGCAATGGAGAGAAGGCCACAACTGTCTTTACATTTTCTTTCTTGCGCACCATGGCAACAGATTCACCTGCCACAACGCAGTTATGTCAGTTTCATACCATTTTAACCATCATGAATACAACCTAATGACTCTTGGAATTTGCATTCGGTGAGTTATTTAGACTTCTATAGTTTTTTGTGGGATTTTTGGGCCATGAGGCCATGCTCTAGAAGAGTTTATTCCTGACGTTTTGCAGGCATCTGTGGATGATATCTTGAGAAGATGCCAGCCACAGCTGCTGGTGAAATGTCAGGAATAAGCTCTTCTAGAACATGGCCTCATAGCCCAAAAACCCCACAAAAAACTATGGATGCTGGCCATGAAAGCCTTCGACTTCATATTTAGACTTCTCTTGCTCCTTTCCCTGAACTGCAGTTTCCTTAAGTGCACATCTACATTACACAATTTAACAGATTTAATTCACCAATCCCTCTTTTTCCTTGGAATGGCCTGTAGTTTAGGAGTGGACTAGAGCTCTCTAGGGTCAAGTACAAACACTATGGATAAAAGCATGACTAGCATTTGTTTTTTTCAGTCAGGAAATTCTTGCCTGGAAAGAACAATCTGCAGCAAAACAAAATGAATCATAGAATCAGAGAGTTGGAAGAGACCCCAAGGGCCATCCAGTCCAAGCCCCTTCTGCCATGCAGGAACTCTCACTCAAAGCATCCCCATTGACAGATGGCCATCCAGCCTCTGTGTAAAGGCCTCCAAGGAAGGAGACTCTGAGGGAGTGTGTTCCACTGTCGAACAGCCCTTACTGTCAGGAAGTTCCTCCTAATGTTGAGGTGGAATCTCATTTCCTGGAGATTGCATCCATTGTTCCTGGTCCTGTTCTCTGGAGCAGCAGAAAACAAGCTTGCTCCCTCCTCAATATGACATCCCTTCAAGTATTTCAACAGGGCTATCATATCACCTCTTAACCTTCTCTTCTCCAGGCTAAACATCCCCAGCTCCCTGAGTCATTCCTCATAGGGCTTTATGGTTTCCAGACCATGTTAGTCTCCCTCCTTTGGACAAGCTCCAGTTTCTCCATGCCCTTTCTGAGTTGTGGTGCCCAGAGCTGGACACAGTATTCCAGGTGGGGCCTGACCACAGCAGAATAGAGTGGGACTATTGGCTGAGGGCGCCAATCTCAGCACCTCAGACCTTTTAGCACAACACATTGTTATAGTGCTGCTATTCCACTTTACTGCTCTGTCTGCCTCCTGTTGCATTCTGGGAGTTGTAGTCCAGTGAGGCCTAAGAGCTCTCTGGCTGAGGATTCTAAATGCCCCTCCTTAAACTACAAGTCCCACAATGCAACAGGAGGCAGACAGAGCAGTAAAGGTGGAAGAGCAGCACTATAAGAGCGCAGTGCGACAATCCACGTTAAGCCAGCACTTAACCGGACCTGCGGGGCCAGTCTCTCCCTCCATCGGGGTTGGGAAGGGAGGGCCTACCTCTCCTCCGCTCTTATGGCCTTCCAATCCAAAGAGAACCCTTCCTTTCTCTGGATAGAAAGGAGCGGGCGGAGCATCTTCGACCCTCAGGTTGTTGCGCCACGCCTCCATCCAGCTCCGGGGGCGGAGCCAGGAGGAGCAGGAAGAGTGGAGGCGTGGCCTTCGCGTCACGAGCGCCTGTTCCTGGCCCTTAATGTCCCGGATGGAAGAGGAAAGGCGGAATTCAGAGGGGAAAGGACCGCCTCCTAGGAGACTTCCGCCAAAAGAAAGCAACGTCAGGGCGAGGCTGGCTCCTTGACTTCCGCCCGAAAGACTTATAGGGCGGAAGCAGGGCCTCTCCGGAGGCGGAAGTGGGCGAAGCGCCTGCGTTTGATCCATTCTAGCCGTACATCTCTTTGATTCTATGGCGGCCCATTCTCTCAAAAGAACCTCAGCGCCAGCGCCCCCTTGCGCTGATTTGCGGAGGCTGGCAATCTTGAGGCGCTGCTATTCCACTTTAACTGCTCTGGTTGCCACCTCCTGTTGCATTGTGGGATTTGTATGCCAGTGAGGCCTCAGTGCTCTTTCTCTCTCTCTCTTTGGCTGAGCAGGATTCGCCCGATTCTCTTCCTCTCATATAAGGCCAGCCCTGGAAAGCTCCAGCCCCTTCTGGCCAGGCTCCTCCTGGGAATTGTAGTTCCCTAAATGGGATGGAGCCTCTGCCAGTCTGACCCCCCTTTTCCAGGACAAGGCGGCCTACATTCCAGGCTTCTCCTGCCCAGGAGGAATCCCCAAATGTCTGCCATTTTGAGCATGAGTTTAGATTCCTATTAGTGTATTTTGTTTTCTCTTTGGTCAAGAACTACATTTTCCTCCATCTCCTCCATTTTGTGGTGCTTGGTTGGCATCAGAGTTAAGACTTTACTAGGCAGGGTGACCAGACGTCCTCCTTTTCCAGGACAAGGCGGCCTATATTTCTGGCTTGTCCGGGAAGACAATGTCCCCCATTTTGACCATGACCTGGGACCAAAACAGACTGAAGAATTAATCCAGTTGAGGCTCGGTGCTAAGGAATCCTGGGAGTTGTAGTTTGTTGTGGCACCAAAACTCTTTCTGACAGAGGCAGCTATACGCCTCAAACAACTACCAGTTCCCAGAATTCCATAGCACTGAGCCAGGGGAGTTTAAGCTGCGTCAAACTGGATTATTTCTGCAGCGTGTTTTGGACCTTCAAAGCATGGGTCGATGTCTATATGAATACAGGGTGACCAGGTGTCCTCCTTTTCCCAGATATGGCCTCTATTTCAGCTTTCTGTCCCCCGTTTTGAGCATGGCTTTGAAGAATGAATTTACATTTACGTTTCCCCTCAACAATGTCCTCCATGTTGTGCTGCTTGTCCTCCTTAGAGCATCTGCCCCCCCCCCCCCCCGGCATCAAAGGTAAGGCTTTCTGAGGCAGGTGACCAGGCGTCCTCCTTTTCCAGGACAAGGCCTACATTTCTGGCTTGTCTGGGAAGACAGTGTCCCCCATTTTGAGCATGGCTTTGAAGAATGAATTTACGTTTCCCCTCAACAATGTCCTCCATGTTGTGCTGCTTGTCCTCCTTAGAGCATCTGGCCCCCCGGCATCAAAGGCAAGGCTTTCTAAGGCAGGTGAGCAGGCGTCCTCCTTTTCCAGGACAAGGCCTACATTTCTGGCTTGTCTGGGAAGACAGTGTCCCCCATTTTGAGCATGGCTTTGAAGAATGAATTT
This sequence comes from Sceloporus occidentalis, assembly GCA_023333645.1. Classification (NCBI taxonomy): domain Eukaryota; kingdom Metazoa; phylum Chordata; class Lepidosauria; order Squamata; family Phrynosomatidae; genus Sceloporus; species Sceloporus occidentalis. The sequence goes on from JALMGF010000003.1 coordinate 125,168,509, forward strand.
ACGTTTCCCCTCAACAATGTCCTCCATGTTGTGCTGCTTGTCCTCCTTAGAGCATCTGGCCCCCCGGCATCAAAGGCAAGGCTTTCTGAGGCAGGTGAGCAGGCGTCCTCCTTTTCCAGGACAAGGCCTACATTTCTGGCTTGTCCGGGAAGACAGTGTCCCCCATTTTGAGCATGGCTTTGAAGAATGAATTTACGTTTCCCCTCAACAATGTCCTCCATGTTGTGCTGCTTGTCCTCCTTGGGGCATCTTCCCCCCCGGCATCAAAGGCAAGGCTTTCTGAGGCAGGTGAGCAGGCGTCCTCCTTTTCCAGGACAAGGCCTGCCTTATTTCAAAAGGTCCTCCATTTTGAGCCTGATTAAGAAGCATGAATATAGGAGCATTTGTAGCTTTTAGTTTGCAAGGCCCTACATTTTTGTGGTGCCTTGTCTGTCCTCCTTTGCAGTGAGGACACTCGGTGGCCACCTTCTTAGTCTGCGTCTGCATGGCAGAAATAACCCAGTTTGAGACCGCCTTAACTGCCACAACTCCCTCCATCCTATTGGTGTCCAGTATCAATCAAGACATCGCTGAGCAATTCCCTTTCCTTGTCTCCATACACTTTAAAGGAGTCATACAGAACTCTCCCAATGGCTTCCAACTCTAAGCGCCATTTCCTTCTCCAGAGAGTCCTAGATGCATTAATAAATATAGATCTCGGGGGAAGGAATGCGGAGCGACTCCCTCCCATAAAAGCCCACGTGTTCTGGGCTGTGGCTCTGGAAGTATCCTGGCTCGGCCATGGAAGCCACTGGGAGGCCTTGCGAGAGTGCGCCTGTCCCAGGGCCCCGGACTGAGTTTCACCGCCGAGCCGGGGCTAGAACCCTTCCTTCCAGAGCCATACCCAGACGCTTCCTCCAATGCGCCACGGAACACTCTGCGAAAGGCTCCGCCTCTGCCCCCTATTTATACACATAGCCACGCAACGGATGACGCGGCAGGAGCAGACGTGACCAATCAGCGCGACGAACCCCTTGGACGTCACAATGCCGAGCTAAGCCCCGCCCCAAATGCTCTCGGATATTCTCTCTCTCTCTCTTCCCTTACAATGGCTCAGTGGCTGGAGCACGTGACTCGACCCCTCTGAACTCCCCCCTTGTGCTCACGCTGCATGGAACATTCCAAGGAAGGTGGCCAATAGGAGGAGGGCAAGAAACCTTTCTGGATCTAACCAAGCGTCACCCAAAGACCGAGGGGGGGGTGAGAGTGGGAGGGAACGGAGGACAGAGGAGGAGAGGATCAAGCTCTATTGCCAGGATTGCTTTCCTAAAGAGTGGAGGAGATGCCTGGCCTTTCTTGGCAGCATAGAAGGAGGACACGATTGGAGGCACGCAGCCACTGCTGGAGGGAACAGAGCCCTGCTTCCAGATCGCAGACCCACAGAAAGAGCCTTTCAATGCCTATTGAAGTTTGAGTGCAGCTGACTTGCCAACTTGGGAAAAGAGGCTGTATATGTTACAAAGAAGAGACAATTGGACATTGACTGAAGAAAACAAGCATTGTGTTGGAAAGCCCCAAACTGAAAGGGAATGCCATCCAGTGTTTCTGAAGAACATGGATGTTTTATTTGATGAGGTCCCCTTGTTCAGTCTATGGCTGCATCCACAGTGGAAAAATAACCCAGTTTGGGACCACTTTAAATGTGTCCTGGCTCAAGGCTATGGAATTCTGGGAGTTAGAGTTTGTTGTGGGCCTCTGAGCCACACAACAAACCGCAACTCCCAGAATCCCATACCTTTGAGCCAGGACAGTTAAAGCCGTGCCAAACCGGGTTATTTCTCCAGTGTGGATGATGCTAGGCACTAATTTAGAACCAGAACATCTTTCCTGGCTTTAGATGGAACTGAAGCATAGAGCTGAGCATTATTAACATCTCACACTGAAAAAGATGAAACCCAGGGGTTCGCTATATGCATTAACCTTTTATTTGTTGTTGTTAACTGCCCTAGAGTCATCCTCTGGATGAGGCAACCCCAAGACACCCTGTCCTCCGCTGCTCTGCTTAGGATCTGTAGATTCAGGCCTCCCTGATTGAGTCTATCCATTGAGTCTATCCATCTAGCATTATCATCTTTTCTAGTGAGGCATGTAGTCTCATGATGGAGAAAAGAAGGTTAAGAGGTGATATGATAGCCCTGTTTCAATATTTGAAGGGATGTCATATTGAGGAGGGAGCAAACTTGTTTTCTGCTGCTCCAGAGAACAGGACCCGGAACAATAGATGCAAGCTGCAGGAAAAGAGATTCCACCTCAACATTAGGAAGAACTTCCTGACAGGGCTGTTCGACAGTGGAACAGACTCCTTCCTCAAAGTGTAGTGGAGTCTCCTTTCTTGGAGGTCTTCAAACGGAGGCTGGATGGCCATCTGTCAGGGATGCTTTCATTTGGATTTCCTGCATGGCAGAATGGGGCTGGACTGGATGGCTCTTGTGGTCTCTTCCAACTTTATGATTCTATGATGTGGCCAAAGCCTCTGTTTCAACCTTTTGTCTTCCAGATGTTGAATTCTACTCTGATCCACTAATTTTAATAGCTGGTGACATGAATGCCAGATTGGGCTTAAATAATTACACAATAGCTGAGAAATTGGGTTTATCCCCCGAAGATCCAAACCTCTTTCCAATTAGGAATTCTAGGGACCAGGATATCAATGAATCAACTCCTTCCCCCTCTTACATTTAAATTCCACCTATTCCTATGTAATGGGAGAGACAGAGATCCTGAATCAGACCTGTTTATATATATATGTCCCAAAGGGAAAAGTGTGACCGATTATTTAATTTTTTACAAGCAGCCATTTCATTGTTTGTAAACTGGTCAGATCTGAGAGCGAACATATGCCAACCCAATTATATATTTTGCTTTCTTTAGACTAACATGCCCTGTGATTAAGAGCAGTTTAGGGAGTTGGGCATGTTTATTCTGGAGAAGAGAGCAATGGATTCAAACTATAGGAAAAGAGATTCCACCTAAACATTAGGAAGATCCTCCAGACAGTAGGAGCTGACAGTGGAAGATGGTCCTTCAGAGTGTGGTGGGATCTCCTTCTTTGGAGGTTTTTAAACAGAGGCTGGATGGCCATCTGTTGGGGTTGCTTTGATTGTGAGTTCCTGCATAGGAAGGGGTTGGACTGGATGGTCCTTGGGGTCTCTTCCAACTCTGATTCTATAATTTTGTCACCACACCCCTCTCCTCTGATAAGCATGTTGTGTGTTTCAATTTTTTAAAAATGGACTAACAATTTATTTCGCCATAAGCTTTCATGAACTATAGACTATTTCTCATGCATCTGTGGGCTATATTCCATGAAACCTTGTAGTGAAATTGGTTAGCCAGAGTTCATTTTGACTCATCCTCTGGTGGTAAGCATATGTAAGACTGTTGGACGGGTATTTGTGCAAAGGTCATCTCACTGATAATAAAAGGAACATATTCAGCAAACTAGCCTCTAATAATACACAGATAATTCCTGTTCTTGACCTTTACTTTTGGGATGGGGGTGTTTTCCAGGAAGAAGTTCATTCTGTTTTGAAGAAAGAGCCAGAAGTAGATGGTCACTAGTACTCTGTTAAAAATATATTTCTCATGGCACTTAATACTTCATAAGATCTCCCTGAAAAACAGAAAAACATATCTACCTTTGTACTACCCTTACAAAGTATAAATGAAAGAAATTGTTTTTTAGATATTAATACCATCCATATACTTTATTATTTATTTATATAACAGCACTTGTGTGCTAGCACACTATAGAATGTAAAACAAGTGGGGAACATATGGCCTTTGGGAGACATGCACCTACTTGCCCACGTTTGCTTGAGCATGTGATACTGCTTAAAATGCACATTTCAGGTGTTATAGCACTTATGTTTTCCATCTCTAAATACAATTTTTCATTCTTTAACCCACCCACTTTCAGTCACAATTTTTTCCTTTAGTCAACATTAAATTCTAGCCTTCTCTGAATTAGTGCCATCCAGGTATGTTGGAGGAACAGTTGTATTCTACTATAAAAAAGTTAAAAATGTGTGTAACTTAAACAGTCATATCCTTGTCCCATATATGCTTGCCTCCATGTGAATGCGTGCGCACATGCATGTGCATACACACACACACACACACAGTTTATAAAAGTAGAGTATATTTCAGATTGTAAATCCCTCAGAGAAGAATGCTATCCTGCCTGTCCTTTGATGGCTGCCATGCACATAGATGGCACTACAGTATATACATGATGGTGATGATGATGTGCTTCTTCTCACTGTATTGCTGTTACACATCCAGAACCTTAGGAAGGTATGGCAACTATGGGGTAGTGTCAAAAGCTTTGTGGGAAATGTGTGATTTGTAGATGGATTTGAAGGAAGTAAAAGAGCTGTCAGGAGCCAATATGGCATTGGTTTGAACATTGGACAACATCTCTGGAGACCAGGGTTCAATTCCATTCTCTGCCATGGAAGCCCACTATATCACCTTAAGCAGGTCATACTCTCTCAGCCTTACAGGAAGGTAAAGGCAAACCACTTTGAACAAATATTGCCAAGAAACCCATGTGATGGGGTCCTCTTAAGGTCACCGTATGTTGAAAACAACTTGAAGGCACACAACAGCAGCAACTAAAGAGGTGTCATCACAGATATTCTGGCAGGCAGTTCCTTGCACAAGCAGCAGCAACCATGGAATCAGCTCAGACTGCAAGGGTCTTTTAAGCATCTGAGGACACTGTAGTTGGAGATGTGATGGTCACACAGGCAGGCTTTCTGGAGGTGATGATCTATTTTAATCTGCCTTCAAGCTTGATTATGGGACAGCAGGGTCAATTTGGGACAGGTGCTTTGGTAACCTTGGTGAATAATCTATGCCAGGAGCTGGCCACCGCAATGTATGGCTGTTGGTAGATTACTGTACTATTGACCAAGGTATATTTTCACGTCATTTGTCTTTGGTGATTTATGCTCCTTCCTGGATGGATGAATTGACGTGATGGTACTAGGAGAAACAGGGACTAACCTCTCTCATCTTTGTCCACCTGGATTCTCTGTACTGTAGACGGCGAGGCCTGGGTATATGGAGTTGCAGTATTCTATCAAGATTCCATCTTTTTCACTAAGTGCCCTGTCCCAGTCTGTTGGGTTTGAGTATGTGTTTTTAAAGGTGGGTGGCTGGAACAAAATGGGATTCTGTTGGTGTACTGCCCACTCCCCTGCTCAAGAGTCTCTGTTCCTGAGCTGGCTGAGTTGGTCTCAGTGGCAGCATTCCAGTCTCCTCATCTACTTGGGGATTTCAACATAGAATCATAGACTTGGAAGAAACCTCAAGGGCTGTTAAGTACAATCCCCTGCTATGCAGGAATACATGACTGTTTTACAGAGAACAGGGCACATAGTGCAAGAACCTAACAGTGAAATGAAAACAAAACAACTAGAATATGCAGCTGGGGGAATGGGCCATAGTCTTAGATGTCTCTAGACCTCCACGATTCCTGATCAAGTTTGTGAGCCTCTTAACAAAAACATCCCTGCCAGATTTAATTCTGAGGAAAGATCACTGTTGCTGTTGTTGACCCCAATTCATGGCGATCCTGTGGATTGCCCTGTTGACCCTCCAAGACTCCCTATCCTCCACTGCTCTGCTTAGGTCCTGTAGTTTCATGCCTATGACCTCTGTTATTGAGTTTATCCATTTGGCATGTGGCCTGTTTCTACAGCCTTCTATCTTTCTTAGGATTATTGTCTTTTCTAATGAGTCAGGTCTTCTCATGATCTGGCCATACAGCAACACAGTTTGGTCATCTTGGCTTCAATAGAATCATAGAGTTGGAAGAGACCGCAAGGGCCATCCAGGCTAACCCCCTGCTATGCGTGACAAAAGCATTTTTGCTAATAGTCTCAAAAATTTGATCAGGAGGGCTTTAAACTGAGTTATGTGGGGGAGGGAAACAGTATTCTGGAAGGCAAAAGGGCTGAAGAAAATAGTCAAACTGTCATAGAGTGAATAAAACAAAGTGCAAGGACCCAAGAGTGGAAGGCAAAAAAAGCTTTGGCTATGGGATCCTCAGCACTCTTCTGCAACTCAAATGAGTTGATTTTCTGTCAGCTTTCTTCCCTGTCCAAGCACTCACATCTGTACATGGTGATGGGGAATATAATGGCTTGGACGATTGTAACTTTAGTGCTCAGTTTACATTATAAGATCTTGTCTAGTTCTTTCATGGCTGCCCTTCCCATTCCTAGTCTTCGCATTTCTTGACTGCAGTCTCCATTCTGATCACTCTTTGATCCAAGGTATGAGGAATCTTTATTTCAGTTTCCTCCTTATCTAGGTTAAATCGTTCATGGTCATAATTTTTGTTTTCTTATGTTCAGTAACAACCTGCCTTTGCACTTTCTTCCTTGACCTTCCTTAGCTATTGTTGCAAGTCTATGATGTTTTCAGCCAGAAGTATGGTGTCATCTGCATATCTTATTGTTTATGTTCCTTCCTTAGATCTTCACTCCTCCTTCTTCTGGGTTTAAACTTCTAAGTCTAAACATCAATATTATTATTTATATCTGATGTTTTTATACACCGAAAAAATCCCAGTATCCTTAGAACATGCTCCTTGAAAACTTGCCAAGACCCAGTAAAATTTATTATCTGGAATCACTTTTTCAACTTTTTTAGTCTGTTTGGGGAGGCCACTTAAAACATTTTAGTTGGCTGCTCCCCAACATGACAGATCTGGAAGAGAATGAAGACTGATGCTTCCCAGCATGTTGGTGATCAGAAGTAGGTATTGCTATTCTTCATGCTTAATGGTCTGACAGCATCTTATTTCAACAGCAGCTACTTCTTCTAAGTGATTTTTTCCTGAGATTATGGCTTAAATACCTTGATGGCATGAAATCTATGCAGGGTCAAGCCTGGTTAGTACTTGGATGGGAATACCAAGTATTGTAGGATCAGAAGAAGGAACTGTCAAAACCAACTCTAAAGATTCATCACCCAAGAAAACCCATGAAATTCATGGGGTTGCCATAGGTCAACAGGTGACTTGAAGGTAGAAACAAACACACGTTAAGGATCAGATTTGGCTTGAATTGGATTTAATTTATACTGAGATTTATTAGCACACTCTGATAAGCTGTGTTTATACAGAATTCAAAGATATAGCCATGTTAGTCTGGAAAATCAGTATGCAAAATCTTATAGCACCTTTGAGACTAATTGAAATAAAGAAATTGGTAGCATGAGCTTTTGAAGAATTGAGCCTACTTCCTTATGTTTTATGTGTTTATGTAGTTCAAGAGACACAGTTTTTAAAGATAAAGTTTTATTGCTGAAGGTGACATGCTAGATTACAACTCAGAGGGACACAGGCCAACTGATGACAGAAATGCTAAAGTCTATTTGTATAGCAGCTTAACTCACTGGTTAAACACACTTGTCCTGTGACATGATACAATAATCATAATACAGTGGGCCCTCAGAATCTGCTGGGGTTTGGTTCCAGACTCCCCTGTGGATAACAAAATCCGTGGACGCTCAAGTCCCATTATATACAATGGCACAGTAAAATGGTGCCTTTTATATAAAAAGGCAAAAGCCAGGTTTGCTTATTGGAATTTTTATATTTTGGGGAATATTTTCAAGCCATGGATGCTTGAATCCGTGGGGAAAAAAATCCGTGGATAAGGAGGGCCAACTGTACTGTAATAAGAAGAACATCATTTATTTATAATTTAATAATCACCACCACCATCACATTCATAACAGCTTTGTGCATGTTTTACAGATACACAAGGTATGTATCTGCCCTCCCAATGTATCTTCTGTGATCATATTTAATTCAGGAACCTGCACACTAGTGAAAGGACCAACTTGTAGCATGTAAAATTAAAAATGGGGAAAATTCTCTATACAGTACATGCAAAATAGGCTAAGTGGATTAGTTAATAAAAATAGTAACTCCCCTGAAGTATTAAATTTTCTACTCTTGATTTAAAGTTTTTTTTAAATACCTATGCTATTTTATACATAAGTGTTTACACTTCTCAGAATTTTGTACAACTCCTTCTTGCAGTTAGGCATGTAGCAATACTCAAGAAGATTCAGTGCTTCTTTTAAAAAGTCCATGCAACAAGGCAGTAACAACAGTAGTTTGTGTAAAGCACACTTTAATTTCAGCAAAAATTATTCTTCAAAAAAGTCTCATGAATACAAAAACTCTTGGAAAAAATGTACAAAATCCTCATCAACTCACCCAGTTAAAAAAAACAAAACTTTAGAGATTTTTTCATTGTCACGTGAGACTGAAATAAAGGAAGATTTAAATTATTAATTACTAGTATTATGCTCACAGAAACAAAAATAATAAACTTGTAATCAAATTATAATCATAATCAATTATAATAATTTCTAAATGGTCTCAATCAAAACCTTAAAGATCACCTAAAGGCAGCCTACCATTTTGCTCTAGCATCAAAATACTGTATACTGCTTTCATTTATGAGGCAGTACTTAGCACTAGGAATTTTTGAAAATATATTTTGCTCCCTTAGTTGGTACTTATGTGTATATTGTACAGCATGGATATTGACATTAACTCTCTTTTAGCTTTTTTCCCCTTGGTGCTGTTAACTGCCATCAATTTATGGTGATCTATGTCAAGTCACTTATCGACAGCTCTGCTCAGGTCCTTGCACAATTAGTATTAGTTCTTCCTATACACAATTAATATTATTTGTGACCTTCACGTCTATTCATTGGGAGAAAGTCTGAAGAAGAATCTTTACTATGATTGAGAGCTTTGCAAGTCTGAAGCAGCAAAACATATGCCATCACCACCCACTGTTACCACTACCCACCTATTCCAAGGTAAGATGATAGACAGATGGGTTCTCAAAAGATTCAGCCAGGCCCAAATATGTGCCTCTCAGGCAGGCACTGTGAGAAAGTCACTGAGATCCCTTCTGCCACTGGCTTGACTGGTTCCCCAGAGAGCTTGCTCACCTTTCTTGCACTGAGCACCCTCAACTCACAAAACAGAGAGTGGGAAACTGCTTCAGGCAATCACACCTCAAGCCAAACAGGCTGTCCTGGTCTTAAACCAGTGTCTGTCACAATAGACTGGATGAGAGCAAACAAAGTGAAACTTAATCCAGACAACAAGACACAGGTGCTCCTGGTCAGTCGGAAGGCAGATCAGGGAATAGGGATCCAGCCTGTGTTAGATGGGGTTACACTCCCCCTAAAGACACAGTTTGAGTGTGCTCCTGGACTCAGTTTTGAACCTGAAGGCCCAGGTTTCTACAGTGACCAGGAGTGCTTTTGCACATTTAAAACGTGCATCAGCTGTGCCTGTTCCTTGAGACGCCAGATATGGCCTTGGTGGTACATACCTTGGTTACATCCCATTTGGACAACTGTAATGCACTCTATGTGGGAAGTCTAAAGAGCAGGAGCCAGATTGTTAAAGGACAGGTTAGAGAGACCACACAATGCCCCTGTTGAAACAGCTCCACTGCTTGCCAGTTTGTTTCTGGGCGCAATTCAAAGTGCTGGTTATGACATATAAAGCCCTATATGGCTCAGGTCCAAGCTATTTGGTAGACTGTGTCTCCCTGTGGGAGCTGGCCTGGGCCCTGAGATCCTCTGAAGAGGCCCTTCTCTCCATCTCACCACCATCACATGGTGGTGGGGATGCAAGAGAGGGCCTTCTTGATGGCTGCCCCTAGACTCTGGAACTCCTTTCCCAGGGAGACCAGAATAGCCCCCTGCTTGTTGGCCTTCCACCGCCAGGCTACGACCTTCCTATTTAGACAGGAATTTGAAACAGGGCCTGAACAGGCAGGCCAAAATAAAACTGCTTCGGGTCACTTTGGATGTATACTGTTTAATGCTGCATGAGTCTTAAGAGGCTGTAAGCCATGCCAAAGCAATGCTGCAGTCCTAAGCACTAGAGTGCGGCTTTGGCACAGCTTCTGGCCTCTTAAGATGTGTGTGTCATTTTCAACAGCATATCTGCAAAGTCACCCGAAGCAGCTTTATTTTGGCCTGTCTGTTCGGGCCCACAGTTTTAAAAGAATAGCCTGGGGTGTATTGTTTAAAGTGTTTAAACACTTTAATTTTTTAACTGTATTTTATTCTTTTAACATGCAATCTGTTTTAATATTGTAATAATTTAATTCTATTTGAATGTATCACTTTTATATGTATTTAACTGACCTGGTTTTTTTTTTTAAAAAAAAATATTGTAAGCCACTCTGAGTCCCAGTTTGGGGAAAAGGGTGGGCTATTAAATACTAATAATAATATAATGTGAAAATCACACTGAAATCTAACTGCAGATGGAGCTGTTTCAAGTGTGAAAACCTCCTGAGGAAAGGGTCCATGACAAGGCATGTGGGAGTTAGTCATTATCAATGATTTTGATTACAGGCATATCTGAGTTCACAAAACCTCTGAGAAAGAAACTCCTTTTTACAAAATCTTTCTATAACCTGCCCAGCCCCTAGTCTTCTTCCTATCCTTTGTCTAGCTGGAAACTTTTTATTCATCATCAGCATTAAGATGGTGAAGAAGGGCTGGCGAAGCATAGATTTTTCGTGTTAGGTCGTGAGAGATGTCTATAGTAAACAGCGTAATAAAGCCTGAAGTGGGAAAGAATGATATAGCAATGACATAAATCCTAAAATTGGCTCACATTTTGTACATTTAAAACAAAATTTAAAAATCTTTTTAAAAAAATGCCTACCAGTGCAAATCCATCCACTCATTTGTCACTGAAGCAGCAGTGACAAAAAAGAGTCACAGGGCTAGAAGAGACCAGCCGGAGAAGCTGGCTTCTGGGTGGCTTGGGGGTGCAGTGCATGTCCCCAAGACACCTGAAAGCCGTTCAGCCGAGCAGATGAAAGCGGCTTTAAGATGCTCTGGGGGTGCAGCATCTTGACGCCTCACACCACTAAAGTGCTCATAATTTGCACCATGTGTACTAAGGTGACCCAAATGGGAGTGCATCTTTTAAGCTCCTATTTGGGCTGGTAATGGAGGGCACCTTCAGGACTGCAGCGTGTGTTTGCCATGGTCCTGAGGCATCTTTGGCGGGGGCGGCTTCAAGCTGTCCCTTCCTGCTGGTCTGTTCTGGCCCATAGTCACAGAATCAAGGGGCTTCATGGGCCACTGAGTCTTCAAGCATCCTCAACAGGTGGCTGTCCAGCCTCTTTTTGAAGATGTCCAGAGAGGAAGACCCCACCACTTCTCTAGGCAATCAATTCAATTGCCAAACTGCTCTTACTGTCATAAAGATCCTTCCAGTCTTCAGTTGAAATCTACAATTGGCCTAGTCTTGTCTTCTGGGGCAGCAGAGAACAGGCCTGCCCCCTCTCCTCTGTGACAGCCCTTGAGGGCTTTAAAGAGGGCAATCATGTCACCCCCCCCCCCCCAGTCTTCTCTTCATCAAGATGAACAATCCCAACTCCTTCAACCTTTCTTTCCATGTTTTGTTATCCATGCCTCTTATCATTCTTCTTGCCTTTCTCTGAACCCGCTCCAACTTGTCCATGTTCTTCTTAAAACGAGGCACCCAGAACTGAACGTACTACTCCAGATGAGGCTTGATCAGCGCATAGTGGGACCATTACTTCCCTTCACGTTGAAACTATGCTTCTATTAATGCTGGCTAAAATAGCATTCACTTTCTTTGCTGCAGTATTACGCTGCTGGCTCATGTTCAACTGATGATTAACAAGATCAAATGTAGGAGTGCTGAGCCATGCGCCACTCCCCTCCTCCTCCTGTAATTGTGCATTTGGCTTTTGTGGCCTACATGTGGAGTCTCACTGAATTAATTTCAGCCCAGTTTTCTAGTTTATCAAGGTCCTTTTGACTTCTGTAATACACCTGTAACGCCGAGCTAGACTTGAATGGGTGTTTTCGTCAAAAGTCTCACCATACAAACCATTCCTGACCCATTTGTTGTTGTTGGGATTTTTCTTCCAAAGAAAACTAAGGCCTGTTACAGACAGCCCAAATAAAGCTGCTTCGAGTCACAGTGGAGGTATGGTGTTTCAATGATGCATGCGTCCTAAGACTCCAGAAGTCACACCAAAGCCATGTTCCACTCCTAAGGACTGGAGTGTGGCTTTGGTGTGGCTTCTGGACTCTTAGGACGCATGCATCATTGAAACACCATACCTCCACTGTGACTCGAAGCAGCTTTATTTGGGCTGTCTGTAACAGGCCTAAGTCAATGATTGTAACAGGCTGGCTTGCGTTCAGGCAACTCGGGTGTGACAGAGAGCAACAAAAAACCTCGGTACTTCTTGTGAGCTGGCTGCATCCACACTGCAGAAATAATCTGGTTTCACACCACATCATGGCTCAGTGCTATGGAATTCTGGGAACTGTAGTTTGGCGCCGGGGTGATGCAGCTTGTTGTGGGAAAGCTCAACAAAACTACAGATCTCAGGACTCCACAGCACTGAGCCATGGCAGGTCCAAAACACACTGCAGAAACAACGCACTCTGAGACCGCTTTAGCTGCCCTGGCTCAATGCTAGGGAATTCTGGGGGCAGTAGTTTTGTGAGACATGTAGCCTTCTTTATTAGAGCGCTCTGCTGCCACGATGAACTACAATTCCCAGGAGGATTCCGTAGCACTGAGCCAGGGCAGTTAAAGCGCTCTCAAACTAGATTATTCCTGCGGCGTGTTTTGGCCCGTAGTTAAAATGGTGTCAAACTGGATTATTCCGCCAGTGCAGCTTCGGAAAGTTTGGCAACTTCCAAAAACAGCCCTCGCATTTGACTCAGGCTGCCCAACGAAGTGCCTGATCTGACCAAAGGCGGTTTAGCTTCTGGCTGCGTCGGAGACACGGGTGGGCTGAGCCCTAATCTACCGCATCTCCCTGGTGTTAAAAAAACGACAACAGCCCTCTTTATAACCACAGCACCCGCTCCGGCAGCAACCAGGGCTTCCCTCACTGCGAGGGGTCTTTCAGGCGCCACGGTGGCCACCTTCCATGTAAGGTCCTTCTGGGGAGGGGGCGGGGCGTTGGGGCGCGCGCACTCGGGGAGCGAACAACGCGAACCAATCAGGTGCGGCCTTGAGAGCAACGGCGTTTTGCAGGTGGGGCGCGGTGCGCATGCGCGGCAGTTGGCTTCCTGTGACCCGCGGAGGCTGACGCGTCACATTCCGCCTCGACGCGTCCGGGATCCTCGCAACCAGCGCCGCCGCCGGGAGGATGCGCCGCCGGCCCCTGGCCCGGAGAGGCAGAGCGGGGAGACCATGAAGGAGCGGCCCCCTCGGCTCCTCCTCCTCCTGGCCTCCTGCTTCCTCCTCGGATGCGGATTCCTCAGGTGAGCAGCGCCGGGGGCCTGCCCCGAACCTCCCTCCCTCCCCGACAACCATGGCTGCGTCCGCACTGGGAAATAGCCCGGTTGCATCACTTTACCTGCCTTGGCTCAGGGCTCTGGAAGTCTGGGAGTTGGAGTTTGTGGGCCGTCCAGCCTCTGTTTAAAGGCTTCTAAGGGAGAGTGTTCCACTGTCAGACAGCCCTGACTCTCAGGAAGTTCCTCCTAATGTTGAGCCGGAGTCTCTTTTCCTGTAGCTTGCATCTATTGTTCCAGGTCCTGTTCTCTGGAGCAGCAGAAAACAAGCTTGCTCCCTCCTCAATATGACATCCCTTCAAGTATTTAAACAGGGCTATCATATCACCTTTTAACCTTCTCTTCTCCAGGCTAAACATCCCCAGCTCCCTAAGTCGTTCCTCATAGGGCATGGTTTCCAGACCCTTCGCCATTTTTGTCGCCCTCCTTTGGACACGCTCCAGTTTCTCAACGTCCTTTTTGAATTGTGGCACCCAGAACTGGACACAATATTCCAGGTGGGACCTGACCAAAGCAGAGTAGAGTGGCACTATTACTTCCCTTGATCTAGACACTATACTTCTATTGATGCAGCCTAAAATCGCATTGGCCTTGTTAGCTGCCGCATCGCACTGTTGACTCATGTTCAATTTGTGGTCTACTTGGACTCCCAGATCCTTTTCACACGTACTTTCATTCAGCCAGGTGTCCCACATCCTATATCTGTGCATTTCATTTTCCTGCCCTAAGTTCAGTACCTTACATTTCTCCCTGTTGAAATTCATAGACTCATAGAAGTTTAGAGTTGGAAGAGACCACAAGAGCCATCCAGTCCAGCCCCATTCTGCCATGCAGGAACTCTCCATCAAAGCATCCCCATTGACAGATGGCCATCCAGCCTCTGCTTAAAGACCTCTAAGGAAGGAGGCTCCACCAGTCTCCAAGGGAATGTGTTCCACTGTCAAACTGCCCTTACAAAATTTTATTTTGTTAGTTTTGGCCCAGCTTTCTAATCTATTAAAACCTTCTTGAATTTTGATCCTTGTAAACTCTATGCACATTGGAGACCTGTTGAAATGGTCTACTCTGCAGTCTCCTTTGGATCCTGCTTTGGACTCCACTTTGGGGGAGACATGCTATATAGATACAGTGGACCATTGGTCATTCCTCCCCCCCCCCCCCCACAGAGGGGGAAAATGCAGATGCTTAAACCCCATATTATCCATTGCGTGAGACATCAGTGGCTCTGCAAACATGCCCCACCATTGAAAAATATGGGGCATGGTTGGCCACAGATGGTCCAGTCTACAGATGGTTAGCCCACAAACGTGGCAGACCCATTGAACAGTATTCTTGATTGCTGTGCAGGGGCAGAGGTAGTTTCCAGCAGCTAGAGTTCAGGATACTGTTGCTGTCCTGGTCAGTTTCATGCAATAGGGAGATGTCTTACATAATTGATAGGATTGCTCCTAAGTATCCTCTACATAGGTGCTTTAGGTTCCATGGTTTTCTAAGGGACCTAAAGCAGTCTAGTTCTTTTGTAGACATTTAGGACCTGTACAGACACAACAAAATAAAGCTGTTTCGGGTTACTTTGGGGGTATGGTGTTTAAATGACACACACATCTTAAGAGGCCAGAAGCCATGCCAAATCTGTGCTCTGGTCCTTAGGAATGGAGCGGGGCTTTGGCATGGTTTCTGGCCTCTTAGGATGCATGCATCATTTAACCAGAAAACCTCCAAAGTGACACAAAGCAGTTTTATTTTGGCCTGTCTGTACAGGCCCTTTGTGTGGTCACAAGGAAGATGTGGGACAAAGCAAGATGAACTTGTCATGGGAAGGGAAATATGGTTTAATCAACATCACTGAAACCTGGTGGAATGAGTCTCATGTTTGGAAACCCTGTATGACACCATACTGCTAACAGAACATAGTGAAGACTTAGTATGGCCTGTTACAGACAGCCAAAATAAAGCTGCTTTGAGTCACAGTGGAGGTATGGTGTTTCAATGATGCAAGAGTCCAGAAGCCACACCAAAACCACGCTCCAGTCCTTAGGGCTGGAGCGTGGCTTTGGTGCGACTTCTGGACTCTTAGGACGCATGCATCATTGAAACACCATATCTCCACTGTGACTCGAAGCAGCTTTATTTTGGCTGTCTGTAACAGGCCTATGATTCCTGAAGGTGGTCAGAGAAGAAAGTGCAAAGGTTAGGTTTACATATGAACATTAAGAAAACAAAAATAATGACCACAGATGATTTACAGAACTTTGATGGTGATGACATTGAAATAGTTCAAGATTTTCCATACCTTGGCTCAGTCCTTAACCACAATAGAGAGTGCAGTCAAGAAGAATAGGACTTGGAAGGGCAGCTATGAAGGAATTAGATAATACTCTGGTGGCAAGATGCACCATTGAAAACTAATGTTGTTGTATTTCCCGTTTCTATGTATTGTTGTGAAAGCTGGACAGTGAAGAGAGCTGATAGAAGGAAAATCAACTCATTTGAAATGTGGTTCTAGAGAAGAGTCCTGCGGATATGATGGTTGCCTAAAAAGACCAATAAATGGGTCCTAGAGCAAATCAAGACTGAACTCTCCCTAGAAGCCAGGATGACTAAACTGAGACTGTCATACTTTTGCTATATCATGAGAAGACATGACTCACTAGAAAAGACAATAATGCTTAGGTTTTTTGGGCTATATGGCCATGTTCTAGAAGAGTTTATTCCTGATGTTTAGCCAGCATCTGTGACTGGCATCTTCAGAGAATATTCTCTGAATATGCCAGCTTGGAGGCCATTCATTCATGGGGTCACCATAAGTTGAAGTTGACTTGACAGCAGTTAAGAGCAGCAACAGTAGTAATGGGAGACTTCAACTACCTAATACTTGTTCTAAGTCACACTTTGTCAAGAACATAGAGTCCAAGAAATTCCTCATTTAACTTGGTGACAATTTAATTGTACATAAGATGGAGGAAGCAACAAGTGAATCAACTATCTTGGATTTGGTGCTAAGGAAAAGAGAGGAATTGCTCATAAATAAAAAATAGTGCTCTTACTGGTGAAGATAGAATAAATAAGAAGAGGTAAAGAGTTTGTGAAGGAATAGTTAGCTACTGTAAATGACTTCAGGTCTCCAGAGAGGGATGATCTGCATCCAAGAGTACTAAGGAATGTGCAGACATCAATAATCTTTGAGAATTCTTGGGGAACAGGATTTGTTGCAGCACAGTGGAGGACTGACACATGATGGCCCCACTGTCAAAAAAGAGGACCCAAGCAATTACTGATACGTTGGTTTGATAATAATATCAGAAAAGGTTCTAGAATAGATAATTTAACAGTCAATTTGTTTGTACATAGAAATGTGATGACTGAGAGGCAGTATGGGTTCTCAAAACCATGTCAATCTAATCTGATCTCTTTTAATTAGTATTACAAGTTTGGTAGTTCAGGGGAGTGCTGTGCATGAAATAAATGTTGGTTTCAGTAAGGCTTTTGACAAGCTTCCCCCATGATATTCTTGCAGGCAAACTGGTGAACTGTGGGTAGACAGTGTAACATTTGGGTGGATCCGTAATTGGCGACAGACAGAACTCAGAGGGTACTCTCCAATGGCTGGTTTTCATCCTGGAGGGAATCAACTAGTGGAATGCCTCAAGTTTCTGCTCTTGTCCCAGTGCTGTTCAACGTCGTTATCAATTACTTGGATGATGGAATGGAAGGCATGCTTACCAAATTTGCAGATAACAACAAATATGGGGGGAACAAATATTTCAGAACAGAAGGAACAGGAACAGAATTTAAAATGGTCTTGGTAAATTTGATCTTGGCCAAAACTAACAATCTGAATTTCAATGTAGGAAAATGTAAAGTACTTCCTCTAGATAGGAAAAATGAAGTGCATAAATATAGGATTGGTGGCACCTGGTTTTTAAGCAGTTTGTATGAAAAGAATCTATGGGTCTTAGGAGACCACAAGCTAAGCACAAGTCAGCAGTGTGATGCAGTTGCTAAAAAGGGAATTCTGTGCTACATGAACAGGAGAATAGTGTCCAGTTTGAGGGAAGTATTGATCTCACAGTAGTGATTTCACTTTATTCTGCTTTGGTTAAACCTCATCTGGAATACTCTGTCAGTTCTGGGCACCACAATTGAAGGACCATAGAGTTGGAAAAGGCCACAAGGGCCATCTAGTCCAACCTCCTTACACGCAGAAATAAAGAATCAAAGCACTCCTGACAGATGGCCATCAAGCCTCTGTTTAAAAATCTTCAAAGAAGGAGACTCCACCACACTTGGAGGGATTGCATTCTACTGTCGAACAGCTGTTACTGTCAGGAAGTTCCTCCTAATGTTTAAGTGTACTTTTGTCAAGCCAGGTGTAACCCATCCTATGTTTGCAATTCTTCCCTCCCCCCCCCCCCCCCCAAATGTAGTACTTTTAACATATCTCCCTGTTGAAATTCATTTGGTTAGTTTTGGCCCAGCTTTCTAATCTGTTAAGGTCATTTTGAATACTTATCCTGTCCTCTGGGGTACTGACTGCCCTTCCTAATTTGGTGATATCTGCAAATTTGATAAGCATGCTGCCATCCAAGGCATTGATAAAGATGTTGAATAGCACTGGGCCTAGGACAGAATCCTGTGGTGCCCCGCTAATCATTTCCCTCTGGGATGAAGAGGAGCCATTGGTGCATCCTTTGGATTGAAAGACATCGATAAACTGGAACTTATCCAGAGAAGGATGACAAAGATGATCAGAGGTCTGGAAACCATGGTGGGGGAATGACTTGGGAAGCTGGGTATGTTTAGCTTGGAGAAGAGAAGACTGGGAGGAAATATGATAGCTTTCTTTAAATATCTGCAGGGATGTCAAGTAGATGATGGGGAAAACTTGTTTCCTGCTGCTTCAGAGAGTAGAACACAAACCATTGGGTTCAAATGACAATAAAAGAGGTTTCATCTAAACATTAGGAAGAATTTTTTTTATTATTATAAGAGCTGTTCGACGGGAATAGAGTGCCACAGAGATAATGGTGGGAAGAGTGGAATTTCCTCCTTCAGAAGTCTTTAAACAGAGGCTGGATGGACATCTATCAGGGGTATGTTAGTTGTGTTGAATTAGATTGCTCTTGAGGTCTCTTCCAGCTATAAGGTTCTATGATTATATAAAATTTGATCAGACATAAGTATGACCCATCTTAGGGCCTATTCTCACTGTAAGCATGTCAAAGAAGGTGAGTTCTTCTGCTATTTTTGCATCAAAACAATCTTATCCAGTAGAATTGGATACCTCCTTTACCCTTACGTTTTCAACTGATTGTACAAAGCTGTTGAAATCCTGGATCACGTGTGGGTCCAGTGCAGGATTGGATATGGGTGAACAAAAGGAGGCTCAATTCACACAGGAAAAACATAACAAAGCCCCCCCCCCCCGAAAAGGCTGGGATTAGGATTATAACACTTTCTGGATGGGGTCCTTCTAGAGGACCAGGTTTGCAATTTGGGGGTGCCCTTGGATGCAACATGGCTCCTGAAATGTTAAGGAGCCTTTGTGGTCAAGAGTGCCTTTGCCTATCTTCATCTGGTTTGCTAGCTGTGCTCTTTGCTAGAGAAAACAAATTGGCCATGGTGGTCCATGCCTTGACTTTCTTTCAGTTAGGCTTCTGTAATTCACTCTGTCTGGAACTGCATTTGAAAAGTATTCAGAAGTTACAGTTTATTCAGAATGCAATAGCCAGATGATTGTGTGGTTTGTGCTTTAGGAACCCTATGTCACCATTGTTAAATTGACAACATTGATGGCCAGTTTATTTCTGTGCTAATTCATGGTGATGGTATTGACCTGTAAAGCCCTAAAGGGCTCTGTGCCAGGATATCAGAAAGATTGTCCCTTTCTGTATGAGCTAGTCAATAATCTGATATCTTCAGTAGAGGCTTTGTTGTGTGTCCCAAACATTAAGCTCTTAGGTTAGCAAGAAGAGGGCTTTCTCTGAAGCAGCAATTTGTTTGTGGCTCTTTCCAGCAGTGATATTCAGGCTTGATCCATTCTTGTTGAACTTCCAACAAAATTTGTTTTTCTGCTTGGCCTTTGATGTTTAAAATAGCTTTCTTAACCGTTAATAATCTTTTGAAGAATTTTAAAATGAGTTCTTTATACATCCCAGGAAAAGAAAAATGATTAAGAAATATTTTTTTAATAAGGATCAACATATCCTTATAGCAGGTGAATAGCATTGTGCTAGTGAACGTGTTGAACTTTAGGTGGAGAAACTTAAATTGCAGGAGAAAGTGAACACACATATCCTCAAATAGTGCAAAACTACCAGCTCTGGATTTTTATTTTAAAAGAATTCCTTTTCACAGCAGTCGAAAGAAACTTGTTATGTCAAAATCAGTGAACCTTGTATTTTTAATTTACACATGGAGCAGGTTCTCTGTATAACTGATAATAATTAGCCTTCCACATTTGCAGTGTGTCCAGAGGAGGGCAACGAAAATGGTGAAAGGTCTGGAAACCATAAAGCCCTATGCGGAGAGACTTAGGAAGCTGGGTATGTTTAGCCTAGAGAAGAGGAGGTTAGGAGTTGATAATGTAGCCCTGTTTAAATATTTGAATGGTTGTCATGTTGAGGATGGAGCGAACTTGTTTTCTGCTGCTTTAGAGAATAGGATGCGGAGCAATAGATGCAAGCTACAGGAAAAGAGATTCCACCTAAACATTAGGAGGAACATTCTGACAGTAAGAGTTGTTTGACAGTGGAACAAGCTCCCTCAGAGTATGGTGGAGTTTCCTTCTTTGGAGGTTTTTAAAGAGATGTTGGATGGCCATTTGTCGGAGGTGCTTGTATTGTATATTCCTGCATGGTAGGGGGTTTGGACTGAATGGCCTTTGAGGTCTCTTCCAACTCTGTGATTCTATATGATGCATAAATAGGAATTCAGTTCTAAACAGTGTTCCCGTTGAATCAGCCCCCACCCACCCTACCTCTGTTGTCTTGCTGCTGTTGTGTGCCTTCAAGTGGCTTCTAACTTACGTTAACCATATTACGAGGTTTTCTAGGCAAGTTTGCCAACGGGTTTGCCATTGGCATCCTCTGAGGCGAATAGATTTTTTTATCTTCCTAGCACGGAACATTCTTCTTTTCCAACTTATTTTTCTTTCTGAATAGAAAATATTTACCTGTTTTCATTCCTGTTGTACTTTTCTTGTTCTCAGCACTTTTTCAGAAATGAAGGATCTGAGACTGACATCAGTAACTTCTGTGGTACCTAAGAATGCCGTTCATCTGCCCCTGAAAACTTGAATTCATTTAAGATAGCTCCCAAACTCCTAACTATTCCTGAAGTGTATGTCTGACAACAAACCATTTTTGCTTTTAACATGGCATTGTAAACAGTTTTTTAAAAAGAGAAAATCAAATAGGAATTAATTAGGTAATTTTAAGAGGCTTTTGATGACATGCCTCATAGCATCATGCAACATGTAAATGCAGCTTTCAATCCATTTGTATTAAATGTGGCTCTTACATTATATTTAACAGTTTTCCCAGCTGGCATGTCTCTTGTAAAGAAGGTCCTTCAACTACATATTTGTTTTCACCAAATGAGAACTTTCCCTTGGCAAACATGGATGAGAACATTCAGGAAAAGGTAAGTACATAAAGAACCAGTGGTTTGGCTTTCTTGTAGAATTAAGCACCGTTCTGTAGTTCTAACATGGGATATTATGTAAATAAATAACTTGGCTCACAGAATATTTTGAACACTAATGTTTATTCAGAGATTATATTTAAAGCAGATGCTGCTAAACATACATTCTTGTTAAAACATAAGCAACTGGCAGTGAACTCCCATTCACCCAACATTTCTGACTACTTGTTTTCCTGAAAATCATGTAACAGAAATGAAAAAATTGTGCAAATGTTTCAGGGTAGTAAAAATACAAGAGTATTGTATAAATTACTAATGCTGAACATTTTTTTTCATTTGTAATTTTAATAGAGGCAATACATATTTGAAAAGATTGAAGATTTGCAAAGGCTAACTTAAACAAGCCTAACCAGCAGTTTGGTCAGGGTGGGGAACATGTAGCCCTGCATATATTGCTGTACTGGAACTCCCATTAGCTATAGCCAGTATGCAGAACAACCTCTGGAGGGTTATAAAGCCCCCATTCCAGAGTGAGAAACTTACAGGACAGATGAAAATGTAGTAACAAGGAGAAAGAGAAGTGCTGTGTGAAGTGGGGGACCAGTGAACTTATTGCTATGTAAGTGTCTTAAATGTTACCTGGGATGCCAGACCCTAACGCTATCTGGCCTGCAGATATTAATTTGTTTTTTAAAAAATAGATATGTGCAGGGTATCAGTGTTTGCATAACTTGCTATTTATAACTTTGAAAGTGAAAGATAGTATTATACTGGTATATCTCACTTAATAAAGCCTGTGATAGCACAGCTCTTTTTTACGGAGGTTTTTTTTATCCCTGTCCAGCTCTCCCACTTTTCTTACTTACGTTGTGTCCAGCTGGAAGTTTTTTTAAGCAGCATTAGCACTGGAGGGGTAGTGAAGGAAGGCTGGAGAAATACAGACTTTCAGTAACGGGTTGCAGCAGTTTGTCTTCAGTAAACAGTGCAATAAACAAATCCTGAACAGGGCAAAAGTGGGATTCTACTCTAGACAACAATATTTGCCAGAGCAGCCTGCAAAAGGCAAGGTAAACAGCAGCTTCCTTCAGAATCTTTTACTGAGCATGCATTACCAACAAAAAAGGGGAGAGCAGATAAGCCTGCTTCATCAGCATGTTAGAAAAACTGGTCTATAAGTTTCGCCTCCAAAATGGAAATCATAAGAAGAGCGGTGGCTGATGAAAGAAAGTCATGTCTGGACAGTCTGGATCCATTTTGGAAGAAGTCTTCAAGCGATCTCTAGAAGGTTCAAAATATTTTTGTTTTCTTTATTCAAGGTAGACTTCATCTGGTTGCTTGATTTCACATGTGCATGTTGCTTGGTTTGAATTTATTTAAAAAATAAACCTATTGAACTGCTCTTCCTTTTTCGTGGTGTAGGAACCTATTCCTGTTCTATCCATGTTACTTCTGCATTGAGTACCGATGTTCTTTTAAACCATTAGCCGAGGAACACCAGAAATAAGGGGTACTTGCAGTGTGCATTTCTTAGGATTAGAAACAGTCCATTTCAAAGATGCTGTTTCTAAATAGGATCTGTATTTAAATATATGTTTGTGCTTTTTCTACTAGGAGGAGACTGACAGATCTATTGAAACACTGTCTTTAGAACATATTGATTCTGTCATAAATACTTATCCTGAGGAATCCTCTGTTGACTTCACAAAGCAAAAAGAGGCAAGTCTTGTCACTTATCTATTCTTTTACAAGTGTTTTTATCTTTCATTATATGTACTGTAAGACATAAATTTTTCAGATGTGTCCATGTAAAATTTAATTAATGTAAAGCAAGGTTGCAATATCATCTGGTCAATGAATCAGCCAAACATGTCCTTCAGTTAATCTGACCAACCATCTCCTCCATTAGTTAATCTGACATTATCTCTGTTGTTTTATGCACATACAGTCAGCCCTCCCCATAGGCAGGCTTGCCTTCTGTGGCTTTGAGTTTTTTTTAATATAAATGTATTTTTAATTTATTTTTAACTTTTGTCTGTTTTTAAACCAGTTGTTTAGTATTTTATAGTGTTTTAATGTGTTTTAAAATTTATTTTGATTTTTTGTAACCATTTTAATATGTTATGGAAGCTGCCTTGGGTCCTGGCTTGGGAGAAAGGTAGCATATAAATAAAGTAAATAAATAAATAAATAAATAAATAAATAAATAAATTGTGATTTTGGAGTACATATTAGCTCAGAATGGTGCATAAAATCCCCACATATGGAAATCCCCACATAACTGCCCAGAACCTTTCAGTATCTCCAAATGTCTCTATTTTTATCTGTAATCCTTGTCAAAATAATGACAAGAAGTGATATGAGGTTTTGAGAGGGACCACGAAGGAAAACAAAGGTATTTGGGCCCACTGTGAGGATGGCCTGCAGGAGATCTAGGGAAATAAAAATTAACTCCAGTTCTAAAGTTGCCCACCCCTGCCATTATGTAAACGTATTTCAGTCTTACTTATTTTACTCATACTTGAAGTATTCTTACTAGCAAGTAGCAATGGCAAGTACATTTCTGTACCACTTACTGATGTACTAAGTGGTTTACAAAGTTTCAGCTAATTGCCCCCAACAAATTGGGTACTCATTTTAGTGACCGACAGAAGGATGCCAGGCTGAGTCGGCCCAGAGCCCTAAGCTGGTATTGAACTCACAGCCTTGTGGTTTGTGAGTGAGTGGCTGCAGTACAAGCATTTAACCAAAAGAAAGAAGCCATTGAAGAAGATAACACTTGGAATTCATGACTGCAAAAATAAAAGCTAAAGTTTTTCTCAAATTTGTTCAGATTTGATACTGTGTTTCTTCTTCTTTTTTCTCTATGACGTCCTATAGACGGATCTCTTCTGGCAGGCCTTTTCAGACTAGGTTAGATCCATTAAATCCATTAGACTTGCCTCCCCCCTCTATTGACAGCGATATCAAAATTGATTGATGCCATTGACCCGTTTCCCCCCTCCTCTAGAGGAAGACTCATTTCTTGCACTAATCTGCCCGAAATTTTAGTGTATTCCTATTGGACAGTTTTAAATGTTTTGATGTTCAATCTCTTTTTATGGGATGATCACTATTTTTATGATTGGGGGAGGGTTGGGGTTTGAGGTTTTTGAAATTGTAATTTTTAATTGTTTGATGTTTTATTTATGCTGCTGGAATCCGTTTTGATTCCTTTGTGAAAAAGCGGAATACAAATAAATGTTGTTGTCGTTATTTAAGTGCTGCTCTTTTACACAGCAAAATAGAATCCTCTGGAATTGAGGGATTACATTATCTTTTGGACATTCTTACTTTTTGTTTTTGTTTTTGAAATATGTGTGTGTGGGTGTCTCTATCCACAAGGATGTGGGAAATATGGTACAAAACACGGTGCAGATATAATCCAGTTCAAGATTGCCATTGTATTTAATGGGATTTGAACATCCATGAATTTTGGTATCCAGGGGGGTGGATACCAAGGGCCCACTATAGATTTGCGTGAACAAGGAACTGTAAGATTCATAGTCTTACCCCATAGATCCAAAACACACTGCAGAAATTGAGATCACTTTAACTGTTCTGGCTCAGTGCTAGGCAATTCTGGGAATTGTAGTTTTGTGAAATATTTAACTTTCTCTGTCAGAGACCTCTGGTGCCACAATAAACTATAATTCCCAAGATTCCCTAGCACTGAGCCAGGGCAGTTAAAGCGGTCTAAAACTGGATTATTTCTGCACTGTGTTTTGGACCTATGACTCCCTTCTATGTTTCTCTGTGTGTTTCTCTCTGTGTATATGTCTGTATTTGTGAGAGAGCACATGGGAATGTTCCTTTCTTATACTTTAAGTTATAAAATGGAAATTCTGCAAAAGCTGCCAACACCAGAACTGACTCCACAGTTTTCAATTACTTTTTAACAGGTTATAGATATGGGGAAGTTAAAAACAGTGGAAGCTGATGGACAGTCTTCAGTGGATTTGAGTGAAGCTTCATTTAGTACATCTGGTATTTCTGAAAGTACTTTCAGCATGCCTACCTCAGAGATCTCATCAGTTCCTCAGCCCAGGTAAGCCTTTCCGATTTATACATTAAAAAACATTTTTCCTTTCATCTGCTCTCACTGAGGCTAAGAATTAATATGTATAGATATTTTGTAGCATCTTTGAGACTACAAATATAGTCAGTTTTGTCCATTTTGTGTTTCGTCTATTTTATGGTACACATATATCTCAGTTAAACCCTCTGACAGCTCATTTTTACAAAGCCTTTTACACTCCCAGCCCCTTCCTCTTTACCTTTTCACTATTTGTCTAGTTAGATTCTTTTAACATCATCAGCATTGGCAGAAGAGTAAAGGATGACAGGAGAAACACAAATTTTTGGTGTTGGGTTGGAGCCGCATGTTTATAGAAGACAATGCAGTAAAGCAGGGGTAGGCAACCTTTTTGAGCTGGGGGCCGGGTTGCTGTCCCTCAGACAACTGGGGGGCCGAACTCAAAATGGCGCCCAGAGCAGCGCGGAAGCTGCGGCGGGGGCGGCAATCGGCGGCAGGACCAGGCTGGGGCCAGTCCCAAGGCCTCGCCGGGCCGGATCTGGCCCGCGGGCCATAGGTTGCCGACCCCTGCAGTAAAACTTTGACAGGAAAAATGGGCTTCTACTCTTGCTTATCCTATTGAGGTTGTGTGTCCAAAGGAGGGCAACTATAATGGAGAAGGGTCTTGAAACCATGCCCTATGAGGAACTTCTTAGGGAGCTGGGGATGTTTAGTCTGGAGAAGAGACAGTTAAGTGGTGATCTGATAGCCCTGTTTAAATATTTGAAGGGATGTCATATTGAGGAGGGTGCACATGCCAATCCCGTCCCTTTCCAGGATGGAGAGCTGCCTTTTTCTCCAAGTAGCTTACTGCCTTGGGAAGGGGTTTGGGGAAAAGAATCCCCCACCCTTTTCCAAGGCAGGGAGCTGCCTGGAGAAAGACAGCACTCTTACCTTGGAAAGGGTTTGGGGGAAAAATAATCCCCCACTGTTTTCCAATACAGAGAGCTGTCTCTTTCCCTAAGCAGCTCTCTGCCTTGAGAAGGGGTTTGGGGGAAATAATCCCCTAACCTTTTCTAGGACAGGGTGGGGAAAGACTTCTATCTTGACTTGGGAAGGGATTTGGGGAAAGCTAACACGCCCTCCTTCCTGCCGCTCCAAGGCTTCAGAGAGCTCCCTGGAGCTCCATGAAGCCTTGGAAGGGGGGCCACGAATATGTGCTCCCCTGCACTTTCAGTGCTTCAGAGAGCTTGCTAAAGCCATTTGAGACTTCAGAAGGGAGATGGGGTACACATGCGCACACTGCTCTTACCCCAGCTGCTTTATTCACTAATTTTGACTTTCGTGGGGGGGTCTTGTGCCCTTAACGCCCATGAATGTCAAGGGTAGACTGTATTGTAATTGAGATCTAATTGCAACCTGGATGATCCAGACAGAAAGGAAAGGGATCAAGAGGACAGGTTGTCTTCCTTACTTGACCCAGCAGCTTGTCCGCATCAGCAGTACTCACCATTTGGAAATAATTTAACTAATACATGGCTTTAGGATAACCTTCCTCAATCAGATACATTCCAAATGTGTGGAACTAACAATTACTCCATCATCTTCAGCCAGCATTGTTGTACTGATTAGACTTATCTGAGTTGCAGTGCAGCATATTTGGAGAGTGCTAGAATGGGGAAAGCTGACAAAGCAACTTGCTATTTTGTATTGTGCCATTTGTTGCCAGAAGTGGAATATGGCATACCTGTTGCTCCTCTCACTCCCCACCTCACCCTACCCTTCTGGGCCTCCAGCTGCCTGCCATGCAAGCAAAATTATGTTCCTCCTCTTCCGCTCTCCCAGGCCTTTAGCTGTCTCTGGGGATGTCCCGCCCCCAGATGGCAGAAGCCACACCCTCTGAAGTTCCATCCCCAGCATCCAAGTATTTTTCCTCTTTTTTCCCCTTTTTGAATATAGGGACAACACTTGCCCTCCTCAAGTCTGCTGGGACTTCACCTGTTCTCTAGGAGTTCTCAAAGATCATTGCCAATGGCTCCGATATTACATTTGCCAGTTCTTTTTATACTCTTGGATGTAGTTCATCTGGTCCTGGAGACTTATATTCATTTAGATTAACAAGGTATTCCTGTACTATCTCTTTGCTTATTCTATGATGAAATTTCCCTATTCTGTCCTCTGCTTCATTATCCTCAGGTTGAGCACCCTTTTCCTTTTCTGAGAACATAGAGGCAAAGAAGGTGTTGAGTATTTCTACCTTTTCTCTGTCCCCTGTTAGCATTTTGCGATCTTCTCCACGCAGTGGCTCTAACATTTCCTTTTTCTTCCTTTTACTATGGACATATCCATAAAAGCCCTTTTATTGTTCTTAACCTCTCTAGCAAGCCTGAGTTCATTCTGTGCTTTGGCTTTTCTGACTTTACCCCTACTCAGGCTAGCTATTTGTTTGAATTCCCCTTTGGAGATTTCCCCATTTTTCCATTTCTTATAGATGTTCTGCTTAAAAGCTCAGTTGAAAGTTCCTTAGGCATCCATTCTGGTTTCTTGAGACACCTCCCATTTTTCTTCCTCACTGGAACTGTTTGAAATTGTACCCTCAGTATCCCCCTTTTGAGAAATTCCCATCCATTCTGAACTCCCTTCTCTTTTAGTATTCCTGACCATGGGATCACCTTCTCTTTTAGTATTCCTGACCATGGGATCACCCACAGTATTCCTCTAAGTTTACTGAAATCAGCGCTCCTAAAGTCTAGAATGCGTGTCTGACTATGTGTGGCTTCTCCTTTCTACTGTATAACAAACTCCAGGAGAACATGGTCATTTCCATCTAATGATCCCACCACTTGCACCTCATTTACCAAGTCATCGTTGTTGGTTAGGATCAGACTTAAAATAGCTGACACCCAGGTTGTCTCTACCACCTTTTGGAAAATGAAATTGTCTTCGAGGCAAGTGAGGAATTTGTTAGACTTTGAGGATTTTGCTGAGTTTGAATTCCAGCAAATATCAAGATAGTTGAAGTCACCCATCACTACTACATCTCTCTCTTCTGAGTGTGTTCTAGAAAGGCGTCATCAAATCACTGGTGTAAATATCTCTGATATATAGTGCTATTCCTCCTCCTTTCCTATTTGGCCTATTTCTCTTAAAAAGGTTATACCCCTTTATTTCTGAGACTCATCCCACCAGGTTTCAGTGATGCCTATTATATCATATTAGCTTTGTTGTACTAGGAGTTCGAGTTCATCTTGATTATTTCCAATGCTCTGTGCATTAGTGTAGAGACATTGCAGACCATGGGTCCTCTTTACTTGCTTGCCTGTGCAAGTTTTTTTGCCTCCCACTGTTGGGTCCTTGCACTATTTGTCTTGTTTCCTCTATGTCAGTTTGACTATTTTCTCCATCCCTTTCGCCTTCCATAATATTGTCTCCCTCCCCCATGGACCTCCTGATCAAATGCTTGAGACTGTTGGCAAAAAGATTTCTTCCAACTGGTGTGAGACCCATCCGTTGCCAGAAGTCCCCCTTTATGGAACTGCACCCCATGATCAAAGAATCCAAATCGTTCCTGGCGGCACCATCTGCAGAGCCAGTTGTTTGCATCTGCTGTTTTCCTCTCCCTTCCTGGACTATATCCTTCACTGGCAGAAGAGACGAGATGACAACTTGTGCATCCATTTCTTTCAGCTTCCTACCAAGAGCCTCGTAATCCCTTTGTGAGACTTGAGTATTCTAATCCAAACATCAACAACGGCTATTGTAAAACAAAAATTTATTGTAGAGAAAGTAGAAATACACTGGATCACGTTTTTGCTGAATCTGAAGAACTCCAAAGAGAAACCTCACTTTAAAACCCCGGCCCCCACCTTTTTTTCCTGTTCAGCCCAGATAGTTCCTCCCAACTCACCCCCTTTCACCACAGAGGAGGGAATTCTACATCAAAGCAGTCCTAACAAAAACACCATTTGGTTCATAGTCTCTTCTGCCTTGAGAGATCTATGGATACCGGAATAGAGGGTATCTGTTAACCATCACCCCATCATAAAACTGCCTGACTGGTGCGAATTGATTGCTGCTCTCAGCTAACAGTTCTGGATACATGATCATCCTGAGCATAGCCCATGGTGGCAGCAACTCTTTCCCAGAATGCCTTTCCCTGAGAAGTTTAGATACAGGTGTTGTTGACCTAAGATCCATCATGTCTATCTATCTATATATCTATCTACCCATGTACCTATATACTATATATGTGTGAGAGCTTACCCACTGGCCTTCCCTTCTGCAACCTCCCTCGTGTCTAGAAGCTATCCCTAATGGCAGAACACACCCTGAGTCACTGCATGAAGGAGGATTCTGACACCCTTCTGATGTTCTGAAGGCTGTGTCTTGCAGTATATTGGTTCCCACATGGACCAAAAGGAAGGGCTATTGGTCAGTAGGCTTGACCAGTCTTGTCATCCTGTCTGTCACATCATGGATCTTTGCTCCCAAGGACACCACCCTCCTCTCAAGACATCTTGTCAGGACTACAAATCACTGCTTCTGTACCCCTCAGCAAGGAGTCCCCCACTACGACCACACGACTCCTCCGAGGCTTAGCAGCAGAGTCCCCTGCTCTGTCCCTGAAGTCTGTCCATGTTGCTCTTCCTCGTCCTCCTTGATAAGGGAAAGAGCTTCAAATTGATTCTCTAGCTGCAAGCCCCCAGAACAATCCCTTGTTGGCCTAGTTCTCTGTGTGACATTCCTCCAGCTGTCTGCCTCCTGTGTATGTGAAGTGACCTCCTCCGCCCCAGCAACTTCCTCTGTGTGGTCCCCGTCCAAGACGGTTCTGTTCTGTCCAGGAAATCCTCTTGCTCCCTAATATGCTGAAGTGTAGCTACTCTGGACTCCAGCTACTGGTCTTTCTCCTCCAAGAGTGCTACTAACTTGCACTTGGTGCATGCGAAGTTCTCCACATCTGTAGGCAAGAAGGCAAACATCCCATAGGTGTTGCAGATGACTGCAGCAGTTCCATCAGTGTCCATACTGAGAAGTCTTAAGTAATCACTCAAACAGGACTATGGGCTTCCTCCAGTAAACACCAACATTAAGGCCCCTGATGACCTGGCCTTTTTCACCAATCTCTGGCTGTGAGTTCAATCAACTCAGCCTCTGCTGTAGTTCTCCTTGGATGAAAAATGGTGTGCGGCTCTGAGAGGAGTTATATAGAGCTAGTCTGCTATCTCCGCCCC
The DNA here is from genome assembly GCA_023333645.1 of Sceloporus occidentalis. Lineage (NCBI taxonomy): Eukaryota > Metazoa > Chordata > Lepidosauria > Squamata > Phrynosomatidae > Sceloporus > Sceloporus occidentalis. The sequence goes on from JALMGF010000003.1 coordinate 125,198,839, forward strand.
CTAGTGACTCACAGATGTGACTCACAGAAGCTTCACCCCCTCAGCAACAAGCACACTATCCTAAGGGTTTTAAAAAAATCAAACACTCGCCCCTCAAAATGTCTGCCCAGTTACATCTCTCCTTCTCCTCTCTGTGGCAGGAACATGAATTAATCCATGTAACTCTCACTTCTACCTACCATACTAAAATATTCAATTTTGGAACCATATAACTTATACATATTTCAGTTGTCATTATTTTGGCCTTGTTCAGAACCTGTATTTGAATTAGAATCCACTTCTGCAACAAGACATATACTTAAATCTTAACAGTTCCTTTGAAGTCTTCCTTGCAGAGTTCTAGACTGATTCTGGTTTGCTGTTTGTTGAAGCTATTTGTCTAGCAGAATATTGACAGGTCCAATGATGTTCATCTTTCTTTTTCCCTTCAGTGTGATAGAAAATTCCAGTGTTGACATCCCTATAGTCACTTCTGCTGAAGCTGAACAGTCAGAACCTGACTGCGATATTAGTGGTGCACTTGAAGCTGATCCTCAGAGTGAGGCTTCCTCTCTTGTTACTTCACCAGACAGGTGAGTATTGGAATATGTTTAGTGTTGTTATTGTTTTACTTTTGTAATTGGTGATACTTTTGAGTTTGCCATTTTAGGTATCCATGTGACCATTTGTAACCTGAAATTTCAAGCTATTTCCATATGAATTTCTAATGTTGACATACTTTTAGCCTTGTAGGTCAACACATAGAAAATATCTCTTCACACCAGAAGGGAAAGACGACTAAATCAGAATTTGATGCCCAAGTTGCTGCAACTGAGCAAAAGACAGATCCAAAATCAGCACTTAATGTTTCAGATAACCTAAGAGGGGAGGTATGTGGTGTAACGCAAAACACCTTAATCAATGTCATTTAAATGTTTTATATTTCACAGCACAGCCCTCCCTGGTTTCCGATTATTTGTTTTCTGAAGACTCACTCTTTTGGCCGGTCTGAATTATACTCAGAACCTGTATATTTGATGTGTGGTCCTCTCTTTCAAGTATGCGTTGAATTAATGGCTTCTGGTTATAATTTAGAATGAAAGAGCAGGTTGTGAAAAGTAGAGGTGTTTTCTGACACATGCAAGATGGACATGTTAGAATCATAGAATCATAGAGTTGGAAGAGACCGCAAGGGCCATCCAGTCCAACCCCCTGCCATGCAGGAAATCCAGATCAAAGCATCCCCGACAGATGGCCATCCAGCCTCCATTTGAAGACCTCCAAGGAGGGAGACTCCACCACACTCTGAGGAAGTGTGTTCCACTGTTGGACAGCCCTTACTGTCAGGAAGTTCCTCCTAATGTTGAGGTAGAATCTCTTTTCCTGCAGCTTGGATCCATTGTTCCTGGTCCTGTTCTCTGGAGCAGCAGAAAACAATCTTGCTCCCTCCTCAATATGACATCCCTTCAAATATTTAAACAGGGCTATCATATCACCTCTTAACCTTCTTTTCTCCAGGCTAAACATACCCAGCTCCCTAAGGTGTTCCTCATAGGGCTTGGTTTCTAGACCCTTCACCATTTTAGTCGCCCTCCTTTGGACACGCTCCAGTTTCTCAATGTCCTTTTTGAATTGTGGTGCCCAGAACTGGACACAATATTCCAGGTGGGGCCTGACCAGAGCAGTATATAGTGGCACTATTACTTCCCTTGATCTAGACACTATACTTCTATTGATGCAGCCTAAAATCGCATTAGCTCTGTTAGCTGCCGCATCACACTGTTGACTCATGTTCAATTTGTGGTCTAGGAGTCCAAGTTAAAGAGAGATGTGGGGCTAATAGCCTATAGTACCACCCTCACTTCTCTTAAGGGAGCTACAGCTGAGTTAAACAGAAATGTAGTTGTTGTTTTCCCCCGCTCCTTGCCACATGATGTAATTTCCTCCTCTTTTTTTTCCTCACTGGGTGACTGCAGTTACTGCTACTTCTGCTATGGCTTTCCTTTGCCTCTGTCTGACTCCCCCTACCCCTTGCAATGGCTGGACAGAGGGGAGGGGAATACTGCACCAACTCCCCTCATATTATCTCTGTGTGTGTACTATCTCATGACTGTGTCCATATCTGGGCAGATATTGTATTTCTTCTCCCTGACAGTAACATTAACTTTTTCAAATAGTTCACAATGCAAGTTGTGTTTGCAGTTTTTTCGTAAAATGCTGGAATGCAATTTGCCTCTCAGCCTAGCAGTAGGCGTACTGATAATAGGCTATATTTGTCTTTTAATATTCACTGTATTATAATTTACATAGTACATAAATTTGTTACTATAATTACATAACTTTGTTACTATATTGTCTATATGTCACCCTCAACTTTGTAATAGCTTAAAACCTGATATTGTTTTGCTGCCTTGTCCAGAGAAAAGCAGGAGAAATTGATCCAACCTCTGTAATAACTCCAAAAGACCCAGGAGATATTCCCACATTTGATGAATGGAAGAAGCAAGTTATGGAAGTGGAAAAAGAAAAGAGTGAGTTCACTATTTTTCAGTCAAACTTTGAAGAGAATCCTCCCTTTAAAATCCCATATTTATGTATTCTGACTATGTTTTCTGACTTTATAAAGGTTTTTGTAAGTTTTCTTGCAAATGAGCTTTATTTCTAGTTGAAATTTGATACTAATTCCAAACAACCGAATCTTTCCTTGTTCTAAAATTTTCTTAGGCAAACATACTGAAGTAGCATGAGTGGCTTTGCAATTCCAGTGATCAGAGATTTCTGTTGAAGAAGGGTCACGTGTTCAGTGGCCTAACTTTGCTTGTTTCAATCATAATAACTTACTGAGACATCTGAGTATTCCACTCCAATGGAATTAGAGCTAGGAGTAAGTTTTTCATAGAATCATAGAGCAATAGAGTTGGAAGAGACCACAAGGGCCATCCAGTCCAACCCCCAGCCATGCAGGAATACACAACCAAAGCACTCCTGAGAGATGGTCATCTAGCCTCTGCTTAAACATTTTCAAAGAAGGAGACTCCACCACACTGGGAGGAAGTGTGTTCCACTGTCAAACAATTTTTCTTTTACTATTCTCTGAACATGGAGATGAGTGGGAGAATCTACTTTGACATCAAATACACATGTCACCTGTATCTTCTCCAGAGTTGGAAATATGCTGAGTTCTAGATTCTTCTGTTATATTTGTGGGTTGTGAGTGAGTGGCTGCATTACAGGCATTTAGCCACTGTGCCACCTAGCTCCCTTCTTTAAATCACTGTACAAGATTGTTGTCTTAAATCTAACATTGGCATTGCTCACCATTTCTCTCCTCTCACATCAATCCATCCCTGCCCTTGAATTTAGTGCTGCCAGTGCCACTATATACATACACACAGGTTGAGTATTCCTTATCCGAAATGCTTGGGATCGGAAATGTTTCAAATTTTGGATTTATTTATTTTATTATATTGGATTTTTGAATATTTCCTTACTCATAATGAGTTCTCTTGGAAATGGTACCCAATTCTAAACAGGAAATTCAATTATTCTATGACTCTACACAAAGCCTAAAGATAATTTTATATAATATTTTAAATAATTCTGTCTATGAAAAAAGTTTGTGTACATAGGACCATCAGAAAGCAAAGGTGTTATTACCTCAGCCATTCATGAAAAAAGTTTTGCATTTTGAAACATTTTGGATTTTCAGATAAGGGATACTCGGCCTGTATATATGGAGCTGCCTTTCAGATTCCCTGAATGAAGACTCTTGAAGTCCTTTCTCAAAGTTCATCTTCATGTGTTGTTACACACAGAGCCCTGATTTGCTCCCATCACTAGTCCCAGCTTCTGCCAACCTAGCAGTTCAAAAGCATGCAAATACAAGTAGATAAATAGGTACCACTCCTATGGGAAGGTAAACATGCTGGCCACATGACCACAAAGTAGTCTCTGACAATGCTGCCTCTTCGGCTAAGTAACGGAGATGAGCACCGCCTCCTATGGTTGGACATAACAGTCTTGTTAACAGGGAGTACCTTTGCCTTTACCTTTATTGTAGCTAAGCACAGGTACATGTAACTAAATTTATCACATATTCTGTTCATCTGAATTTCACTTCATGTTTTTCCCTGTGCTGCACTTTAAACTATAAACTCCTCAGGACAGTTACCTTTGGTATGGTGTAAAGCACCCATGAACATTGACAACACTAAGGAACTGCTCAACTTTCAGATTGTGTTGGTTTGAGGGTAATGATTCTATGATTCTAATGCGTGTATTGGAACTTTTAGTGGAAGAACCATCTTGTTTCCCTCATCCTATTCTGCATTCCTGCATAATCATAGGCCTTTGGCCTGTTTCTAGGATTTCCTGCAATGCCTGTTAAGAACTTTCCTGTTTCCTCTTGTAAACTTTCTCCACTTTGGTGCAAATAGATGGTTCTCTTCCTACTATTACAAAAAGTGTGATATGAAATTTGGTGAAGAAAGCAAGGAGGGGATTAGATTTTTTAACTCTGGTATTCTTTATATTGTATACAGGTCAGTCCATGCATCCTTCCACCAACGGTGGTCAACATGCCACCAAAAAGGTCCAGAAAAGTAGGAATAATTATGCTTCAGTTGAATGTGGTGCCAAAATATTGGCAGCTAATCCAGAAGCAAAGGTAACTATAATTGCTGTTGTCTGCCTTCAATTCGTTCCCCATTTATGGTGACTCTAAAATGATCCTATCACAGCGTTGTTGGTTTTTGTTTGTTTGTTTGTTTTTGGTTACGGTATGTTCAGAAGGAGGTCTATTTTGCCTCTGAGGATGAGTGTGACTTGCCTGAGCTCACCCAGTGGGTTTCCATAGCTGAGTGGGGATTTGAATCCTGATCTGTAGAGTCATAGTCCAATTCTCAAACCACAACACCATGATGGCTCTCAAGCAGTACAATAACTATATTAGCATCGTAACTATCCTATAGCTGCTGTAGTGTAATATACAAATAGTAACTATACTACTACATTTTTAATTTTTTAATTATTTATTAACAAAATGGATGATGATATTCCTGTTGAATAGAATGGACTCATTGATTTGTTATAACATATTTAGAAGTGAGCAGAGTTCAAAGTATTAGTAATGAGAGTCGATTGGTTTCCCCCATTCTACTGCTGTTAGCTTGTGCAGGATGTGTGATGGTTCTGAGATCACTTGCTCCCTTGAGAGGAAAAAACTTCAAAAGTAAGATAGCAGTACTAGAGTTAGTGAAAATTACATGCCATAGGACAGAACATATCTCATGGTGTAAACCATAAAATAACCTGTGAGGACTAGCTGAAACAGCTCTTTCCCACAAGATAGTGACAGGATAAAATTTTTCATCTTTAAGGCACCACAAAATGTTGTTTTTATTTCAAGGAAGTACTAAGAGGAGGCCAATGATATTTTTTCCTCTGTAACAGGAATGTCAGGGAACACTTCTAACATTCCTTCCTAGACACTCCCACCGGTGTATTGGTAGAGGATTAAAAAAAAAAGCCTGAAATTAACATACAGCATTAAGGATTGAATTTGCAGTTTTAGCTGTTTTGCATATATTTAAGCAAAATGTGTAAAGTGCACCAGAATCTGGTCACTGTTGTTTACTTTGAGACAAACAACCCTGAAATAGGACTTGTCCCCGATTTTGTAACAAATCTGTAATAATTGAAATGAGTGTTGAAATTAGATCTCTATGAGTCAAAGTAACAGCAACAGTGTTAAATGGTCACCTTTTTTTTTATATAGAAGAACACAGTGTAAATTAATTTTTGGTTTGACTTGTTTGACATGTTCATGAGTGTTTGTGTTAAACAAATACTGGCTTTCTGAATGAATTGTAGTCTTGAGACAACTTACTTTATACGACCTTTTGGTAACCTGTTCAGGAACATAAGGAATCTTGATCACTACCACAAACTCATAGACCACATAATAAATATAGATCTTGGTTATACAGGCTGAGGCTCCCTTATCCAAAATGCATGGGACCGGAAGTGTTTTTGGATATTTTTGGATTATGGAATATTTGCCAGCTGCTCACTTCTTCCTTGTGAACGAATGACCAAGAGCACAGCTGCTGCTGCTTCAGAGGCAGAAATGAGTACCAGGAGGGCTCACTGGAGATCTCCTGTATAGTAATGAAATCCATTATATAAAGTAAAATGGTGTAGAATTTATGAGCTGCAAAGAGACATGAGAGACAAGACACTGCAGAGAGATGTGGCTGAAGAGAGACATGAGAAAATTTCCAAAACCTGTTGAAATGAAAAATAGAGTGAACTTTCCAATGACTGGGGAAGCGGTGGTAGCAAAGAAAGGCGGTTGGAAAGGCCTGATTACTGTACAGGAGCTCTCCAGGAAGTCCCCCAGCCATCCACTTCTGCCTTTAGGATGGTAGTACTCCTCCTGGTCATTCGTTCACAAGGCAGAAGTGGGCAAATATTTCAAAATTGGATTTCTTATATAATATTTTTTTCTCGGACTTGAAAAATGAAGTAACCTTTTCTTGAAATGCACCATTTTTAGATATGTTGTTAGTGAAATTTGTTTATGATTATTTTATACCATATACAAGTACTGCATTACACATGTCCTTTAGGAAATAATTTTTGTAAAAGTTGACATTGCAAAATTGGAAGAATTTTGTTTGGATCATTTACAAGTCAATGATATAATTCCCAAGCAATTACAAAGCTGTGGTTTACATGAACCATGAAAAGACTTGGATGTTGAAGGGATTTTTTCTTCCTGTGATCCAGAATTTAAGGTTTTTGGTATCTATTGCAATATAAGATTTGTGTTCTGAAAATTTCAAACTTATGCTTTTTACATCAAAGGCAGGTAGAAGGTAGACTTGGATCAACTGAATTTTTCACTCCTAGTTGTTCTGGTAAAACTAGGTGATGAGCTTCATTCAGTTCTGGTGCTCAAATCAAATTCCATGCTCAGAATTCTTTAGTTCTAAGGATGTCTTTTGAAACTGGTTGTAGTCAGTTAGTCTTGAGTTATTTGCTTGTTTTTTAAAAAGAAAGTAGACCTTTCAACTCTGCTATGTATATTTAGCCTGCATCTATTTTATTTTTCTGAAATCCTGTGTAGAAATATTGAAAATAATTCTATGAAATACTGTATATACTCAACTCTAAGTCGACCTCATGTATAAATTGAGGACAGGTTTTGGGGCCAAAATTATGGATTTTGATATGACCCATGGATAAGTTGAGGGTAAAACTTAGGGCCATATAACAAAGCATCTAAAGGATGAAACAAAGGAAAACAATTTAAAAACTTACAAAATTCCAACAGACATAACTGTTTGTGTTCACACTAAAGGCAGGATGGATGAGATAACATAAGGAGAGCTCTTACCTTTCACCAGGGGATGGTTCCCTTTTGTATAAGAGTTAAAGTACAGGACTTACATTGACCCGTAGATAAGTCAATCCAGGTTTTTGGAGTCAGTTTTTAACTAGAATTTCTAGACTCATACATGAATGTATACAGTAGAAATATTGAAAATGATTCATATGATTCTATGAAAATTCATGCAAAATGTTTCATTTTTCTCTTCTATATTTCTTAAAACATAATTAGTAAATGAGTAGAATAGGCAAATATCAACTCAAACTACTTTTTAAATAATATTCACGATTATAATCTTTTTATTCTTTATAGAGTACCTCAGCAATACTAATGGAGAATATGGACCTTTACATGCTTAATCCATGCAGTACAAAAATCTGGTAATTACTATTTCTGCATATGAGGAATTTGAAGAATCTATTGGTATCTGAGAGTCCATGGATCTGACACCTCTTGATAGTCAATTTATATTTTAGCAGCCAGGAAATTGATTTTTCAGATAGAATTAAGCTATGTATTAACTCATACTCCATCTAGTTTAACACATAATGCAACTTCTTTAAAAATTCAGAACAATCTTGCTGGCAAGGAATTTCATGCCCCTCCACTTCCAAAGTTGTATCAGTTGTAGCTAGTTGGGAGACTTAGAAGGGTTCTTTTTTCTAGATGAAACTGTGTTTTAAAATTTCTTTCCTGATAAGAGGGAGATTGAAGAGTAATTAGATACACAGTTTGTGGGGGAGGAAGTGAGGAAGTTTTGAATCAAGTTGACCTAAGTCAATCTCTGGAATGCCCTGTTCTGGGGCCTACCACCTATGGTAGTCACAGGCCAGTAGAGCTTTCTGGGGCAAATGGACCACAGCCATTTGAAACCCAGATGGTATTCCAGCCTATTCTAATCCCCAGTGGCTTTTGGATTACATGCCTACCTCAGTTTCATTTTCTGTCTTTTCCAGTCCTTTTTCTTTTCTGTTTTTAAGGCCAAACTTTCCCCACTAGAAAAACATATTGGCATAAGAATACAGATGTGGCCTTCTCAACCATGCAAATCATACTAGACTGATGACCAGAAAGGCACACAAATCTCTGTGCAAACGTTTACAGTTTGCTACAGTTTAAGAAAGCATGTAGGGGAAATTGAGGAGTGATGTGTCAGAGTCACGTAGTCTGCATGTTACCTTGAGATGATGTGAGATGAAGATCTGCAGATTAGCAAATTAGGTCATACATATACTTTCCCCAGCAATCCCTATGCCTTCCAGCAACAAGAAATGCAGTAAAACTTGATTTCCCCATTTAAGAATAAAAAAATAACCATTTAAACTTCAAGCCTGTCTCTAGAACACATAAAGTGCTATTACTTCTCAATAAATCTTATTTCAAGAGCATATTTCACAAGTATGAGGTCCTGTGGCAATTTATTTAACTAATTTATATTCATTTATTAAAATATTTCTAACCAGTCCTATATCAAAAATACCTCAGAGCAGCTTACAAATAACATCAAAACAACAGATTAAACGATTTAAAGCAGTAAAAATAATTTAAATAATCTAAAAATAAATTATACATAATGAGATAAAAACAAATTGAAAGGAATAAAAAGTTTTAAAAAGCTATGCACACTATTGGCACTACCTTTCCATGGTGGCATGCTTCTGTGAGGCAAGAGGCTATGTTGATGGCAGCAGTGCTGCAGCTAGGGCCTCCAATGTCATACAGGCTTTTTCTGAGGAACCAAACTAAATGTACCAAAGCAGCTATTGAACAGCAGTAGTATTGGTAGGTGACAAAAACAAGATCAGGAACGCCAGGGACATTGTCAGGTAGGAATGCAAAAAGATACCATCTATACCCCAAAACAAAGAAAAGCCTCCATGGATAGGTGAAACTCTTCAAGCAGTTAAGGACGATGAGAAGCAACAGTAAGAGGTGACAAAGAGAGTCAGAGCTTTGAATCAACTGTTCATTTAATTGTGTACAGGGAAAAGTAGAATTACTATAATAATAAATACAAAGAAATAGATGATGATGATGATGATGATGATGATGATGATGATGATGATGATAATTTATTTATGACACACCCAATCACTAGGAATCCGGGTAGGTTACAACAGTAAAAATACATTACAATAAAATACTAAATGGTCCCTTCCCAACCCCCTCCCCAATATTAAAACTAGAATTAAACAATCAGAGTTTAAAAACAGTAAAATGCAATACAGCATTAGGTTTTATTTAAAAACAATTTGATGGACAGGGAGACATACATCAGAAAATTGAGATCATATTCATGAACATACACAAGGGAGGAAGTTGGAGCTTATTGGCTAGGTTGGAAAGGCCTGCTGGAAGAGTGAAGATATGGCGGATTTCTTCCAGCAGGTCGTTCCACAACTTCGACGCAGCAGTAGAGAAGGCCCTTTGAGTGACAGACGTTAGCCTAGCTGTTTTTTGGCTGAAGTAAGTTCTTACTTGACGACCTTAGAGTGTGGGACGGACAGTACGGAAGAAGGCGTTCCCTTAAGTATTCTGGACCCAAGCCATGTAGGGCTTTAAAGGTAGTCACCAACAATTTGTACCTTGCCTGGAAACTGATTGGCAGCCAATGAAGGGACTACAGAACAGGTGTTATATGATTGTTCCGGGAAGTATCTGTAATTAGTCTTGCTGCCATGTTTTGTACCATCTGAAGTTTCCAAACTTGGCACAGAGGTAGCCCCAAGTAAAGTGCATTACAGAAGTGCATGTACTACTGTTTCAAGGTCCCCTGGCTCCAGGAAGAGGCATAGCTGGCGTATCAGCCGAAGCTGGTAGTAAGTGCTCCTGAATGTCGCATCCACCTGCTCTGACAGCTGGAGCGATGAGTCAAGGAGCACCTCAAGCTGCGAACAGAGTCCTTCAAGAGAAGTGTGACCCCATCTAGAACTGGCTGACTTAACTCCATTCTTGGGTTCGGGTTTCCAGTAACAAATACCTCTGTCTTACCTGGATTCAGCTTGAGTCGGTTTTCCCTTATCTAGTCCATTACCGCCCCAAGACAGGCATGGAATCATAGAGTTGGAAGAGACCGCAAGGGCCATCCAGTCCAATCCCCTGCCATGCAGGAAATCTAAATCAAAGCATCCCCAACAGATGGTCATCCAGCCTCTGTTTAAAAACCTCTAAGGAAGGAGATTCCACTACACTCCGAGGGAGTTTGTTCCACTGTCGAACAGCCCTTACTGTCAGGAAGTTCCTCCTAATGTTGAGGTGGAATCTCTTTTCCTGTAGCTTGCATCCATTACTCCATGTCCTAGTTTCTGGAACAGCAAAAAACAAGCTAGCTCCCTCCTCAATGTGAGAAGAGATGCCTTCTTTAGTTACTGCATCAGTTGGAGACATAGAGAAATATATTTGGGTGTCATCGATGTACTGATAATACCCTGCCCCATGACTTCGGATGTTCTTGCCCAGCAGCTTCAAGTAGATTTTAAACAGCATGGGACACAGGATTGCGCCTGGGAGGATGCCAAATTTTAGCTCTCTTTTAGAGGAGCAACTGTCTCCCAGTGCCACCATCTGGAATCTTCCCGAGAGGTAGGAATGCAACCACTGTAGAACAGTGCCTCCAATACTCAACTCCCTCAGGCGTTCCAGAAGGATACCATGGTCGATGGTATTGAAGGCATGACAATAATAAAGGAAGAACAAGAGATCTCTTTCACAAGATCTAAGAAATCAAAAGGAAATTTAAACCAAAAGTGGGGATGCTTTGCAGTCAGCAAGGGAACACATTACATGAGCAGGTAGAACTACAAAGATAATAAAAGCATTACACGAAAGAATTACATAAAAGAGATCAAAGGGTGACATTCATCTGAGGAAGACACAGAGGAGCCCTCCCCCTAGTGGACCTCATCCTTGGGCAAGCATATAGGCAGAGAGGCATTCTTTCAAATATCTAGATCCCAAGCCATTTGGGGCTTTTGATGTCATCACAAGAACTTTTAATTTAGACTGGAATTGTATTGGTAGCCAGCTGCAGTTTTTTAAGACTGACATCATATACTGTCGATATGTTATTCCAGTCAGCAATTAAAGCTGTTTTATTTTGCATTAGCTGCAGTTTCTGAGTCTTCTTCAGGGGCAGCCCCAAATAGAGTGCATTACAGTAGTCTGGTCAGGAGGTTACCAGTGCACAATCTACAAAGGCTAGGTTATCTCTGAGAAAAAAAGCAGTATAGTTGGTGTACCAGTCAAAGTTGTTGCCAAATACTTTCTGCTAGAGTGCAGTAACAAGGATGGATCTGAGAGTACTCCAGAGTTATGCATCTTTTTCATCAGGAGTATTTCAACCCCTCCAGGAAAGACTGTTTTCCCAGTTATCAGTCCTGAGAACCACAGAGCCTGAGTCATCCAGGCTTACATCATTTTGCTACATTATGGATTTGGATATATATATATATTTGGCATGTAATACTGTTTCCTTTTGTGCTCTTGCTCAGAAAATTCTAATTTTACTGACTTCCAACTGCTCCTGATATTTTGTGGCTTTCTTCTGCATTGAAGTACACTTCACTGAAATCAGTGGGACATCTGAGGAAGCCTGAAGAACTTAACAAAGGCACTCTTAACAGTTGTATTGTAATCTTTGCATTTCTAATAACATAAAATGGCCCGATACTTTCCAGAACTTGATCTTCTAAGCTGCTCTTCTGCAACAGGAACACCATGAAAAGAAGTGAATATGCAGCCAAGCACTGCATCATTCTGTTCTCCATTCCTGACTTCTTGCTGGAACGCCTTCTCCCATATCATCCTCCCCGCACTCTTCGTTCTGCTGGGAAGAATCTGCTTCAACCAAAGAGGACCAGACTTTCTGCAGTGACCCAGCGCTCCTTTTCAGCAGTTGCTCCTAGACTCTGGAACGACCTGCTGGATGAGATCTGTCAGATTACCACCTTGGAAACCTTTAAGAAGGCTATTAAGATGGATCTCTTCCAGCAGGCTTTTCTAGGCTAGGTCCACCTCTATTTTCCTGCCTCCCCCTCTCCACTTCTCTCCCCTTTTCTCCATCCCTTTTCCCATCCTATCTAGTCCCCGCTATACATTTCTTTTTTACAAATCTTCCATTGATTTTAACTGCGATTTTATACTACTGTTTTAATGTCTGTCTGGTTTAATCTCTTTTTAGTATTAATATGTTTTTATATTGGGGGGGAGGATAGGGGTTTTAGGATTTTAACTGTATCCTTTTTTATTGTTGTAATCCACTTGGATTCAAAGTGATTAAGCGGAATAATAATAATAATAATAATAATTCATATATTCTTCATTCACTACCGCATTTTCCAGCGTATAAGGCGACTCTTTAAGTCTGCCTTATGCGCCGGATTTTTACCCCAGAGACAGGTGAATGGCACAGCCACTTCTCTGTCTCTGGGGTCCTTGCTGGGTCCTTTCCCAGCCAGCCGGCACTCGCGCTGACTGGAGGCGGCCTCTCTGGAGGCCTGAGAGAGGATCCATGGTGGCTGGGCTCTCGACACCATTTTTCTTCCAAAAGGGGGCGGGGAAGCGGCTCCAGAGCTGGCCGGGCCAAGGAAAAGAGCCGGCCCCTTACTCCTCGCCGCCGCTGCCACCGGGGATCCTCTGATCCTCCAGCAGCTTCAGAAGTCCGCCGCGGAAGCCGCTGGAGGAACGGAGGATCCTGGGTGGCGGCAGCGGTGGCTTCCGCGGTGGACTTCTGAAGCCGCTGGAGGATCAGAGGATCCCCAGTGGTGGCGGCGGTGGCGGCACTGAGGAGTAAGGGGCCAGCTCTTTTCCTCGGCCCTGCCGGCTCTGGAGCCGCTTCCCTGCTGCCTTTTGGAAGAAAAATGGCGGCGAGAGCCCAGCTGTCGCGGATCCTTTCTCAGGCCTCCAGAGAGGCCCCCTCCAGCTGGCGCATGACCCCCTCAGGGGAGGCCAGGGATGCTGCCAGCGGGAGACTTTGTGGTCACCTTATACCCCCCATCGCCTTATATGCCGGAAAATACGGTACTTGTTTTTCTTGTTCTTCAGCCTTTCACACTTCAGGCCAATAGTCTAAAATGCTAAAGCCTGAAATGTGTGACTTGTAGTGAAATTAGTCTCCCTTGCCTGTGTTCTCGTGACACCCCTGAATACATTTTCAGACTTGCCTGCTACATTTGCTGCCACACCTTTCAGCTTTGGATTAGCTTCACTTCTCTATTTCAAAAGAGGTGTCACTCTAGCTGTGGTTGGACTGCACCTTCCATTACCCTAATCAACATATCCCATAGTGTTCTCACTCAGAAATTGTGGGAACTTCATTCCATAAATATTTGGAGATCAGTTGAGAACGCACTTCAAGAAAGTTCCTAAGGGGGATTTTGAAGCCATATATTCTGGAAGAGTTCTACACACCATGAACATCCATCAGTGATTTTGCTGTTTCTTACAATTTTCTTGCACACATCTCATCCTGTATTTTTTATTTCTCCTAAAGGTTTGTTGTTGAACTTTGTGAACCAATTCAAGTAAAGCAGCTGGACATTGCCAATCATGAATTATTCTCATCTACTCCCAAGGACTTCCTGGTGTCTATCAGTGACAGGTATGACTCATGATACTAATACAAATATGAAAGATGTTTCTACAGCACTCAGCAAAGCAGAACATATCTCATTATACTCAAATATTTCCATACATTCAATATGTAGCAGTCTGACTTAACAGGCTTATACTGTACTGCAGTTTTCCCACTGCAGATTTTCTTATATAAAGAAAAAATATATAGGAAAATACCGGATTGGGCATCTCCACATGAAGCAATCTTAAAGAGAGATAAACTAGAAGGGAAAGAGTGGTTAAAATATAAAGATATATTGAAACTGGTAGAGGGAAAACTAATGATGAAAACAAGAAAAGAACTAAGCGAGGAAGGGTGGAATATAAACTGGTATCTATATTATCAATTGGCGGAAAGATTTAAAGCAGATGAAAGACAAGTTGGAATAACAGTAAAAAAAACAGAATTAGACTTAATTATATTAGACAAAGGAAAAAAGAAAATATCCAAATTTTATAATTTGTTACTTAAATTAGAATTAGAGCAAGAACAAATAAAACAACACATGATGCAATGGGCACAAAATATTGGTAAAGATATTCAATTAGAATCATGGGAGAGAGCATGGGGTCAGGATTTAAAATTTACAATGTGTGTAGACATTAAAGAAAATTATTACAAAATGCTATATAGGTGGTATCTAACTCCAAACAGATTGGCAAAAATATATAAAAATGAGAAAAGTAATTGTTGGAAATGTGGGAAGGAAGTTGGAAGTTTTTATCATATGTGGTGGACATGCCCCAAAGTACATAAATATTGGACAGAAGTACATAAAAGAATAATGAAAATAACACAATTGGAATTACAAATGTTACCGGAATTATATTTGTTAAATATTGTAGAAAACAAAGAAGCGAGAAAGAAAATAAAGCCATTATTGTATCTCATTACATCTGCCAGAAATACACTTGCAAAAAGCTGGAGAAAGGAAATAATACCAGAGATTGAAGAATGGATAGAAAAAAGCTTAGAAATACTAGAATTGGATTCATTGACTATGAGACTCAAAGAGGATATAAGAGAGGGGGATGACGCAGTCTGGTTGAATTTGAAAGAACTATACATAAAGGGGAAGATAAAAAGTTAAAGTAATGATGGGAGGTGTAATAAAGTGTAGCAAAGGTATAAATTGAAATGGTAGAAGGAAAGAAGGGAGAAATAATCCGCTTTGATCGTAGGAGCGAAATGAGAGCGAGAAAAGTACAATTTTAGGTAACTATGCAAAAGAGGTGATGAATATAGTGAGACAAAGAAGATAAATGTAAACCTATTGGGGAAAAGTGATAAAGTAGCTAAGATAAGCAACAGATATATAAGTTTATGTGGGGAAAGGGGAGGGTATGGGGGAGGGTTCAGAAGGGGTAGCATATGAAAAGAATATGTATAATGTATAATTGAATATCCTTCTTTTTAATAGTGTAAATAACTAATAAAGATTATTAAAAAAAAGAAAAAGAAATGCACAGCTTTAAAATTGGTGACTTTAGGAACATAAGAAGCTGCCATATACCAGAACATTGGTCCTCCTAGCCCAGCATTGTCAGCTGTAACTTGTAACCACGGCTCTCCATGTTTTAGACAGGATTCTTTCCCAATGTTACCTGGAGATCAGTGGATGTGCCAAGTATGTTTAGCTTCCAAAATCAGATAGGTTTGTTTAGAGTAGCCAGAGTATTTTGTATTTACTAGCATGCCAACTGTTTTACATGCATTTCAAAGTGGAAGCTTCACGTGGTTTAAATACTATTTTTAAAAAAATCATATAGATGGAATAGAATGTGCTGTGCAGCCATTTCAGTAACAATAACTTACATTTGTAAGAACTACTTATAGCTGAAGTACAAATATAGTAGAGTCTCGATTATCCGTCCTTCGGTTATCCGACATTCCGGATTATCCAACGTCTCATGGTTCTTTGTGAGGGTGCATGCGCTCTCACAAAGAAGCATGGGATGTCAGATAATGATGCGGCAGCTTGGTTTTCCACAGCCCGAAGGGACTCCAGGGAAACCAAGCCTCCGAGAAGAGGCCTGGAGTGAATGCCCACACTTCTCCTCAGCGACACTTGGATTTCAAAAAAATAAATAAAACTTTAATTTATATTCTGCTTTTAGTTACTACAATCAAAGCAGTGTATAACCTTTAAAAAATACAATATATACAATTCCCCTCCCCTCTTTCAGGCTGAGGAAATTCAAGCTGCCGAGGAGACGACTGGACTGAGTGCACACACCTCTCCTCGGTCAGGACTCCCTTTGGGCTGAGGAAATCCAAGCCTCACCGAGGAGAGGCTTGGATTTCTTCAGCCTAAAGGGAGTGCGCGGACTGAATGCCCACACCTCTCCTTGGCCAGGCTTGGATTTCTTCAGCCTAAAGGGAGTCTGTGGACTCCCTTCAGGCTTAGGAAATTCAAGCTGCCGAGGAGATGCCTGGACTGAATGCCCACACCTCTCCTCGGCAAGGCTTGGATTTCTTCAGCCTGAAGGGAATCCGCAGACTCCCTTTGGGCTGAGGAAATCCAAGCCGCAAAGGAGAGGACTGGGCCAATCGCCCAGTCCTCTCCTTTGCAGCCTGGAACCTTGGCCCTCTCCCAGCCCTGGCAGACTCCGCCCCAGGCAACCAAGCCAGGGCAGAAGCCGCCATGGAGGAAGCAGGACAGGAGGTAAACTGGGAAGGAGGGAGGCAGGGGAGGGGAGGGGAGGGGAGAGACCTTTGTCCCCAATGGCGGGTGCGCGCACTGTCATTGGGGACAACTTCATGGCCCCTCTGGATTATCTGACATTTTTGGTTATCCGACTATCAGTCTGCCCATTTATGTCAGATAATTGGGACTCTACTGTAATTGGTACTTTCAAGTGGTATGTGCCTTGGTGTGCTTAAAATAGTTCAAGTACAAATAATTGGTATATTTACTGTGTGTGTTCTGTTCTAGGTATCCAACAAACAAGTGGGTCAAACTAGGCACTTTTCATGCTAGAGATGAGAGAAATGTTCAGAGCTTTCCACTGGATGAACAGATGTATGCCAAATATGTAAAGGTAACTTACTTACAGTGATTGCAAGTGTCTTTCTCAGATGAGAAAAATGCTGATGTTGACTATAGTAAGGCAAATTCTCACACTTACCAAACTGGGCTCTGCGAAGTAGGGCAGTGAGCTCATGCATGCAATTCCATTCAGAAAGCCTAGTTAAGTTCTGCATATTACTCATAGTATTTTTGTTAAATACCTGTGATAATCACAAGTATGACAACTGTTACAAGTGTTTGTGGCTCCTTTCAATCCTCCCACACTCTGTTGGCAGGTTCCAGTTTATTGTCACAGCAGCCTTTATTTATTTATTTATTTATTTATTTATTTATTTATTTATTTATTGTGCTTGCTAAAGAGAACAAGTAAATCTTCTATTTTCCATCTATAGACAAAATT
Source organism: Sceloporus occidentalis (assembly GCA_023333645.1). Taxonomy (NCBI): domain Eukaryota; kingdom Metazoa; phylum Chordata; class Lepidosauria; order Squamata; family Phrynosomatidae; genus Sceloporus; species Sceloporus occidentalis. The sequence continues at coordinate 125,216,255 of JALMGF010000003.1, forward strand.
AGATGCTGTTGAAGAGGACAAGCAAGAGAAACTGCTGAGACACGTACATTGTCATGTTATTAACTGAGAATATAATTCCCTCCCTATTTTGTTTCTAGTCTTGTCTTCCATTTTTTTAAAAAAAAACATGATAGGAGTAAACTGAGAGTTACAGTAACTGGGCAAGTTAAATGTTGCCACTTAGCATAGAGACAGAGTTTTGAGTGCCATTTTTTATCCATTGTCCCCTTAAAACAGGGCTTGACCTCATACGACTGCCCTATGGCCCTGCCTGCTTTTTGAGCTGTAGAATTTCTGAAAACCTCTTCCATCTGCTTTCCGGAGAGGGGGGCGGGGGGGGGGGGGAGAGACTAATAGAATCCCTAAAGAAATGAAATTTCTTCTAAAGCAAAGTGTGTGTGACCTCACTATGCAGTCAGGATAAGCAGTTCAAGTCAGAAGTGAATTTCTGATCATGCCCATTTTAAAACAAGATTTGAGGGGAAACATTTTTTGCCAGTTACAGCACAAAATTCTCCCCTGAGTCTTCTGAAAATGTCTGCCCATCTTAAAATGAAAACATATCTAACAGGCAAGAAATCTTAAGCTAAATATAATTTAAAGTATTAGTTTTTAGGTTTTAGTACATTATAATTTCTATTAATTTCAACCTCAGAATTATCTCCTAGGTGTTTTTAAGGCTATGAGGTCTTCTGTACCTTTCAGTGTACTTTTTTAGATCAGCTTCATACTTCTTGGCACTGTCAGCACTCCATTCTGATGGGGAATAAATATATTGTATAGATTTCTATGTAAAAGTGCCCAATTGTATAGCAAGTCTCCATTGCCTGGAAGACTGCATTTTTACTTTTCTGTGCAAACAGTCCCAGGAACCCCAGCACAATCACCTTGTTGACAACTTGTTCCTGCCATGCTCACACAGACTCTGCCTTGAAACCAACTCTTGCGTTTTATATTTAGGGACCTTAAACTGGCTACAACAATGGATCAGAGCAGGGTCACTGTTAAAGAAGATATTTATTACTTCAAGTGAGAGTGAAAATGAGAATTGGTCTCTCTAAGCAGTAGGCAGAATCAGAGAAACCAAAATCGTAAAGAATTGTTAGAAAGTCTAAATTTAGAATTAAGAATGCACTTTGTAAGTCCATTAAAAGCTGCAAAGAGTCTACAGAGCTCAAAAGCATAAACTTAACTTCCAGATGCCATATTGAAGACAAAGATTCCACATTGGAGAGGTAGGGCACATTTGGGGCAAGGAGAAGCCAAGCAGTAAAGGGAGCAGATTCACACTTTGATTGACTTGTTGGACATGTCAGTGACTCAGGTGTGTGGTGGTGGTGGGGTTTCTTTAAATACAAGTGCTCAGAGTCAATTCATAAATTACCTGTTTATTGTGTTTATTACCAAAAAAGATCTACAACCTCTCAGGCTCAGTCAACATCACAGGCTTCTCAATTTAATAAAGATATAGTGACAAATGAAAGTGTTATGAGTCAATCATCTTCAGCAGCAGAGGCTTCTCACATAAATTATACAATCGAAATATAAGAGTCAGTGAGATAAGAAGTACAAGAAGCAGTTCATTAGTCAGAATTTCTAAAATGCAATTACTTTAATGTAAATAATTTAAGCAATTTAGTACAATTTAAACAATTGAAAGTGTAATTAGCAGGGGAATTAATTCATTGGTTGAGATAGTATAATATTACAATCTACTCAAATATTCAGGAAAAAGATGTGAAGTGGAGAGTAAGCAAGGCATTGTGGTTCTTTGAAAGGCAGAGAAAAAACAAAGTATTTAGTTTCAACAGAATAAAATTAATAGAAAGTTGTCTGTGACAGCTTAGTTCTTTCAGAATTGGAAATAGATTCTGAAGAGAATATAGAAGAATTGAAGAATGTCACTGATCAGGAGTCTGATGAAGTGATGGATAAAGGAAGTAGTAGAAGTAGATTATTCAAAGTTGAGTATTTTAAGGAATCATTAAGAAAAGTGCTCATTAAATTATTTTAAGTAGAAATGAAAGCTCAAGTCTGGATGGTCGCCTAGAACAGGAAAAAGCTATCAGGTTGACTGCAATATTACAGAGGTGCCTGTGCAAGACATTCAGATTCCATTGCCTAAAATGCTTAAAAGGTTAATGGGATTGGAATCCATTGAATAATGGGAGAGTTATTAATTAAGTAAAGCAGGAAGCTTTACTTATATGAGAAAGAATTGGTGATTGATTAGCAGTTCTTTTAGTTGATATTCCAGTTTCAGCTCTAGTCATGAACTTTGGTACTCCTGAGGGAAGGAGACAACTGTTAAAAATGAGAAAAGGATTATTGTAGTGCTAAATAAAGTTCATGATACATCAGTTTGGTGATAAGAACCTCAGTAGCAACATCTGTATTTGTAGGAATGGGTATATTGTGGGTACAGGCAGTCATGGATGCTGAGGAATTACACTTTGCAAAAGCAATTACATAGATTAGACAGTATGTGGCAGATGTAAGCTATGATGCTACAGCCTTTTCAACCAGAGCAATTTCATCAGCAGCGATAGGCGTTCCTTATAGCTTAAGCACTGGGAAGTGGACCAGAAGGCTAGACCAAATTTACCATATATACTCTTGTATAAGTTGAAAAATTTGTATCAAAAATAGACCCAAAAAACCTGGATTGACTTATACACAGGCCAATAATCTGTTAGAGATAGCAGCAGTGGAGTAGGTGCTTTTAAGCAAGAGATTCAAAGGTGTTCATTTTCTGTTCTTCCCAATGTCCAAGTACAGTGGGGGGGGGGGGGAGGTTGGTTATATAGGCCTGTCTTAGATGTCAATTACTTCAGTATATTCAGAAAGGAAACATTACAAACTTAGACAAATTACATTTAGGCCCTCTTAGGGGGGCGACTGGAAACCATGCCCTATGAGGAACGAATTAGAAGCTGGGGATGTTTAGCCTGGAGAAGAGAAGGTTAATAGGTGATATGATAGCCCTGTTTAAACATTTGAAGGGATGTCATATTGAGGAGGGAGCAAGCTTGTTTTCTGCTGCTCCAGAGAACAGGACCCGGACCATTGGATGCAAGCTACAGGAAAAGAGATACCACTTCAACATTAGGAGGAACTTCCTGACAGTAAGGGCTGTTCGACAGTGGAACACACTCCCTTGGAGTGTAGTGGAGTCTCCTTTCTTGGAAGTCTTTAAACAGAGGCTGGATGACCATCTTTTAGGGATGCTTTGATTGAGAGTTCCTGTATGGCAGGGGGTTGGACTAGATGGCCCTTGTGGTCTCTTCCATCTCTACAGTTCTATAATTCTATGATTCTTTCTGTCTGTACACATGGAAGAAGCATATTTTTCATTTCCTCATAATTCCACTTTACCTCACAATACACATGAGGAAAGTAATCAGGATGAAGCATTAGACAAGGAGAAGAAAAAGCCACCCTACTGGTTGGAGAGTATTTGGATATGGATTTAGAAATATGGACTTAGAAATTGCTCAAGCCTGATGAGGGATATCAAATATGTCTCATGTAATGTAGGAGGTTTTAATACTCCCCAAAAGAGAAGTGATTTTCCACTACAGTCGGCCCTCTGTATCCATGGATTCAGCCATCTACAGCTTAAAAATATTTTTAAAAAGGATAAATTCCAAAAAGCAAATCTTGGTTTTGCCATTATGTAAGGGATGACATTTTATTATGCCATTGTATATTATGAGATTTGCATATCCATGGATTTTGGTATCCACCACTATAGCAGGTACCAAGAGTCCGCTGTGCTTACAGAAATGGAATTATGAGTTAATTTTTCTTCAAGAGACATACACATGGAGAAATTTCTATGAATTCTAATTCTAAGGAATTCAAAATTGGCTGATGAATATTTTGTCCCAAGAGCGATGCTATGGACTTTGGGTGTAGTAAGGCCTCTGGCTCTCAGGAACACAGCCAGAACAAAAGACTTGTCCACAAATTTCTTAAGTTTCCAAAAGCTTTACTGGTTTAACACAAAAAACACAAAACTGATTTCTTCTTTTTCAATAGTCCTTCATAAATACCTTGCTCTCTTCTTGGTGGATTCTATCTTTCTTCTTCTGATGACTAGCTTTCTTCTTTTGTGGACTTATCTTTTTGTCAAAGGAAAATACTCTCTCCAGGTCTGACTTGGCTGAAATCTTACTACACACTGAAACTAACTAGAGGGAGACAGCATAAGACCCTGGGATTTCCCACAATCCTTGTCTTTCTTAAAGCTGTAGATCTCTATTTTCCCTTCTAAACTAATACGTAGAAAAGCTAATATAATCTCAACTAAATATATGTCTCAAGAGCATCAAAGATGTTCTGGAGGCATGACAATGAATGACTTTTGATCACACAAATGTAAGATACTTAGGAGTCGAACAATTACAAGGATGAAAAACTTTGATTTTTTGGAATATATGCTATTGAATATATATGCCCTTAGAAAATAAAATATCTTTTTATGCAAAGCTATTGGAGCTTGGAGACAGTGGTAGCAACAGATTAGAATTCTGAGAGTTCCTGTTTCATTCAGTTTGGCACAAGTAACTCACATATAGTAGATTGTTCCTTCAGTCTCCCCAGAATGACCATTCATGGTGAGTATCAACCTCTCAATTTCTCCCCTCTATATGAAGTATAGGGCCGAAACAGAACTCCCCTTAGCGCCAGCTTCGGGGCCATGACAGAGCATGGCGTTTACACGCCGCACACTCTTACACCACCCCAAAGATGGCATCATGCCACCAGCATGCCCATGCGGTGCTGCGTTTACACGCTCCATGGTGCAGGAACGCCGGAAAGCTGTGGCAGCACTGGAAAAGCTAGCTTTTTGCCTCAGCCCTGATCTGGCTTTCTGAGAGACGGCTTAAAGCTGCTCCTTCAGGGCTGTCTGTTTCAGCCCATACATAGGAGAGTCTTAAAATAAGAGCAATAACAAGTTTATTGAGTAAAGGTTTTTCAACCTAACAATAATGATAGCACTATACGTATTTCAGAGTTACAACCTGTACTTACTTTAATCTTTTCATGGACCTTAGACCACTATCAACACTTCCCTTTATACCAGATCCAGATCCTAACTCACTCCCACCAATCTGACAGTTAAACATCCAGAGCCTCCCTATATTTTTACCTCAGTCTTCCTGCTCAGCCTTACAAGTATTACTGTTGATAGGCTATATCTGTAAGCAGATCTATACCCTGCTGTTCATCACAATGTCTTTTAATTTTTTTTCAGGATGTACGATCAGATTGCATGTCTTGTGTAAAAGGAGAATTTAAAATGTTTGTAGTAAAAGAAAAACATGCATATGCAGAAAAAAAAATATAGCTGGCAATTCAGAGGAAAAATTAAAATGCTTGGGAAGTGATGATTTGACAGTATGGGTGTATCTAACATACACAAGAACTGCAAGTTCACAGTTATTAGTGATCTTGTACATGCAGCAAGAAATCAAGAGATCAAAATTATTAGTGAGTTATGACCACTTCCAGAAAGCCATGTTTGGAGAGTGAGAAGTGAAAATATAAGTGGTAGGGACTTAGGAAGAAATGAAAAATGTGACATAAGATGTGTTGACAGTGTAGCAAACAGTCTACTAAATTATAGGTTACAATTCAGAATGTAAAGATAATATACTCAAAAAAAGATAATCATGTTTATAAATACAAGGAAGATAAAGCAAAATGAAAAAAAATGTTTTTGACAAGTATTTCTCACATAAAATTGAGTTGACTTCATTATGTGTTATATACATGTGTTATATACGCAATTTTGGCTGCATTTTGATTTTCTAAAAAAAAGTTAATGCCCTTTTAAATTAAGATACAAATAACCTAGATTTTGTTATTTTTCCCCAATTTTCACCCAAAATATTATTTTTCTTCTGTACTGTGGAAGGTAGATAAACTTAAAAAATGATAGGCAAGTGAAGTACAAGCTGCTCAACAATTTAACTCTTAAATGGCTCTTGTGTTTTCCCCCAGAGACATTTTTTTCTTACTGCTCTGTAATTAAAAGCGTGGCAGATACTCTAGCCGTATAACACTAAGAAACTAGAGTAATTCAGTTGGCATGTTTACTCCTTAATATATTAATCTTACCTTTCCTGCAAATTAATCCTTGTAGCTTTGTTTCAGAGGCGCTAGAGAGGGCAGGAAGGGGAATAGGTGAAAATTCTGGTTTTTGCTTGTGTAAGTAGCTAATTGTTGCCTGTGGCATGCATACAGTCTACTGACATTTCTTTCTTTTTTCCTCTTTTCTCTGCTTCAGATGTTCATCAAGTACTTAAAGGTTAGCAACATCTTCATAATGTTGAATCTCTAGGGCGTGGATGCACACTTTGACTCACCACATGAATGCATGCAAGAGTAGAACCTGGCAAGATTATTACTGTTATCATATGGCTAATATAAATTTGTTTGTTCTTTTTTACAAGAACTGTCCAGTCATACACCTTAGGGCTTTCATTCTTAATGTGTGTGTGTTTTGTTTGTTTTTTACTTAGGTGGAGTTGGTATCGCATTTTGGATCAGAACATTTTTGTCCTTTAAGCCTTATAAGGTAATTTTCAATGAAACTGAAGAGAGGTTGTTAATCTGTTGTGCTCTTCAACATGGTCTTTTGTTGCTAACCACACCCTGTCTGCCAGATGTGGAGCTTCTGAAGTTATATGTTGGATATTTATCATGAGGGCCGATGCTTGTATGTACAAGATAGAAACATCCAAGATTGGGTTATCTCCTTTCATTGCCCAGGAGAGGCAAGGATCCCATCACAGGAAGAAAAGGTGAAAGTACATATACCCTCGTTCCTCCTCCAGTTCTGCTTGTAGCCATGCTAGAAAAAAAATATTTAAGCAAGGAATATGTAAAGTAAAGCAGAAGAGATGACAAAATGAAGGACACATGGAACAAATAGCCATATGAAGGTGAACCCCAGATTCTAAAAAGTGAGGTGAAAACTGCAATATGAAATAGCAAAAAACAAATCAGGAACAGATAATATTCCAATTGAACTGCTGAAATCCACATTGACAGAGTCAGCTCTAGTGCTAAGCAACATATGTCAACAGATATGGAAAACAAAATGATGGCCAACAAATTGGGAATATACATCTCTATTTACAAAAAAGGAAATACAAGAGACTGCTGTAGTTATAGAACCACAGCACTGATCTCCCATGCAAGCATAATCATGCTTAAAATTCTGCAACATAGACTCCAACCATACATGGAGAGAGAAATCCCAGAGGTCCAAGTGGAATTCAGGAAAGAAAGAGACACTAGGGACCACATGCAAACATGCAATGACTAATGGAGTGCTCCAGGGAATTCCAAAAGAAAATCAGAATGTGTTTTATAGACTATAGCAAAGCCTTTGACTGCATAGATCTTAAAAGGCAATGGAATGCCCTTAAAGACATGGGAATGCCAACACATCTGATAATCCTGATGAGGAATCTGTACTCAGATGAAGAGGTTACTGTCAGAACAGAACATGGAGAAACAATGGTTCCCAATTGGCAAAAGGGTCAGATAAGGTATCCTTTCATCCTATCTGTTCAACTTGTATGCAGAACATATTATAAGAAAAGCAGGCTTGGCCACAGAAGGAGGGGTGAAAATAGGAAAAAGGTATATCAACAATCTAAGATATGCGTATGACACCAAAGTACTAGCAGAAAACCTCACAGACTTGGAAAGCTACTAAGGAAGATCAAAGAAGAAAGTGCAAATGCAGGCTTAATGTTGATTATGAAGAAAACAAAAATAATGACTAGCAAGGACCTTCACAAGTTCAACCTAGACAATGAAGAAATAGTAAAAGAATTCCCATACCTGGGATCAAACCTTGATAGAAATGGGGACTGCAGTCAAGAAATCAGAAGAAAATTAAGAATGGGGAGGGTGGCTATGAAAGAACTAGAAAAGATTCTAAAATGCAAAGATATACAATTGAGCACAAAAGTGAGAATCATACAAGCCATCGTATTCCCTATTACCATGTATGGATGTGAGAGCTGGACAGTTAAGATGATAGGAAGAAAACCAATTCATTTGAGATGTGGTGCTGGAGAAGAGTGCTGAGGATCCTATGGACAGTGAAAAGGACAAACAAATGGGTCCTAGAGCAGATCAAGCCAGAAACCTCCCTTGAAGCCAAGATGACCAAACTGAGGCTGTTGTACTTCAGACACATCATGAGAAGGAAGGACTCATTGGAAAAGACAATAATGCTGGGAAAGGTGAAGGGAAGTAAGAAGAGAGAAGGCCACATGTTCTCTATTAAGGAGGTTATGGATATGGGGTTGCAGGATTTAAGCAGAGCAGTGGAAAACAGAGGGTCTTGGAGAGGTCTCATCCATAGGGTCGCCATGAGTCGACATCGACTTGAGGGCAGTTAACAACAACAACAAGCAGAACAGTAGAGGACAGGGGGTCTTGGAGATGGCTCATCATGGGTTGCCATGAGTCAGGCTGATGCAAGGGCAGTTAACAAGAACTTATTGAGAATGGAGCAAGCTTATTTTCTGCGGCTCCAAAGAAATGGATTTGAGCTACAGGAAAAGTGAGTCCACCTAAACATTAGGAAGAACTTCCTGTTAGTAATAGTTGTTCAACAGTGGAAGACGCTGCCTTGGAAAGTGGTAGAGCCTTCCTTTTAAACTGGATGGCCATCTGTCAAGAGTGTTTTGCATGGCAGGAGGTTGGACTGGTTGGCCCGGGGGGGGGGGGGTCTCTTTCAAATGTGATTTTAGGTTGAGTATCCCTGATCTAGAATTCCAAAATACTCCAAAATCCAAAATTGTCCAGATGAGTGGCTAAGATAGTGACAATTTTTGTGTCTGATGGTTCTGTGTACACAGATTTTGTTTCATGCATAAAATTATTTAAATTATGTATAAAGTTAGTGAAAGTCTGTGTTTATAAGGTGTACATGAAACAAATGATTTGCACATTTAGACTTGGGTACCATTTCTAAGATAATTCATTATTTATATGCAAATATTCCAAAACCTGAAAGAAATCCAAATCCATCCATATATGGGTTGAGTCTCCCATATACAAAAATGGATGAGCATTGAGAGGCCAGCATGGTGTGTGCAAAAATTCATGAGAATGGGATATGGTTCAGTATGAACTCTGCCAAGTCTCCAGGAGTCTAGGAGGAACCAGACAGAATCTGGGTAAAGAATGGAACTCTTGAGAGGGAAGATGTAGAAGGGAAGGGAGAAACCAGTAACCCTCCAAGATGAAGTGTAGTAGGATCTTTGACAATTACGGCCTGGTGACCAGTGAGGTGCTACCAAGATCATTTCATGCAGTGCTGCTTCCAGATGTGTGAGGAGAGAAAAATTGGAGTGTCTTTTTGTTTTTTGAAATACCAAAAAGTTGATGACCAAATAGATGACATATCTGTGTGAAATAGGCTGATCTAGGTTCCATTTCTTGGGGTCCAGGGTCTGATAGCTGAAAAAATCTGCCAAACGTTGAGGTCTTCTTGTGTGTGGTAGGGTGTTCAGACTGGGAGTTTCTGTCAGACCATCTTAAAAGGAGTGTTGCATTGTATATCAGGGATTGGGACCCTCCTCAGCTGTCTAAAAGTGCCTGAACTAGTGAATGCTTTCTGTTCAGCTAGGAATGCAATTGTAGAGTAGAAGAGGTTAGAAATGAATGAGTACGAATTATATGCCCTAGCTGAAATCCTGACGTTACATCCCCACCATCCCAAGAGATTGGTGTTTATGACAATATTCTGTAGAGAGACGGGATACCCTTGCGGAGATGGTGAGATATAGTACATCAATGGAAAGGGGTCTTCATCTCTGAAGGGAGGGGAACCTGAAGGTGATGGTGTTTCCTGTCAGATGTTGAAAGGAAATTTGGAGTGAAATTTTGCCCAGGAAGCTATAGGTATACAGGATAGGATGGGCCAGCATCATTATGTCTGCTCTGGATTTGAGGATGATGGATTTGACAGACATTGGAACCTTTAATATCCTGTCTAAACAGACAGAGATCAGTGAGTGTTTATGAGTGCTGCCAAATGGGTGGCTTATCTGGCTGGAGCCAACTTGCTCTTGTAATGACATGTGACCCTTGCCTTTCCTGGATGGTGACAGGAGATAAGCCAATCTTGGACAGTCTTCTTCACCACATACAAAGAATTTAACCTTTTGTACAGGACAAGGTGTTTTTTTCTAGTTTAGCAGATAACTAGAGAACTTAAGAGATTTTATAGAGGAAATTATTACTAAAAAAGTGTGATGTAGAAGACTGTGAACAAGTCAAGCATGTGGGCATCTTGAATTAGTGAAAAATGGAGAAGTGCATTTCTTAATTTTGTGAAAAATGCCAGCTTGACAGGCTTTCTGAGTAGATAAGAAAATCTACTGTGTTTTGTTGTATCTTCACTCAGTTTAGTTAAAATTTGGTTCACAGGGTGTTTGGAACTAGCATGGTTGAAGAATATGAGGAAATAGCAGACTCACAATACCAGTCTGAACGACAGGAACTCTTTGATGAAGATTATGGTAAGTAAGTTGCTGTCTCTCAAATAGTCCTTAGGTATAGTTTTTTGTGGGTTTTTCGAGCTGTGTGGCCATGTTCTAGAACAGGGGTCGGCAATCTACGGCCCGCGGGCCGGATCCGGCCCACGGAGGCCATTCTACCAGCCCCTGCTGCTGCTGCCGCCGGTGCCGCCACCACCACCAGCGCCGGCGGTCGTGGCTTCCCGCCGCTCTGGGCGCCGCCATTTTTTTGCCCAAAATGGCGGCGAAGTCTCGCACAACCTTCCCCGCTATTTTGGGCAAAAAAATGGCGGCGCCCAGAGGCTTTTCGCCGCTCTGGGCGCCTCCATTTTTTGCCCCAAATGGCGGCGAACTCTCGCGCAACCTTCGTGGCCATTTTTGGTGAAAAAATGGCGGTGCCCGGAGGCGAAGTCTCACGTGACCACAGAAAAGGTCGTGCAAGACTTCGGCCTCCAGGAGGCCCGCTGCGGCCGCTGGGGCCCTCCAGGAGGGCTCCGACAGCGGAAGAGGGCCTCTGGGAGGCCCGTTCGCTCTGCTGGGGCCCTCTAGGAGGGCTCCGACGGTGGCAGGGGGCCTCTGGGAGGTCCGTTCCCTCCGCTGGGGCCCTCTAGGAGGGCTCCGATGGCGGCAGGGGGCCTCTGGGAGGCCCGGTGCCATCACTGGGGCCCTCCAGGAGGGCTCCGACGGCGGCAGGGGGCCTCTGGGAGGCCCGTTACCTCCGCTGGGGCCCTCTAGGAGGGCTCCGACGGCGGCAGGGGGCCCCTGAGAGGCCCGGTGCCGTGGCTGGGGCCCTCCAGGAGGGCTCTGGCGGCAGCAGGGGGCCTCTGGGAGGCCCGTTGCCTCCTCTGGGGCCCTCTAGGATGGCTCCGACAGTGGCAGGGGGCCTCTGAGAGGCCCGGTGCCGTGGCTGGGGCCCTCCAGCAGGGCTCCGGTGGCGGCAGGGGGCCTCTGAGAGGCCCGGTGGTGTGGCTGGGGCTCTCCAGGAGGGCTCCGGCGGTGGCAGGGGGACTCTGGGAGGCCTGTTGCCTCCGCTGGGGCCCCCTAGGAGGGCTCCGACGGCGGCAGGGGGCGCCTCAGAGGCCTGGTGCCGTCGCTGGGGCCCTCCAGGAGGGCTCCGACGGCGGCAGGGGGAATCTGGGAGGCCTGTTGCCTCCGCTGGGGCCCCCTAGGAGGGCTCCGACGGCGGCAGGGGGCCTCTGAGAGGCCTGGTGCCGTCGCTGGGGCCCTCCAGGAGGGCTCCGACGGCGGCAGGGGGACTCTGGGAGGCCTGTTGCCTCCGCTGGGGCCCCCTAGGAGGGCTCCGATGGCGGCAGGGGGCCTCTGAGAGGCCTGGTGCCGTCGCTGGGGCCCTCCAGGAGGGCTCCGACGGCGGCAGGGGGCCTCTGGGAGATCCGTTGCCTCCGCTGGGGCCGTCTAGGAGGGCTCCGACGGCGGCAGGGGGCCCCTGAGAGGCCCGGTGCTGTGGCTGGGGCCCTCCAGGAGGGCTCCGACGGCGGCAGCGGGCCCCTGGGAGGCCTGTTCCGTCGCTGGGGCCCTCCAGGAGGGCTCCGATGGAGCCAGCAGGCCCCTGGGAGGCCCGTTGCCATCACAGGGCCCCTCCAGGCGGGCTCCTGCGACAGCAGTGGGCCTCCCAGAGGCCCGTTGCCTTCGCTGGGTCCTCCAGGAGGGCTCCTGCAGCAGCAGCGGGCCTCCCAGATTCCCATTGCCTTCCCTGGGGTCCTCCAAGAGGGCTTCGGCGGCGGCAGCGGGCCACTGGGAGGCCTGTGCCTCCGCTGGGGCCCTCCAGGAGGGCTCCTGCGACAGCAACCGGTCTCCCAGATTCCCGTTGCCTTCGCTGGGGTCCTCCAGGAGGGCTCCGGCGGCGGCAACAGGCCTCTGGCGTCAGGGGGCCAGCAAAGAGGGGGAGGCCTCCAGCGCTGGCGGTCCTCGCCGGCGCTTTCTCGGCCTCTGACAGGGCCTGGGGCCCCGTCAGGGGCCAGCAAAGAGGAGTTGGCCTGGCCCCTGGGGGGTGGAAGCTCCGCCCCCGGGGGTGGGAGCTCCGCCCCCAGAGGGTGTAGGTTCCACCCCCGGCACGCGGCCCCGCCCCCAGGGGTGGAAGCTCCACCCCCCGGCTTCGGCCCCCCAGTTGTCTGAGGGACAGCAACCCGGCCCCCGGCTCAAAAAGGTTGCCTACCCCTGTTCTAGAAGATTTTCTTCCTGATGTTTCACCAGCATCTGTGGCTGGCATCAGATGCCAGCCACAGATGCTGGCGAAACGTCAGGAAGAAAATCTTCACAGCCCGTAGGTAGTTGCTAATTCTCACCAAGTTGGCTAAACAAAGAATCCAACAGTACCTATGGAGCAGGAGGAGAAAGAGAAACATGAGGAGTACTGTGAAGAAAATCATGGTGGAGGATTAGAAACCTGGAGATATATAATAATAATAATAATAATAATAATAATAATAATAATAATATCTTTATTTATAGCCCGCCTTTCCAAAGATCAAGGCGTGTTACAATATAAAAACAGTGTTACAAAGTCATCAAAAAACACATCAATTAATACATATTAAAAGATACAAATTAATAACATCCGATCTAGCACGAATGCAAACAGTAAAGGGAGAGCAGGGGCTATAACTGGGACATTAGGGGAAAGCCTGCTGGAAAAGGAAGGTTTTTAGCCCCTTCCTGAAAAGGTCGAGGGAGGTGGCCGAGCAGAGCTCGCCGGGAAGCGAGTTCCAGAGCTGTGGGGCCGAGATGGAAAAGGCTCTCTGTGTTGTTGTAGAGTATTTTGCGTCTGGAACTCGTAGTAGTTGCTTCCCGGCAGACCTCAGTGTGTGGGGCGGATTGTATGGAGAGAGGTGGTCCGCCAAGTACCCTGGGCCCAAGCCATTTAGGGCTTTATAGGTAATAACGAACACCTTGTATTGCGCCCGGAAGTGAATGGGCAGCCAATGCAGATCTTTAAGCACAGGGGTTATGTGACTGGCCCTGGAAGATCCAGTGACCAGTCTTGCTGCCATATTCTGAACCAATTGTAGCTTCCGGGAGTGGTACAAGGGTTGCCCCATGTAGAGCGCATTACAGAAATCCAATCATGAGGTTACCAGAGCATGTACCACCGTTTCAAGGTTCCCCCGGCCCAGGTAGGGACGCAGCTGGTGTATAATAATAATAATAATAATAATAATAATAATAATAATAATAATAAATTGTTTATTTGTTAGCCGCTTTTCCTACGATCAAAGCGGTGTACAATATCGTTAAAAACAGACAATAGGGACAATTAAAAATTCACATCTAAAAATACATATTAAAAAAAGTAAATTCAAACAAGATTAAAAACATATTATAACATATAATAAACTATTAAAACCATGAATTACTATATATCAAAGACAATAGGGGGGAGATGGTCTCAGACGGAATTGGGAGGGTAGGCTTGTAGGGAGAGATGAGTCTTTAGAGCCTTCTTAAAGGCTTCCACCGTTCCACTGAGGCGAATCTCTTCCGGTAGGGCATTCCATAGAGAAGGCACCACTGCTGTGAATGCCCTTTGTTGTGTGATCGCCAGTCTCACCTTAGGGTAACTGAGTAAGGATTTTCCTGTAGATCTGAGTGTTCGAGGAGGATTATGTAGGGAGAGGCGTTCCCTCAAGTAACCCGGGCCCAAGCCATTTAGGGCTTTAAAGGTGATAACACTTTGTACTGGGACCGGAAACGAATTGGCAGCCAATGTAGAGATTTTAAGATAGGTGTTACATGTTCGGACCTCGATGTCCCCGTAATTAACCTGGCTGCTGCGTTTTGTATCAATTGAAGTTTCCGAACCTGATACAAAGGTAGCCCCATGTAGAGCGCATTGCAGAAATCCAAGCGAGAGGTTGCCAGTGCATGTACTACTTTTTCTAGGTCCCCCCGGTCCAGACAGGGACGTAGTTGGCGTATCAGCCGGAGCTGATACCAAGCACTCCTGGCCGTCGCATGTACTTGAGATGATAACTGTAGAGATGGATCCAGGAGTACTCCCAAACTGCGCACTTTGTCCTTCAAGGGGAGTTTAATCCCATCAAGGACTGGATGGGAAATTTCCCTGCCCGGGCCAGGGGAACCTATCATGAGTACCTCTGTTTTCTCTGGATTCAATCTGAGTTTGTTTTTCCTCATCCAGCCCATTACTGCCCCCAGGCAGGCATCCAGAGGAGAGATGCCATCCTTAGTCACTGTATCAGTCGGAGACATGGAGAGATAGATCTGGGTGTCATCAGCATACTGATAACACCGGGCTCCATGGCTCCGGATGATCTCTCCCAGCGGCTTCATGTAAATGTTAAATAGCATGGGGGACAGAATGGCGCCCTGAGGAACGCCCGATGTAAGCTCTCTTTTCTGAGAGCAACTGCCCCCCAGCCTCACCATCTGGAACCTTTCTGAGAGATAGGACCGGAACCACTGGAGCGCAGTGCCCCCGATACCTAATTCTCCCAGGCGTTCCAGAAGGATACCATGGTCGATGGTATCGAAGGCCGCTGAGATGTCCAAGAGCACCAACAGAGTTATATCTCCTCTGTCAGTGGCCAGACGGAGGTCATCGACTAAGGCGACCATGGCAGTCTCAACTCCGTAACCCGCTCTGAAGCCAGAAAATGGGTCAAGATAATCGGTTTCATCCAAGACTGCCTGGAGCTGAAAAGCAACTGCCCTCTCGAATCACCTTGCCCAAGAATGGTAACAGGGAGACCGGTCTATAATTGCTCATAGATAGGGGATCAGGGGAAGGTTTCTTCAACAAAGGCCTTACGACTGCTTGTTTCAGAGATGTTGGAATAGTACCTTCCCAAAGAGATGTATTTATTATTCGATGAAGAGCAGATGTTATGACATCTCCTCCCTGCACGGTCAACCAAGAAGGACAAGGGTCAAGAGGGCAAGTCGTCTTTTTCACGCATCCAAGGAGCTTGTCTACGTCCTCGGTACTCACAAACTCGAATTGATCCAGAATAACCTTGTTACTAGAGGCGCTGGATGCCTCTACTAAGGATTCTGCTCGAAAACTGGCATCAAGATCAGCCCTTATCTGAGAGACTTTGTCAGCAAAGAAGTTGTTAAAAGCGTCACAGCAGGCAATAGTTGGTTCAAGTAAAGGGTTCTGGGTGGCCGGGGTTTGAGTTAATTCCCTGACCACCCTGAACAGCTCTGCTGGACGAGACTCTGCTGACGCAATCCGTGCAGCACAGTACGCATCCCTGGCTGCACTGACTGCCACTCCGTAGGAACGCAACATGTTCTCATGGAGTGTTCTGTCAGATAATTTCTGATGTTTCCGCCAGTAGCACTCTAGCCGTTGCGCAGCCTGCTTCATCTGGTGAAGATCTTCTGTATACCAGGGTCTTTTCTTAGGAGCGGGCCGGCAAGGACGCTCGGGAGCGATACTGTCTATAGCCCTGGTGAGATTCCTATCCCAGTTATCAACCAGGGTTTCGACAGCGTCGCCATCATTCCCAAACATGAAATCCTCTAGGGCGTCTTGGAACCTTTTGGGTTCTATCAGCCTTCGAGGGCGGACCATTCTACTAGGTCCACCACCCCCGAGGGGTTTTTGGATAGTGGCATCCAGTCCTATCTTGACCAGGAAGTGGTCCGTCCATGACGGGGGAGATGGCATTAAATCCTACCCATGGACATTCTCGGACCGTACTGAAGACTACATCGAGTGTGTTACCAGCACAGTGTGTTGGCCCTGAAACTAATTGGGACAGGCCCATGGCTGTCATGAATTCCATGAACAACCGAGCCGCACCTGTTGGATCTGTTGAGCCGGCCCCGAAGGGGATGTTGAGGTCCCTCAAGACTATAAGCCTAGGGGACTCCAACCTGATAACAGGTGCTCCTGACCATCGCATCCACCTGAGATGTAAGGTGGAGCGACGAGTCCAGGAGCACCCCCAGACTGTGAACTGAGTCCTTCAAGGGGAGCATGACCCCATTCAGGACAGGTGGACAAACATCCATCCTCGGGCCAGGGGAGCCTATCACGAGCACCTCCGTTTTCTCTGGATTCAAACTGAGTCTGTATTCCCTCATCCAGCCCATTACTGACTCCAGACAGGCATTTAGAGGAGAGATGCCATCCCTGGTCACTGCATCAGTCGGAGACACAGAGAAACATATTTGGGTGTCATCAGCGTACTGATAACACCGTGCCCCGTGTCTCCGGATGATCTCTCCCAGCGGTTTCATGTAAATGTTGAATAGCATGGGGGACAGAATGGCTCCTTGAGGGACACCAGGTGTAAGTGCCCTCTTATCGGAGCACACATCCCCCAGCTGCACCATCTGGAATCTACCCGAGAGGTAGGAACAGAACCACTGGAGTGCAGTGCCCCCGATTCCCAGCTCCCTCAGGCGTTCCAGAAGGATACCATGGTCAATGGTATCGAAAGCCGCTGAGATGTCTAAGAGCACTAACAGGGACACGCTACCCCTGTCCCTTCCCAGATGGAGATCATCCACCAGGGCGACCATGGCAGTCTCAACTCCATAACCCGCCCGGAACCCAGTTTGAAATGGGTCTAGAAAATCAGTGTCTTCCAAGACCGATTGAAGCTGGACTGCAACTGCCCTCTCGATCACCTTCCCCAAGAAGGGTAGCAGTGAAACAGGCCGATAATTATTATGCATCAGGGGGTCTAGGGAGGGCTTTTTTAGCAGCGGTTTTACTATGGCCAATTTTAAGCTGGATGGAAAACGCCCTTCCCTGAATGATGCATTAATTATGCGGTGCAACATAATAGTTACAACCGGCCCCCCCGAGCCGCTAACCACGAGGGACAGGGATTGAGAGAGCAAGTTGTCTTCCTAACGCTTCTAAGGATCTTGTCCACTTCCTCAGTACTTACAGACTCAAAATGATCCAGTACAATTGAGTCCACGGAGGCTCATATATCTTTCTATGTATTGTTATTCTGCTCAAACATACTGCACTATTAATATTTTGATCTCTAAATAGACCTACAGCTATAACAAGGAGGTTCATAGTGTGAATTGTAAAGTAGCCAAAACATAAATGCTGGTAGTATGACAAGTTGTTTCAAGCAATTGAATTATATTAAATATTACTGAAATGTTACAAAATTCCAAATATTACAAAAAGTGGTACTAACATCTGCCAAATATTGCAGTACCTTTGTGCTATGCCAAACAAGTATAGTTTAAAGAGAAGTGCTGCAGAATATTGCCTGCATTTTTTTTAACCTGCCTTCACCGAAAAATGGCTAGAAACCCACAGTTGGGGAAGGGACAGAATGTTATTGATGTGAACAGGGGCTCCTTTGGGTATAGCCCTGTTTTTAAGTTGCATGGAAGAGGCAGTTCTATCACAATGCATAGGCCAAAGGTCATAGCTATTACAAATTCTTTAGTGCAGGCCTGGTATCCCAAGAAGAATGGTGAGACTTGGGGTGAGGGGATGATTTAATTTTTGAGATTACATTGAAAATTCTCTGAGGAAGATGGAAAATGAGACAAATACTGGATTTAATAGATCTAGAGTGGCCATCCCATCAGGCCACATTTCCTCTAATCCATTGGTTCTCAAACTTTTTAGCCTTGTGACTCCTTTACATCTACATGTAGATGTCACCTCCTCCTGCTCAACATAGTATATGAATAAATATACAATCAGCCCTCCAAATTCACAGGGATTTGGGACTTAGGACACCCACAAAAGTGAAAAAAACAAATACAGTGGAGGTGCGGACAAGGCTACCTCCTAGGAGGGCTCCTCAGGCTTGCAAAATGGGCAGCTGGGAGGCTCCCTGGAGGGGGAGGTACAAAAAATGTGCACCAGGTGGCTAGACCCCATGGCTGTCGCCCCCTCCTAAAGGATAGGACCACTGCATGTGCATTAAAAGAACAATGCTGCACTTTGTGAGGAAGGAGGATAAGTGATTGCTGCTGAGCACACAGCAGCCAAATTTAGGAGATGATTGGTGATTGCCATTCCTGGTTCTCTGCTCTCCCCAAGCACAATGCACAAGGGGCTTGGGGAGGGTGGAGCAGCAGTGCCTACCAGCTCCTGAAGCCTGTTGCTCTGTGGGCTGTTCTTTCACTTTTCATTTCTCCCCAGCTAGGCAGGCTGACCTCTGTGTACCTGATAGGGTTGCTGGATTGCTTTTTGACAACCCGCTTCCATACTCCCTCTCCTCTCTGGGGTCATCACTGTCAACAGTTCTCCAGGGACTTTGAGCTTCTGGGTGGGTGGGAGCATGGAAGTGGGTCATCAAAAAGCAATCCAGCAAACCAGTTTTAGGCATGTGGAGGCCAGCCTGCCTGGCTAGGGAGAAATGAGGGGTGAAAAAATCAAAGCTATTTAAAAGGGTGCAAAGCTCTTTACATACCTGAAGCCAGTTGGGGTTGCTGGGTTACTTTTTGATGACCTGATTTCACACTCTCCCTCTCCTCCCGCCCCTCCAGCAGCTCAGGCTTCATGGAAAACCATTGAGAATAATCGCTCCAAATCAGGTGGTCGGGAGAGGAAGTGTGTGGAAGGGGGTTGTCAAAAAGTAATCCAGCAATCCTTTCCCAGTTTCAGGCACACAGAGGCCAGCTTGCCTGGCTAGTGAGAAAAGAAGGGGAAAAAGATAAGGCAGCTGAAAAGGGTGTACAGCATTCTGTGTGCCTGAAACCAGCTGGGATTGCTGGATTACATGTATACAAAAGCTCATGCTGCCTGCTTCCTTCTTTCAGTTAGTCTCAATGGTGCTACTATATCCGTTTGCATACTAGAACACTTCCTCCTTCAACCTCTAACCTCAGTTCAGTGTTATGTTTATTTTATTTTGCCTTTTTCATGTTTAATAGAGGGACTGTTTACATAATACAGTAGAAGATTTTGATTCAGCACCATTTTTTTCTAGTCCACTCTGACTCTAAGCAGACAGACCTGGATCAGATTGTTTTCAAATGTCTTTCAAATAAGGAGATTTAAGATTTATAAGAATATTTTTCTCTTAAATTTTGAACAGATTATCCTCTGGATTATCCTTCTGTAGGAGAAGAAAAACCTTCAAAAAATCTTCTTGGTTCTGCCACAAGTAAGTTGCTGGAAGCTTAAGATGTCTCTCAATTTCTCACAAAAATAATGAAAAGGAGAAACTAACAATGCACTGAATAGTAGTATATCAGCAGAATGAATGTATCCAAGGAATAAACTCTGAATCCACCTTCATCATCTAACTAATACAACAAATAGTTCTTATTTATTCTTTCTAACTTCCACCCCTACAACCACACTCACACTTCCCATGCTAACTGCTACTCCTGTCTCACCCACCAGTTTTCAAACACTTTTTCAGACTCTCAGTCACCTCCCAATGTTCCAAGCACACACACTCTCTTTCATCTTACCTTAAATAAACATGGCAGCTGGTATGAAGAAGCAGGGAGGAGGCGGTAAAAACAAACTGTCTAGGGAACTTAATGAGGACATATAACACTTCTTAGGATTAGAAAAGATTTAAGAGCAGATTTAATTGCAGCCTTGGCACCAGTAAAAGAAACAATGGAGGAATTAAAAACAACTATCAGACAAGTAAAAAAAAAAAGGAAGCAAAGCTTTTGACTTGACCTGAGATTGTCCAAATACTCTGAAATGCAGAAGGAAAGACATGACCTGAGAGAGAGACTGGACAAACAGGAGAAGCAAGAGTGATGAAATGGAACCAGAGTTTATGACCAGATTTAGGGATTACAAAGGAAGATATTGTGGGAATCCACAGAGTGAGTCCTAAACAAACTCATGAATCATGAGGGAAATATCATTTTGAGATTTTCTTGTTATGCAAAAAAGTTAGTAACCTACTAGGCACTAGCTAATCTTAATGATTTGCATGTTAAAGGACATAGAGTGTACCTTTCAAATGAAACTATAAAAAAATGAAGTGTGGAAGATATGCAGCAGCTCTTAGAAACCATTCCCTTTAAAACTGATAGTCTGGTTAGAACATAAAACGCATGTTATAACTACCTCTGAAAAGCTGCAAGACCTTTGCAAAGAGTTAAGGATTTGTGTGCCTCTCACCAGCTCATTAAATTCACAAAATGAAGAATTCCAAGTGAAAGAAGAAATAGCAAGGGAGGAAAGCTGAAGAGAAAGGAAAACACTGATAAAGAGAACATTGCTGAGAAGGAAACCAACTGGGCACTCCCTCCCATAAACCAAGAACACTGTATTACCCATGCAACCTGTCAGCAGAGGGGAATTAATAAGTTTGTGTTGATTACAGTGCTGGACTCTATTTCTGACTTGGAAAGAAATTTAGGGGCTGTATAGACCGGCATCAGAAACCAGAGTGGGGACATGGCGTCTGCATGATGCACGCCCCCACTCCGCCCCCATGCCAGCATGACACTGCATGCCCCACCACGCGGCAGGTGGTGACACAGCGCTACTTTGGCACTGCGTCCAGGTAACACTATGCCAAAGGAGCACAGAAAAGCCACAGCACCAGCTGCTATGGCGCCCTTTCTGTGGTGCAGAAAGGGGCCACTTTTTGCGGCTCATTTTTGCACCGCAGAAAGTCCAGATTGGGACCGCAGTGTGCAGTTGCCGTGGCCCCGATCTGGTGAAAAAAGAGGCAGCCTGCGGGGCGGTCGGTAAAGCCCCTAGGTTATTTAATAGGTGACACATGTTTTTGAAATCCAAAATACTAAGAAGCTTAAGGGTGGGATTGCGTTTGCCTTATTAATATTGGTTAATGAGGGTTGAGAAGTGGGAAGCCAGGAGGGAAGGAGAGTTGGGAAAGGGAGAAGAGGGTTAATCAGACATCTTTGTGAAATGTGTACTGTCAGAACATCGTTAATGGAAACAAGCATTATTTCAGATCATTCTGTAGAACAAATCAAATGGACATTTTTTTGGCAATACCCTCAAATCCCAATTCAGAGGTTAAACTCAGGTGTCTTACTTAACACATATGTAGTAGATAAAATAAAGAAAAGTGTAAAGCAATTCTGTAAAGAAAATAGAACACCCAATACCACAGCTGCCCTTCTGTGAGATTCTTTAAAAGCTATCCTCACAGAACCTTTCATAAATGAAAGCTTCTTCTTGAAAAAAAATCAAAGACAAGTTTAAAATTAAGCTAGAGAGGTAAATCATAGAATCATAGAATAGTAGAGCTGGAAGAGACCACAAGGGCCATCCCGTCCAACTCTCAATAAAAGCATCCCTGACAGATGGCCATCCAACCTCTGTTTAAAGATCTCCAAGGAAGGAGACTCCACCACACTCCTGAGGGAGTGTGTTCCACTGTCAAATAGCCCTTACTGTCAGGAAGTTCCTCCTAATGTTGAGGTGGAATCTCTTTTCCTGTACTTTGCATCCATTGTTCTGGATCCTGTTCTCTGGAGCAGCAGAAAACAAGCTTGTTCCCTCCTCAGTATGACATCCCTTCAAATATTTAAACAGGGCTATCATATCACCTCTTAACCTTCTCTTCTCCAGGCTAAACATCCCCAGCTCCTTAAGTCGTTCCTCATAGGACATGGTTTCCAGACCCTTCACCATTTTAGTCGTCCTCCTTTGGACAAGCTCCAGTTTCTCAATGTCCTTTCTGAATTGTGGTGCCCAGAACTGGATACAATATTCCAGGTGGGGCCTGACCAAAGCAGAAATGCTGCCTTCAGTATCTCCCTTTTGAGAAACTCCCATCTGTCATGAACTCCCTTCTCTTTTAGTATTCCTGACCATGGTATCACCCCCAGTATTTCTCTAATTTTACTAAAATCAGCTCTCCTAAAAAGAATGCTTGGCTTCTTCTTTCCACTGTATAACAAACTCCAGGAGAACATGGTCACTTCCACCTAATGATCCCACCACTTGCACCCCATTAACCAAGTCATCCTTGTTGGTTAGGATCAGATCCAAAATAGCTGACCCCCTTGTTGCCTCTTCCACCTTTTGTAAAATGTAATTGTCTTCGAGGCAAGTGAGGAATTTGCTAGACTTTGAGGATTTGGCCGAGTTTGAATTTCAGCAAATATCAGGATAATTGAAGTCACCCATCAATACTACATCTCTCCTTTCTGAGTATGTAGTCATCTGTTCTAGAAAGGCGTTATCAAATTCCTCCATCTGACTTGGGGGTCTGTAATAGACTCCCACAATAACATATTTGTGGTTTCCCTCCCCTTTAATTTTTATCTAGATGCTCTCCACCTGGCTTGCAGGATTGATGTCCTGGATCTCTTCACTGGTGTAAATATCTTTGACATACAGTGCTATTCTTCCTCTTTTCCTGTTTGGCCTATTTCTCTTAAAAATGTTATATTCCTCTATTTCTACATTCCAATTATGAGACTCATCCCACCAGGTTTCAGTGATGCCTGTTATTTCATATTTGCCTTGTGTTGACATATAGTGCCATTCTTCCTCTTTTCCTGTTTGGCCTATTTCTCTTAAAAAGGTTATATTCCTCTATTTCTACATTCCAGTTATGAGACTCATCCCACCAGGTTTCAGTGATGCCTATTATTTCATATTTGGCTTGTTGTACTAGGAGTTCAAGTTCATCTTGCTTATTTCCCATGCTTTGTGCATTAGTGTAGAGACATCGCAGACCACGGGTTCTCTTTACTTGCTGCCTATGCAAGTTTATTTGACTCACACTGTTGGGTCCTTGCACTATTTATCTTGTTTCCTCTATGTAAGTTTGACTATTTTCTCCATCCTTTTTGCCTTCCATAATATTGCCTCACTCCACCACGTAACTCAGTTTAAAGCCCTCCTGATCAAGTTCTTGAGACTGTTGGCAAAAACATTTCTTCCAACTGTGGTGAGATGCAACCCTTCCATTGCCATAAGTCCCCCCTCATGGAACCACAGCCCATGATCAAAGAAGCCAAATTGTTCTCGGCAGCACCATCTGTGGAGCCAGTTGTTTACATCCACTATTTTCCTCTCCCTTCTTGGACCATGCCCTTCAACTGACAGAAGAGACAAGATGACAGCTTGTGCATCCACTTCTTTCATCTTCCTACTGAGAGCCTCATAATCCCTTCTGATGTTCTGAAGGCTGTGTCTTGCAGTATCATTGGTTCACACATGGACCAAAAGGAAAGGGTATTGGTCAGTAGGCTTGACCAGTCTTGTCATACTCTCTGTCACATCATGGATCTTTGCCCCAGGGAGACAACACACCTCTCAATACATCTTGTCAGGCCTACAAATCACTGCTTCTGTACCCCACAGCAAGGAGTCCCCCACCACACGCCTGCTCCAAGGCTTAGCAGCAACTGTTCCCTCTGGTGGAACTCTCAGGCTCCCCTGATCTGTCCCTGAAGTCTGTCCGTGCTGCTGTTCCTCATCCTCCTTGATAATGGAAAGAGCTTAAAATCCATTCTCTAGCTGCAAGCTCCCAGAACAATCCCTTGTTGGCCTAGATCTCTGTGTGACATACCTCCAGCTGTCTGCCTCCTGTGTATGTGAAGTGACCTCCTCCACCCCAGCAACTTCCTCTGTGTGGTCCCCATTCAAGACCATGCGTTCCGTTCTGTCCAGGAAATCCTCTTGCTCCCTAATGTGCTGAAATGTAGCCACTCTGGACTCTAGCTGCTGGACTTTTTCCTCCAAGAGTGCTACCAACTTGGAACTTCCACATCTGTAGGCAAGAAGGCAAGCATCCCACAAGTGTTGCAGGTGACTGCAGCAGTTCCGTCAGTGTCCATACTGAGAAGTCTTAAGTAATCACTCAAACAGGACTGTGGGCTTCCTCCTCAAAAAATCCTCCAGTAAACACCAATGTTAAGGCCCCTGATGACCTGGCTTTTTCCATCAATCTCTGGCAGTGAGCTCAATCAACTCAGGCTCCGCTGTAGTTCTCTTTGGATGAAAAAAAAATCCACCCCCTCAGCAACAAACACACTCTCCCAAGAGTTTTTAAAAAATTCAGACACTCACCACTCAAGAATTATTGAAGAAACAAGGAAACAGATGAAATGAGGGTCTGGAGTGAATTGTCCCAGAGGAGAGAAGAACTGGAAGCTCTCAACTAAGACATGGTTAGAGATGCTCTCATTTATGCATAGAGGTCTGTGTTTAAATGTGTATAAAAAGGAGGTATGGATTTGGTAATAAATACTCTAAATTGCTGTTAAAACCCCCCAGAAAAGAGATCAGTTAATACTATTCAAGAGAGGAAATCTGTAATGTGTAGAAAGAATATTATAATCAGCTTTATATAGCTGACCCTTCCAGTTTGACCGCACAATCAAATTTTATGGATAATATCCTAATTAAAAAGTTGGATGATAATTAGAAAAGTTTTTTAAATTCACTGATAACTAACCAAGATAACGTTTCTGCCATCCAGAACTATAAAATGACAAAAGACTAGGTATGGTGGCTTTATGGCCAGCTTCTAAAAAAAAATCAGCTTGGAATGGCTTCCATATTTAAATGAGTTATATAACGGAATACTTAAGGGAGATACAGATCCAGAATCTTGGAAGCTTTCTTGGCTTGTAGCTATACCCAAGTCTAAGGATAACTCAGAGTTAGTAACTTCCTACAAACAAATTACATTATTAAACCAAGACTGTAAAAAGTTTACAGCTGTAATTACTAATACAGTTGTCCCTCTTAACTCGCGGATTTAAGATCCGTAACCTCGAATATCTGCAGAGGGGTGACTTGCACTATTTCTAATGGTGTGTACAACTGGCATACGCATCCAGGGGCATGCCCCATTCAAACCTATGAGGCTTGAATATGTGCGAGCCTCCGTTTTCAGGGGGGGCCAGAACAGATCCTCTACGAAAACGGGGGGCAACTGTCGTGTTTTTATAAATCAGTTTATACACCCTGATCAATTTGCTTTTATCCCTAGAAGAAAGTGGGTGAACTTTAAACAGTACATTTTGCAAAGAGGAATAACACTCTGGTTGCATTGGTCTTTCCAGATGCATGAATATGAGGCCATGTGAATATATAGAAACTCTACATGGGTTCCCTTGCAATGTATTTTTTATCAAAGATTTTTACTGTCCTGTGTGGTACTGGACGGGGATGCCCTCTTTCACCTCAGTTATTTGCTTTAGCATGGAAATCCTTATTGAGCTAATATGCAGAGATTCAGATCTACCGGTTTAAAAAAATAAAATAAAAATTGAAGATTGAAAATCCCTTTCTATTTGGGATATTCAGGGTATCATATACTTTGACAAAATGTTTGCTTCACCGCAGTCTCTTCTCTGTCTCTTCTTAATACACTCTAATTTTCAGGAAGGTGATAAATTTAACTAACATGTCATTTGGAAAGAAAAAGGGGTATATAGGCTTAGATATCTGTTTATAAATGGTAGGCCAATATCAGAGGACCACAAGCAGAAAAATTGGAATAATATATACCTAGCTGGATGAACAAATTTCAAATCCTCATGTTTAACTCTGGGTTATATAAGGATACAGGTCCACCCTGTTTCAACCTTTGAGACATATTGTTTCAACAGAACTAAGGGATTGGCCTCTGAGATTTATAAAATAATCATTAAGATTGCTGAGCTTGGAGCACAGAGTGCCCAAAATAAATGGAATAGTATTTGGAGCTTTATTCCATATAAGGTACTGTCTGCAACTGTAAAAGATATTACTATTAAAATGATAAATAGTACCAGTAATTAGTTTTCAGGTTCTGTTTTAATCAGTGGATCTTGTTAAAAGGACCTGTTTGAACCTATTGAGTGAAGATATTTATTTTCTTGGCTCTAAACAAACTTAGTAAATTTTGAATAGTAATTGTATTAGTTGATACTGGTTATTAAATAAGTACAACTGTGTCTTGGCCACATTCTTTACCAAAATCTATATTTTGGGTTTGTCCTAAAGCTGTATATCTGCACTACTGCTGATAAATTGGGGAGCTGCATGCCAACAGTAAGCCATTAAGAACTGTGGGAAGAACAACTTGGGGAATGTCAGGTTTTCTGCAAGATTTTTCAATTCATATTCTTTGATACTTTTAAAGATGCCATTTTAAATATGGTGAATATTGCTGCTAATATCCTTGGAGCAAAAACAGAAGAAGGCTCTGTGGAACAAGGTAAATTAATGGCTGTTTTTAGAATAAACTATTTTAATTACTTTTGGTGGTTGCAGTTCCTTAGCTCATGTTTAGCTTTCTTTCTTCTTCTGTATAATGAGTGCTATATAAATATCTTTTACAATATGTATTCACTTATTTAAACTACTAGCCTGCTTACGAATTTTAAAAACAATTCTGTTTTGTTTTGTGAAAGTAGCCATTTTTCTTCTAAAATACAAACTGCCATCAAATAATTCAGTCATAATTATTAAAACTAGTTCAAAAAGGGAGTGGCCATTTATGATTAAAAAGTTTTATTTAAAAGACATGTTTTGAAAATCCTATGGATCCAATGGAAAATCATTAAGAGAAGGAGTGGGATTAGCTGCCCTTGGGATGAAGTTGCAAATCCTGAGCACTACCACTAAAACACACAGGTAGTATTTTCTTATTTGTAGATTGAGTAGAATTGCTGTTAGGTTGGCTTTGGGGTTTTGAAGTGATGAATCTGAATTTCACTTTGCTTATTTGATTAACAGTAAAGTTCTGTCTAGAATTCAAGAGGCGAGCAAAATGACTGTTCTAACTACTACTAAATCCAAGTCATTTCTCCATTTCTGTGGAGGTATGCATGAAGTGTCTAAATACAAATTTGATATTATTATGGGACAAATATAAAGTATAAGTATTTTTCGGATGTTTCCCATTTAGAGTATCTCTTGCTTCATTGTAAATTGCTTCATTGTTGATGTTTTAAAAGCATCCAAAAATCAGGGGATTTGGCTTCCTGTTAAAATAAAAATATCCTCCATATTTTTCACATTACAGGTTTCCAAAGGGATGGACATGTAGTCTGTTAAAAAGAAAAGATAGGGGGAAATCTTGCAACACCTGATTATTTTTTAACATGAGCTTTCGTGGGATTTCTGTGGGCTTCTTCAGATGTGTTGATGGAGTATAGACTCATAGAATTGTAGAGACTGCAAGGGCCATCCAGTCCAACCCCCTGCCATGCAGGAACTCTCAATCAAAGCATCTCTGACAGATGCCTATCAAGCCTCTGTTTAAAGACCTCCAGGGAAGGCGACTCCACTACACTCCGAGAGAGTGTGTTCCACTGTCGAACAGCCCTTACTGTCAGGAAGTTCCTCCTAATGTTGAGGTGGAATCTCTTTTCCTGTAGCTTGCATCCATTGTTCTGGGTCCTGTTTCCTGGAGCAGCAGAAAACAAGCTTGTTCCCTCCTCAATAGGACAGCCCTTCAGATGTTTAAACAGGGATATCATATCACCTCTCAACCTTCTCTTCTCCAGGCTAAACATCCCCAGCTCCCTAAGTTGCTCCTCATAGGGCATGGTTTCCAGGCCCTTCACCATTTTAGTCGCCCTCCTTTGGACATGCTCTGGTTTCTCAATGTCCTTTTTAAATTGTGGTGCCCAGAACTAGACACAAAATTCCAGGTGGGGCCTGACCAAAGCAGAATAGAGTGGCACTATTACTTCCCTTGATCTAGACACTATACGTCTATTGATGCAGTCTAAAATTGCATTGGCCTTGTTAGCTGCCGCATCGCACTGTTGATTCTTGTTCAATTTGTGGTCTACTTGGATTCCCAGATCCCTTTCACATGTACAGTCGGCCCTTCTTATACATGGATTTGAGCATCCGCAGATGACAAACCCGGAAGTTGTCCCCAATGGTGGCATGTGGGCATGCCTGCCGCCATTGGGTACAAAAGTCCTGGTCTCCCCTTCTCTCCTCCCTTCCTTCCCTCCATGCTGACTTACCTTTCCTGTTGCCGTCGCCGCGGGAAAGGCCAAGTGCCGGTGCTGGAGGCCTTCAAGGCCTCTAGTGTCGCTGCTCAGCCTCCTTGCTGTTGCCACTGCAGTGGGAAAAGCTGGGTGGCAGTGGCAGAGGCCAAGGCTCAGCCTCGCCGCTGCGGAAGGGCTGGATGGCGGTGTTAGAGGCCTCTTGACCCCCAACACCACCACCACCAGCCTTTCCCGTGGCGGCTTTGAAGAGGCCGAGCAGCTGTGCTGGGGGCCTTCAAGGCCTCCAGCACCGGCACTCGGCCTCTTCACCGTCGCCAGTGGTCAGCACCTCCACGGAAGGGGCGGATACCGGTGTTGGAGGCCAAGAGGCCTCCAGCACCGCCACCCGGCCTTTCCGCGGCAGCGGCAAGGAGACCTCGGCAGAGAGGATGCCAAGTGATGGTGCTGGAGGCCTGAAGGGCTTCTGGCGCTGCTGCACTCCACCTCCCCACTGCTGCTACCGCCGCAGGAAAAGCCTGGTGGCGGCAGCAGCAAGGAGGCCGAAGCTTGGCCTCTAACACCGGCGCAGGCCTCCTCTCTGCCACCACCACCGTGGAAGGGCCAGGTGGTGGTGGTGTTGGAGGCCAAGCCTCGGCCCCCTCGCTGTCGCTAGGTCTTTCCTGCAGCAGCGGCGGCGGCAAGGAGGCGCAGAACGCAGCAGCGCCAGAGGCCTTCAAGGCCTCCCGCACTGCCACTCGGCCTCCTCACCGCCACTGCGGAAGGTCCGGGGCCAGAGCTGCAGGCCTCTTGGCCTCCAACACCAGTACCCAGCCCTTCCGCAGCGGTGGAGGCGTTGAGGAGGCCAGGTGGCAGTGTGGAAGGCCTTGAAGGCATCTGGCGCGGCTACTTGTCCTCCTCGCTGTTGAGCTGCCACCGCCGCGAGAAAGGTCTGGTGGTGGTGGTGTTAGGGGCCAAGAGGCCTCCAACACCGCCATCGGGCCCTTCCAAGAGGCCTCCGCCACCTGGCTTTTTCTGTGGCATCAGCAAGAAGGTCGAGCAGCCGTGCCGGAGGCCTTCAAGGCCTCCAGCACCGGTGCTCGGCCTTTCCCATGGCAACGGCGGCACCAAAAGGTAAGTAAGAGAGAGGGAAGGGCGTTAGGCAGGGAGGGAAGGGAGGAGAGGAGGCGAGGCACTTTTGTCCCCAATGATGGCACGCATGCACGCGTACCGCCATTGGGGACAGTGGGACTTGAGCATACGCGTATTTTGGTATAGGCGGAGGGGGGTCCAGAACGGATCCCCCGCGTATACCAAGGGCCCACTCTAGTCTCATTCAGCCAGGTGTCACCCATCCTATATCTGTGCATTTCATTTTTCCGCCCTAAGTACAGTACCTTACATTTCTCCGTGTTGAAATTCATTTTGTTAGCTTTGGCCCAGTTTTCTAGTCTGTTCAGGTCATTTTGAATTTTGATCCTGTCCTCTGGAGTATTAGCTACTCCTCCTAGTTTGGTGTCATCTACAAATTTGATAAGTATGCCCCCAGTTCTTTCATCCAAGTAATTGATAATGATGTTGAATAGCACTGGGCCCAGGACAGAAACCTGTGGGACTCCACTGGTCACTTCTCTCCAGGATGAAAAGGAGCCATTGTTGAGCACCTTTTCGGTTCAGCTAGTCAACCAATTACTAATCCATGTAACAGTTACTTTGTCTAGCCCACATTTCACTAGCTTTTTTGCAAGAATGTCATGGGGAACCCTGTCAGAGGCCTTACTGAAATCAAGATATACTATATCCACAGCATTCCCTTCATCTACCAAGCTGGTGATTTTATAAAAAAAAGAGATTAGATTTGCCTGGCATGACTTGTTTCTCTGAAACGCGTCTTAAATTTTTGTGATCATGGCATTGCTTTCTAGAAGTTAACAGATTCTCTGTTTAATGATCTGCTCTAGAAACTTTCCTGGTATTGATGTCAGACTAACTGGACGATAATTGTTGGGATCCTCTTTTTTTTCCTTATTGAAGATTGGGACAACGTTTGCCTTCCTCCAGTCTGCTGAGACATCTCCTGTTGTCCAGGAGGTCTCAAAGATTATTGCCAATGGCTCTGATATTACATTAGCCAGTTCTTTTAATACTCTTGGATATAGTTCATCTGGTCCTGGAGCCTTATATTCATTTAACCAGATATTCCTGTATTATTTCTTTACTTATTCTGTGCTGAAATTCCCCTGTTCTGTCCTCTGCTCCATTATCCTCAGGTTGAGCACCCTTTTCCTTTTCTGAGAAGACTGAGGCAAAGAAGGTGTTGAGTAATTCTGCCTTTTCTCTGTCCCCTGTTAGCATTTTGCCATCTTCTCCACACAGTGGCCCTACCATTTCTTTCTTCTTCCTTTTGCTGCAGACATACTCATAAAAGCCCTTTTTGTTGTTCTTAACCTCTCTAGCAAGCCTGAGTTCATTCTGTGCTTTGGCTTTTCTAACTTTATCCCTACACATGCTCACTATTTCTTTGAATTCCTCTTTGGTGATTTCCCCATTTGTTCCTTTTCTTATACATGTTCCATTTAAAACTTAGCTCGGTTGAAACTTCCTTAGTCATCCATCCTGGTTTCTTGCAAGGGACCAGAAGTAGCCTGGTTCTCAAAGGAAGCATGTTTTTGTGTTGTTAATAGAGTTTAAATTTATTTCCTGGACTTTAAGAATATGTCTCCCAGAACTTGCATGGCCAAAAGGAATAGCTTCTGCCTGGATGGATATCCCTTCATACTGTTTTGACTGAGAATAACAGCATCTTGACAAATGTAGGCCTTTGACTCTAACACTGTCATTTGTTTCTCCGGTATGATTTTAATACTTTTGCCTGATGAAGAAGCCAGTAGAGCTTGAAAAGCTTACATCATGTATTTTGTATGTTTGGTTCATCCTGTAAAGGTTTTGTACATTTTGGATATTACTGTACTTCTCTGTATGTACTTTGCTCTATGGCAACATGGCTACCCCCGAATATGTCTAGCAAAAAAAAAATTTTTTTTCATGGGCAAAGGGTGGGAGCCCACAGCAAATGCAGTGACAGAGCAGAAGTCTTCAGATTAAGGCACTAAAAGTTAGCTGCTGAAAATAAATTGTCATATATATATATATATGGGGAATAATGTTAGGATGGGGCAGAAAGGGCCCACTTTTGACATTTAAATTAAACATTAAAAAAAATGAAAACTGTTGAACATTAAATAGAGACTATCACTAAGGGACGTACAAAAAAACCTCCATCCCAAACTCATGATACTTTTATTGGGCAAACCATAAGGCACAAAATACATCTTTGTTGTTGTTACTTGTTGTTGTTGTTGACTCTGACTTATGGCAACTTTTGTATATACCTCCAAGGAGTCCTATCCTCCACTGCTCTGCATAGGTCCTGCAAACTGAGGCCTGTAACATCCCTGATTGAGTCCATACATCTGGCATGCTGTCTGCCTCGCTTTCTGCTACCTTCCACTTTTTCTAGCATTATTGTCCTTTCTAGTGTGTCATGTCTTCTCCTGATATGGCTGACGTATGTCAGTCTTAGTTTCGACATCTTGGTTTCCATGGAGAATTCAGGCTTGATCTGTTCTAAAACCCATTTGTTTGTCTTTCCGGCTGTCCATGGTATCCTCATCATGCTTCTCTAGCACCACATTTCAAATGAGTTGATTTTCTTCCTTTTTCATTGCCCAGCTCTCACATCTGTACATAGCGATGGGGAATACAGTGGTTTGGACCATTCTAACATTAGTGCTCAATTCTATATCTTTACACTTTAGGATCTTTTCTAGTTCTTTCATAGCTGCCCTCCCTATTCCCCACAGCAATGGGTGCAAGCTACAGGAAAAGAGATTCCACCTAAACATTAGAAGAACTTCCTGACAGTAAGAGCTGTTTGACAGTGGAACACGCTCCCTCAGAGAGTCTCCTTCTTTGGAGGTCTTTAAAAAGAGGCTGGATGGCCATCTGCCAGGGGTGCTTCGATTGTGAGTTCCTGCATGGGAGAAGGGGGTTGGATTGTATGGCCTTGGGGTCTTTTCCAACTCTATGATTTTATGATTCAGTAGTAAGCCTGTTTCATAGGCTTCTTCATCAGACAGAGATGGTAAAAATATCATACAGGGGAAAGAAAGTGATGGTGTTTTGGTCACGGCATCTACATTTTGCTTTAGATTAATTTAGGAAGTGCATTACAGTAAGATGAAAAGACTGTACATCAATCCAGTGTGAAGGCAAAGCCCACTATGATTAGGGTTGCCATAAGTGAGGACCTCCAAACCGGGACAAATGTAGGACAAATGCAGGACAATATTTTCAAATGTAGGACACATTTTTTAAAAATGGAGGACACACAAAAAATTGAGGCTTTTTTAGAAATGTTAATATAAATGCATGTTTCTTAGGCATGATCAAAATGGAGGACATTTTGACATTATTCGTAGACAGATCACGGAAATGTACTTCCCTTTCTGGCCACCCCCCTCTCCCCATTCCAAACAGCACATTTGAGCATTGAACATGGCTTTATTTTAACATTGCCTCTTGCATATTTCAGAGGCTTATTCCACAACCAAACCCTTTGGTCAAGGGACTTTGGTTTTTCTTCATTTTGACTTGTTTTGTGTGTATTCCTCCCCAGTAAATAAAGGAGACATGAAATGGAGTTAATGGGTACAAGTTGTTAAACAAAAAAGTCTTGTGAGACTCTGTAGGCAAGAGGTGAACCATGTTAAGAACTGCATTAAGCACACTTAGGCTGCTGCCACACTGCTTTCACTCTCATCGCTCCATCCTATGGAATCCTGGGATTTGTAGTTTGTTGTGGTGCCAAGGCTGGGCTTTGAAATCTCAGGCATAAGAGAGGCAAAAGGCTTGGGCTGCATCTACACTGGAAAAATAATCTGGTTTGAGACCACTTTAACTGCCTCGGCTGAATGCTATGGAATTCTGGGAATGGTGGTTTGTTCTAGCACCACACCAGAATGGCAGTTAAACCCCTGGAAAGCTCTCTGACCAAGGTGACCAATGCCCTCACCCCAAAATGTAGGGCACCCAAGCAAAAAAATGTAAATAAAAGCTAAAAACACCCATGTAATTATAAATCCATGCTTCTTAGCCATGATCCAAATGGAGGACCTTTTGAAATTTGACCGAAGAGGACATGTCCTGGAAAAGGAGGAGGATGCCTGGTCACCTTGTCTCTGGTCCAAAACACACTGCAGAAATAAAACAATGCTGGACTGAAATGCCCTCACCAAAGCTGCATCCACACTGAGGAAATAATCCAGTTTGAGAGTGACTTAACTGTCCTGGGTTAGTGCTGGGGAATGCTGGGAATTGTAGTACATTGTGGCCCCAGAGCTATCTCTGACAGGGAGTCCCATAACCCTCCAAACGTAGTTGAACTGCAGTGCCCAGAATTCCTCCCCAGGTGCATCCACACTGAGGAAATGGTCCAGTTTGAGACTGCTCAGTGCTGGGGAATCCTGGGAATTGTAGTCTATTGTGGCCTCAGAGCCATCACTGACAGTGAAGTCTCAATGTCTCCCAAACACTCGCATTCCCAGGATTCCCTAGCACTGAGTTAAAGCAGTCTCAAAGTGGGTTATTATTCCTGCAGTGTGTGAGAGAGATATAAAAGCTAGGGACTGGATTCATTTGGAGGATCTCTGTGTCCAAAACACACTGCTTGGACTGCCAGGGCTCAGTGCTATGGAATCCTGGGAATTGTAGTTTATTGTGGCACCAGAGCTCTCTGACAGAGAAGGCCAAATGCCTCACAGACCCCCGAATTCCAGAGCATTGAGCTTTGGCAGTTAAAGGGGTCTCAAAGTGCAGGGGGGGGGGAGAGAAAAGCCAGGGAGTGTGAATGAGCAGCTCACCTTGGCTGTGGCTACTCTGAGAGGAGGAGGAGGAGGAGGAGGAGGAGGAGGAGGAGGAGGAGGGAGGGACCCAAGGGAAGTGGCCAGGACCACCAGAGGAGCCCCTGCTTTTCCTCATCATCGCAGCCTTCTCACTGCTGGCAAGAGGCTCTGCCCCCCGCCTCCTCTGTGGATCATTCAGTCTCCTTTTGTCAAAAGAGCTCTGGTGCCACAAGAAACTACAATTCCCAGAATCCCATAGCACTGAGCCATGGATGTTTAAGGGGGGGGGGTCAAACTATTTCTGCAGCCTTTGCTACCTCAAAGCCTTCTATTATTTACCAGCAACTTGCAAGGCAAAATCTCTTCCTTCACCAAGCCATTGAAAACCAACCCAAATAGAGGGCTGATTGCTTCTTTCCCATTGGTCAGCTTCGGGAGAAATTTGCATATTACAAGGAAAGGTGTTTAGGGCCTCAAAAACGACCCTGTGATAAAGAATTACAACAATACTGACCTGGCATACATTTAAAAGATGAGGCATTTAGACTCCCAGGGAAACAGGAACGATTGATGGCCTTTTTTTCTTTGCTCACTGTAACCTGAAAGTAATGCCTTTTGCAGGGTATATATACCAAGTGGGCTGGCAATAGCTCTGAGTGGCAGATGTCTTGAAGACCTGCTCTCTAGGCTAAGCCAGGCAGGGAGCCATGGGGAGGGCTGGAGCTGCCTCCAGGGCCTTGCTGGGGGGGAGGTCCCGGGGGAGGGGCCAAACCGGGGTGGGACTGTGTGGCCCCGCCCCAAACTGGGAAAGTCCCGCCCCCAGGCGGGATATGGCAAGCCTAACTATGATTAAAGGGTGTGTTTAGTCTTATGAGAAAGCTTCAGATATGGAGATAACCTTAGACAATAGAACACTCAGAATCTCAACTGAGTCCAAATTAGGGTGCCTTGTTCACTGCTAGAAGTATTAACTCTCAGAAAAACAGTTCCTACTATACAGTGAGCCCACGCCATACATATTATAGGCGGCTTCCAGCTTATGTGGAAGCCGCCAGGGGGACGGGAGAATGGTGCGCACCCCATTATATCTAACTGGGCTCGAGCATACGCACTTTTTGTCTTCTGGTGGGCCCCCCACGTAAGGCAAGGGCAGACTGTATAACAACACAGAATACACTTCCTTAAGTTACAACTGAAGTAAGGCAATTCCAGCTATTTATCAATAAATCAGCACAGAAAATGCAGAAATGAACAAGATTTCTTAGATATATTTGCCTGAGTGCTTTAACAAAGTAGAGGAAGCATAGTAAAAGAAAAACAATTTATTAGAGAAGAGCAAAAAGGAAAAGAGGAAAATTAAGCAAATGAAAGTTGGGAAACAACAGTACAGACATTTTTGTGCTGCTAGAAAATTATTGGAAAAACCAGGGCCTCAGAAATGCACTTTTAATATTGGCTAGCAACCATCTTTCCCTTTTTAAAAAGGTCCTCTGCCCCCTCCCCCAAATTGCTGTGAATTGTAGAGAGGTGAAGGTGTAGGTGTATGGATTTGTTTCTAGTTGGAAAACTTTTGGACATAACCCAGTATCCAAAGTGTTGATTGTCATGTAACATGTAAATAGGACAGGTGCAAAAGAAACCACAAACCATTTTTGTAAGTCTCAGTTTTCTAACTTACTATTATATGAGTGCAACAGAAGGGGAGCCAGTAGTTCTATCTGTTATGCTATAATACATTTTAATGTATTATTGAAACCATCCTCTGTTTCCTCTGGCGAGCTGGATTTTAAATAAACATCAGCTTTGGGAGGATGATAAAGAAGGGCTGGAGAAAAAGACTTTTCATCTTGGTTTGCAACAGCATGTGTGCTGCAAATAGGGTTTCCATACGTCAGGACCTCCAAACCGGGACAAATGTAGGACAAAATTTTCAAATGTAGGACACTTTTTTTGTGTGTCCTACATTTGAATAGGAGCCTTGCTGAGGGGAGGCTTTCCCTCCCGGGCTGGGCCCCGGCCTCTCTGCAGCAGCGGCGGAGCCCAAGCGGGGAGGGAATCCTCCCTTCAGGGAGGCTTTCCCTCTCGGCCTGGGCCCCGGCCTCGCTGCATTGGCGGCGGAGCCCAAGCGGGGAGGGAATCCTCCCCTCAGCCCGGGGGCGGGGGAAATCCCGGGGGCAGGGGCAAACCGGGGTGGGACCGTGTGGACCCGCCCAAAACCGGGAAAGTCCCGCCCACAGACAGGATATGGCAACCCTAGCTGCAAACAGTGCAATAAAGCTTGAGCTGGGAGAAAATGTAATTCTAATTTAGCATTTCTACTGTAGATGTATGTGTCTGCCTACCATTGGGAAGGTAAATAGCAGCTGCCCCAAGAATCTCTTACTTGAGCATGCATAAACAACAGTATGGAGAAAAATGGGGAAGGCAGATAGGCCTGCTTCACCGGTATCCCTTAGCATGTTAGAAAAGGCATATATGGCCTGGTACAGACCACCCCAAAGGGGTGGCCTGCAATCGTTCTTGTTTGCGCTGGATTGGGGCCAGGGCAGCCTCACCGGCAGCCCCTGTGGCCCCAATCTGGTGTTTTTCCAGGCCAAAGAGAAGTGGCAAAATGTGGCTTCTCTTTGGCCTGGAAAAGGGGTGCCCTGCCGCCTTGGGTGCCCAGAGCATCCCAGCAGGGCTGGTGCTACAGCCAACCTTGCATCTTGGCGTTTCTTTCTGCGCCACTGCCAGGATGCCATAGGTGGGCTGGGGCGGCACAGGATGCCATAGGTGGGCCTGTGTCGCGCCATCATCATAGTGGCGCCCATGTGGATGGGATGCTGCCATGATGCCGCCGCCAGCACGTTCTAGGATTAGGGACTGTGCAGTTGGTGTGCAGTCCCTAACTGTAAAATCGCCGCAGCCACGCCGCTTTTGGGCCATCTGTCTCAGCCCTAAGTTTGGGAACAAAAATGGAAATTATAAGAAAGGTGGGGGCTGATGAAAGGGGAAGAAAAAAACCCATAGCTGAGCAGGGATTTGAACCCTGGTCTGCAGAGCCATAGATCACTGCTCAAACCATTACTACGCCATTCTGGCTCTAATGCTTCAAAATATGTCAGAAACCAGGAATAAATTCCAAATAGATACATGATGAATGCAAAACTATGTAGACAGAAGCCATATTAAATTTATCTGAACTCCACTGGGCATGTGTGGGGTGTAATGTGGCTGCAGAAATTGTTAATTTTCAGTTGCAATAATATTTTTGAGTATTAAGCCACAATGTAGTTTGTATTTATTCTGCATTATTCCAGGCTTACCTGGAATACTGTGTCCAATTTGGGGTGCATTTCAAGAACAAAGTTGATAAATTGGAATCCGTTCAGAGCAGAGCAGTAAGGATAGTCAGCAGTCTGGGAAAGAAGTCCAGTGAGGAAGGATTGAAGTTACTGAATATGTTTGACTAGAAAAAAAACAAAGATTGGGGTAGGGACATTTGTATTTATTATTTTATTTATTTACAGTATTTATACCCCGCTCTTCAGCCAAAAGTCTATCAGAGCAGCTTACATTATTTTAAATTAGACATTTCCCTGCCCTCAGGCTTACAATCTAAAAAGACAAGACACAAAAGGAGAAGGGAATGGAAGGGGGAAAGTCCAGCAAACCACCTCTCCCTCTCCATGGCAGATGGAGGGAGGGCCTTTCTTCTTTTTCAGGCAAGGCCTGGAGTTGGCCTGCCCATCTCTCCCTCTAGATGGTGGTTGATAGAGGGAGGGCCTTCTTCTTTTCAGGCTAGACCCGATGGAGTTGACATGATAACACTTTCTAAATACCTGAAATGTTTTCCCATAACTTCTTTTTCTGCTACCCCAAAGGGATTAAATCTCATGGATTTAAACTTCAAGAAGCTAGATTTTGATGGAACTTTGTTCTTGTTGTTGTTGCTTGCCTTTAAGTCATTTCCCACTTAAGTGACCCTAAGGCTTATTATAGGGTTTTTTGGCAGGTTTCTTCAGAGGGGGGTTGCCATTGCCATCCTCTGAGGCTGAGAAAGTGTGACTTGCCCAATTCTACTGTAGGTTTCATGGCCAAGCCAGGATGCGAACCCTGGTCTCCAGAGTCATAGTCCAGTGCTCAAACTACTACACCATGCTGGAGAGTTGTTCTTTTTTGTCCTCATTCCATATATTTTTGTTTTTATTGGTGAAAACCTATAGTGTTGGCGGAGTTGGGTTTGTAACACATTGTGTTAAGTGGGAGTAAGGAATTTGTTTTCAGATTCGGGAGTTAGTTTGGGAGCTGTGGGGAAGTCTCTCTCTTTCTTTCTCCTCCACTTCAAGAAGTCACCATAAGAATAGATAAGTATAGTATATAAATTTTTATCTTTAAGTAAGAGTTCCTTTTTTAAATCAAGATGCATTTATAGGCCATTCATTCCTCTTCTTATCCTTTGTAGCCACAGACAATCCTATTATATGATTTCAGCATCTTTAAATTTATATGTATTTTTGATAGGAAATAAGAACGTCTCTGAAAATACTACTGCCACTTCCACGATGGCACCCAAACTACCAGAGCCAACCGCTGTTCCTTCCTTAGAGTAAGTGACATGTATTTGTTGAATTTTTAACTTGCCCAGTGCAACAATCTTGTAGTTGTTTACAGTAAATTTTAATCAGAGAAAAAAACCATCAAGTTTAAAGAAGAAAGTATAAAGTCCCCATTTCATCCCTCATGTTGACTTCATCCTGACTCCTAGCTTTTCCACCCTTCCTTATTTCCATCCCAGACATAGCACATCAATTCCAGCCAGCCTTTCTTGTACTCCCCCAAATGCAATCCTAAAGAAGTATTAAGTCTTATCTTAGCATTATGTTTCTTTTGCTTTATACATGAGAAACTTTAATTCTTCTTTGCCTAGTAAGTCCTTTTTGCAGAGCAGTTATGAGCAGTTTTACAATAGAAATTGCATTGTTACAGAACAGTTGCCTAATTCAGAGATAACTTTCAGTGACTATAATTTTAAAAAATCTTGATTTAAAACAGGGGTAGGCAACCATTTTGAGCCGGGGGCCGGGTTGCTGTCCCTCAGACAACTGGGGGGCCAAAGCCAAAAAATAAATAAATAAATTTTTTAAAAATAATTAAATAAATAAATAAACCAGGACAGATGTAGGATAAAATTTTCGAATGGAGGACACATTTTTTTTTAAAAATGGGGGACACGCAAAAAATTGGCTGATTTTTAAAAAATGTTAATATAAATGCATGTTTCGGAGGCTTCTATAGACAGTTGTCCCCCTTGCCTGCCGCTTGCCCCCCCTTGCCTGCCTCCTCCTGATAGGCCAAAGGCTCCGGCGGCAATCAGCGGCAGGACCAGCCTGGGGCCAGTCCCAAGGCCTTGCCGGGCCGCATCTGGCCCGCGGGCCGCAGGTTGCCTACCCCTGATTTAAAACACTGGCCATCATTCGGCTTTTAATACACTGACTATTACAGCTGTTTTTAAACACTGTGCTGTGCACATCTTGATATCTGATTTTCAAACTGTATTTGTAGGCTTGCTACTTCAGACATACCACAGACTGAAAAGGAGGTGTTAGTCTTCAATATAACAAAAGAGAGCCCAATTGTTCAGCTAGTCCATGAATATGAAGAGGAATCAAGTCAGTCAACAGTGACCCTACTGCCAAGTGATGAACAAGAAGAAGAAATACTATGGTTTGAGTCTGAAACACAAATGTATTGCTATGATCTGGTGACAGTCTGTTGTATTTCTAGCTTTTCAGAATATGTGTTCAAGTGGTGTTCAACAATAGTGATGCTTCATCGCCACCACAGCAAAAGTGACAGCACTTGGAAAAAATATGATTCTGCTGCTACTTGGCAAGCCCAGCTAGTCCCAACCAAATCAGTGGATGTTTTGGTACATGAACATTCCTCAGAGAAACTAGATGCCTTAATTGCAGAGCCATCAGAAACTGTTATAGGTGTCTCAAGCAGTCTGCTGAATGAGGCCATTATTAATCAGACTGAGGGTACTTTTGAACTGGAGCCTAGTCACCCACAGACTGTATCTCAGTCCATTCTCTTGGATGTTACAACAAGAGTCAAGCCACTTTCTACAATAGAGTTGTCCTCAGAGCCTGGAAGACATGAAATTGCATTGGAAAGCTCAGAGATACCTTCCCAAGAGGAAATCCATGGAGAAGAAGATGGAGTTGTAGGGTCTGTTACAGAAAAAACATCTACAACCAGTATTGTAACTGAATTCCATGAAGTGAGCACAGAAGAAAAAACCTCTGCTGAAATTATTTCAAAATTAATAGAGACTGTTCCACATCCTGAATGTACAGTTGCCACAGAAAACTATGAAGGAGAAACAAAAATTAGCTCTTTAGATGTGGAAAAGCAAGTGGCATCTCAGGTAGAGTCATCTTCTTTGGAAATAAAAGATGATGAGCAGACAGTTGAGGAAACATTTCTTTCTATTCCTGTTTCTGGTGGTTTGCCACGAACTGCTACAGACTTTTATGCTGAGCTGCAGAATTCCACAGATTTGGCTTATGGAAATGGAAATCTTGTTCATGGATCAAACCAAAAAGAGTCTGTGTTTATGAGATTGAACAATCGTATTAAAGCCCTGGAAGTAAATATGTCTCTCAGCAGCCGTTACTTAGAAGAACTCAGTCAAAGGTATGGAGGTCTTATATTCAGATTCATTAAAAAAGGTGATGGAGGAAATCATCTTTGAAACTAAACAGCATATTTTGCCTATACTACAACATAATACATTCGGAAAGGTCTTAATGGAAATAATGGACAATAAGTATAGAGGTAGAATCTTTGGAGCAAGGAAACAGGAAGGACCATAAACAGAAAGCCTATAAAAGCTTATACAGGTTGAGTATCCCTTATCCAAAATGCTTAGGACTAGAAGGATTTGGAATTTGCTGGATTTTGGAATACAAGTATTCTTGTATTTGTAATTCAGCAGAGTGCCCCACAAGTGTCCCTGTCTCCCCCCTCCCCAAACATGAAGGCACTGTTTACGGCTCTACCTTGGGCAACATGAAGTGAATGTCCAGAGAAAGAGATGTAAGCAACGGCTCATAGCTACCATCATGCCCATGTAGGGTGGGCATGCATACAGGATTAGTCATGATGCTGGAGAGGGGAGGTGGCAGTAGTGGTTGTACTAGCCACAGCCACTGCCTCCTCTTCCTTACCTGCTGGCGTGATGCTTTACTGCTTCATCTGCAGTAGTGGTATCAGCCAGGGCAAAGATCTGAAGCTGTGAGTCAAGTCCCCCCGCATCAAGCGTCCCTTCTTCCTCGTCATTCACCTCCTGCACCTTATGCACTGGCTCCTAGTGCTGCTGGAACAAGAAGAAGGGCTGCTTGCCATTGTGAAGGGACTAAACTTGCAACATCAATTCTTTGCTTTTACTGATTCTGCTGCCACAGATGAAGCAGCAAAGTACCATGCCAACAGACAAGGAAGTGGTGGCAGCAACTGTGGCTACAATAGTGCGATTGCTGCAACTCCCCCTCCCCAGTACCATGGCTGGTCCTGTGCACTTCCCCAGCCCAGACATTAGTGGTCATGAACCACTGCTTGTGGGAGATGGGTGCCTCCTTCTCCAGACACTTGCTCATTTTGTCCTCAGGAAGTTGGAGGTGCCATTGTTGTTGCAGAATGGGCAGGAGTTGCAGAATGCTCCCCAGAGCTGCACACTCATCCTGCAGAACCTGGGTGGCTGGGTGCACTCAGGAGAGGGAGAGCAGGAGAAAGCAGCCCCACCATCACTGCCAGAATTGGCTGCTATTACTGGTTTTCCATCTGCTGAAGGTTGGAAAGGCAGTGACTGGGAGCCAGAGGGTGAAGGGGAGAGAGAGCTGAGGAAGGCTGTTTTTTGTTATGGGGCTCTACTCTAGGCCAAGGCTAGAGATGGTCATCAGCAGATGCTACAGCTGTATCATGCTGTGGACCTCCGTTCACCTGGCGGGTTGGCAGTGGAGACGCAGCCACAGCAGTCACCATTTGTGCAGACTTTGCCTGCGCCTTTTCCCACCTTCCCACCTGAAGAATGTGTGGGGTTTGCTTCTGCCTCTGCTTTTGTCCTGTCACGTCAGTGCTTAAAAGGTTAAAGATTTTGGAACATTTTGTATAAGGGAGACACAATCTGTATCAACAAAATGTGTCCAGAATAGTAGAATCTCAATATGCACACTGAAGTATAGCCCATTGCAAATGTTCTTTGAGATGTTTTATTTATTTATTTATTTATTTAATGTGCCACTTTCCCCCCAAATTTAACCAAAGGCAACCTAAGTGTGAAAGTTGGGAAGCTCAGCCATATTACAGTAGGCAAGATTGAATGTTACTTCAGAGTACAAAGGTACATATTCAGGACAACACCATAGTCAGAAAAATTAATCGGATAATTGTTTGGGAGCGCCTCCTACCTCTCCTTTAAGTATGGCATAAAAAAGACCAGATTTATGCCTTTCTTGACCTTCCTGGTACATAGCAGTGATATGGGAAAAACAGATTGGTAAGAGATGAAAAGCGGGTGTTCTCTTAAGAGTTTGTCTAAATTATTTTGTAGGTATCGAAAACAAATGGAAGAAATGCAGAAGGCTTTTAATAAAACTATAATAAAACTTCAGAATACTTCACGCGTAGCAGAAAAACAGGTACGTTTACTGAGAGAGCAACTGTGTATCCACAGATGTTTTGGTCCTACAGCAGTCTCAGCCACATAATAGGAATTATGGGAGTAGAAGTTCAAGAACACCTTAAGAGAGCCACAGTTATCTGCCTTGATTATGTATGCATCCTGTTTTGTCATTATTTCTATGCTGTTATCTTTGTGTGGTAAATGTAATATTTATCTTTGATTTTATTTTGCTTCTAAGGGAGTTTCTACTATAACTGAAGTAGTTACTACTTTTTTCTACTCAACAAATTTTTTCTCATTCAGAAATTATTAGATGGCATTTTAGCTTATCCAATCTATTAACCTGATTTTAAGAAGAACACAAAATGTGTAACTATTTATTCTTCTTCATGGTCTCTGACTCACACAAATTGGTCATCTAGAACATGTGCAGCTAAATGTCAGAAACTTCTAGAGCTGAGCAGTTCTTTAGGTGGGAGTCCCAACCCTCTCCTGTGAGTTCTCCATGAGACTGAAGGTACAGTCCACACAAATTTTGACAAGGCGTTTGACAAGTTTCCCCATGACATTCTTGGAAACAAGCTTGTAAAATGTGGGCTAGACAAGGTAACTGTTACATGGATTTGTAATTGGTTGACCGGCCAAACCCAAAGGGTGCTCAACAATGGCTCCTTTTCATCGTGGAGAGAAGTGACCAGTGGGGTGCCACAGGGTTCTGTTTTGGGTCCAATGCTATTCAACATCTTTATCAATGACTTGGATGACAGAATTAGGGGCATACTTATCAAATGTGCAGATGACACCAAATTAGGAAGAGTTAACTTCCTAACACTCCAGAGCTAACACTCCAGAGGACAGGATCAAAATTCAAAATGACCTGAATAAATTGGATTAGCTGGGCCAAAGCTAACAAAATGATATTCAACACAGAAAAATGTAAGGTACTGCACTTAGGGCAGAAAAACTAAATGCACAGATATAGGATGGGGGATACCTGGCTTAAGGAGACTACATGTGAAAGGGATCTAGGAGTCCAAGTAGACCACAAATTAAACATGAGTCAAGAGTGTGATGAGGCAGCTAAAAAGGCCAATGCAATTTTAGGCAGCATCAATAAAAGTATAGTGTCTAGGTCAAGAGAAGAAATAGTGCGACTGTATTTTGCTTTGGTCAGGCCCCACCTGGAATACTGTGTCCAGTTCTGGGCATGACAATTCAAAAAGGATGTTGAGAAACTGGAGCGTGTCCAAAGGAGGGTGACTAAAATGGTGAAGGGTCTGGAAACTATGCCCTGTGAGGAACGACTTAGAGCTGGGGATGTTTAGCCTGGAGAAGAGACGGTTGAGAGGTGTGAAGTCAAAGGTTTTCATGGCTGGCATCCATGGTTTTTTGTGGGTTTTTCGGGCTATGTGGCCATGTTCTAGAAAATTTTCTTCCTGACGTTTCACCAGCATCTGTGGCTGGCATCTTCAGAGAA
Source organism: Sceloporus occidentalis (assembly GCA_023333645.1). Classification (NCBI taxonomy): domain Eukaryota; kingdom Metazoa; phylum Chordata; class Lepidosauria; order Squamata; family Phrynosomatidae; genus Sceloporus; species Sceloporus occidentalis. Next base: position 125,260,673 of record JALMGF010000003.1, read on the forward strand.
TGCTTTGCCTGGAAAAAGTTGGGTGTATATATACTGTGTGAGCCTGGGAATGCAGGAGTGATTTGCATGTGTATTGTTCTGTGCTGATGGCCAGTCTCAGTTACTTTTTATTGCCCACATTAGCAACAGTATCTGGAACTCCCTTTGGAGTCTTGAAATGTCATGAGAGATTCTTGTCCTTTAGCCATTCCTTTTGTGTTTCTCTTTAGGATCTTTCCAGTATTTTACATGTTTTCCTTTCTTAGTTAGCTTGGATGTTCTTTCTTCCTGCCCGTTTGGGAATTTATGGCCTCCATGGGCCTCTTCAAGAAGTGCCTTCACTGCAAACAAAATTTTTCTGTTAACTGGCCATTGCAATTAACTTCTTTGTGTAGGAATGATGCTTGTGCAAGAACCTGCAGAACCTTCAAAACATCCCATGCAAGAGTACCTCCAATATTAAGGCATGTTATGGGAGGCTTGTTTAACATCTCTGAACTCGCCTTCCAAAAACACATCTTTTTATACAGCTCCCAGTGGGCATGCTGAAAAAAACCCAGTCTGGCCCATCTATCTCTGGTTGTTGTTGTTAGCTGCCCTCGAATTGAACTCACCCCATGGTGACGCTGTGTATGAAACATCACCAAGATCCTTTATCCTCCACTGCTCTGATTAGGTCTTGTAGATTCAGGCCCATGAGCCCCCTAATCTTGTGTACAGTCTTCTAGGTTGAATTTATGTAGATCTTCTGTAGTCATTATTTTTGTTTTCTTTATGTTCAGCAACAAGCCTGCCTTTGCACTTTCTTCCTTGACTTTCCTTAGTAATTGTTGCAAGTCCATGATGTTTTCCGCTAGTATAATGCTATCCTCATGTCCTAGATTATTGATGTTGCTTCTTCCTATCTTTATTCTGTCTCCTTCCAAGTCTAAAGATGCTCTTAGTATGTTATTTTCTGCATACAAGTTGAACAAGTAGGGTGATAATATGCGGCCTTGCCTGACCCACTTGTCATTTGTATGAAATACAGATTTCTAATCAGAACTATCAAATCTAGAGGCACTCCCAAGTCTTTAAGACTGTTTCATGTGAACTTCATCTTTTGTCAAAGTGGCCTTTCTGGTGGCTATTACATCAGGAAGGAGGGCCAGGAACTGGTTGCCTTATGCTCTTACCCTTCCATCTTGAGCGTGTCTTTCTTCAATCTGATATTTCACTCCTGCCAAAGGTAGTATCCACTGTTCACATGTCATAGTAATTAGAACTCCCTATATTCTACCCATATCCAGCTACATACTTAACACATGCTCTCCATTCCTTAGATGTTCAGCAAACTCTCACTTTACATGGGCAGTTGACTACCCCTTTGTAGAAAGTCTTTCATCTTATTCTATGTTATGGCAGTAATAATAACAACAACAACAACAAGAAGAAGTTATTTATAGCCCGCCCAATCACAAGGAATCCAGGCGGGTTACAACAATAAAAATATAGAGAATACAATAAAATAAAATACAAAAAATAAATAAAATAAAATAAAATAAAATAAAATAAAATAAAATAAAATAAAAGAGAGTGACGTTAGTTACAGTAATTTACAGTTAGGCCTGATGGAAATTGGGCCTGTCTTTTTCACTCCCTCCCAAGTCTGATGATGACAGTTGGGATGGAGGGAGGACTTTTCTTCTTGAGCTAAGAATATAATTTTTATTAATTTTAATTTAATTCTTCTCATTGGACAGAGTGACGTAAGTCACAGTAAATGGGGAGAAGAATTAGGTAGGGAAGGCCTGCTGGAAGAGATCCGTCTTAAGAGCCTTCTTAATGGCTGTAAGAGTAGAAATGTTGCGGATCTCCTTCGACAGGTCGTTCCATAGCTGCGATGGAAAAGGCCCTCTGGGTGACTGAAGTTAGCCTAGATTTTATTGGCTGAAGTAGATTCTTCCCCGAGGACCTTAAGTGCGGGATGGACAGTATGGAAGAAGGCGGTCCCTTAAGTATTCTGGACCCAAGCCATGTAGGGCTTTAAAGTTAATCACCAACCCCTTGTACCTTGCCTGGAAACTAATTGGCAGCCAGTGAAGGGATTTCAAAACTGGTGTTATGTAATCATTACGAGAACCTGTAATTAACCAGCCTGCCATATTTTGTACAAGTTGAAGTTTCTGAACTTGGCACAAGGGTAGCCCCATGTAGAGCGCATTGCAGAAGTCCAATCGAGAGGTGATCAGCACATGTAGGAGCCCTGGTGGTGCAGTGGGTAAATGCCTGTACTGCAGCCATTCACTCAAAACCACAAGGTTGCGAGTTCAAGACCAGCAAAAGGGCCCAAGCTCGACTCAGGCTTGCATCCTTCCGAGGTCGCTAAAATGAGTACCCAGACTGATGGGGGCAAATTAGCTTACTTGCTAATTAGCTTACTTGCTGTTCACCGCTATGATCTTTGGAATAGCGGTATATAAATAAAACAAATTATTAAAATTATTATGTACTACTGTTTCAACGTCTCCCTGCTCCAGGAAGGGGCACAGCTGGCGTATCAGCCGAAGCTGATAACAAGTGCTCCTGACTGTTGCATCCACCTGAGCCGTCAGGTGAAGTGATGAGTTGAGGAGCACCCCCAAGCTGTGGACAGAGTTTTTCAGGGGAAGTGTGACCCTATCCAGAACTGGCTGACATAATTCCATACCAGGGCTTGGGTTTCCTATAACGAATACCTCTGTCTTACCTGGATTCAGCTTGAGTTGGTTATTCCCTCATTCAGTCCATTACCGCCCCAAGACAGGCATTCAGAGGAGAGATGCCATCCTTAGTCACTGCATCAGTCTGAGACAGAGAGAAATATATTTGGGTGTCATCAGTGGGTGGGCATGCACCTAAAGGATTGCTCAGCTCTATAAGTTTCCAAAGATTTAGCTGTGCATGTGCAGGATGACTCATATGAGCAAGTTCATAGCTGACCACTCAACCAAAGTTACAAGTAAGCACCCTGTCCTTCTTAAGTCTGTGGATGTATTGAGTGTTCTACTGTTATCTATGGTAACATTTGTACTTTGTTTACTTAGAAACAGCTAAATCCTTTTATTTTCTGTGAATTAAACTAAATTTATTGTGTAACAGCTATGGTCAGCCCTCAGTATCTGCAAGGGATCCACTCCTGATTCCCGTATGGATGCCAAAATCCGTGGATGTTCAAGTCCCACTGTTCTCAATGATGGCACAGTCATGCAGCCATGCCACTATTGGGGACAATGAGACTTTGCTGCCCTGGCCGCCCGAACCCCACCTCACCTTTCTCACTGTGGAGGATGATGGCAGGCTGCCTCCTTTTCCTCCCCCCTCCTCCTCTTCCTCTCTCTGCCTCTTTCTCACTGCTGCCTTTTCCCCTCCACCACCTTTTTCCCTCTGCTGCCTCCTCCTCGTTCCTCAGCCTCTTCCTCTTCCTCTGCTGCCAACCCCTTTACAGACTTGCCATCTGTGGATGGTAGAATCCGCAGATGGCCTATTGCATAATGTTTCTTTTCTTTCTGGGTGCAACAGTCTGTGCACATTTAGTTGGTCAACCTTGTACCCTGAAAAAGCTATTCAGATGTGCATTTCTCTCTGCTAGCTAATGGAGAAGAGGCAGTAAAGACATTCCTCCCACTCCAACCACTGTTCTAGCATCACATCTTGAAGTCTGCATCCCTAATGACTTGGATTTTGTTTTTAAATAGAATGAAATAGAGCTAGAATTTAAATTTTCTACCCAGTACAAATGGGAGAGCCAGTCTAGCATAGTGGTTTAAGCACTGGATTCCGACTCTGGAGCCCACTAGTTCAAATCTCCACTCAGCCATGGAAATCCACTAAATGACCTTGGGCAAGTCACACTCACTCAGCCTCAGAGGAAGGCAAAGGCAAACTCCCTCTGTACAAATCTTGCAAAGAAAAGACTATGATAGGTTCTCCATAAATTGGAAATTACTTGAAGACACACAACACCAAAATTATGCTACTGTCATTTGTTCATTTAATAATAATAATAATAATAGGATTTATTTATATGCCGCCAAATCACTGGGAATCCAGGCGGTTTACAACAGAGGGGATAATAGACGGTTCCCTGCCCTCAGGCTTACAATCTAAAAAGACACGACACAAAAGGAGAAGGGAATGGTGGGGGGAGGGGATCAGGTCCAGCATTCTTCTCTCCCTCTGAGGTCTGGACCAAGGCAGATGGACTGGAGGGAGGGCTTTTTCTTCAGGCTAGCCCTGATGGAGCTGGGCCTGCCTGGTCAACTTCCTCATAGGCCGGAAGATGACAATTATGGGGGGAGGAGTCTCTTCTTCCAGGCTAGCCCTGATGGAGCTGGGCCTGTCTGGTCAACTCCCTCATAGGCCGGAAGATAACAGTTATTTAAGGAAAATCACAAGTGTTTTCTCTTCCCAGTCCACCCAACCCTGAAGTTGGCAAGTTGATGCTTATACAGTAGTCGGCTGTTTTTTAAAATGAGGGTCAAATTTATTCTATTAGAATATTCTTAGGTGTACTTTAATCATTCATCTTGTCTTTTGCCTTGTGTCATCAGCTTCAACAAGGGAGGGAGAGCCTTGCCATATGAAGCAAGTATCTGACAAGCTACATTATGAAAGAAAAAGTTTTGATTTTTTTTTCTCCCCTTGTACCTTATCAAGGATTTGAAGCAGACTGAGGCTATCCAGCTTCTACAGGCACAACTGAACAACATGACACAACTGGTCTTTAATCTGTCAGCAACTGTGACTGAACTGAAAAGAGAGGTAAAAATCTGAACGATATGCAAGAAAAATATTTTACAAATTGGATGCTAACCTAGGTCATAGAAAATATGTTTCAGCTGTAACTCTTCTGAACAAAATCATTAATATTAAAAATGGTGTCATGTTTCTAAGTTTCAAAAATTATTTAGATCCTCAATTAACACACATTTTTCATGTTAAAAATACTACATGATATCCCTGGTCATTTGGGGACCTATTTGTAATGTGTCAGTCAACTTAAGACAGTCTAGCAGATGTTCATAATATTCCTAAGGAACAATGTAAAGTTGAAGTTTTACAAGTTCTGTTTGAAGATCTGCACTTTATGGACCATGAGCAGTCTGTTGTTTTGCTCCCCATTTTTTGCTCGCCAGTCTAATTGTTCTTATGAGGTGTTTAATATTTTGTTCTGAGCTGCCCTGGTAATTTATTCAAAGGGAATGCTATACATTGAAATAATAGATAAGCTTGCTAGCCTTGCTGTTAACTCTGGTGAAGATTGTGGGCTGTGTTGCAGCAGCTCATTTATGTATGTTTCATATTTAATTGTGAATATCTCTTGTGTATTTTTAGGTTTCTGATCGCCAAAGCTATCTTGTGATTTCTTTGATACTCTGTGCCATCCTAGGTTTGATACTTTTTGTGCAACGTTGCAAAAATAAATCAGAGTTCAACAATAATTACTTCTCAAAAGTTCCCAAAAGTGATTACTATCCCAGTCCCAAAAGGTAGCTTTATTTCCTAGTTTACTTGTTGCTTTGTAATTTGTGTTCTTTCTTTGAATTTACTGTATTCAAGGAAACTATTCCTGATTGACAACCGAGCTTATTGAGAACTGATCCATTAGCAGTTTAAAAAACTGTTTGCCATACTTTGTTTTGACTAAGACATAATTTCATTTCTCACTTTCATCAAAAAATCACAGTGTTTGTGAAATGTTACTGGTTGGGAGTGTGGATATTTTCACAGAATTTTTATTGGTGTCTCCAGCATGATAGAAATATCACCAGAATGAATTTAAAAGAACAGCTCCTCACATTTACCCCACATATTCTTGAGGCTAGATTTGGCCCAGAAGTTGCACTGGAACGTAACATTCCCATAAAAGGCCTGTGAAAATAACACCGTTAAGAAATTGGTTGAACCTGTCCTCCAAATAATCTTTATGAAGAGCCAGTTGAAAGACTTTTTAGTATAAACATATACCTGTGCAAAATTTCTCATTGACCCACTGACTTGCCTACTCCTTCTGGGATATAAGTGATACCACCTCCATAAACTTTCACTAACATATGACTTTGCTCTGAGCAAATTTTCAGTAGCAAAATACTTTGGCACTAGGCACTGCACTATTTGATGGTAGAAACTTACAAATGACAAGGTTTCTGAGAATTTCTCCTAAATGGAAAGCTTGGTTTTGGATGTAAAGCAGAAAATGATGATGAGAAGAGAATATGTATTTATAGATTTTTGTGGGTTTTTTGGGCTATGGTGGCCATGTTCTAAAAGAGTTTATTCCTGACGTTTTGCCAGCATCTGTGGCTGGCATCTTCAGAAAAGCCTTTGACTTCACAATATGTATTTATCTTTATAAATATTTATTTCCAACTAAAAAGGTATTTTTTTCACCTATAGATGTGTTTCTTCCTATGATGATATGAATTTGAAAAGGCGAACTTCTTTCCCACTCACTAGATCTCAGTCTTTTCAGCTTAACAACAAAGAAGGTAATTCAGCTATTTGTTTCTACAGCATTTCATGGCAAAATTGGTGCTAACTTCAAGTAACAGAACAGCATAAATTTGTGTCTGATTCAGTATTAATTTAGGAAAAGGCTGAGTAATTAAATGCATCCACTAAGTGGTCAGACTTTCTAAGGTTAGCATGATTTGGGCAACACCTGGAATACCTTTCCCATTCATTGATCATGTGTCCCTGACCCAATGAACCTTCTTCACCAACGTTGAAGGGTTTTAACTGTTGAGGGTTCTTTCAAAAGAAGAATAGGTTCGTTTGCTGCAGAAATAAGGGAATCGTGTTTCCAAAGTATAAGAAGTTGATTGGTATTTCAATCTCTTGCTGATACTTCAGGTCACACAGACTTGCTGTGGGAAGTCATTGTAAAATATAAGAAGGTATGTTTAGCCTGGAAAAGACAAGGTTAAGAGGTGATATGATAGTTCTGTTTAAATATTTGAAGGGATGTCATATTGAGGAGGGAGCAAGCTTGTTTTCTGCTGCTCTAAAGAACAGGACCCAGAACAATGGATGCAAGCTACAGGAAAAGAGATTCCACCTCAACATTAAGTTGAACTTCCTGACAGTGAGAGCTGTTACACAGTGGAATACACTCCCTCGGAGTGTAGTGGAGTCTCCTTCCTTAGAGGTCTTTAAGCAGAGGCTGGATGGCCATCTGTTGGGGATGCTTTGAGTGAGAGTTCCTGCATGGCAGGGGGTTGGACTGGATGGCCCTTGTGGTCTCTTCCAACTCTGTGATTCTATGATCTGCTCATCATCCCAGGCCACTACTGATACACAATAGTTTCTTTTCACAGCATCACCAATAGGATAGCATAATCCATAACCTTTCATTAACACACATGCCCAAGGACAGTAATTAAGCATGACAAGACCATGATTATTTAAGAAAGTATGAGAACTTTGAAAGGGGGAAAGATACTTAAAGTTGCTTTCTGTGTAACAGCCTCTCTGGAGAAATAATTTTCTCCATCCATGAAGTGATATATAATTTCAGACCTTCAAATTATCCAGAATTTCAGTTACCATATTAATTTCCATCCTTTTGCCCCCCAGGTTATATAAGTGTATGATGAAATTTGAATTTATTCTTTTGTATTATACTCTCCAAGTATAACAAGTACAACAACTTGTTGTTGTGTGCCTTCAAAGTATTTTGCACTTATTGTGACTCTAAGACAAAACTATCATGATGTCTTCTTGGCAAGATTTATTCAGAGCAGGGTTACCTTTGCATTCTTCTGGGGCTGCAAGAGTGTAACTTGTGCAAGGTCATCAGTTCGTTTCCATGGCTGAGCAGGGATTTGAAACCTGGTCTCCAGGGTCATACCCAAACCACTATACTATGCTGGGTCTCATAAAAGATGTAACATCTGATATAAGAACATTTTTGGAACTGAACTGTAGGTTCGTTAGATTGACCTTCCACTTTCTAGTTGAATTCTTTTTAATGCCTCCATGTATTGTTAAAAGGGAATTATAATCTGTATGAAAGTAATCATTTGTGTATACTTTCTGACTTTCCCCCCCTTTCAGTGGACCCAGATGACTTCTATATTGTAGAACCACTGAAGTTTTCCCCAGAAAAAAAGGTATGTTATTTTGTAGAAAAGTGTACCAAGGACGCTAATATACTTAGTACCAGTATGTGATTGATTGTTCCTAAGTTTGTGCTTGTGTTGTGTGTTTGTGCTTTCAAACTGAGACAGGTTGCCCAGCTCATTTCTAATTTCTTAAGAGAATTTGCAGAAAGTTATCAAGAACAGGATTCAGCATGTAGAATCTTGTCCTTGAACTCAAATACATGATCTTGAAGCATTCTTACTAATGTTTTTTCCCTCTGTTTTAGAAGAAACGTTGTAAATATAAAAGTGAAAAAATTGAAACCGTCAAGCCAGTGGCTGAGCCAGTGCAACAAGTAGCTAATGGAGAATTAAAAAGCAGGAAGCCCTTTACAAATCAGAGAGACTTCTCCAATATTGGTGATGTATATCACTCTTTGTACAAAGGTCCGCCATCAGAAGGAAGTTCTGAAACCTCATCACAGTCAGAAGAATCCTACTTCTGTGGCATTTCAGCATGCACAGGTTTGTGCAATGGACAGGTCCAAAAGACAAAAACTGAGAAGAGGGCCATCAAACGAAGACGATCTAAAGCCCCAGAACAGGAGAAACTTATAAAAACTTTAATACAGACTAAGACGGGGTCCTTGCCAAGCCTGCATGATATCATCAAAGGAAACAAGGATTTAACTGTGGGAACACTGGGTGTCACAGCTGTTTCTGGGCATCTTTAAAGTTAATTGAACTCTTCATAATAGGAACTTTTTGTATGACAAATCTTGTAGTATTTGGTGACAGGGAAATTATTTGGTTTATTGGGAAGCATCTAGAAATTATGATAATTCTTTTAAAACTAGATAGGATTGTGTCAGCAACCACCTTTGGTTAATAAGCTTCAGCATTTTCAGAGCTGACTTTCTGAATGGACAATTTTGGATTAAGTGAAGATTCGGAGTAGGGATTCATTTTATATACAGTGTTTTACAATGGCTGAAGTCCAAGATCTTGAACCCAATTTTAGTGGAACAGAGTTGAAGCGTAACTGTTTTCCATTTTGCTGTGGTCCTGTTTCTAGCACCTTCCCATATTTATGTGCCTTTTGTCTATTTATAATACTACTGGAAAGGAACAATTTTATTTGTACTTTTTAAATTTTCTGCAAATACAGCACTACCATGCTGTCAGATAGATCAGCCTTCAGTAAAATTGAGTGATATGACTTGGACACTGTGGAACAGATGCTAGATGTACTTTGTCTTTACATCAGGAGTGGGTATCTTGTGGCTCTGGAGATATTGTTGATCTACAGATCTCATAATCCCTCACCATGGACTATGATGACTCGGACTGGTGGGAGTTGCAATATCTGGAGGGCCACATTATCTACTCCTGCTTTAGATCTTTGTTTTGTAAACTCATTTGTGACCATCATGACATACATCTGATGTAGTACCTGCTGTCACTTGACACAGTGCCCCTTCAGGATGTAGTACTAATACACTTGTGGCCAGATTAACTTGATTAACAATTATGAACAGCAATATGATTTTTTCTTCCTATGCTAAGAAATTGGAAATATAATTTGCCCAGTTATTTGACCAAGTAGAAATCCAGCAGTGAATTTAACATCTGACACTATCTATATTATGTTCTAAAAGGTGTGTCCATAATGTTTGCTTTTGCATTGGATAACACTCTGTGCTCTGTGTGTGTGTGTGTGTGCGTGTGCGTGTACTTAATAAATAGTGGGAGCATGAGTACATCAGAATGAATGTGATAGAAGGTCCTTTTTGGTTGTTTTGAGGTTACATTGTATAAGTTAACTTATTCAGCACTTTTAGTACCATGTTCCCCCCCCCCCCATGAGCTAATGCCTTTCCTGAATATCATAATGTGACTTATTTAAAGTCTTTTGCAGCTTTCATGTTAGTTTGAGTACTTTTTTTTACAGTGTGTACTTAGTCTGCACAACCAGACAAAAGCATGGACCTGGTTTGTTTGTTTTAAAGAACATGGATTGAGAAGGGGGCCCAAACCAGAATGGAAATCAGAATGGTTATACTATTTGCGTGAATTCTGCAAAATTGTGGCACTAGAACTTGTGATGAACTACAAATTTATAGTGCCAGTAGAAACTGTGAATTTCCAAATAAATCTGAATACTTGTCTTTAACATACATTATGTGTTTTGTTTTCCACAAGCAATTCTGGAATTAGCTTTTTAACTAGATATCCTGACTCAGCCATTGGTTTCAGCCATCCTGTGTGCAGAGGTCACCATGCTTCACTTGCCTATTCTAGACATCTTCTACAAGTACCTTCTGTTACAAAATATGGAATAAAATGAGGTGGGAATTATGAGGCCCTCCAGATCTTGTTACATCTGCTAGCTATGTGTTATGGGAAGTGAAGTCCAGCAACATCTGTAGTTTCCAGTTCCTACCTGGCATACCTTCATAGAATTATAAGAAACTGAAAGGGCCATTTAGTCCTATCCCCTGCTGTGCAGGAATATACAGTTACAACACCCCTGAAAGATGCCCATCCAAAGACCTGCAAAGAAGGAGAGTCCACCATCTTCTGAGGCAATTTATTCCACTGTCAAACAGCTCTTACAATAAAGAAGTTCTTCCTAATGTTTAAGTAGAATCTCTTGTAATTTGAATTCATCGGTTTGTGTACTAGTCTCTGGAGCAGTAGAAAATACCTTTGATCCACCTTGAGCATGATATCCATTAAGATATTTAAAGATGGCTATTATATCACATCTCAGTCTTTCCTTCAAGCTAAACCTTCTGAGCTGCCTAAGTTAATCTTGATAAAGCTTGGTTTCAAGTGCTTTGATCATCTTGGTTGCCTTTCTCTGGAAACGTTCTAGTGTGTCAATATCTTTCTCGAAATGTGGTGCCCAGAGGTGGACACAGCATTCCAGGTGAACTCTCACCAAAGCAGAATATAGTGCCTCTAATATTTTCCTTGATTGGAACACTATACTCTTGTTGATGCAGCCTAGAACTGTATTAGCTTTTTTGGCCATCGTATCACACTGTAATCTCCCTTTTCACGTGTACTAGGAAAGTATCCTATATATCCTATATTTTATGCATTTTATGTATTGCCTTAACATCTATTGATGTTACCATTTATTTTGGTTCTTTCATGCAGCTCTCCAATCTATTAAAGGCATTTTAGATTTTGCCCCTCTAAGGTATTAGCTGCCCCTCCTAATGCCCTCCAGTTGAGTGGTTGGAGGCTCTAAATGTAAATAGCAACTCTTCATCTTACAATAATAATTACTGGTGGGACTATGCTTACTATGGGAATGAAGCTTGATGCCACTATTACCTAACCCATAGGTATACAGCCTAGGTGTCAGGAACACACTTTGGCAATTGCCTCCACTGAGCATGCTGTTCAGCACATGAAACATACCTTACAGAAGAGACTTTTGGTGATGTAACAAGAAACTATTCAGGCAGCCTGCTAAAGCAGTTTAACCTTCAGCCATTACTATTTCCAATCAGACAGTGGTCCCTGTTGCAACTTGGCTGCTGCAGCCTTCAATCTCTGATACCTCAACCTCCAACTCTGGGATGGATTTGGATTTGGACTCAGTCATCCTCCCAACAAGAAAGTCCCTTACAATTTCACTCAAAGATTTGGAGCCTGCCTGTCCGATGGACAAAGTTAAACCCTGCATTGACCTAATGATGCAAATGGCAAAGTCACTATATTTCTCCATCACTCAGCCACAGTCATAAATCAACGACCCGACCCGGTATTCTATTGTGCCCAGACTCACCATGCTAGTTGTGTTGCCTGTGTTACCATCCCTTGTTCAGGTAATTTGCAAATCCTAGTCAAGTCTCTCTCCAAATAAGATCAAAGCACTCTACAGGATGCAGGATTCTGATATGACTTTGCTTTGTCAAATTCAAAGTTGAATTTGATCATCATGGATGCAGCTCAGTCCTGAGCATCTCAAAGACTTCATTCCACACCGGCTGACAAGGAGGGTAAAAGATTGGATTCAGTGGTTAGAAGGTTCTACTGTTCTGACACTCTCAGCTGCAAGATCTCGAATTACCTTGCGTGCATGGGCATCTACAACCAGCTGCTGTGGGAAAAGCTAACTGCCTTTCTCAACAAGTTGGGAGATGAAGATTGAAGGCCATCTTTGTTGCTCCAGTACAAGGCCCATAAATTAGCTGGGCAGTTCATGATCATGCCCTCTTGCCACATCACAAACTGTGATGATAAAGCAATGGTGGGTGCTGTGGCCCTCCAAAGATATGCCTAGCTTTGGTCTTTAGGGCTTTCTCTGAGCAGGCACAATCAGTGGTTAAAGATTAGCAATTAAATAATGAAGGTCTCTTCAACATAGAAACAGTAACAAAATTAAAACATATGCAAAAGATGCAGTCCACCATTAGGACATACATGTTCAATCTATTAATCTAGCCTAGCATGAAGTCCAGCCCTTTACTGGTAATGACATGGCCTTGAACAGATTGTACAGGCCATCTCAGGCTCAACATCAACATGTCTTTCCACTGGCTTTCTCTGCTAGGTAAAAGCTGACCTGGATCCAAATTTAAGTCTGGAGACTAAGAATCATCAAGTAGAGACTTCTAAACATCTCCTTTGACTCCCTCCCAGACGTCAGCTCTGCTACCACCTTAATACCAAACACCACTGTACCTCCAATGCCTACTCCTCCATTTCACAACCGTATTGAGAAATTCTGCCCTACTTGACATTATCAAAAGAAGCTATGCCATCAAGTTCCAGACGTATCCTCTCACAGGCATCGTTCGATCCACTCCTCCATCCATCCCACTATTCTAGGAGGTGGGTCTCCTCTTGCAAAAAGGGACCATTGAACTCATCTCTCCTCCACAACACATTGAAACCAAGAAGGTCAAGGTTCTGCATCCTATGCTGGACCTCAAAGATGTCAATCACTACATCCATTCACCATGCTTCAGGATGGTGACTCTCTATTCTGCCCCCCCCCCCCCCCCCGCCCAAGAGAGTGATTGGTTTGCCACACTGGACTTGAATGATGTCTACTTCCATATTTCAATTTGGGTATCCCACCAGAGGTTTCTGTGCTTTATAGTAGGGGAAAGGCATAACAATTTTTTTTTAAAGAAAAGGAGCAAAGGCACAACAATTTTAGGTTTTGCCCTACGGTCTCATTTGGCCTTCTATGTTGACAGGACTGCAGCTTTTTAGGCCTCAAAGACTCCATCTGCTGCTCATCAACAAAGAAGTGACTGCCTGTTTCCCATTGCGCATCGATCCAGCATTCAGACTGCCTTGAAAGGACCCTCCAACTGGAATTTGAGCCCATTTCATGCAGGCTGTTGCTGAATTTTCAGACTTCCTGGCTGGTGTGCGACTTGAGGACATTTATCATGCAGCTATGGTTGCAGTCTATGACTTTCATAACTCACTACAGAGTAGACTCAAGGCCCTGGGCTGACACTACTTTTGGGAGAGCTGTACGTCATTCCATTTTATTTTGATTTTATCTTTGAAATTTGACTTCTGTACTGTATTTGATATTTCAGAGCACTTCCATTTCTTGAAACTGCTTCTATACCGTTATTGCTTTATATGGGTGGAAGGCATTATGCTCAGTTTTCACACTGATGTCTTGGATTTTACTTAATGTTTGTAAATGTTTGGCTTTTTTGCAATGACACTCTCACCTCTTTCTTGTATAGCTAGCTAATCTCTCACTTGTCTGAGACACAGAAATCACATAGATGGAGTACAGGTTGCACACCTGTAACTAGTTTTTCAAGTGGTCATTCTCCTCTCATCATGTCCTGCTGGTCCTATGGATGGCTCTATTGGTGTACATTGAACTGGCAGTTTTGGCAGGAATGCCACTATACTGCTGGAGGCTGGTGGGGCTACTGCCAAAACACTTATGTAACACTCTAGAAGGTTCAGAAAGATGCATTGCATCTTTCACAATCCATTTGTGTAAGATAATCCATTTGTGTGGTTTCACAGATGTCCAATCAAAGAACTACAGTTACTGGTATGCAGCCTATGCCTCCCAGTAAATTGGATTTAATAGTACAAATCTATTTTTCATGTTATATTTAAATGCTGGTGCGATGTTCTTCAGATCATATTTCAGCATGATAGTTAGTTTAGTGGTCTTCTTTAGCTTTATTCTAATTTTTGATATTAGTAGTTCATAGTCTGTGCTGCAGTCTGCACCTGGTCTCATTTTTGCCACAAGAATCGAGCTTCTCCATCTTCTGTTACTGGTTATGTAGTCTATCTGGTTTTTGTGTTGACTATCTGGTGATACGCATGTGTACTAGTCTTCTTTCAAGTGGTATGAAAAATAATTTGTAATGAATAGATCGTTGACCATGTAAAACTCTTGTCAATCACTCTCCTGCTTCATTTCTTGATCCTAATCCAAATTTTCCTACAATCTTTGACTGTCCTCTGCTTCCTATTTTTGCATTCTAATCACCTATGGTTAACAAGAAATCCTGTTTTGATGTGTTATCACGTCACATCACATCTTCCTGTACATCACAGGATCTCTCAATTTCTTCTTCCTCTGCCTCTGTGGTTGGTACATAAACTTGGATCATGGTAATATTGATGGGTTTTATCTGATGTCTTATTGACATGATTCAATCTGATTTTGCTTTATATCTTTTGACTGAACTTGCTACATCTCTCCTCACTATTAATTCCACTCTGTTTCCTCTTGTACTTTCATATCATGAGTATGGCACTGTGTAATTTCCAAATCAAAATGTCCCATTGTTGTCTGTTTTCTTGTCCCACTCCAAGTATTGCTATGTTTATATGTCCCATTTCTTATTTTACTATGTCTTGCTTCTCTTGACTCATGCTTCTCGCATGCCATGTTTCTATTTTTTAGAATATATAAATTATACATTGTATAATATGTATAGTACAGCTTTGAATATTCTTTTCATTTTTGAGCACCTCTACTAGTAAAACAAAATAGTAAAACAAGAAATGGAACATACAAACATAGCAATACTTGGAGCATATCCCGAGGAGGGTGACCAAAATGGTGAAGGGTCTAGAAACCATGCCCTATGAGGAGAGACTTAGGGAGCTGGGTATGTTTAGCCTGGAAAAGAGAAGATTAAGATGTGATATGATAGCCTTGTTTAAATATGTGAAGGGATGTCATATTGATCATGGATCAAACTTGTTTTCTGCTGCTCTAGAGAACAGGACCCAGAACAATGGATGCAAGCTATAGGAAAAGAGATTCCACCTCAACATTAAGTGGAACTTCCAACAGTGAGAGCTGTTCGACAGTGGAACACACTCCCTCGGAGAGTGGTGAAGTCTCCTTCCTTGGAGGTCTTTAAGCACAGTCTGGATGGCCATCTCTTGGGGGTGCTTTGATTGTGATTTCCTGAATGCAGGGGTTGGACTGGATGGCCCTGGTGGTCTCTTCCAATTCTATGATTCTATGATACAGCTTGACATCCATTTTAGTTCAGTCATGTTGTGCCTTTAGCCCCATCTCTTTTTGTAATTGCCCTCTGTTCTGCCTTTTTAGCACTTTGTTAATGTTCTGCTGGAACATTAATGTCATTTCCTTCACCAGAGAAATGGAAGGATGTATGATTGAGGTAGCATGGAACAGCAACAGATATGCAGCTGTGAAGGGGACAGAAGGAGAGAAGGGAGAAACAAGGAGAAACATCAGAGGGGAAATGATGATTGAGGAAGAGATCAGGAATAGGGCTGTGTGCCCTGATTGCTGTTTACTAGCCCAAATGTTTCCTGAATGGCTTTTTGTTCTGATAAGAGAGAGAACGTTTTTCCAGTTTCAGTTATGCAGTGCAAATAAATTTTTGCAGTAAACAGAAGGCACAAAGCAAAATGCTATGGAATAATTTAATCAGTATGAATGCTCCAACTGTTCCACTCCTTTTGGAACTCTTGAAGCAGAGCAGAGCAGACCACAAATTGTTGTGGGCAGAAGAAGCTCACTGTTTCCAGATCAAGGGGCACCAGCCTGGTGTTGATGGCATGTTCACTGGTGGGCGTAGTTTTGTCTTTTGAAGAAGATATACTCTTGACTCATTAGGTTTGACAGACATTGTTTCTATCAGTGACAAGAGTGGTTTGAAAGAGTAACTGCTTCTTGTCCTGCTTCTGCTTCAACAACAACAGTTTCTTTAAAAGCAAATGCTCATACCATTTCAAAACTCTTCTTGTTCAAAGGTGATAGATGAAAAAATTGGATGTATATCAAGAGAAATGTTTTTCTTTCCCTCTAACCACTTTAAACCCTTAAAGCTATTTGTCTGCTCATCTGTAGTTTTTGTGAATTATAAAATGGGAAAAGGGTAGGGGTGATCATATAGCAAACACACATTGCAATCTTGCACTCTCATTTATTCCAACTAGAAGGAGATAGGATACCAACCAGGTTCCCTGCACTAGCAAATCCTTGGGGAGAGGATTTACAACGACACTACAGCATGTTCCACTGTTATCCTGGCATATCCTAACACAATGGTTCAGTAGCCAAAAAATAAGCAGCACAGGTGGTGTATGGGGGCAGGGAGAGGGACTTCACTGGAACTGTACAGTCATTTTGCCCCTAAAAGAAGGATAACATTAAAAGGCCTAAAGGTGGGAGCCCTTAAAACTCAA
Source organism: Sceloporus occidentalis (assembly GCA_023333645.1). Taxonomy (NCBI): domain Eukaryota; kingdom Metazoa; phylum Chordata; class Lepidosauria; order Squamata; family Phrynosomatidae; genus Sceloporus; species Sceloporus occidentalis. The sequence goes on from JALMGF010000003.1 coordinate 125,277,445, forward strand.
TAAGTTTAAACTACCACCACCCCATTTCAAGAGCCACCATGGCTTGAGTGTTGGCTGGCACTATGAGGGATTAAAGGTTCAAATCTTTGCTTAGTAATAATTAAAGGGGAGAGAAATGAAAGGGATGACATTGTGGAGGTTTATTATGGACCTCCAAGCCAGACTGAGCACTTGGATGATGGCTTCCTGGAATGGAAAAACACACATTCAGAAAAGAAAGATGTAGTTGTAATGGGGAATTTCAACTGTTGATATTTGTTAGAAGTCAAATTCTGCCAACAATGTAAAGTCCAACAAACTCATCACTTGCTTTGCAGACCATTTCATTGTCCGGAAGGTAGAAGAGGCAACGAGGGGATCTGCTTTTTTTTTAAGATCTGATCCTAATCAACAGGGATCACCTGGTTAATGGGGTGGAAATGGTGGGATCCTTAGGTGGCAGTGATCATGTTCTCCTGGAATTTGTTATGCAATGGAAAAGAGAAGCCAAACATACTCAGATTTCAGTAACTTAGGGAAATATTGAGTGTGATCTCATGGTCAGGAATAGTATATGAGAATCAGGTTCATGATAGAGGTTTCTTTAAAGCAAAATATTGAAGGCATAATTTCAAACAATTCCAGTGAGGAGGATGAATGGGAGGTGTTTCAAGAAACCAGGAAGGATGTCTAAGGAACTTTCAACTGAGCCTAGATTTAAAAGGGAAATATACAAGAAATGGAAAGGGGAAGGGGGCTCACTAAAGAGGATTTCAAACAAATAGACATAATGTGTAGGGGGAAAGACAGAAAGCTAAAGTGCAATATGAGTTCAGTCTCAGGTCTATCAAGGTTAAAAACAATAGAAAGGGCTTTTTAGGTGCATAACAAAGGAAAGAACAAGAAAATGGTAGAGCAACTGTGGAGCGGATAGAGAAATGTTCACAGGGAACAGAAAAAAGGCAGAACTATTCAACATCTCCTTTGCCTCAAGTCTTCTCCCAAAAGGAAAACAGTGCTTGACATGGGGCAAATGGGGCAAATGGAGCAAATGATGCAAATTCATTGACCAGCCAAATCAAAAGAATGCTCACCAATGATTTTTTTTTCATCCTGGAGAGATGTGACTAGCGGGGTGCCACAAGGTTCTGTCCTGGGTTCAGTGTTATTCAACATATTTATCAATGACTTGGATGAAGGAATAGAAGGCATGTTTATCAAATTTGCAGGTGACACCAAATTAGGAAGGGAACTTATACCCCAGAAGACAGGATCAGATTTGAAAATGACCTTAACTGATTAGAGACACAATGAATTTCAACAGGGAGATAATCTTAGAAAAATAAAATGCACAGATCTAGGATGGGTGACACTTAGCTTGACAACAGTCCATGTGAAAGGGTTCTAGGACTCCTACTAGATCACAAGCTGAGCATGAGTCAATAGTGTGATGGAGAAGCTAGAAAAGCCATTGCAATTCTAGGCTGAATCAATAGGAGTTCAGTGTTTAGATCAAGGGAAGTAATAGTGCCATTCTGTTCTGCTTTAGTCAGATCTCAACAGGAATCCAGTGTACAGTTCTTCAGAATTCAAGAGAGAGATTGGCAAGCTGGAAGCTCTCCAGAGAAGGACCAAAATGGTGAAAGGTCTGGAAACCATGCCCTATGAGGAATGATTTAGGGAGCTAGGTATTTTTAGCCTGGGAAAGAATCATAGAATCATAGAGTTGGAAGAGACCACAAGGGCAATCCAGTCCGACCCCTGCCATGCAGGAAATCTAAATCAAAGCATCCCTGACAGATGACGATCCAGCCTCTGTTTAAAGACCTCTAAGGAATGAACTACACTCTGAGGGAATGTGTTCCACTGTCAAACAGCCCTTACTGTCAGGAAGTTCCTCCTAATGTTGAGGTGGAATCTCTTTTCCTGTAGCTTGCATCCATTGCTCCGGGTCCTAGTCTCTGCAGCAGGAGAAAACAAGTTAGCTTGTGTGAGATAGATATCTCTAGGATCACCCAAAGTCAGAAATTACTGAAGGCAAATAACAGCAACCACCTTTCATTTTCTTTTCTGCCTACATACCCCTAATAAAGCATATGTTTATGCCAGAAGCACAAAATTATAGAGATGGAAGGGACTGCAAAGGTTATGTAGAAAATCTATAGCTAAAGCACCCCAAGCAGATGACTATGTAGTCCATTTTTTAAACTCTCCAGTAAAGGAAAGCCCACAGTTCCCCAAGACAGTCTGTTCTGCTGTTGACAGCCATTATTGTCAGGGCCTCTGTGTGGCAAAACGTGGATTTAGGAAGCTGCTGTATCTTGCCCAATGTTGTCTCCTCTGAGTAGCAGCAGCTCTTGAAGATCTCTGGTAGAGATGCCCCTTTTGCTTTGTCTGTTGGTGTAGGTTAAATGTGTGGAAGAAGAAGCAAGAAACATAATTCAACTTCATCCCTGACCAGTGTGTATAAGCCAGAGGGCCTGAAAGGGATACTGTGTGTGGGGTGGGAGGGTGGGGTGGGATATAAATGAATAAAAATTAATCAAATAAAAACTACAACTGTGCATGCTCCAAAGCATATGGATAGGCGCATCTACATATGGTCAGAGATCCCAGTTGTGTGGTGTTCCCAAATAAATGCACTGGTATTTTTGTGGTTGCCCTTTCAAATGTGTGGTGGGATGAGACCAGGGGCCACAATCCCACCCCCTCCATATATTTAGTCTATAGCTGTAAGGAACTTAGTGCTTCAGCCAATTAGCTGATTTCTCTGGGAGGTGAAGAGTTCCCTCATTGCACTACCTCCTCCAGAAAATTCCTGGGGATACAACTAGCTGAATTTTTAAACTTCTGCCTTTTTGAAAGGCTATTTTGAGCCTTTTAGAAATGGCCTGGGACTTGGGATGTGAAATATGTTCAGCAGACCTCTGGAATCTTTGCATGCTGGTGGCTTTTCATACTGAACATTGGTGAGGGGGTGCAGGGTGGTGTTAGGTGGGCAAAGTGCAGTCTGCCCAGGTTAGGTAAAGATCAAAATGATCCCAAACTTGATAAAGTTCCCCACTTAAAACATGCCAACAGAAAGCCAAGTTCCATATCAGAGAGAGTGCTGCTAGTTTATCTAGCTCAAATTCTTTTCACACAATGATGCTTAGATTACATCCTCAATAGACATAGACAGCATTGGGGGAATCATTCAAAAGACTTAAGGAAAGTGGTGTGACAAACATTCTCATGAAAATTAACATAACACTGAAGTCATCCTCTCCTCTCTCCCCATATCTTTTTCGCTTGTGCATCAGGTCTTATTTAAAGTGTGAGGTTCAGGGCAGGAATTATCATGTTGTCTTTGTTATCAAATGTTCTAGGAGACATTTTTACAGAAGGGTAGTATATAAATATTTTAAATAAGTAAATAAACAAATAGTGTACTTTAGCAGGGGAAAGCATTTTAAAAACTGCATGAATTTCACTGCAGCCAGGGGCAGGGGCAGAGTCTTGTAACCAGAAATGAAACAAAGATAGATTGGAAAATACTAGGCTCACAAATCAGTATATGAAACATGGGATATTGGCAAGATCAAAGTATTGGGGTAAATTTTGAGACCATAATTTTTTTGGAGACATGCAAGATTTTTTTTTTTTAAAAAATGACTGTTCTGTTAAGTGAAAAAGAAAGAGAAGCCAGAGAGAGTCACAACAAGAATCAACAACCAAAATCAGTTTTAGCTCTTCCTCAATATATTTCTAACTTTATATGCAAGTGCATGTGTTTATGTGCAAGTGTATGTTACGTGTTGTTTAAGGTGGAAACAGAAATAAAAATCATTTAAAAAAAACTTTATAAAGGTTACCTCTGAATGTGGACAAGACACTTGGGTAGATTTTGCATTCTAGTCATGGGGCTCAGTTATCTTGCATCAGAGCAGTGGGTGGGAGCTCTGAGGTTTCCTTCTGTCAGCTCAAAGGCTTTTCAGTGCAGTGGGTGCAAGTGCTGTGTGGGGATGCAGCACAGGAAGAGAGAAATTCTCTGACCCAGCATCAGAACTTGCCCAAGCAGGAGTGAATAGCCTCCAGAGACGTGTGGGTCTTTATGGGTCTTCCTGCCATGCAACAAAACCAGCACTGTATTTATCCTCAGGTCTTCTGGACAAGCAGCAGTGCAGTTTCTAGCACCGATTATGCCCCATCGGGATTGTCCCTCAATGGGATTGTGCCCCATCAGGACATTTGCCCCCCACCCCTTGTGCCAAAGAAGAAAAGGCATAAGCAGAACACCAGAGATGGGACATATCTCTGTTTCCTGGTGGTGGCTTTAATGACCCTTCTGGCCCTCAGTGGAGTTGGGTTGGCAATGTTTCAGATCTCCCATCTGCAGCAGGAACTAGAAGCACTGAAAGAGGTAACTTATCATCTGTCTGCTTATTAAAGGCAAAGGAAACCAGAAAGGAGTGTCTGGAATGCTTCCTCAGCGGAGTGAGGGTGGGTATCCAGTGCACAGAAGCCTGCCTGGATTTGTACTACCTAAGAACAGGGTGGCTCATTTACAATAGCATGGGGTGAGTTTGTTTCCCCAAGTCTCAATGTCTGCCTTTTACCTTGACAGCTTTCCAGTTCTGGACAGATGACACAGTCTCCTGAAAAGCTCAAAGGTAAGGTTGTTCTGGGTTGGGAGGCACGACAGCAATACAAAAATTAGGCATCCTCTTGTATCCTGGTGATGATGTGCCAGAGTTCCTCCTCATTTATTTGTACTTCATATTATTTTGCCTAGAGGACTAACTGTACATTTCCTGGGCTTATAGCTCTTGGTTCTGACCAAAGGAAACTTGCATCATTTTCACTATCTGGCTACTGCTCATTGTGTGAGAGAAAAATTATTAAGTGGAACTACCAGATCTAAGTATCTGATAAATGCTACTTAGAGATTAACTTCTCTCCTTCTCTTCTCTTGAAACCCCCAAATCTTGTGCTTCTTGGGAAAATATGGAAATTTCTGTAAAGGTCTGCCTTATCTACTGCTCCCTGCTCCCTGAAGCAGGGAGTTGAGGGGTGCTTAACCAGAATGTTGTTGTTTTGTTCCTAAAATATAAGTCTGCCATGCTCTTACTGTATAGCATATAATTATCTTAAAAATACAGAAATGTAACTGTTTTAAAGCTTTTTCTGAATATTGAACTAGAGCAGTGGTTCCCAACCTGTGGGTCGGGACCCCTTTGGGGGTTGAATGACCCTTTCATGGGGGTTGCCTAAGACCATTGGAAAACACCTATTTAATTACAGTTATGAAGTAGCAACAAAAATAATTTCATGGGTTTGGGTCACCACAACATGATGCAAGCTACAGGAAAAGAGATTCCACCTCAACATTAGGAAGAACTTCCTGGCAGAAATGACTGTTTGACAGTGGAACACACTCCCTTGGAGTGTAGTGGAGTCTCCTCCTTTGGAGGTCTTTAAGCAAAGGCTGGATGGTCATCTGTCAGGTATGATTTGATTGAGATTTCCTGCATGGCAGGGGGTTGGACTGGATGGCCCTTGTGGTCTCTTCCAACTCTACGATTCTATGATTCTATGATTCTATGAAAGGGCCACAGCATTAGGAAGGTTGAGAACCACTGAACTAGAGTAGCAACCAATTTATTCACTAGTGGTCAGAGATCTGGACACAGGCAGACTAAGGAGTGAAGCAGATGGGCCAAAAGGCTGCTCCAGCCCCAGCCATGGCGACCAGATGGCCCACTTCCGTAGTGGGCCACCACCACGGTCCCAAATGGGCCACCAGCAGGAGCGGCTTTTGCCACTCTTTTTTCTAGCGGCTTTGGATTGCCTTAGCCATTCTCAGAGCACCTTCTGGTTGCATTGGGGACATGCATCGTCTGAACGCCATGCTCTCCAAAGTGGCTGGAAGCCACCGTATTTGGCTCATCTGTTTTGAGTCTAAGCCTACTAGTTTTCAGAGTCAGTTCAGTCCCAAAGAAAGAAAGACTTCCTATGCAAACCAGCTTAAAAAAAGGCTGAATGGCCTCTTGCAAGGAATCCCCGCATTTTATAAATCTGCCATTACTCTGACTGGATTTGAAAATAACAGAGTACAGCGAGGGTTCCCGTTTTGTGTATAAGGTTCTGGAATGAGGATAGAGATGACTGGCTCCATCAAATCTTTTATAATAATATATAGTTTTAGTATGGTGACCGTGTATGAGGATCTATGTTCACCTGTAAAACAGATAAATGTTGCTGGATGTGAACAGCAGGTTGAAGGCAAAGTAAACATTAAAAGGCAATTGCTCAAAATTTGAGGAATGTGTTCCTAGCTCATTCACAGATGGCTGTGGGAAAAACAGTGGTCAGAATCCTCATGGTGACATACACAGATGTAATTGCAATTTACCACCTGTGTATGTCTTTTCTCAGGGCTTATCCAGAAAGGAATAAAAAGTCCCAAGAAGTATTGAGACTTTCTAGTTCTTTTTTGTTTTGATTTTGCCTACATATTCATGGTTTTATATCCCAACTCTTTCTTGAAATATCCCATTTTCCCCACAGTGGCATTACTAGGGTTGGTGTCACCCGAATGTGGTAACTTGTGTTGTCACCCATAGACTGCCTGGCACACCCCCAACTAGTCCAGTGGTCCCACATGGATAGATCAGGGCACTGGGGAAAAGAGGCTGGCCTCTTAGCTGTTGACAGTGAGGTAGACCTGGACACCTGAAGGGACCATTGTCTCCCAGGCCATTCTGGTTTACCACCTTGTTTGCAACTCCTGAAGGGGTCCAGACAACATTCAGTGAAGGGAATGGCCTCCAGGAGTTTGATGTGGTGTGTTCACAGCATCCCAGCTGTCTTCACCACCATTTCCACGTGGGTGCACTTTCAGTCTCCAGGGCTCCCCTAAAGAGGTATGGCAGTGCACACCGGAAGACAGTCCTTCTGCACAAGTGCACCAGGAGACACCTTCTCAGAGGTGACACCTGGTGTGGTCTGCATGGCCCACATCCCTTAGACCAAGTGGTTTCCTGTGCTCCTTCCCCCTTGCGTTCTTCCACCTCCCCCTTCCACTGATCACGTGTCACATCCAGACTCAGGCAACATTTTAAAATTGAATTTCACCAATTTCCACTAAGCCCTCTTTATTATTCAGAATTTATGTTCAAAGTGTTAAAGAGCTTTAGCAATAGGGAGGGAAAATTTCCATCTACTTTAAAACTAGCAACAGTTAAACTGTTGCTCAAAAAACCCTCCCTGGACCCCCTGGTAAGGAATAACTATAGACCGGTCTCATTATTGCCATTCTTAGGTAAGGTGATTGAAAGAGCGGTTGCCTTCCAACTCCAAGCAGTTTTGGATGAAACCGATTATCTAGACCCATTTCAAACTGGCTTCAGAGCAGGATATGGAGTTGAGACTGCCATGGTCGCCTTAGTCGATAATCTCCATCTGGGCATCGACAGGGGAAGTGTGACCTTGTTGGTGCTATTGGACATCTCAGTGGCTTTCTATACCATTGGCCACGGTATCCTTCTGGAACACCTGAGGGAGTTGGGCATCGGGGGCACTGCACTCCAGTGGTTCCGGTCCTACTTCTCGGGCGGATTCCAGATGGTGCAGTTGGGGGACACTTGCTCCTCTAAGAGGGAACTAACATCTGAGGTCCCTCAGGGAGCTATATTGTCCCCCACTTTGTTCAACATTTACGTGAAACTGTTAGGAGAGATCATCCAGAGACATGGGGCGCGGTGTTATCAGTACGCTGATGACACCCAAATATGTTTCTCTGTGTCTCCGACTGATGCAGTGTCTAAAGATGGCATCTCTCCTCTGCATGCTTGCCTGGAGTCGGTAATGGGCTGGATGAGGGAAAACAAACTCAGTCTGAATCCAGAGAAAATGGAAGTGCTTGTGATAGATTCCCCAGGCCCGGGGAAGGAAGTTTATCCACCTGTCCTGAATGGGGTCACACTTCCCCTGAAGGCCGAAGTTCGCAGCTTAGGAGTACTTCTGGATTCGTCCCTGCAGTTGACATCTCAAGTAGATGCGACGGTCAGAAGTGCTTGCTATCAACTTCGGTTGATACGCCAGCTGTGACCCTACCTGGGCCAAAGGGACCTTGAAACTGTGGTACATGCTCTGGTAACCTCTCGCTTAGATTTCTGTAATGCGCTCTACATGGGGCTACCCTTGTACCAAGCCCGGAAGCTTCAGTTAGTACAAAACATGGCAGCCAGATTGGTCACTGGTGCATCCAGGTTTGATCATATAACACCTATTTTGAAAGATCTCCACTGGCTGCCCATTCGCTTCCGAGCGCAATACAAGGTGTTGGTTATCACCTATAAAGCCCTACATGGCTTGGGCCCGAGTTACTTGAGGGACCACATCTCCCCATATAATCCGCCCTGCACACTTAGAACATCCGGGAAGAACCTGTTGGAAATACCATCTTCCAGATATGTCTCTACTTCACAAAGGGCTTTTTCCGTAGCAGCCCCGTGGATCTGGAATAGTCTTCCTGAGGAGCTCCATCTTGTAACACCCCTGGAATCATTCAAAAAGAGACTTAAAACCTTTCTCTTTTCCCAAGCCGTCCCCTCTGCAGCATGAATAGTATTCCGATGCGATTGTTTCCCTGCCTTACCCTGTTGTATGTTGTCTATAGAGTTTGTAGAATTTTATATTGAAGTTTATTTATCCGGTTTTTATGAGATTGTGTAATGGTTTTTAATTAGTCTGTAACTCCGCCTCGATCCAATGGGAGAGGTGGGGAAACACACATAAAATTTATTATTGTTATTATTATTATTATTATTATTATTATTATAGTATACTATTTAAGCATTAGGATAATTTTCTTTTATTAACTTTTTTCCCTTCTCTACTGTAATACAGAGGTTCTGAATGGAACAGCAAAAATGAAATTCAAGAACAGAGCACACTTAACAGGTGGGCAGCAAAAAAAGGAGTTTTAAATAATCTTGCAGACAAAATAACTAGCTAGACTGATGTTCTTCTGGGAACCTATAAAATAGAAAACCTAGACATTCTGTGTTGATGACCAGTCTTCCCTGAACTTTTAAAAAGCGGTAGGAGAGGGCATGCTCTAGAAAACAGCAGGTGGGACATGCTTGATACTTCCACCATCTGCCACATCATCTCCACTGCTCCCACCCCACTGGGCTTTCCTCCCAAATGCGGCAAGAGATGTCTGGGGATTCTGACTGGGCAAAAGCAGTCAAGGAAGTAGTCAGCGGAGAAACAGGAGGTGGGTTCAGCATCACTATCTTCACTAAATTACTGTACTCCATTGCCTTTTAAGGCCTAAACTCAATTGCTAGTCCCAAGTAGAGCACAACCAATGACACTGACAAGAGTGCTGACCCAGTTGCCATTGGATCATTGAGTCAATTCTGTTTGAAACTGCCAGTTGGATTTAGGGCTAGCACATTAAAATCAAATTAAAAGATATGAATTAAGCTGAAAATATGCCAATTAAAAGAGACACTCCCCCCAAAAAAAAATTAAACAGAAAGGTTTGAGTAATTCTGAAATTTCAGCTGTAAATCTTTCTGGAATTAAGTTATTCAATTATTAATTAAATAAATAAATTTAAGGAGCCAACATTTCCCAAGGCTTAGCAATCTTGAGCAAAACTACTTTTGGAGGGTTGGATAGTTACAAAATTTAGGTCAAAGTAGTAAAAACAGCTTAGTATGGGGTGAGAGGGAGTCACTTGCATTCTAATGATCATTCTGTGTTCTGAACCAGACACCTAGGAGACTCATATGTCTCATGAAAATTAAAATCTAAGGCAAGATGTTTGGCAAAGACCTTGGTTCTGCAATCCTGGTTTACCACCAAATGTATAGTTTGGTCACTATGGGTACCAGGCAAGGCCTGGAAGAGATAGTTTTGCTGAGTGTGGCATCTCCTACTACTTCCATGATGTAATGATGGAAAACTGCAATCTCCCATTTATGCAGGATGCAGATCTGAAATAACTTGACATCACTTTTTGCTCACTACATTCCCAAATTCTACTTCGCACCTTTGTAATAATTTCTTCTCCATAACCACCATAAAAAGTGAGAAGATGTGTGGGCTCTGGACACAGGGCACAAGCCATTTGTGGCTTGCAGACCCGAACCCTACTTCAGAAGTTATGGTGGAAACAGAGCACCTAATATAAAAACAACCGATTCTCTAAATGTGGCTTTTTAAAATGTCTGAGGCTCATTGTGATAGCAATGAATGATGCTGATTCATAAGCGGACACAACTTTGATACATTGCATTTGAGGCTAAGGCTGGTGCAAGTCTGTACAGCTGCCATGAAGTCTAGGCCAAGTATTGATCACAGGAGCTAAAGGGAGGAACAGACAGGGCTACCAGCTTGCTGTATAAGCAGAAAAGATAATGTGGATGATGTCTTTAACAGGGAGAGAGATAATTATTTTGCATGTCCTTTTGCATGTCCAAAAAGGACTAGCAGGAGCTCTGGTGGTTAAATGCCTGTACTGCAGCCACGCGCTCGCAAACCATAAGGTTGCGAGTTCAGTACCAGCAAAAGGGCTCAAGCTCAACTCAGGCTTGCATCCTCATGAGGTCGCTAAAATGAGTACCCAGATTGTTGGGGACAGTTAGCTTACACATGGTAAGCTGCTTAGAGAGTGCTTAAGTGCACTGATAAGCGGTATAGAAATGTACTTGCTATTGCTATTGCTTTCAAGGTCAAGATTCTCAGTCAACAGCCACTAGAAAAGTAAAAGCCAAAAACTGGTATCTGATTCAGCATCTTGTACGTTAGAAAGATCAGTAACCACGCCCACAACATTAGGACATCTTGCAACATAGTGGGAGTTTGGAAGAAATGTTTTCATTGCTGTCTTTTGTATTCACAATGTTATTTTATCTTTCTAGGCAAAGCCAACCAGAAGTCTCTTCCACTGGAGTGGGAAAATACCTATGGACATGCCTTTACCTCTGGAGTTCACTATGAAAACAGAGGCCTAGTGATTGATGAAGCTGGTGTGTATTTTGTGTACTCCAAAGTGTTCTTCCGGGGTCAGGCCTGCACCACCAAGCCTCTTGACCATGTCGTGTTTAAAAGAAATCCAGCTTATCCTGACATACAGGTGTTGATGGAAGACAGAAAGATGAACTACTGTATACCAATGCGCATGTGGGGCAAAAGTAGCTATCTAGGTGCCTTGTTCAACCTTTCCAGGCAGGACAGCTTGTATGTGAGTGTCTCTGAAGTCATGCTGGTCAGTTCTGAGGAGTCCAAAACCTTCTTTGGCTTATACATGCTTTAGAAAAAGCAGGACAACAAGCATTCATCAGACTATGTGGGCAATGTGAAGAACCTGAGTATTATGATGACCTTGAAATATTATGGACCACAAATGCTGCATCTGTGGCAGGCAGCCATTTCGATACTGAGATAGTTACACCAGGCCCCAATTCCCCATATATTTAAAGATGAATACGGTCTTTTACTGATGAATTGTTTAGGGCCAAAGCACCTGACACCACAACCAAGTCCAGAAAACCTTCACCTCTGGACAGAGCAGTGATAGCTACTAGCACATTAAAATCAAATTGAAAGATATGAATTAGCTGAAAATGTGTCAATGAAAAGAGATAATCCCCCAAACCTTTTAAACAGGAGGGCTTGAGTAATTCTGAAATTTCAGCAGTAAATCTTTCTGGAATTAAGTTATTAAATTATTAATTAAATAAATAAAATTTAAAAACCAACATTTCCCAAAGCCTAGCTCTCTTGAGCAAAACTACTTTTGTTGGGGAATTATAAAATTTAGATCAAAGTAGTAAAAGCAGCTTGGAATGGGGTGGGAGGGAGTCTTATTTGCATCCTGATTATCATTGTGTGTTCTGAACCAGACACCACAGATTAAGCCAAAGAATTTTGCTAAGTTGTTTGTTGGAATCATTGAGCTAAAGAAAGTGGAAGGGCAAGAAAAAGAGATGGGAGGGAGAAAGGGAAAGCAAGAGAAGCATCTGGGTATGTTTTGCCTGGAGAAGGGAAGGTTAAGAGGTGACATGACAGCCATGTTTAAATATTTGAAGGGATGGCATATTGAGAATGGAGCAAGCTTCTTTTCTGTTGCTTCAGAGACTAGTACACGGAGCAACAGATCCAAACTATAGACAAAGAGATTCCACCCAAACATTAGGAAGAATTTCCTGATAGCAAGAGCTGTTTGAAATATGCTGTCTCACAGTGTGGTAATGTCCTTCTTTGGAGGTTTTTAAACAGAGGTTGGGCACCTTATCTGTCAGGAGTGCTTTGACTGTATTCCTGCATGGCAGGGAGTTGGACTGGATGGTCCTTGGAATCTCTTTCGACTCTAGGATTCTATGAGTCTATGATTATTGTAAAATGAAAATGACTTTCTCCATCCCTGCACAAAATTAGCTTTTTCTTAGATCCATGGTCACTGGGTGAGGTCTCTGTTCATACTTACTCATCTCTGAGTCCTAAGTTTTCATTTTTGAAATGTTGGAATGTATGCTATACATGAAATCATGCTCCTGGGTTGTGTGGCAGGTGGGGGCATGAATGAATAGAAAATACTCTCTGTAACCAGGTATCATCCAATGTGGGAGGTGGGGCTTCTGGTAGTCGGACTTGCAGTTTCAAACAGAATTGACTCAATGCTCCAATGGGTGAAAGCTGCTTTCCGAGTCCCATATGGCAACTGCCATGTGGGACTCAAAAGATCTCAAGGGGTGGCGGCTGCCTTTCAAGTCCCACATGGCAGTTGCAATGCTTTTTTGCACTAATGTTACTCATAAATCATAAGTCCCATATAGCACTGAGTGTAATGCTAATAGTTGTGACATAAACAACTAGCAAAATTAAAATTATATCTTCCAATTACAATATCATATGCACAACCTAAATGTATTTACATATGCATAGTGAAAATTTGGTTAAAATGTGATGTTTTTAAAGAAAATTTTAAAAGAAAAAATTTAAAATTTCAAAAAGTTTATTTTTTAATTTAAAATTTTGTAATATGAATTTAAAAAATTTATGGGACCTCTCCTTTCTCCTCCCACTGAGCTTCACCCCACTTCCACCATCATTTAACACATTGTAAGGGGAACCAGATGAATGCCACAGCCCATTTCTACCCAACAGTAGGAATTTGAGAAGCTGTAGTGTCACCCCTCATTAGGGTGTCACCTGGTGTGGTCTGCACCCCCAGCCCTAGTCATGCCACTGGTAGCTCTTAACTTTCTGTCTCCTTCATCTGACAACATCTATAATTTAAAAAAAACACCCCAATGCTTAAAACCTCTCTGCGCAGTGTTTTCCACACTGTCAATAGCCATGTCAGGGGAGAGAGTACAGGTTTTTTTCTGATACCAATACAGGACAGTCCTCTCTGTTGACTGGCAAGGGCAAGACTGGTTGGTACATGTGAGGCAGGCCTATATAAAGCCTGCTTCAAATTTAGCAAGCAGAGGGCCTTTACAGGAGAGGTTTAGTTCCCACAAGATCTGGGAAAGTCGGTGCCTTCTCTCAGTAAGTCAAAGAATACAGAATTTAGGGTGGGGCACCTGGGAACCCTGGGAGAGAGATGTAATCACCTTTTCCAGCCTTTTTCATTGGTCCAATAGTTCATCCCTCAGCTCAAAGAAAAGATTTGGGGTTGGACTAACTATTCTGTCTCAAAACTCCATTCATGTCTTTTCCTAGTATGCTTTTTGCTGAAAACTGCTTGTTTAGCCACATCTGGATCATGTCTTGGTGAGCACAAGTTCTTATGAAAGCAGGATGACTTAAACTGGAGTAAGCAGGGCTGTGAAGAGCAAGGAGCTAATCGCACATACTTTTGTCTCCATTCTGGGCACGGGCAGGGAATGTGCATGGCTGAGTGAAAATGGAGTTTATTGCATGCTAAACTGTCAGCAAAGTGTCCCCATGTCATCGTCAACCCTAACCCATCCCCAGGCCGGGCTGAGGTGCATGAATTTTGCTCAGCCTGAAAGCTTTCTGGCTGAGCAAAATTCACATGCCTTGCCTGGCTCGGGGACAGGTTAGGGTTGGCAAGGGCATGGCACCTTGCTGACATTTTAGCATGTAATAAATTCAGTTTTCACTTGGCCACGTGTGTTCCCTGCCCATGGCCAGAAAGGAGACAAAAGCGTGTGTGATATGCTCCCAAGAGAAAGAATTTAGGGAGGCCTTTAGTGATGACTGGAAGGGTGGGGTGGGAAGAAAAAGTAAGAAGACATTATTAAATAGATTCTGTGGCTGGCCACACCCACCATGACATCCTATGACATTTTCTCTGCATTCAAAATCCACATAAGTCCGAAATGAAAAACTCTACCATAATGCATCACATGCTGCTTGGAAAGAGAACAGAAAACACTGCTAAAGATTCAGCATGTATATATTCTGAAATGGAAGAAGAAAGTTAGGTCTGCTTTACCTAAAGGACACCTTTGTGAGGCCTACATATCAATGGAGAACTGCTGACATTATGGCCCATGAAGATCTGCGTGCTCCAATTTGGGGCAGCAAATCTTATGCTTGTTTTAAGGAAATGCATGTCATTTCTTTGAAAAGCTGCTAAGATGGGCCAGTTTGTGGCCACAGCCTGACATTTGTCTTGCTGTGCTTTAGCTTGGGAGTGGAAAAGTATGCTTTGTTTTCTCAGAAACTGGGTTCAGGAGACTTTATCTTGTGTTACAGAACTTCTCCAGTATTTTTAAACACAGCAAAACCCTGAAGAACTATTTGTGTCCCATAGTTAATCTATATGGATTAGAAGATGGGAATTAAGGGGGGGATTTTCCTCTTCGCAAACGTCAAGAGTGAAGTTCATTCTCTTACTTTCTAGAACTGACTTCAAAGAACACAAGCTTTGGCCTAGACCAAATCCTTTGAATTTTTTTTAACACATTTATTAACATCAAGCTGTTCTTGAACATGTGAGTTTTATAGCCCAGCACTTCAATGACATGCAAACGTTGGAGGAGTTGTGGTGAACATCTATTAAGAACTAATCTCAGGACAACTAATTCACTAGGTTTCTTCTGGGGGGGAGATGGAATTACCACTCAAACTGAAGAATGCTAACTTGCTTCTGATGTGGCATCTTTTGATGTGGCAAAATGACATGAGATAATTGTTAGTGTAAACAAGAATTGGACCACAAAGGTTTCATTCTAGCTGGCTGGCTTAAAATATCCCACTAGCAAGGGTTGCAAAGGGTGCTACTTTTGCAACAATTTCACCATCAGTTCACAGTCCCTTAAATTAATTGGGACATAAGAGAGAGATGATAACCAACAAAGTGTTGGTTGTTACCTTTAAATCCCTCCATGGTTTGGGTCCTGTTAACCTACAGGATTGCCCTCTCCCATACAATCTGCCCTGTACACTGAGGTCCTCTGGGAAATATTTGCTCCAACCGGCCAGGACTAGACTGGCAATGGTTTCCCAGAGGACTTTTTCATCTACTGCTCCCAGACTGTAGATTGACCTGCTGGAGGAGATGTGATAGTTGAAAATAACGACTGTGTTTAAAACAGCATTAAAGACATATCTCTTCCAGCAGTCAATTTTAAATCATGACTTTTTAAATTGTATATGTACTCTTATACATGTACTTTATAGTCTTGTATTTTAACTATGGCCCAGTACATACCGCCAGGAGGTGGCATCCTGACGGTGATTCTAGGGTTAGGGACCGTGCCCCAATCACATGGTCCCTAATCCTAGCACGGTCATGGTGGCGGCATAATGGCAGCCTCCCATCCACATGGGGCCGCCATTGTGATGTAAGTGACACAAAGCATACAGACGTCACTTGCATTTCGCTTACGACACTGGTGCACCACAGTGGGCCAATGGTGCACTTGTGACATCCATGCGGCGTCCCAAGAAAAACCCATTTCCCCCCGGTTCTTTTTGGTCCAGAAGGACACCGCATGGTTTGGCTGCTGCGGCATCCCTCCAGAGGAAAACTGGGTGTTTTTAATTGTGTTTTGTATTTCAATATATTGTACTCCTTAAGGAGAGGCAAGAAAGAAAGAAAAATTTTGATTATGTTGGTGGTTGTGGTGGAATAAAAATGGATGCACCAGCTCAGGCTGTTCGGTGTTTGCACGTACATACACTATACATCTATTGCTCTTTGTTTTAAAACAAACAACACGTCTTTCCAAGTAGAAAGTGAGCACAGCAAAGAACAGGACATATTAAAAGATCTGTTCCTAATACTAATGGATTTCTTGTGTTTGTTTTGGTGTTGTTGTTGCTTTGTCATACTGCCGATGTAAACCAGACATGAAGACCAAACTAGGCATGACTTCATACATACACTTAATATCTGAGTAAATGCTTTTTTAAAAAGTAAATTGCTGGCATTGGGGGTAGTGGTGATCAAGATCATCTCCATGTCCTTAAGAAGGACATGGAGAGCACTGGGGGCCTCTTTGGACTTTACCACACAAGGCTAAAAAGTGGAATTTAAACAGGACAAAGGCATTTTCAGCCAGTGCTTATTACATGACGTTTCTATCCTCCTTCTGCCCTACTTTCCATTTGTTACTGTAGTGCACCGTTTCATTGATGAGTAAAACAGGCTTTCAATCTTTCTGCTATTCCAATATTGCCTTTTTGCGATAGGTCCCTTCTGATGCAGTTCCACTTCTCAGGTAGTCATGTGGTATGAGTAGATATGACTCTGCTTGCAAACGTGGCAGTGTGAAAAACAGATTGCATGACCACTTGACAGTGTGATTAAGAGGGATTTGAGGTAAGAATCCAGGCTCACACCACATCCAGGCATGCAGGTCTCTTCTTTTGTTCAAGTCCAAGAGAGGCAAGGATCAATCCAAGCAGTTGTTGCCACTGCTGCTTTTACTGACTGAGCCAAATCACCCACATGAGTGCAACAGTTTGTCTTGTAGAAGATGTGCTTCAAACCTGGAACAATGAAGTCATACCCTGTGCAGCACAATGGGAGCCTTGTGGTTTGTGATACACTTGACACCTATGAATAGAAAACTCTGCCAAATCAAACAAATCCTTTTATACTCAAAGAGTGAAGCAAAGAGCCCCTGCTTTTTCATGTATAGGTTGGGCATCTTAGTACAGAAATGGTCAGAAATAGAAATGAGCTGTTCTGAATACACTTACATCGGGCCCTAAACATGTGTTTTATGAAATCATTATTGCTAGTAATTGGAAGGAAAATAATACATGGTATTTAGATAATTGGAATAGTAAAGTCTGAAACTTAGCTCTAACTGAGAAGTTGACTGTTGACCTATCTGATTTGACCTGGTTTGCTTTCCTTTTGTTGAACATATGAACAATAAAGAGAACAACTAAGCACGTCATGGAAAGAGACAGAACTCCAACAAGGCTGGACTTTGAATTGGGCACACTGGACTCACCCCCTACTCAAGGCACTAAGAGAAATTCAGGGAGGTGGCCTGGATAATTTTGTTGCCTCCAAGTTGTTCATTGTACTGCATTTGGGGAGTGTTGGAATGGGGGTAGAGGGAGCAAGATGGATAGTAAATTGTTTTAAATGCTTTTTTAAAAAGTCTTAAATTTTTAAAAAGTGGCTTGTTGTTGTTGGTGCCTTCAAGTTGTTTCTGACTTATGGCAACCCTGTCATGGGGTTTCTTGGCAAGATTTGTTCAGAGGAGGTTTGCTATTGCCCTTAGGCTGAGAAACTGTGACTTGCCCAAGATCACCCAGTGGGCTTCATGGCCAAGTAGGGAATCAAATTCTGGTCATAGTCCAGCACTCAAGCCACTACACCACACTTCAATAATAAAAGCATAGTTTCCAAGTCAAGGGAAGTAATATTCCCACTGTATTCAGCATTGGTCAGGCTTCATCTGGAATACTGCATTCAGTTCTAGGTGCCTCATTTTAAGAAGGACATAGACAAGTTGGAGCAAGTTCAGAGAAGGACAATGAAGATGAGAAGAGGTATGGAGAACAAAACGTATGAAGAGAGGTTGAAGGAGCTTGGCGTGGGAAGGGTGGGTGACGTGACAGCAATAGCAAGCATATGTCTATACTGCTTATCAATGCACTTAAGCATTCCCTAAGTGGTTTACGATGTGTAAGTTAATTGCCATCAACAAGCTGGGTACTCATTTTAATGACCTACCAAAGGGTGTAAATGAAGGATGTAATTGCACTGTCTAAATACTTCAAGGGCTGTCACAGGGAGGAGGGCGCAGGTCTGTTCTCTGCTGCCCCAAAGGGTAGGACCCAGTCTAATGGTTTTAAGTTACAGAAGGGTAGGTTTCAATTGAACATTCAAAGGAATGTTTTAAAAGTAAGAGTGGTGTGGGAATGGAACCAATGGGAGCCTAGGGAGGTGGGTGAAGTCTCATTCTCTGGATATCTTCCAAAAGAGGCAGGACAGCTACCTGTGGAGGATGGTTTAGCTGGAGATCCTGCACTGAGCAAAAGGTTGGACTCAAGGGCCTGTGCAGCCCCTTCCAATTCTATGATTTTATTATTCTATGATGCTTGTCAAGTAGATTGACTATCTGAAGCAGCCTTATCTTGGGTCAAAGCCTCGCTAACGTCATAATATTCATTTTAAAGAAGCATTTGAAATATCAGTGCTTCTTAAATAATGGCAGCATTATTTTACATGGTGGTGCATTAGTAAAAGCATTTGCATGATGAAAAGCAGCAGTATTTCCTTTCTGACTTTTTCTGTAAACAGCATAACATTTGAAAAATGTCACTAACAGTACAGTCACACATAACCACAAAACCACATCATAGCAAGTTACTTCCTTTGTCAGGAGTGAAAACCTACACATACCCTTGTAGAAATGCAGATACAGATAGGAGAAACATCTGACAAGATATCTGATTCAGATGGAAGTATCCTACTGCCTTGTTTACAGGTAGTCTTCCTTTTTGAATTTCTCTGAACTATTGCAAGCTTTTTCAGCTCTCCTGCTTCTACCTGCTTAGAGACATATGGCATAAACTGTACAAAGTGGAATTCTTCTCCATCCTAAGAAAGCTTTAGAGCATCAATGTCTGGCTTGACTGACCTCCTACCAGCTGCCACTGTACTCAGTACCAATGGCCATTATCATATGTGGGATATGTGGCCCCATCCCGAAGGAAATG
This sequence comes from Sceloporus occidentalis, assembly GCA_023333645.1. Lineage (NCBI taxonomy): Eukaryota > Metazoa > Chordata > Lepidosauria > Squamata > Phrynosomatidae > Sceloporus > Sceloporus occidentalis. The sequence goes on from JALMGF010000003.1 coordinate 125,296,588, forward strand.
CCAAGCAGGGCCAATTTGAAAATAAGACAGATTACGTGATTAATTACCACACGTGAAGAGCGACACTGCGGTCATTCCAAATACAAAGCAGAGGGAGTGCAAAATAAATTATCACAAAAGTACATACCATGCGGATTCTCGAATTCAAATTGGGATCCTTGCGCATGCCCAGTGGGGCTCTGAACGCATTGTGAACTTTAACGCTTCTGAGGTGAAGAAGGGAGCTGCTTCCCAGGTTCCTGTGTCCTTTTTCGCATGAATGCAGGCTCCACGTGAAATAAAGATGTGGGCATAGATATATATATGTGGGCGCAGGCACTTGGTCTACACACATTATAAGTGCACTTCATACATGTATATCTGCACATATAGATGGATGCACCTATGCATATCTATATCCATCTATATGCACAGATGTGCCACCAGGAAAAGTGTCAGCAGGTATGCCACTATATGCTCCAAGCACATGTAGTTGTAAATGGAATGTGTGTGCTTCAGTTCCTCAAGTCGCATATGTGTGTGTGTATCTATATATTTATATCTATCTATCCATACATATACATATATACAACAATGTATATATGTATGCACACTTATATACATATATACATATATATACACATTACTTCTCCCATGGGCGTGCCATGGGCATGGGTGTACATATGTATATATGTGTGTACATATATAGGTATATGTATATATGTATGTATGTATGTATATACATGTATGTATATGCATGCGTGTGTGTGTGCATGCATGCATGTGAACATGCATACATCGCTCATATATATATATATATATATATATATATCGCAAACATGACATGTATTGGCAAAATAAGACACCTCCCTCCCCATCAAATCATCTGGGCAACGCACCCAGGGAGATCAGAATATGACTACCCAAAGGAAACCCCCATTTGCAGATCTTGGCGGGGGGGGCAGGAGGCACAAACCATACACTGCTCTGTTCACGTTAAAACAAATACACATGCATTTTCCACTAGCTCGCCACCCATACCATCGGAAACATTTGCTTTTCCATCTCACCAGCACTAGAAGTGGAAGGACTACCGGAAGCAAAATAGAAGCAAGATTGCAACGAAGTTTCATGGGAATTTTAGCTTTCTAGGTTGGAGGTGGGGAGATACCAAGACCGAAACAAACATGCATTCCACACGAACACAACTTCGAACTGAATGTGAATCAGCCTGGGAGAAGGATTTGTGAATTCAGTAGTTCACTGAATTTAGCTATTCTGGGGTTCACTTTGGATCGGGCTCAGAATGACTCTGCAGTGACAGCAATTGCATGTGATAATCTCTCGCTCATTAACGGGAATACCAATGATTGACTCTGGGATGAGTTTGGAATAGACTGGAAGTTTTCGTCGTGTGATAACAACCTATGTTATCAGTCCTTGCAACCCCTGTGGAAAGCAGGTTCTCTGGCAAATATCTGCCTGCCTGTCTATCTGATGGAAAATTTATCTTCAGCCACATTTGTATCAACAGAAGATTGCTCCACTCTCTCAAAATTCCCTGATCGTATCGCAGCTTCATTCACTGAATTGTACCATTGTTTGAAGAAAATCAGTCTACTACAGCAAGAGCCTGAAGTTAAAAGAAAATCCATATACTTCAGCAATATATATACTCTGTTATAAATGAGATATATTATATATTGCCAAATAAGTATAATTCTTTGGTGAAAGCAAAGCCTTCTTTTAAAATAAACTTCAGAAACAAATTTGTTCTCCCTAGTCTGTCACTGAGCGTAAATTTGTACAATGCATTGCTCTACTTTTCTTTTAAGGGGAAAAAAAGACTTTGACAGAAGAGATTTTTAAAAATGGTTCTTCCAGGCAAAGTTTAAAGATCCCACATAAATCCAACAGCTACTTCTTAAAGCACCGTGCAGGCTACCTCCACATACAGAATTTAATATCCAATATTTATAAAGCAAGGTGTTCTCAGGTGAGGTTTTTATTCTGCAGTTGCTTTGCTGCATTCACAGAAAGTAATTGGAGATCAGAAGTCACATTCTGCCTACAATCTCCCATGTTTTCCCACCTCTTTTTCTGTAATTCAGCTACAAAATTTCTTTTGACTGGTAGGAACTTAGCATTTTGTATCCCTATTTAGGTGATAACCTATGAGATAACCATTGGTTAATAACTTATAGCGGATAACCTAAACTTACCAAGAAAAACTTGTGAGAAAGAAGTTGGCAACATGAGCTTCATAGACCTCAGTCTACTTCATCAGATACATTTGGTCATGCATGAATCACATGAATCCTTTGGAAATGACTTGACAGTACACAACAACAACAACAACCTAACACAATAATTCTCCTATCATCCTATTAGATGACAACAGAATTAAAAGAATATTAACAGAAGGCAATGAGATTTCTGTTAATTCTGAAAAATAATTACTAAAAGCAGCAGACTGTCAAAATAAAAAATATCAGCAGCTATTTTGTACTATGCCAGTTATTTCATGGAGAACAGTTATGTTTCCTTTTGATTGTGTGGTCTCAGCACTTGTCACAACCTATGTTGTATATGCAGCATCATTTTTGGGCAGTTTGTGATCAGTCAATGCTGCTCTCTTTGTCTTTTTGATACTTTAGTGTGATCTGTGGAGATGTCTGAGAGTTTCTTCACTCATGCAATTTAGGATTATGATTTTGTCATCAGTCATCAATAAGCCATTCTGTAGGGAGATTACATATTTCATAAACCTGTAAAATTGCAGCATGTAACTGACTTACTTATTTTACTGTTACAGCCTGCATGTGTGAATGTTGAGAAATTGTGCAGTTCAGGTTCTTGGCTTGTGTAGAATTTCACCTGCATCATTGCAGCTGCATTGACTGTGAATATGGAGTTGCTCCGATAGACGACCTACTGTGACACTCATCTACATTGGTGCCATCTGCTGGAATAAAATTTGGTAGAGCTGCTCTGGATAGTATCAGTGATGATCATTTGTTCACCTTGAGTGTGATAAAGACCAAATCATATTTCTGTAAATGGAGCAGCAGTGGCAGCAGTGGTAGTAGAAGCTGTATTTATATCCCAAATAAGAGCCCCAAATCAGGGCATATATACTGTAGCCTTATAGGCACTTGCCCAATGGTTGCAAGTGTTCAAAAAGCTTCTACCTTTGCATGCATACTGTAAATATACTGGTAGAACTTTTTTAGTACTGAACACAATGGCTATAACATTTTCTTTGCTTTATTGTGTCAAGCTTATCACGTATGTGAGGGAGAACCATTGTTTTGGAGAAAAATATAACCTTTAGACACATTTGCTCAGTGATTAGTTTCTTGAGGTCATCAGAGTGCAATACAGGTGCTTTGTATAGTGTTGCCTTTAGAAATTGTAGTCCCTTTGTCTTATTGCCAGAACCACCATGAATTATTGGGCAGCAGGAACCTCAGTAGGACTACAGCTTTGCTCATTTGGAATATATTGTGCAAGAAATGTGAATGTCCCCAGGATTCTCTATAGACCATTTTTGTCTTGTCTTGTGGTGTGTCATGTTGGCAATGGATTAAATTTTGCTTTCATCTTGCTACATTTTTTGATGAGTCTATATAGCTGACTATATAGTAAGACTTTACTTACTATGAACTAACTCATATCTGGGTTGAATTTAATCTTTTTTGTTGTTGTTGGACTCTCTCAATGCTTTGCTCTTGTTGAGATTGCGATGATCATGTGGACACTGGCAATATCATCAAATGAATGAATGAATGAATTTATTACGGCACATGGCCAGCACCAAAATATGGCAAACATACAAAACATGTAACATCAGGTGTACTGCCATAGCACAAATATATCTACATTCTACGCCGAATGAAGATCTACTATATATCCAAGTAGGAGGGGAGAATGCCTACAGTCCCATCCCCCATAGCATCACAAAATTCACACATTATTATAAGACATTGGCATAATCAAGTATTATAAAACATTGGCACAGTCAACAGTCAGATACCACATCCTCATTCCACAAAACCTTTTCAAGATTTAGGAAAAGAAAAAAAAATTAAAACATTGGCATAGTTATACAGTTATCAACAAACTTTTTCAATGCCATTATCTGTGACATTTTATATAAAATGGTATAAAGATAAAATATGTAAAAACAGCAAGATGATGGCTCATTATGGTCAAACTCTAAAGCTTTCTTAATTCATCTGTATTAAAAAGTTTTTACGGCAGATAATTGCAGCTGCAAAGAATTTGGCAACTTTTATGGTTACCAGTTCCTTGCGGTCTGAAAGAAGATAATGTACATAAAATTGCTCTTTTCTGCCAGGTAGGTGTTGTAAAAGAGGGAATATATATATGGCACGAGATTTTAGATAAAGGGGGCAACGAAAAAGAACATGTCCAATTGATTCAACCTCCTCAGAGCCGCAGGGGCATAGTCTGGACTGATAAGGTATCTTTTTATATTTGCCTTCAAGTACGGCTGATGGAATGATATTAAATCTTGCGAGCATAAATGCTCTTCTAAATTTGGGGATGTTCAAGTTATCAAAGTATTTGGCATGTATGGAAACTCTTTCAGTTCCCCCAATTATGGGATAGAGAATTGCTTTGCTTTTGTGGGTTTGTAGGTCAATATCTTTAATTCTCTGTGTGATAACAGTTTTTGCTTTATCATAACCCAACATAAGTACATGATCTCTTGATAACCCAATAGAAGAAAGTTTCAAAATTAAGGAATTTATCCAAGTTGATCTAAAAGGGTCCGTTAGTATTAATGGGGCCAAACCAAAATTGCTTAAAAAGCAATTTTAACCATACATTAAATTTGCGTATCCAAATACGAGCCTCAATTGATAACATTCCAGTTTCAAGATGGATAATAGCATTTGGTACACATTTTGGGATGCCCAGGATTGATCTTAAAACAATATCATCAAATATATTGTTCTCAGATATTTCACCTTCAGGCTTTATTCCAGAAGGAAAGCTGAGGAATGTGTACCTTTACCAGGGTCTGTAGAAATTTCACAATGCAGATTATTCTTAATCTAATGTGATGTGCTAGCATCAAAGAACACAGTCCAGAAAGCATTACAGTACCAAAAGGAGTCTTCAGTTATTTCTTGATTAAAGGTAAATGTACACATCACAGAAACAATCGTCCACTACATAGGCAAGCCAGAGCTTATGTAGACAGTCCTAAAAATAAAGTGAAAACAAATGTCTCAATAACAGTCGTAAACATCTTAGAATACTTTGAACAACATAGCTTAAAGAAAATAGCAATGCTCTTTATAAATGCAGAGAAAGTGTTTGATAAAGTGAGCTGAAATTTCATGCAGGAAGTAATTCAAAGAATGAACATGAGAGAAACATTTGGGAGATGTATAAGAATAAGGGAGATGGATAAATAAAGATCAAAGAGTACAAATTCTAATTAATGCGGAAAAATTGGAATTCATCAAAATAGAAAAAGGCACAAGACAGGGTTGCCCTCTATCCCCATTATTATAATAAATAATAAATAAAAGCTTTATTTTTACCCTGCCTCTCTGTCAGAAGACAGTCGGGGCAGCCTACAATTAAAAAGAAGATATACCATGTCCAATACCCCACTTGTTCCCTCCCTCCCCTAAAACATTATTAAACACATTAATTATTAAAAACATTACATTAAAATAATCAGAGATGGATGAGTGGGGGTGCTGAGTACTGAAAGTGATGGTGGATTCAGTTCAATTGATGGCCGAGTTTGCTATTCAGGAAAGGCCTGCCAGAAGAGATCCATCTTGACAGCCTTTTTAAAGCGGTCCAAGATGGTAATATGATGGATTTCCTCCGGCAGATCGTTCCGTAATCTGGGAACGGCTGAAAAAATGCTCCTCTAGGTAGTAGCAGTCAACCTGGTTTTTATAGGTTGCAGTAAATTCTTCCAGAGGACCTGAGTGCGTGGGGTGGATTTCCAAGGCATGATCTTGGAAATTCTAACCAACAAAATAAGAGAGGAAGAGGAAATTAATTGTAACACAATTACAAACTTAGCCTGATTTGTCGACTGCAGGCAAATTTAATTGGGATGTATACTTCACATACTCTTGAATCTGCTATAGATTTTGTTTTTGTATCATGTAAACTCATATTAAAGTTGCCCTTACTATTCATATTTTTCTTCTGTGAAATCTCCTTTCTTTCCATAACCAGTTCCTATGTCTTATCCCATGCTGTCTGATTGATATGGTTCTTTTCATAGTGGGAGCGTCTAGGAATAGTGTAGGAATGGTCCTGACTAACCACATCCTATCTTCTTTTACCTTCCCATTTCTTTTAACCTGGCATAACATCACAGTGTCTTGCAAATATAGAGCAATGACATCTTTTTTGCCACCAGGTGGCGCACCATATTGCTAGATTCTTTGCAAGCATTAGTTATACAGTATGATCGATTAATTTATTTAATCATATAGGCGGGATACAAACCGCCGCTTTGCGGCGGTCTGCCGCCGCCGCCGGTTAGTCTGCGGGGGAGCCGGAGCCTCCACACGGCGCGGCTCCCGTGCAGACTGAAAAAGAAGCTCCAAAATGGAGCTTCTTCTTGGGTCGCGTTTGCGACGTAGCGAGGCGCCAGGGGCGCACTCGCTACGTCACAACGCCCGCGACGCGTACGGACGCTCAGCGTCCGATACGTCAAGATGGCGGCGCCCATGTAGAAGGGGCGCCGCCATCTTGTACTTATTGAATACGTACTAGGGTTAGGGGTGTGTGGAAGCACCGCCCCTTCCTAACCCTAGTACGTATCCTATACGTACTAAATGGCGGTATGTATCCCGCCATAGTGTTTGTAGACATTACATAGCATTAGAAGCTGTTTTGCTGCCATCTAGTCCAGAATAAAATTCAAAGTACTGCCTGATGCTAAGGAAAGGGGTAAATTGGGAGTTCTTAATGTTAAATTGTATTTCAAGACCTGTTGTTTTGTATGGTTGAAGGAATGGATAATGTTTAAAGATGTGAAACTCTTGGAACTTGAAGGCCATAATTTAAAATTTGGTTACCATGGTTATCTTTTGTATGAAAAAGTTAAGGCCCATGCTGAATTTAAAAATCATTGTATTACAATTGCTGTCCTGTAAGTGTAAATATAAACAGAGTGGATATCTATGATAGCTCTTTGGGTGTGAAAATAATAAGAGTGGACTTTGTTGCACATGAAACACAAATAAGCCAGAAGGTTATTAGTTTTATTAGGAAAAGGAAAAAGTACTAGGGATGTCAAGAATGCCTGTTGGCCTGTACAGAAAAGGATGTACATTATGTCATCAGAGCCTAAGAGAATGAGAAGAATCATATGTAATCAACCCATTAAACTGTGTATTTGCCCTTTGTTCATTCCTGATAAGATCAAACCTAGCCATGTAGCATATGTCTTAGTTATGTCTACACTATAATTTAAAGATTAATTCCATTTTGAAAATCACAAGATCAATACTATAATTTAAAGTACCGTTTATCTTATATCACATTGTTTTTACTATAGTTTAAAGTGACAATAAGTTACCAAAAATAAATCATCACCATAAGCCCAAATAATGGCAGGATTTTTTTTTGGTAATATTATAATATAGAAAACCCCCAATTATTTTCACAATTTATTTAACATCATACATGTCACCAACCTCCACTGTTCACAGGCTCACTGACATACCTCTTATCTCTCTCCCAGATAATTAGCAATAACTACCTGGTTATTGCTACATGTTGGTCATTACCTAGAACCATAATCATAGACACTTTGAACTGAAAAGCCATAATTTAACATTTTGATCTTCCAGTCCAATACCTATCAGGCACTGTCTTGCCCATATTTTACTAGCTTTTTTGCAATAATATAATGGGGAAACTTGTCAAAATATTACTGATTTAAAGATATGCTACATCCACAGGGATGGATGCAAAAAGACAGTATTTCTAATCAAAAAGAAAGAAAAGTCCGACTGGGTAACAGATGAAACTCTTTAAACAATTATGGACAGATGAGAAATAAAAGGGTCAGCACCCTGAACACAACTGTTCAATGACATGTGCACAGGGACAAAGAGAACTACTATAATAATCACTGCAGAGAAAGAGCAGATGGCAACAAAAACAAAAAAAGGTAGAAAGAGACCTCTTTCACAAGATTAGAAAATTCAAAGGAAAATTTGAACCAAGAGTGGGGATGTTCTATGAGCATCAGAGGAACACACTGCATGATCATGCAGAAATAAAAAGATGATGGAAATAGAATACTAAAGAACTGAAGTGAAATGAAGGAAGAGCACCAGTATCTGATAGGAGATTTGTCAATACTACCTGTAATGAAGGCATTTAATCACTTGCAGTCTTTTTTTTAACATTACTTTGAAGCTGAATACTGATTTACTGCTCATCACAAAGCCTTTGCTACTTTGCAACTTTCAGTAAACTTGGAAGCAAATTACCAGCTACAGTTCCAGTGGCGTCACTGATGTGGGGGGTTCAGACTGCACCAGGTGACATCTCTAGTGGGGAGACACCATTGCTTCTAAAAACGTCCAAGGAATGGAGCGAAGTGCAGCTGAGTGGGCAGAAAATGGAGCTTAGAACCATAGAATCATACAATTGGAAGAGACCACAAGGGCTATCCAGTCCAACCCCTTGCCATGCAGGAAATCACAATCAAAGCATCCCCGACAGATGGTCATCCAACCTCTGCTTAAAGACCTCCAAGGAGGGAGACTCCACTACAGTCCAAGGGAGTGTGTTCCACTGTCGAACAGCCCTTGTTGTCAGGAAGTTCCCACTATGAGCAAGACAAGCGTCTCCTTTCTCCACCCACCACCTGCAAGCAGGCTCAGCAGTGGCAGCAGCCCTCACTGAGCTTGCTTGAAGGGCTAGTGGGCTCCGCATACACAGACTGGTGGAGCAGCCACACTGCTGGGCAAGCTCAGGGGCTGTTGCCACTGTTGCCTCTGATGCACTCTGAGACAGGAGGAACCCATTACCTTTGTACCATTCCTCATCATAGGTGTGCTGGCTGGCAGGACTTGCAGTTCAGCACCATCTCCAGAGTTGCAAGGGCAGAAACCATGCAACCCACCTCTGAACAAATCTTGCCAAGAAAAATTTCCATGATAGAATTGCCTTGGGCTTGCCGTAAGTTGGGAACAACTTGAAAGCACACAACAACAAACTAGTATATAGAGTGTTGAAGTGGATTTAAAACAATCCAGATCTACACTGCTGTTATTTGATTCTACACAGATCTATGCAGCTGCTGCTATTCAGGCCTTTAGATTGAGGAGATTACCGCATATCGTTCTCAGAACGTTCTGCACATAACATGATGAGAACGTTCCTGGAACGGATATTACCGCATTGAGTAAACTGGAACGTGATCAAAACGTGATTGGAACGCATTTTACCGCACAGCGCTTCCTTTTTCTTGAAACTGTTCTCAGAACGGTTTGCTGTATTACGTTTTGTGGGCTGTGTTCTGATGACGTGGCCACTCAGTGGTTGGACTCGGGAGAGGCGCTGCTCCCAGGAAAGAGGAAAAAGGGAGGCTTGGGCCATGGAGCTCGCCTCTCCTGAGTCCCTCGGCTTACTGAAATCCCTCACCTCCCTTCCCCATAGGAATCAATCCAAAAACAGAGTTTAAAAGGAGCAGCAAGCCCTATGGGTCTTCATCTGGGGAGGCAGAGGTTGCTTGGCTATGGGGATGTCCTGCCATCTCTCTCTCTCCCCTCTTTCCCCATAGAAATCAATCCAAAAACGGAGTTTTAAAGGAGCAGTGAGCCCTATGGGTCTTCATCTGGGGAGGCAGAGGTTGCTTGGCTATGGGGATGTCCTGCCATCTCTCTCTCTCCCTTCTTTCCCCATAGAAATCAATCCAAAAACTGAGTTTTAAAGGAGCAGTGAGCCCTATGGGTCTTCATCTGGGGAGGCAGAGGTTGCTTGGCTATGGGGATGTCCTGCCATCTCTCTCTCTCTCCTCTTTCCCCATAGAAATCAATCCAAAAACGGAGTTTAAAATCTCTCCCAGATGCAGACCCAAAGGGGAAGGGAGGTGGGGGATTTCAGTAAGCCTAGGGACTCTGGCCGCCCCCCCCCCCCCCAGCTTGTCTTCCCTCCAAAGGGAGTCCGAGGATTCTCTTGGGAGGGAAGGAAGGAAGGCAAGTCCCTATAAAACGTTGGGGCTTCATATGCTGGCATATGTTTGAAGAAAATAGGATAAAACCTATGTAACTTGATGGGCCAAGGGCAGAGTCCCCTCCTTGGCAGCCTGGGCTTTAAGGGAGCTCCACGGAGGTCCCTTCAAGCGGAGGGAAAGGGAGGGGACTGGACCAAGGGCAGAGCCCCGGCAGCCATTGCAGCTCTTTAAACCGGTTAGAAAAGAAGAGTCCTCTGCTGTCATCCCATTTCCCCTTTTTGGCACCTTGACACCCTTTTGCTCCTGTGTGTGTGCATGTAATGTGTGCCTTCAGGTTGTGAGCTTCCCTCCCCGCTTTAACTCTTGTCTGGCTCTTTGCTATGGAATTCTGGGAGTTGTTTGCTTGCTTTTGTGTGGTGCTCCAAACAGAGGAGCTTTTGTGGGTTCCCTCCTGGAGGGAAGGAGGAGAAGGTCCTGGGCATCCCTGCCTCCTGCATTGTGACAGCACAGGAGCCCCACTGGACATGACACTAGAGGCCCCCGCAGAAGCAGCCAGACCCTCTCCCTCTTGCTCTCTGCTCTGGTCTCTTCTTTCCCTCTCTCTTTCTCTCTCTTTCCCTGCTTTCCTCTTCTCTTCCTTGTCCCACCTTTCCTCCCTTTTTCCTTCCTTCCCTCCTTCCTTCTCCCTCCCTCTCTCTCTCTCTCGCTCTCTCTCTCACACACACACACATACACACACACCTTCCCTCACTGCAGTCGCTCGCCTGCCTGCCTCCCTGTCTCCCTGCCTATCATTCTTTCAGCCAATCAGGAGACGGAGGAATGAGAGAACGGATTTGAGAACGGATAAGAATATCGCACACACCTCTGTTGGAACGTTCTCATCACGTTTCAGCTCTCTGGGAACACATTCATATCTGTACCCTCCTGGAACACATTTGGAACACATTTAAACGTTCTGAGAATCCGATTGGAACACATACGTGCGGTATACTCAAATGCGTTCCGTTCTCATCACGTAATGAGAACGTTCTCAGAACCCAGTGCGATAATCTTCTTAGTCCTTTCCTCTGGGGCATAGAAAACATATTATTGCCTTCTTCCATGGGATAACATTCAGGTGTTTGAAAACTGCTGTTATGTTTCTGAGATCCAGTGTGGTGCAGTAGTTTACCTGCTGGACTATGATTCTGTACTGAGGATACTGTTTAGTGTGGTACACAAAAGGTCAGGTATGACACCATGAGTTTAATGCACCAGATGACACCAATCCTGGTGACGCCACTGCACAGATCTCAACCTGATCTTTCACTAAAATATAACACAAAAGCAGAACTTTCACTAAAATATAACACAATACTTTAGTCTGAGAACACTGATTTTTTAAATAATGGTAATTTATAATGATAATGCTCACAAGTCACAAGATGACAAGAAGAAGCCCTTGCCAGCCAGAATTTCAATGAGTAATAACTAGAGCACTGCTTGGGTTTCTAAAATAATCAGCAAAGGCCCTGACAGAAACCACACGACAGACCTTGATCTGATATAATAAGCATTGGGAGAATGGAATTTCCTGCAATCACCCCATTTCTTATAGAGTGAAAAAAAAAGGGTTACATATATGAAATTAAGTGGGAGAGCACTTTAGATTGTCATAGTCATCATCATGATAAGTTATTGCTTAACCATAGGTCATAGAATTCAGAGACATAGCAATGTTAGTCTGGAATATCTGGTCTAGAATATGCAAAGGGATCTTGTTGCACCTTTGAAACTATGGCTGGATTCACACCGCAGAAATTATCCATTTTGTCAGCTTTAAGTACTATAGCTCAATGCTGTGAAATTCTGGGAACTGTAGTTTGTTGTGGTACCAGAGATCTCTGGCAAAGAAAGGTAAATGTATCAAAAAACTACAAATCTAAGAATTCCATAACATTGAGTCATTACTGTTAAAGCAGTATCAACTAGGGAAATTATTGCACAGGAAATCCATTCTGGGACAGATGCAATTGTAACCATCTGGAATTGATGATGATGATGATGATGATGATGATGATGATAATAATAATAAAATTTTATTTATATACCGCTTTTCCAAAGATCAAAGCGGTTTACATAGAGTTGAAAACCAATTACAAAACACATCATAAAATAGATAAAACCAAGAGCACTAAATACAATATACAATCTAAAAACAATCATTCAATCAATAGGGTGAGGTAGAGAGTCAGTGGGATCAGAGTACACAACTTCATTTTCCAGGGGGGAAGGCTTGACAGAAGAGGAAGGTTTTAAGCCTCTTTTTAAATGTTTCCAGGGGGGTGATAAGACGGAGCTCGTCGAGAAGACTATTCCAAATTTGTGGGGCCTCTACTGAGAAGGCCATCTGGGAAGTAATAACATATTTAGAAGGTGGAATTTCCAACAAGTTCTTCTGAGTGTGTGGGGCGGATTATATGGGGAGATGCGGTCCCTCAAGTAACTCGGGCCCAAGCCATGTAGGGCTTTATAGGTAATAACTAACACCTTGTATTGTGCTCGGAAGCAAATAGGCAGCCAGTGCAGATCTTTCAGAATAGGTGTTATATGGTCAAACCTGGACGCACCGGTGACCAATCTGGCCGCCATATTTTGTACTAACTGAAGCTTCCGGGCTTGGTACAAGGGTTGCCCCATGTAGAGCACATTACAGAAATCCAAGCGAGAGGTTACCAGCGCATGTACCACCATTTCAAGGTCCCTTTGGCCCAGGTAGGGTTGCAGTTGGCGTATCAACCGAAGTTGATAGCAAGCACTTCTGACCGTCGCATCTACTTGAGATGACAACTACAGGGACAAGTCCAGAAGTACTCCTAAACTGCGAACTTCATCCTTCAGGGGAAGTGTGACCCCATTCAGGACCGGTGGACAAATTTCCTTCCCCGGGCCTGGGGAACCTATCACCCGTACTTCCGTTTTCTTTGGATTCAAACTAAGTTTGTTTTCCCTCATCCAGCCCATTACTGACTCCAGGCAGGCATTCAGAGGAGAGATGCCATCCTTAGTCATTGCATCAGTCGGGGGCACAGAGAAACATATTTGGGTGTCATCAGCATATTGATAAAACCGTGCCCCATGTCTCCGGATGATCTCTCCCAGTGTTTTCATGTAAATGTTAAACAAAGTGGGGGACCAAATAGCTCCCTGAGGGACACCAGATGTCAGTTCCCTCTTAGAGGAGCAAGTGTCCCCCAACTGCACCATCTGGAATCTGCCCAAGAGGTAGGACTGGAACCACTGGAGCGCAGTGCCCCCGATGCCCAACTCCCTCAGGCGTTCCAGAAGGATACCGTGGTCAATGGTATCGAAAGTCGCTGAGATGTCCAATAGCACCAACAAGGTCACACTTCCCCTGTCGATGCCCAGATGGAGATCATCGACTAAGGCGACCATGGCAGTCTCAACTCCATATCCCGCTCTGAAGCCTGTTTGAAATGGGTCCAGATAATCGGTTTCATCCAAGACAGCTTGGAGTTGGAAGGCAACTGCTCTCTCGATCACCTTACCTAAAAATGGCAATAGTGAGACCAGCCTATAGTTGTTTCTTAACAGGGGGCCCAGGGAGGGTTTTTTGAGCAACGGTCTGACTGTTGCTAATTTCAAACTAGATGGAAATTTTCCCTCCCTGAATGATGCATTAATTATATGACACAATAAAGATGTTACCGTATCACCACCCTGGGCGGTCAGCCAAGAAGGACAGGGTTCAAGAGAGCACGTCATCTTCCTAACACTTCCAAGAAGCTTGTCCACTTCATCGGTATCTTATCACACAGCTGGGAACCTGGAAAGTAGGCAGCCCATATCCAACCTCAGCTTTCCAGCTTTTCAAGAATAGGAAAATCCAGATGGTTACAACCCATGTCTATCCTGGTACAGATTTCCTGTGCGATAATCTCTCTGGATTATTTCTGCAGTGTGGAAGAAATTGCAGCATAAACTTTTGTAGTCAGGTAATAGTACACTGGGACCTTGTTATATGCTGGGGTTTGGTTCCAGGATCCCCTGTGGATAATAAAATCCCGTTAAATACAATGGCAGAGCAAAATGGCATCCCTTATATAAAATGGAAAATCAAAGTTTGCTATCAGAAATTCATACTTTTTTTGAATATTTTCAAGCCGTGGATGTTTAAATCCATGAATAAAAAAATCTGTGTATAAGGAGGGCTGACTGTAACAGTAGACACATAGTCTGGGAAACAAGGAATCACCTAATTCCTTCTATCCCATGTTGGCTGTTCTGATCTATAACTGGGTGTCATTCCAGGCCTGGTGGTAAAAGATTCAGCAGGTGAAATACAGCAGAGGAACATTGTAATTCCTGCATCCCCTTACAGCTAATGGTAGAAATGATCCTCTAAATAACTAATTCTAATCAGCCAGCAGTCTGATTCCCCTTTGCTGGCCAATCTGAATACCCCTGAGCTGATGTGTGCATACCCTCACCCTGAGCAAGGCCCACAGAAGATGGACTCCCAAGGATTAGATAGTGCAGAAGCAAATGAAGGAAACTGAAGTATAGAAGCATGACCCATCCCCACCACTACAAGGACTTGGCAAGCAGGTTAGTAACAGAGGAAAATTCACTCCCCTGATCCATTCTCAGCCTTCATGTGTTTTCCCAGCCTCAAGCAGTCAAACTTAATGAAAATGGGTATCTAACAAGGTTGCAGATACAAAGTAATCTTCCCTGGACAGCTGGATAGCTGTTAACATTTGGCCGTGATGCCAACAAGGACTCTGAATGCATTTGCCTCATGACCACTACAGTGGTTTTTAAAGCTCTTACCACTTGAACTTTAGCTTTCCCACCCGCCATGATTTGTGCCAAGCCTCTTTTGGAAGTATGGGGAGAAAACCATTCCACTGGGCATTACTAAGGCACCCAAAGTAATTTTGGGATCCTGACCTAAAAGTATTTGACTTTTATAAATGGAATAAACAATCAAAATGACTAAGCATTCTTAAATTAGTCATGCACGCATCCATATTGGTTTGTCCCAGTCATTCTGTGGCAAAATGAAGTGCAAAATTTGCTTGCCAATAAAAACCTTTCACCAGTCTTTTTATTATCAAAGTTGAGAATGAGAGGAAAGTCAAGAAAAGATTTTGCTCTTGCCTCCGTGTATCTGGGAGGCTAAAAAATAAAAAAAATAAAAAGGGATGTCTTGTACCATAAACACAACACCTTTCACAGGTTCCCAAACAGCTGGATGCATATGCACATTGTTGTTGTTAACTGCCCTCTAGTCAGCCTCGGCACACCGCATCTCTGTGAATGAGACATTTCTATTCCTCCCTATCCTCAGCTACTCTGCTTAGGTCCTGCAGACGCAGATCTGTGGCCTCCCTGATTGAATCTATCCATCTGGCATGCGATCTTCCTCTCTTTCTGTTTCCCTCTACTTTTCCTAGCATTATAATATTTTACAATGAGTTGTGCCTTCACATGATGTGGCCAAAGCACAACAATCTCAAATTAGTCATAATCGCTTCCAGGGAGAGTTCAGGCTTTATCTGTCGTAGGACACATTTGTTTGTATTTTAGTTGTACATGGCATCATCAGCAATCGTTCCCAGCACCACATCCCAAATGTTTCTGTCAGCATTCTTTGCTGTCCAGTTCTCATATCCATACATTGTAGTGGGGAATACAATGGCTTGAACAAATCTAACTTTAGAGCTCAGTTTACACTTTACACTTTTAGCATACATCTTTGCACTTTTGGATCTTGTCTAGTAGATCTTGCCTAGTTCTTTCGTGGCTGCCCTTCCCATTCCTAGTCGTCTTATTTCTTGACTGCAAACTCCATTATGCTACACCTCAAGAAAGTGAAGACCTTATTAGAAATGCTCTAAATTCATATAGCTTTTATAATTATGATCCAGTTTCATCATACTATATCATAATGCAGATTTCTATTTGCTAACAGAGCTTATTGGATGAAAACAACACATAACATGTTATATTTAGCTATGCAGAATCTATTTCTCTCCAGGAGCCCAACTGATTTCTTAGGATATGGGTTTGGACTGATTCCAAATCTGGAGATTTAAATTGCTTCACATTGGAGCGTCACATTAAAAGTTGATCATAACTTTTAATTCCCAGGATTTTAAGGTCAGGTTCTTGTGTGTTTTAAGAAACTTTTTAAGGAGTGTTGTTCTCACTACTGATGTAAAATTTATTTATATACAATCTTTGTTCAGATTTTACTTTTGCCCTCCCCTCTCCCCACCACAACTGCCATTTTCAATTGCACACTATTGATGAATCAACCAAGAGAGGATGATATTATTTATTATTTTATTTATTAGATTTATATGCCACCTTCCCCCCCCAAATAGGACTTAGAGCAGCTTACAGTAATATTAATAAAGGTACAATTTACATAAAACAAGGCAAAATATTGAAATAGAATTAAATTAAAAGTACAATATTAAAAAATTAAAAGAGCAGGTTTAACACACATTACTCATACAGTTAATAATAATATCATCAGACATTGGTAAAACGTTCTGCCAAAAACCACTGTTGCTTTCTTTCAGTTAATATATAATGGTTAATACTTACAGAGGTTTTTCAAAACTATCAAGCCAATGTGTGTAGGAGAACAAGATGCTATCAGCATAAAAGAAAACTGGCAGTTTCGTTTCCCACTGCTGGCAAGTGACAAAAAGTTCTTGCTTCTGAGTTCTTAAATGATGTCATTAACATAACCATGAAATAAAAAGAGAGCAAAAATATATGCTTTTATCATTCCTCTGGGAATGAGAATGTGGTCAGACAGTGCTGTGCAAGAGTCCCTTTCAGCTTTCGGAAATGTTTTATATATACATTTCCAGTATATATGATCAATAAGTTTTGTTCTTTTGCAGTCTAGTCTAGAACATGTTTATATCAAATCTTGCTTTCAAATCCACAAATACAGTATAGAAAATGTGCTGTTTTTAAAACCTCTAAAATATATTAATTCCTCCAGGATAAGACTACCGTATTTATAAATAATTCAACTCTAAAGTGTTTATAATAGTTACTTTGGTAATTAATTGCTTTTTGTAGTACAGTCGGCCCTCCACAACCACAATTTTGACCATTCACGGGTTTGTAGCTGCTACTTAGTTAGTTTGATCTCTCCCCTTCCTCCTCCTTCTCTCAAGCTCTTATCCTTCCAAAAGAGCTAGTCAGGTTTTAAACTGCTTTCCACCTCCTCACCTCATTCTTGTTCTTTCCAATCCACCACCTCTCAGTCTCTGGTCCTTTAAAGCTAGCCAGGTTTTATACTGCTTTCCAGACCACTGACATTCTGGCTGGCTCTTTTGGCAGGATTGGAGATTGAGAGGTGTTGAACTGGGATGAACAGGAGTGGGGTGAGAGATTGATAGGCTGGAAACCTGGCTGGTTCTTTTGGAAGGGCAAGAGATTGAGAGGTGGTAGACTGGGAAGAACTGGAGTAGAGTGAAGAGATTTATGGTCTAGAACAGCGGTTCCCAACCTTTGTTGGGCCGTGACCCCCATTGCGGGAAAAAGTCCCGCCCGTGACCTCCCTCATGGGTTGGAAGGCCAAGTACGGGCGGGACTTTTGACCGCCTACAAGCCCCAGCAGGTTTTGAGGCTGGAAGTCCTGCCCCTACCTGGCCTCCCAGCCAATCAGGGAGGCCACTGGCAAAGAAGGGGCGGGACCTCCGGCCACAAAGGCTGCTGGGACTTGCAGTCCTGTCCTTGTCCCCTTCTACCCGTGGGTGCCTTCAAAGGCACCCGTGGGGAGAAGCAGCGAGGCGGCGGCAGCCCCGGCCCTTTCCCCTTCTCCTTGTGGGGGCCTTCGAAGGCACCCGCAGGGAGAAGTGGCGAGGTGGCGGCGGCCCCGGCCCTTTCCCCTTCTCCTTGCGGGGGCCTTCGAAGGCACCTGCGGGGAGAAGTGGCGAGGTGGCGGCGGCCCCGGCCCTTTCCCCTTCTCCTTGCGGGGGCCTTCGAAGGCACCCGCGGGGAGAAGTGGCGAGGTGGCGGCGGCCCCGGCCCTTTCCCCTTCTCCTTGCGGGTGCCTTCAAAGGCACCCGTGGGGAGAAGGGAAGA
Organism: Sceloporus occidentalis; assembly: GCA_023333645.1. NCBI lineage: Eukaryota > Metazoa > Chordata > Lepidosauria > Squamata > Phrynosomatidae > Sceloporus > Sceloporus occidentalis. The sequence continues at coordinate 125,314,892 of JALMGF010000003.1, forward strand.
GGATGAGGTGGCCCTGGCCCCTTCTCCTCGCGGTGTCCGCCGGCACCAGCGGGGAAAAAGGGAGGAAAGGAATCCCAACCTGGCAACCCCCAAGAAAGGGTCGAGTGACCCCCAAAGGGGTCGCGACCCCCAGGTTGGAAACCCCTGGTCTAGAAAGATGTTGAAAACCTGGCTGGCTCTTTTGGAAGTATAGGAGATTTGAGAGTTGGTGGACTGGACAAGAGCGTGGTCGGGAGATCTATGGACTGCAAACTGCTTCAAAACCTATCTGGCTCTTTCAGAAGGAAGAGAGATTGAGAGGTGGTGAATTGGGATGTAGGGTGAGGAAATCTATGGGCTGGAAAGGAGTTTAAAATCTGTCTGTGGCATGCTAGTGGCAAGATGGGACATGGAGTGAAGGAATGTCACTCTTGACAGGAATCTTTAGCATGCTTGATTGGGGACCTAGAAATATTCATGTTTTTTCCACTTTTGCAGGGATCTTGCACTCCTAACCACCAGTGTTTCCTGGCTTTTTTGCATTTCTTCCAGGTGTGAAAGATCCATTTAAAAAAAAAAAAAACTTCCAGCAGATATTATGTATTCCTTTATATATTTCAGCCAATTTATTTGGGGTCGTATACCATTTAACCATCATTTTATAAGGAAAAAAATTGAGATCATAAGAATAGGTCAGTTTTATCTGTTAGACCAGATGTCTTGCCCTTGTCTTATTTGCATATTATAGTCCTTTTCCCCCCATCTAACTGATCATGTCTTCCTTTACCTGCTTTTCTTCATTGGAAAATCTTATTAAACTTTTTTAAAAAACAACATGGAATAATGGGTATTTCTATTTGGTAAGGTTCCTGCTGCTATCATCTTTTCTGGAAAAATCCCTGCCATCCAGATTACTTGTACTAGAAGTGACATCACGGAGACAGCACACGTCTTGATTCATCTTGCCACTGTTTCCAGTCCTCTCAGCAGGGAGTCACCTACCACTACCATATTTCTCCTCTGAGGATTTGCAGAGCCCATTTCATGTGCTGGATCTTCCATGGTCACCTGCATGATGTTTGAAGACTGACACTGCTGCTCTTTTTGCTTTTCCTCATCGTCCATGATAGGAGAGAGAGAGCTTTGAATAGATTATGCTCCAAACTCACAGAATGATCCTTGGTTCTTCTACTCTTTGGCCCCATTCCCACTGGCTTATAACGCGGATCAGGACGTGAATCATGGGTGCATCGTTCCCATTTGAGCACGCATTTGATCCGCATTGCTCTGATCGTTCCCATTGGAATTCGAATCTGACTCTCATGTGATCAAATTATCCTGAAAAAACCCGAATCAGTGGTTGATAAAGCGGTTTAATTTAACAGCGCATTTTTAGCAAGTTTTCCTGTGCCTCCCGAGTCTGATTCGAGGCAAATAAACGGGAACGAAAGGGTGTCTGATTTGGAAACTTGGGGATGGGAGGAGCAGTGCTCAAGGGGCTGGCCTGGGGGTGTCACCCGCTTGTTCTCTTTCCTGCATTACCAGCGCCATTTTCTCCCGTTCGCATAGCCTTTCTCCTGGTGGAGTGGGAAGCAGGGTAAGGCAATCGTGCTACATTGAGCTCCAAACGCAGTAAACACATTATGCCCCCTGCAACCTCCCCCCTGCTCCACATTCATAGACCGATGTGTGAGGAGACCCACTGAACACCATTTTTAACTATTCTTTTTTTCTTTTTTTGCCTTTGCCTGAGCGCCTGAGAAGCAGATCGGCTTTGGATTACAGCCCAGGGAGCAAGGGATTGGGGGGAATAGAGGCTCCTCTTCTCCCTTTCCCAGAGGGAGTCTGGCAAGACACAGAAGAGGCTGGACACCAAGGGATTGGGGGCAAAGAGAAGCTCCTCTTTTCTCTTTCTCAGAGGAACTATGGGAAGACACAGAAGAGCCTGGGACCCAAAGGGATTTAGGGCAAATAGAGGCTCCCTTCTCTCTTTCCTGGAGGGAAAAACCGCCTAAGCAGCTGATTGGCTGTGACGTCAAGCACTTAGGTGCTTGATTGACAGCTGCTTTAAAAAAAAGAGGTTCCGGAAGGGCAATGGGAACGGGGAGCAAAATAACCCGCTTCAAATTAACACAGGGAAAATACCAATGGGAACGAAAAGAGGAGTAAAAAAACCTGGGTCTGTTTGCACCTGTTTTTAATGGGAATGATGGGTCAGATTCAATTATGACTCGGAAAAAAAATCAGAGCCAGAATCGCAGCAAAATAAGCCGCTTTTTTTGCCCAGTGGGAATGGGGCCTTTGTGTCACATTCCTTCAGTCATCAATCTCCTATGTTTGGGAAGTGATCTCTTCCTCAGAGATATTCCCTTTGTTTTCCTTATTTAGGACAGTTTTATCTGCTCTGTCCAAGAAAATCTCATGCCCCCTAATATGCTGAAGAGTAGACATGCAGGCCTCCAGCTGCTGGACCTTCTCTTCCAACAGGGATACCAGCTGGCACTTGCTGCAGGTGTAACTACCCACATCTTCTGGCAATAACACAAGACTGCAGCAGCTCCCTCACTGTCCATATTCAGTAGTCTTAAGTAGGTAATGAAACAGAATTCTGGGCCTCCTCCTCAGAAATGCCTCACTGAAGACAAATGTTTTTCACTGTTCTTCCATGCCACAAAATTATAGCACTATGTTTCACTATAATTGCCACTGTTTCATCCTATGTAATCCTGGGGTTTGTAGTTTGGTCAGAGATGCCAGAGGAGTATCCTGGATGAGACTTCTAAATGCTCCCCCTAAACTGCAAATCCCAGGATCTCACAAAATGGAACCATAGCAGTTAAAGTAGTATCATAGTGCAATAACTATGCAGTGTGAAAGGGACTCAAAGTTCCTAAACTAACTATAAATGCAGACAGTAATCTCATGTGTAAAAAACAAACTTTATCCTATTAGCTCTGTTTTTAAACAGGTTCTATCCTCTGGCCATATCCAGGTACAAAAACTTTGCAATCACAAGCTGGAAAATCCTGCAATGTTGCTCCTGGCATTTTGATAGCATGAGCTTTGTTTCATTTTTATGTCTTACCAACACTTTTGTAGATTCGTTTTAGTGCTGTGCTGTGGCCAGTTTTACCCTGCTGAGTAATAACTATGCTCAGAAACAGTGTGTTGTTGCTGCAGTGAGTGTATGTCATCTGTGCAATATGGCTCAGTTTGAAAATGCCAAACGGGAGTTCCAGTCATTCTGAAAGTCAGACTTTCTCTTCCATAGAACAAGGTTATGATTGCTTGCTGTATCTGGTGGACTGTATTTAATAAGGCTGGGAGAGATTCAAATCTATTCTACTGGAATATTATATGATTTGTAAAGGCAGGAAGTTTTATTCATCAGAGAGGGCAACTTGAGTCAGATGGAAACCACCACCAATGTCAGCTCAAGTGTTTGGGCAAGAAAAAGACCCAGGCCCAGGCCTGCAGAATACAGATTTGCATAAAAATCACAAAGGCCACTTGGCAGATATGAATAGTTAGAAATAATTATTAGAATTTATATTTCAAATAAGGAAAATGTTAATTCACCCATATCACCCCAGATTTAATTAATTGGCATCCCACACCAGATCAACCAAATCATCTATTTAGTGCAAGAGGAATCTTGGGGGTCTGGAGCTGGAGCTGGTCCCTCTGGATTCCTTTGGATATCTACATTCCTTCTTTCACTACAGTTCCCCAGATGCATGCCTCTTCTAAAGCTTAATTACTGACACAAATGTTCTGGTCTGGTATCTTTGGCCATTTATTCATATATATTGGGTGTCCTATATTCTGGGCCCATCTTACTATATATTCTCTTACTATTTCTTCGTCTATTTCCATGCTTAAAAGTACAGTTGGCCCTTCCCATATATGAGGGATCTGTTCCGGACCCTGCTGCAATAAGGGGAAAATTGCGTAAATTCAAGCCCCATTAGAAATAAGGGGCTCATGCACCTGGCGCGTGCCCCATTACTTCTTCTGGGGTGCAGGAGAAGTCTTTCTGGCCTGGCTTCCAGCATATGCTGGAAGGCGCATATGGCACACCCGCGTATGATGCGGGTGCACTGTAATTTGTACACTTTTGATATGGCGTGATTACCTTTGTCAAAAACTATTTCATCTAAATCTGTTTTCTCATTCACAATTTCTTCAAGTTTGATATCTGCAGATGCCAGCCACAGATGCTGGCGAAACATCAGGAATAAACTCTTCTAGAACATGGCCACATAGCTTGAAAAACCCACAAAAAACTATGGATGCCAGCCATGAAAGCCTTCAACTTCACAAACCACTGGCAGTTTACCCCTTTATTGTTTAACTCTTCCTTTGGTTTATGTCTCGGTTTCTTTTCTGTCCAGCCTAGAAGATCTTTGTAAGTTAGCTTTGCTTACTTTTTATCATTTCAAGACATGGATATGCCCACTGTGGTATCTTCATGTATATTTTATTTTTGTTATTTACACCAAATCTTCCACAGTCATTTCCTTATAAAATGTTCATTAAATTCTTTATTCATCTCCACTTTGTTGTTCCAAAGGTATGTATGCCATCCATATCTCAAAGCATGTCAACATTATCAATGATAAAGAATCTGTAATTCATTCTGGCATTTTTTAAAGCATTACTCTTGATGTTTATAAAAATTATTATTTTTTATGTGGGAATTTGGATCCATTTTTTTTTTGTTTTTTTATGGTTTCTGTTTAATAACAGAGTTACAAACAGAATGTCAGCATGGTGTAGTAGTTAGGGTGTTGTGTTAGGATTCGGGGAGACCAGGGTTCAAATCCCTGTTCAGCAATGAAACTCACAGGATGACCTCAAGCAAGTCACACTCTCTCAGCCATGGCAAACCTTCTCTTGAACAAATCTTGTCAAGAAAAATCCAAAGATAAGCTTGCCATAAATGGGAGTCAACTTGAAGTGACATAATTACAACTGCCCCCACAAACATTCCCCAGGAGCAAAAACCAATACTGTTTTTCCTGACCTTAAAACATTTTCTCTCTTACTAAAGTTTTTGTTGCTTTAGTTATTTTTTTTTAAAAAAACTGCTTTACAAACAAGTGGGAAATGGCCACCTTATATGACAGTTGTTCTACCACTGCGCTGTGTTAAATACTATAAAACAGTTGTCCCTTCTATCACTAAGAGGTTATCCACATGGGCTAAGAGAAACGCCTCCCCCCATTTTGAAACTTACCTGTCCAGACAATACATGTGGCCAAAATAGGAGGAAAACATGCCCAAGATACAGTCCAGGGCTGGAGCAAAAACCAAACCAAACAAACAAATAAAAACACCACCCTGGTGAATTTGCCTCAAGCCGGAAAGAGCAAACTATAGTATCAATGTGTGGACTGTGCACTGCTGCAGAAGCAGCCAGGAGCATGCACCTTCAGCTGGGCAAGCCACCAGTGCCATTGCTGGCCATAATTGTTTTTGTTGCCCTCCCACAAATTGAACATACAAGCACATGAGTGGGCAGCTGCACCATCAACCCATTGTACACCCCATGGAGCAAAATGACAACAAACACATCAGGTTACTAAGAATACAATGAATTTAATAATAACGTTAACAAATCTGCAGGCCTAACAGGGGATCATGGTGGGACAGCAGAGTATGGGGTATGCATGGTGGGGGAAGGAGTCCATGATCTTGCTGTGCCAATGTGTCACTAGGTGCACTGATGCACCATGCAGGCAGTCAATCAATCATCTGATCTAGTAGCCAGTTGTGTCGGGCATCCAATGGGCTGGCAGCTGGGCACGATGGGGAGGGCAACTGGCAGCTGCCAGCAGAGCATCTGTACATTCATGTGCATTGGTTAACTATGGAAAAGTGGGGGGGGGGGGAATGGCATGGCACAGCTTGTAGGCACAAATGCTTTGTTATGATGGGTTCTGCCTTGCAGCAGGAGGGGTGTGGTGCAGATTGTGTCAGCTGTCAGGCCATAGTGGGAGCTGACAGTGCAGTCAGGGGTTTCCCTTGCGAATCAGGAAATCCTGGGGATAAGTTGGCTTTTCCCTTCAGTCTGCTCCTGGCCTGAGTGTGAATTTATATATAATCTGTAGTGATAAAACTAACACACTTCATAAGACCAAAGGAAGAAGAACAAAGGTGTTTATCACACGGAGGTTTTTGCAGCTTTTTGCAGCTCAGATCCGACGTGACTGAGGGTCCAGCGATGTGAATTCACGTTATAACGTGAATGTGTTATCAGACGAGATTCCTTTCTATGGGGGAGCTCCTTCTGTGGCACTTCCGCAGTGAATCCAAAGTGAATCCTCATTTTGATGAATTCGGAAAAAAGCGAATTCACAGAATTCACTTTCAAGCTTCCTTCGATTTCACTCCAAATTGGTCTGGTGTGGAATGCAACTTTGTTTCTGTTCTGGTACACCACCGCAAACCCCCTGGGTTGCAAATTTCCCATGATGCAGCACTGCAATTTAACCCCTTTTCCTTTCGATGGCCCATTCACTTTCAGGGCAACTTTCAGGGCAACTCACTTTTTTGGAATATATATATGTGTATATGTGCATGAATGTGAATATACAGATATGTCTGTCTGTCTGTCTGTCTGTCTGTCTGTCTGTCTGTCTGTCTTTCTGTCTTTCTGTCTGTGTGTTGAAATTGCTGAAATGGAAGGGAAAATAAAAAAGGGGGATGAAGAAGACACAGAAATATTCACAAGGAAAATATTCACACAATCACGCAATTACGCAAAACAGGGAACAAGAACTTGCGCCCCTTTTCATCCCGGAAACATGTGAGGTCACAATGCATTCAGACCCCCATTGATCATGCGTAAGGGTGCCAATTCGAATCACTGAATCCCACCAGTGTGGTAATACAATTTGCACTCACTCCTCTTTACTTGAATCCGCATCACGTGACTTGCCTTGGATTCGATTCCTCCTCAATTTGGAAGGGCAACGGAAGGGCAACCAGGTGCGATAAAACATTAACGTTATAATATGAATTCGCATAGCTGAACCAGGAGTCACCCCGGATCTGAGCTGCAAAAACCTCCGTGTGATAAACACAAGCGCCAGATTTAAAAAACAAAAACAAAAACCAGTAATTATAGAAATCATTAAATTTTTGAAAGGACACTTTCAACTGATTTGAAACATACCTTCACTGCTTTAAATTATTGCATTTTCTTTCCTTTCTCTTTGTTCTTCGGATAGTTAGAATTTTGAATTAAAATGACAGAGCCATCTGCTTGATTTTTTTCCAAAATAACATAATATAGCACAGGGAAGGTATGTAAACATGTACTGCAAATTTTACTGTAATATACATGAAATGTAATAGTACTCTATATCATAAAATGTTATGAGAATTACAGAAAAAATATATGAGAGCACTATAAAGAGCTGTAGTCAATGCTGCTTCCCCAAAAAATCTCAGAATCCACAGATCGCAGATCATTCTGTGGTGTCAACTGAATTGACAGTGAAAACAAAGAAGTCCATACTATTTGGGTTTAATGTTGTTAAGACTCAAGCTGCTTTTTCATCAGATGATCTTGAATTATTAGTATCTGTTTCTTGAGTATAAGATGCCCTGACTAGCCAGCTGACAAGCATTAAGCAGAATCAAAGCACATGATCCTGGAAAATGTAACAAGACAACTGAACCATCAGCTCACCTACAGGAAGTCAGGAAACATGGCGATGGGTTGCTGCTGTGTAATCCAGTATCAGTGTCAGCAATTACTTATGCAAATACTACCAGCTTAGTTGATGAATCTGGCAGTTTGATGTTTTATTATATTTTAAAGAGCCCCCAATATGTCCAACTCTTGTCAATATGTGAAAGTCCTGCATTAATTTCCAAGTGTAACTTCATTCCTTTTGTCAGGAAATAAGGCCTCCCCATGTTTACAAATGCCCATGTGTCATTGGGCCCTTTGAGACGGCTGAGGATATGTTCTGAGTTATCAACTAGTTGAACAGTGAAGAAATCCTTAGTAGGAACATCCTCCATACGGGCCACATAAACATAGACAAAATATATGCCATTTTCCAATATTTCCAGAGAGGAGTTGCTTGCATTCCTTACAAAGCCAGTGCATTTCTGCTTCCATGTCCATCTGATGCCACCCTGGGAACTGACTGGTGCTTTCATGTATAAACCAAGGGGAAGGGCAAAAGCAAAACATAAAAAGTATGGATTATTATTAGTTATCTGTGGTGGTGGTGGTGGTACAATCAGTGTTAATCATCATCATCTGCACCAAAATACTGTAATGATAAAAGGAGTCTTTTGTTTCAGGGTTCTTGTCATGCCATGCTCTTGCCAAGATACTCCACCCTGCACCCAATCTATTGCCTAGATCCATGCTTTCCTTTCACTACTGATAATTAATGTTCTGCAGCTCAGTGAACTGTTTTTGGGAGGGGGTGTGCCCAATGTTTATTTTATTTTAATTATTATTATTATTATTATTATTATTATTATTTTGCACATAGGGGGCATGCTGAGTTAACTGGAATCCTTCCTCATGGAGAGAAATTCTGCATATGTTCATTTGTAAGCACATAGGCCCCTTCATATAGCCAGACATGGAGTGCCTAAAACAAGTGCATCTGACAGGACAGTGGTAGAGAGGCTGCAGTGTACAACCCCTTGTCTGTTGAATGTATTCTTTCTATGCCTGGGTCTTCCATTGCCTCCTAGATTCCTAAGACCAGAGTAGGCACCTGCATATGTACAGAATTAACCTTTCTCTCCTTGCTTTTTACATAGCCAGAGTGTGTGTTTTTTTAATTATCATCCCCAAGCAATCATAGCACAATGCACCCAGCAATGAGAGTTATGCCTGAAGGCTTCATTATATTCAGCCTCTCAAACTATCTCAACCCATTTACTATTACACTGATCTAGCCCCATAAATCTGTGGGGCAGTACAGACGGGCGGCCAGAAGGCGTCCCTGCAAGCCCCTTGTCTGTGCTGCAGCATCCACATGCTGCAGCACAGACTTGCTGTCCAAAAGGATCAGCTCTAGGCAGCTCCTTTTTTGTGCTGTCATAAGGGCTGTGATGCAGCCCTATGATGCTTCTTCTGCCCAGAGGCGTTTGGGTGCTCGGGCGCCCTTAAGTCACGAGGCTGCACCCCATGTGGATGGGGCTGCAGCCTTGTGATGTAATGCTGCCGATATTAGGGCTCAGCGCATATGGATGCTGCGCCGAATCGAGCCCTAATATCAGTGCAAATGGCCCGTCTGTACTGGGTCTATGTATGTTAATTTATACAAGTCCAGATATATTCAGGTCTGCCTTTCTATCAAAATATTTTCTAAAATTCCTGTTGGTTTCCTGCTCTGGGACACAAATATTTTCTGTTGTAACCACTCCACATCTCAATGATAGATGGAGGCCATTTTCCCTGTGGGCAAAACCACCTCTGAGTACTCCTTGTCTAAGAAAGCCCTATGAAATTGAGGGGGTCATCAGAAATCAACAGGTGACTTGAAAACACATACAAACATACAGGCCATTAAACCATAGAAATAAAGCATCTATTGGGAACCATACAAAATTAAGAAAAGGGATGCCTCTGAAAATGTGGCATGAGATGGCTGGCAGCTCATTTATTGAAACCTTCAAAGGCATAAGCAGATATGGGAGGGTTAGCTGTCATTTTATTAAATTTGCACTTTCAGAGCTATCTAGCATTGGGAGGTACTCCTGTGCTGGGCAACCTCCTGCACACAACTTTGAAAGTGTGGATTGGGCTGCATGATAAATGGCCGGTCTATACTTTCAAATTTATCCTTTATAGCAGGACCCTACCTTCCTATATTATCTTGTTTAAATTCTAAGATCTCTGAGAGAGGCTTTTCTCTTGGTCCCACTACCTTCCCAGGCTCTTTGGCTGAGAGTAAGGGAGAAGGGGCCTTCTCAGTGGCTTCTCCCAGACTTTGGAGTTCAACCCCTATGCAAGTTAGGATGGCTTCCTTCTTCCTTTCTTTCCGCCAACAGTAAATACTTTCCTAACCCACCAGGCTTTTATGAATTGACTGTGAGGGAATTTTAATGATGAATTGTTTCACTGCTGTGTGTGTGTCTGTGTGTGTGCTTGAAATGTCTTTTAATTAATTTTAAATTGTTTTCACTCTGTATATTGTTTTTAAAATAACACATACACATACATATTACTGATGTATTTGTTTTTAACCTCTACTAGTTTTAATAATTTGTAAGCTGCCTTGAGTTCCATTGCTAGGGGGAAAGGCAGTATATAAATGAATAAATTATTATTATTATTATTATTATTATTATTATTATTATTATCATCATTATCATCATTATCATCATTATTATTTTGATGAGGGTGGAGGAAAGCCAGGCTACTGACAATATTTGTAATGTAATCCCTGTAAGTCACTACAAATGCCCTTCTCTTTGTAGAGGTTGTGAAGGGGTCTGTCTGTGAATTTCAGACTGGCTCTGCCTTGCTAAATGCTGACTAAAATGAAGCAGTGGGTGGACTAGATCAAGATCATGATGGTATCCAGGATAGAAGTTTCTCTCTTTCCCACCAATGTAGGCTAAAGAACAGTGGACTATTTTGCAGGGCTGATGTAAGCCTTGTTCAGCCATCGTACCATTCTGTCCTAACCCCACTATGGGTAATGCTTAGTCAGAAAGAGCATGACCTTCTGTTGTTACTCCTACTCAATTTGTGGGGGATGAATATTGCCGGTGTACCACCACTGCTCAGAGACAGCAGGTTGATGGCCATAGATTCATAGGTTAGACTGGCCTTGCTGGATCTGTCTTCCAGTTGTAGGTTTTTCATCTCTGATCAATGTTTACTAATGGTTGGGAGAAACTATATTTTAGGTACTCAGTTACTATAACTTCCCAGGTATGTTGCTGTGGGCTTCTGATAAGTTTGATAAGAATCTAATTTTATAGGGATGTTTCAGCTGTAAATAGAACTAGAAAATGCATAGGGCTACAGTACAGAGTACAGTCGGTCCTTCTTATACACGGATTTTTTATACACGGATTCAAGCATACACGGTTTGAAAATATTCCAAAAAAGTATAAATTTACCTTGATTTTCCATTTTTATAAGGGACACCATTTTGCTATGTCATTATATTTAATGGGACTTGAGCATACATGGATTTTGTTATACACGGGGGATCTTGGAACCAAACCCCAGCGTATAACAAGGTTCCACTGTATAGATGTATTCTTATCGCTTTAATGATTGACTCTACATTTTAGGTTTGTTTTCCAAAAGATTTTACCGCAGTCTATATAACTTCAGTGAATAACAGTCATCTCTAAATTGTTCTTTTAAACTGAAGATAACTGCATTTGAGAGTATCTTGATTAGAAAGTTAGAGAACTTCTGCTGCCTTGCTCACCTGCCACCCTCCACCGCTCCTTCTTCCTCCTCACCTCCCTCCCTGTGGAGAGGACCAAGGTGGCAATGAAACCAAGAGGAGCATGCTCATCCCTCTGCCCTGCCTCCATTAGCTGCAGCTCCTTCCCACACCAAGTTCCCAGGGGCTGCACTCCCCCCCCCCCCCCCGGGAGAAGAAGCTGGTCGGCCTCCGAGTCTCAGCTCTTGCCCTGGTCCCCCAAAGTGGCCACAGGTAAGTCTGCAGCCTCCTTTTTGAATTGTGGTGCCCAGAACTGGACACAGTATTCCAGGTGAAGTCTGACCAAAGCAGAATAGAGTAGTACTATTACTTCCCTTGATCTAGACACTAGACTTCTACAGATGCAGCTTAGAATCACATTGGCCCTTTTTAGCTGCTGCATCATACTGTTGACTCATGTTCAATTTGTGGTCTACAAGAACTCCTACATCCCTTTTACATGTACTGTTGTCAGGTCAAATGTCCCACATCTTATACCTGTGCATTTCAATTTTTTTTCTGCCTGTGTAGTACCCTACATTTCTCCCTGTTTAAATTCATTTTGTTAGTTTTGGCCCAGCTTTCCAATCTATTAAAGTCATTTTGAATTTCCTTGAAGTCATTTTTTCAGAACTCTTTTGTTTTATTTACAGTTGTGATAACTCTTATATTAAGATAAATAATGTGCCAAAAAACATTGTCTGTATTCATACCACTGCTAACAGATTGGAATCTATGAATGTATCCCAGTTCATCTAATTCTCTTTCCATTTTTTTTTTTGAAATTCTTTTGTTCCAACACAGCTATTTGCAAGTTAGATATCTCTCAAAGGTGTTCCTTGATTCCCACTTCCTTCCCCTTTTAATCTTTCAAAGAGGCATTGGATCATTTGGATCTTTTCAACTTTAAACTTTAAACCTTATTCCAACATTACGTTACATTTCACACTTAATATTTTAGAAACTAAAAAAAAAAAGGAAACACAAACTTGCAAAAAATGTATTTCTTGGAAATTCTAAACAGTAGATGCCACTATAGACGTGTTCAGTTATTACACTTAAACAGGGTATGAAAACAACCATTTCAGCCTGAGTGACAAGCTTAGAAGTGTATTTCTACTCATTTTAATTTGGATGTCAGTAAAGAGCCAGAATGGTGCAGTAGTTTGAACATTGGACTAAGACTTTGGAGATGAGGGTTTGATTCCTCGCCTAAAAGTCCAGTGTGTGACCTTGGGGAAGTCACACTCACTCAGCCTCAAAGGATGGCAATAACAAACTTCTTCTGAACAAACCCCATTATAGGTTTGCCTTAGGTCATCATAAGTCAATAATGACTTGAAGCACACAACAACAATAAATAAACAAATAAACTCTTCATACTTTTGGAGATTCTGTTTATCAGGCTTCCTGGTTTTCACAAAAGAGGAGATTCCTACTCACTTTCCTCAATGCAGGACTAATGGAGTGGGGCAGGGCCAGTGTATATGGGAGTATGTCCAGCACATGAGTTTCCTGTATAAGACTGAGGAGACAGCCTCTCCATACATAATGTCTGTATCTAGCCCTTGTGATCTCTGTTTTGTGATTTCTAGTTATTTCTAATTTGTGGCATCCCTAAGGTGACCCTATCACAAAGTTTTCTTACCAAGGCAGTGGAATTTGTCATTGCCTTCTTCTGAGACTGAGAGAGTGTGATGTGCCCAACATCACCCGGTGGGTTTCCATGGCTGAGCAGGGATTTGAACCCTAGTTGCCTAGAGTCCTCGGCCAACACCAAAACCACTTAAGCACAGACTACAGAGGTGTTATAGTTTTGAAAAATTGTCCTCAATTTCCTTTAATTTCTTGACATTGGAAGAAATACAGTAAGAGATTTCAAAAATATTGCCAGTGTATCTGAAGCTAAATGAATGTTCAGTAGTAATTGCAATGATAGAATTAATTTTTATCACTTTTACTGGCCTGGAATTTATTTTATGAAGGCTGCTGTAGTTGTATTTTTTAATAAATATGGTCACAAAAAGTCTTGTAACATGTTTGAATGCAGTACTTACAAGATCCATCAAACCAACATGTCTTGGGTGTCTGTAGAGAAAATAAAATAAAATCAATATTTCACTATACTGTAATTTTATAATCACTCAGGTGCTGTATTTGGATGTCCAGGAAACTGAGGGTTGGAACAGACTGGTCTGAAAAGTTGGCTTCCGTGCAGCTTGGGGGTATAGTGTTTAGATGCTGCATGCCCCCAAGATGTCCAGAAGCTGCCTTGGCTCAGGGACGTAGCCAAGGGTGGGTGGGGAGTTCATGGGGTCCGGACCCCCCCTTCCATTAGAAAAATGGATGGTGTGTGCTGCTGCGCCACCGTGCCCAAGCCCCATTATAATGGTGGCACTTAGTCTGGACCCCCCCCCCTTCCTAAAATCCTGGCTACGTCCCTGCTTGGCTGAACAGACGTGGCCGGCTTCAAGCCACTCCAGGGATGAGGCATTGAGATGCCACATGCCCTCAGAGCGTGCACATTTCAGCTTAGGGCTGCATCGGGGTCCCCTAAGGATCTTTTCCACTCCTGTTTGGGCGAGCATCAGGGTGGATTAGGGCCACAGCTCTGGAGCGACCAGCTGTTAGTGGCAGCAGTGGAGGATAGGGCAGATCTACTCCTTCACTTTCCCTCTGGGCCCCCCTCAGGTCCTTTCTTGGCCTCCTTGGCCTGGCTATGCTCCTGCGTGGTGACAAGGGTGATGGATGTGCTCCATTGCCATCCCTTCCGGCCCTTTATTTATGTATTTGTTTATTTCATTCTTTCCCCACCTTCCAAAAAGTTCAGGACAGCCCATGTGGTTTTTGCTTCTCTATTTTATTTTCATGACATCCTTGCAAGTTAAACAAAAGCCCTTCTTATTCAGGTAGGCCTTTGGCAATTGATTCACTTGCTCCAGAATTTTTTACTGTAGTATTTTTAAACTGTATTCTTTGCTTTTTAAAATCAGTTTTACTATACAAGTCATTTTATTGTAAGCTGCCTTGAATCTCTTGCATGCGAAAAAAGTGGGATATAAATTACACACACAGAAACACACACAAGTTGAGGCCCCCTTATCTAAAATGCTTGGAACCAGAAGTGGTTTGGATATTGGATTTTATTTATTTATTTTTTTAGATTTTGGGATATTTGCTTATACTTTTACATTTTCTGTTTATACATCTTTTGCAGACAGCACCCAAGTCTGAACATGAAATTAATTTATGTTTTGCATACACCTTATAAACATAGCCTGAAGGTAATTTTATGCATAATATTTTTAATAATTTTGTACATGAAACAAATCCCCCCATACACACACACACACACACACACACACACACACACACCAAAACTGTTTGGATGGGGATTTTAACTTGAGTACCACCCCCTACAGTCAGTTGTGACTAGACATTCGTATCAGGGGACTACCTTTACTTTTACCTTTTACCCCTAATAAGCTATCTAGTACTGCACACTGGTTGCTCTTTAACACCCCTCTGGACTACGTACTACTTCACATTCTAGAAATGTATAGCATTTCACAGTATTTTATAGCAATAGCAATGGCAAGTACCTTTCTATACTGCGTATCAGTACCGGCGCTGGTGTTTGCTGCGTGAAGGAGCCGCAGCAGACAAACCATGCGGCTCCTCCGAGCAGCAAAAAGAAGCCGCAAAAAGCGGCTGCTTCTTGCGGTGCCATTATGACATCACAAAGCGCCATTGGCGCACTTGCAGCCTCATAATGGCGCTGAGATGTGCGGACGCTAAGCGTCTGCTACGTCAAGATGGCGGTGCCCATGTAGAACGGGCGCCGCCATTTTGTACGTGCTTGGAGCGTACTAGGTTTAGGGACGTCTGGAAAGAACACCCCTTCCTAACCCTAGTATGTGCCGAGCACGTAGTTTTGGCACGTGCGGAACGCGCCAAATACTCCCTAAGCAGTTTAAATGGATTAGCCAATTGCCCCCCAAAAGCTGGGGACTCATTTTAGTGACCTATGAAAAGACCTTGGAGCCCTCCTTTAGGATCGAAATTACAATGTTGTGGCTGCAGTACTAGCACTTAAACACTGTGCCACCAAGGCTCCTTTTCCACAGAATTACCACACAAATATGCAACTGTCACAATGGATCATTAATAAAAACAATCCCATACAACAATGCAGCATCTGTCACAGGCAACAACTTTGTCATCAGGGTGGGAAGCCAGGTCCAGCTGGCTTCTCTTTTCCCTCAAGTCTTTTGCAAACTGGTCATTTATAAGACTGTTATGACCTTTGCCTTAGCCTGTTTCCTTATCTCTTTCCCCTTTTGTGTTACAGTTTTATGCTACATCTGAGGGCAGAGGCTGTCCTGTTTGGTTTGATCTTATGTAAGCTGTTCAGGTAGAAAGCAGGCTGAAATGGCTTTTAAGAAATCATTGTATCTCTTTATTGATTACTTGTCCTCTTACCTGCATGTAATGGAGAAGAAGGCAGGCTATCAAAAATGAGAGCAAAATCAGCACCACGATAGCCAAACATGCTACAAGGCAGGGGGTGACCCAGCTCCTTTTTGAGTTGTTGGGATCATCATGAAGTGTGGCCCTCTCTCTGAAAGCCATTGCCTCCATATTACAGCAGCTCACCACAGGACAATGCTAAACCCCTTTCTTCAGTAGCCTGAAGCCTTGGTCATATAAAATGTATTTATATGCCTAGAGATCACTTTATTTAAAAATGGGTGGAGTTCAGATTTCATCATGATCCATAAGAGAAGGCAGAAAGCCAGTAAAAGTGATGTAACAGAGGAACTTTCATTTGGTTTATAGCCCAGCAGCTGCTTTGAAATGAAACTCCCCTGAGAGCAGAAACTTGGGCAGGGACAAAGGGAACTGTCACAAGAACCGCTTTTTTTTAATGAATGAAGCTTTCATTTTTAGAGTGTGATGCACTCTCTAATATGTAACATAAAAATAAAATAAAATATTCTACATTGTCATAAAACAACTTATCCTACAACTGGAAGAGTATCCAGCCCTGCCTCTCAGAGAACCATTTCCCCCTTTCATAGTAATTGTCTCCAGTTCTGCCCACCTTTGTATGTAGTACTTCATGAGAAGTCTAATATAGATTGATAGGAATAACCGAATTTGCTAGAATCCTGCAATCAAAGTACTCATCTGTTAACTCAATTTGATATATGAAACTCAGTTCTTTCCATATCCAATTTAAGGATTATCAGTTAATGGAGCAGCAATGGCAGCAGGAATCACAGTTGATAGGATCCTGTTCTGGACCCAGTATTCCTCTGGCCACTTGTCTCTCTTTTCGCCTCATCCTTTCTTTCTGCCACCATTGCTATGTGTTAATTTTGCTGTGTTCTTATCTTCCCCTTCGTTCCTCCTCCCATCTTGAATTCCTCCTCCCATCTTTAATACCCATTAATTCCACAGATCACTGCATTTCAGGTCTCATGATCACTGTCCCTAACACTCCATTCTCCCTTCCTTCGTAGCATACTTTCATAATTTACATACTGTAAAATGGTATAAATAACTGTGTAGCCTTATAGATGTTATTGGACTGCAACTCCAGTGAGTCCTGTCCAGTGAAGCCAAATGCCTAGAGTTGCAGTCAGCAACATTTGGCCACATGATCATCACTCCTGCTATAAAGTTTCTTCAGAGCCCTCATTCACACTTTCCCTGCTTCAGTTCCTTGTCTTCTCTTCCTTTTTTAAAAAAAAAAAACCTCATTTGCCTCAAAGCCTTCCTTGAACTGAGGGCAAAAACAGAAGTAGGACTAAAGCAGAAATTGTAAGTTCTTCATCTAATCCGAGTGTCTGTAATATAACAAGGCTTCGCAATTTATATACATCAGTATCATCAATTGCAATCCTAAATCCTCACACTGAGAAATAAATCCTAAAAGCATATGGTTAGCTGTTTTAAAATATCTCTGACTCAGGCTGCATCCACACTGCAGAAATAATCCACTCTGGCACCACTAACTGCCATGGCTCAATGCTATGGAATTCTGAGAACTGTTTGTTGTGGCATCAGGGCTCTCTGACAAAATTACAATTCCCAGAATTCTCCTGCAAACACAGCCTCTGTGAAGTAATCTAGTACCAAACAGCAAAAAATCAGAGATCAGGTATTAGAGTCCCACAAAACAACAAAGAGTCACACAATAACTTAAGTACTTTAGCAGACTTTATCAGATACATGGACTGTTACCCAAGTCTGAGTTCATATTCTTGATGTGTAGCCTGTTGTTGCCAGTGAATAGTATTTTGCTGCAGGAATAGGCTGGCAGTCAGGGTCTCCAAACTCTGCTCCTGCCTGGGGAGAGATGCCAGTCTGTGTGGGGAGAGACTCTGGGGAGAGATGCCAGTCTGTGTGGGGAGAGACTCTGGGGAGAGATGCCAGTCTGCATATGCCTTGCTCTGCAGGACACCCATTCTAACACCCTCCACAGTTTGTTGCTCTGAGGAAGAGCCCCTCAGACTTCAGGATATTCAGAACTCAAGGAGTAGAAGGGAGAGCAGAGAGATTAAGTAGTGACAGGTGACATATGCTGTCCTGCCTCAAGCAGTGGATCACTTTGTTTTGCTCTGTACTTGCATGGTTATTTATATTTTAGGAGATTACTTAAGAGAAACTGTAATTATAGAAGAAGAAAAAAGCAGCTTTGGCAATATTTATTGCTCGACGACACCTCCAACTGCCGTGACTCTAAAACACAGTTAGAGTGTCCCTTTTAATTTACAGAGGAAACCTGTCAATGACCTCCAAATTGTGTTAATTTTCAGGTATGAAACATTGTTGCCATGGCTGTGAGATCTGGGATCCTCAGACCAGTAATCTACAAGGAAACGTATTCCAAAGAAAGAAAGTTTATTTCAGAAATAAGGCAGAAGTAATCCATTGACATGTTTTTGCAGAATCTGAGGTTCACAGGGAAAAAGTCCCACTTTTACCCTTTCTCAGCCCCTCCTTCCTCCAGCCCAGTTCAATATCCACACCACACACACCTTGCTATGGCAACCAAGACTTTCTCAAGCCTTGAAATCTAGATGGTTCGCAGCCCTCCAACTGCCCGGTTAGGCCTCTTCAGCCAGCTATCAGCTATAACTTTTCTACTCTCTACCCAACCCCCCTCCCACTATAGTAACTTAGACAGAACAGGAACATTAACAGTTATATGAAGGAATACATACACACATATATATAGATATAGATATAGATATAGATAGATATAGATATAGATATGAATAACCATTAAAACTGATGATTCCGAAGAAGTGTGAAATTGGGGCTCTGAATGCAGTATGTTTCCACCCCCACCCCACAACATGATTTCTATGAGAATGGGGCTTGTGTGGTAGCCCAAAGACTGAGGGAGGATCCAGCAGCTGAATACACACCCATTCCTTTCCCCCACAACTGTAATAAAAATAATACGAACTAGCAACAAGCCCCACTGCAGAAGGGAAATGCACAGTGCAGTTAATTTTAATTACTGATCATGCAAGATGTTCCTTCCTCCCCCCCCCCCCCTTATTCCAAGTGTTTGAAATGACAAGAAGGGAATCAAAAGCTAAACATGTGTGTGTGGTGGCTTTCCTAGGTTCTCTTTTCTTTTCTCGCTTTATAAGCAAGGAGAGTTTATAAGAGGAAAGTGGTTAGTCTAAAGCAACTATGTACAAGAGAGGGCACTCACATGATTTCTATGAGAATGGGGCTCCTGTGGTAGGATCTGAGGGAGGATCCAGCAGCTGAAGACACACCCATTGCTTTCCCCCACAACAGTGATAAAAATAATAGAGAATTACAAACCCCACTGCAGAAGGAAAATGTACAGAGCAATTAATTTTAATTATTGAGTAAATACTGCCAACTGGACCCTCTGGGGGAAATCCATATGGTGTGAAACTAACACTAATTACATGCAAACTGGTGAGGATGACAGTCCAGTTGTGCCAAAAAAGAAGTGATGACGGGGGGGGGGGTAATGAAAAGATCCGCTTTCATAGTGGAAACAACAGACCTTTTGGAATCAATTTACCAACACTGAGCGAAGGTGAATCACACACTGGTTTAAATGTAAGTGGGAACAGGGACGTAGCTAGGGGGGGGGGGTTAGAGGGGTCCGGACCCCCCCCCCCCCTTCTTGCTCCTCCTTCTCCTCCTCCCATCAAAAGAGCAGAGGAGACTCTGAGACCAGGGAAAGAAGGGGAATGGCAAGATTAAAGAAGTCAGTCGCCCAGAGCCAGGGGAAGGGAGGGAGGGAAGAAGGCCCAGAGAAAGAGGGAGGGCCTCCTTCCTTCCCTGTGACTTCTTCTTTCCCCTCTTTCCCTCACTCAGGCGGCATCCACACTGGACAAATAACCCAGTTTGGCAGCGCTTTAACAGCCTCTCTGGCTCAAAGGCTATGGAATTCTGGGAGTTGGAGTTTGTTGTTTGTTTGCTCCACTCCACTCTGGGCCAACAACAAACTCCAACTCCCAGAATTCCATAGCAAAGAGCCAGGCAACAGAGTTAAAGCGCTACCAAACCGGGTTATCTCTCCAGTGTGGATGCAGCCTCAGTCTCCTGAGTCCTTCTGCTTCTCCTTCTTTTGCCAGAAAAAACTAGTCTCCGTGTGGAAGGAGAGCAAGAGGACGAAGAAGAAGGAGAAGAGAAGGAAGACACGAAGGAAGGAAAAAAGGGAAGAACAAGGAAGAACGATAGGAAGGAAGGAAGGAAGGAAGGAAGGAAGGAAGGAAGAACTAAAGGAAGGGAAGGAAAGGAAAGAAGAGGAAGGAAGGAAGGCTCTAAAAGGAAGTATAAAAGAAAGAAAAGGTAACTTCTGACTTTCCTTTCAGCAGTTATATCCATATACAACATAGTAAAATGTACATAACAACAACAACAACAATAACAACAGCAGCAATCTCTTATCAGCTACAGGTTGAGTCTCCCTTATCCAAAATGCTGAGGACTAGATGTATTTGGAGTTTTTTTTAGAGTTTGGTATATTTATATACGTACAATGAGGTATTTTGGAGATGGGACCCAGTTCCAGCCATCTTTGTTTCTTATGCATCTCACAGATGTAGGCTGAAGGTAATTTAATGCACAATATTTTAAAAATAATGTTGTGCTTCTCTACACTGAGCTTCAGCAAAACCCTGAGACCACTATTCCTTGTATAATTCAATAATTCAGTCATTGATCTAAACCTTCAGGTTTCCCAAGTTTCCTTGATTTGGGGTCAGACTAGATGCTCTCAGGGTCAGTTTTGGATTTCGGAATAATTCAGATTTCAGAAGTCCAGATAAAGGAGACTCAGACTCTACTCTGTACATTTCTTCTGATAATGGACTCAGGTTTTAAAAAACAGTCATTTCTGGATATTTGCAACAACAAAAAAGAGGAGGGTCTTGTCTGTGATTCAAAAAAGCAAGAAGTTTCCTTCCAGTCTTGTTTTTTCTCTTTTTTAAAATAAAAATAAAATGAAATACAGTTAGCGGGCCCCTTTTCAGCATGTCAATGGGGATGCTTTGATGGAGAGTTCCTGCATGGCAGAATGGGGTTGGACTGGAGCAGGGCCCTTCTTGGGGTCTTTTCCAACTCTAGGATTCTAGAATTAATTAATTAACGTAAGGAATCAATCTAAGTGGGCCACCAATGAAAGGCCTGCTGCAAAGGTCTGGGCCTCTTTGCCTTCCTGCCTTGTAAGCAAAGTCCATTAGCAGACCTCTGGGTTTTACTTTGCAAGGAGTTTTTATTTTCCTTATTTTTGCCTTTTTAAAGGGGTTTCCTCCAAATTCTGCCAGAGGATGAATCGGGGCTGTGGAGTCCTATAGCCCTGCTCCAGGCAATGCTAGACTGCAGGTCCCATCATCCAGCAGCACCACAGACTGCTGGGAACTGTAGCCTAATAAGGCTGCACACTGCAGAAATAATCCAGTTCGACACCACTTTAATGCTATGGACAATCCTGGGATTTGTAGTATGTTGTGGCACCAGAGCTCTCTGACAAAGAAGGCTCAGTGTCTCACAAAACTACAATACCCAGATATTGTTGTTGTTGTTGTTGTTGTTATTATTATTATTTTCTAATATTAGTATTAATCTAATACTTTAGATTAATGCTATGGCAATTTTCCATAGCATTAATCTAAAGTATGTCTTTCTACAATATAGATGGACACCCCCATTACATAATTTGTTGGGGATGCTTTGATTGAGAGTTCCTGCATGGCAGAATGGGGTTGGACTGGATCAGGGCCCTTCTTTTCTCTCCTCTCTCTTGGGTCCTACTTTGGGAGAGAGGCAGGATATCAATCAATCAATCAGTCAATCTGTGGGCTACATCCAAAACCTGGATGGGAAAAGCAAACTGTGACTGGGAGGAAATCCACTTCCAGATTGGAAAAAACAGATATCTATATCTGTATCTGTATCTATGTATAAATGTTAAACAGTTTATGGTGTGCTAGCAACCACAGAGGCTTCCAGGAAATCCTTCTCCTCTTTTTATAACATAATAATAATAACAATAATAATTTTGGAATTGGGGAGGATGGATGGGAGGACCACAAAACAATGACCCAGGGCCACAAATAGCCCATAGCTGCCCTATTTAATCCTATTCTGTTATCCAAGTCATTGATAAAGATGTTGAATAACACTGGGCCCAGGACAGAGCCCTGTGGGACCCCACTGGTCACTTCTCTCCAGGATGAAAAGGAGCCATTGTTGAGCACCCTTTGCGTTCGGCTGGTCAACCAATTACAAATCCACATAACAGTTACCTTGTCTAGCCCACATTTCACTAGTTTGTTTGAAAGAATGTCATGGGGAACCTTGTCAAAGGCCTTACTGAAATCAAGATATACTATATCCACAGCATTCCCTTCATCTAACAAGCTGGTAGTTTAACAAAAAAAGAGATTAGATTTGTCTGGCATGACTTGTTTCTCTGAAACCCATGTTGACTCTTTGTGATTATGGAATTGCCTTCTAGATATTCCCAGATTCTCTGTTTAATGATCTGCTCTAGAATCTTTCCTAGTAGTGATGTCAGACTAACTGGACAATAATTGTTGGGATCCACCTTTCCCCCCCTTTTTGAATATAGGGACAACATTTGCCCTCCTCCAGTCTGCTGGCACTTCTCCTGTTCTCCAGGAGTTCTCAAAGATTATTGCCAAATGGCTCTGATATTACATTTGCCAGTTCTTTTAATACTTTTGGATATAGTTCATCTGGTCCTGGAAACTTATATTCATTTAGATTAACTAGTTATTCCTGTACTATCTCCTTACTTATTCTGTGCTGAAATTCCCCTATTCTGTCCTCTGCTCCATTTTCATCAGGTTGAGCACCCTTTGCCTTTTATGAGAAGACTGAAGCAACAAAAGTGTTGAGTATTATTATTATTATTATTTATATAGCACTGTAGATTTGCACAGCACTGTACATAAAACAATAAATATAAAAGAGAAAACCTGCCTATGGTGTACAATCTAAGAAATAATAGGATAATATATATAAAATACATAGCAATACAAGAAATGGTTCAATAAAACAGGCAACAAAAGAACATCAAATAACAAGTGATAATCACGCAATGCCTGGGAATGCTTCTCTGAACAGGATGGTCTTCAACTTCGTTTTGAAGTAGTTCTGCCTTTTTTCTGTCCCCTGTTAGCATTTTGCCATCTTCTCCATGCAGTGGCCCTACCATTTCCTCCTTCTTCCTTTTGCTGCGGACATATCCATAAAAACCCTTTTTGTTGCTCTTAACCTCTCTAGCAAGCCTGAGTTCATTCTGTGCTTTAGCTTTTCTGACATTACCCCTACACATGCTCGCTATTTGTTTGAATTCCTCTTTGGTGATTGCCCCATTTTTCCATTTCTTATACATGTTCTGTTTAAAACTTAGCCCAGTTGAAATTTCCTTATCCATCCTGGTTTTTTTGAGACATCTCCCTTTTTTCTTCCACATTGGAACTATTTGAAATTGTGCCTTCAGTATCTCCCTTTTGAGAAAGTACCATCCCTCTTGAACTCTCTTCTCTTTTAGTATTCCTGACCATGGGACCACCCCCAGTATTTCTTTAAGTTTACTAAAATCAGCTCTCCTAAAGTCTAGAATGTGTGTCTGACTATGCCTGGCTTCTCCTTTCCAGTGTATAAGAAACTCCAGGAGAACATGATCACTCTCACCTAAGGATCCCACTATTTGCACTCCATTAACTAGGTCATTCCTGTTGGTTAGGATCAGATCCAAAATAGCTGATCCCCTTGTTGTCTCTTCCACCTTTTGGACAATGAAACTGTCTCCAAGGCAAGTGAAGAATTTGCTAGAACTTGAGGATTTGGCAGAGCTTCACTTCCTGCAAATATTAGGATAGTCAAAGTCATCACTACTACATCTCTTCTTTCTGAGTGTGTGGTCATCTGTTCTTAAACATTAGGAAGAATTTATTGACTGTAGCAGCTGTTTGACAGTGGAAGGCACTCTCAGATGGTAGTGGATTCTCCTTCTTTGTACATTTCTAAACAGATGTGTCAAGAGTGATTTAGTTGTGTATTCATGCAAGGCAGGGGATGCACTCAATCACTTGTTTTGTCTCTTCCAACTTTATGATTTTGTGATACTATCATCTGCTTGTCTCTACTTGTTCTCTGACTGTATATTTGCATTTAAAGCAATTAAAAATCTTAAGTCGACAGTAATTTCTGATCCAAGGTAAACCTTTGCTTTATAGAGTCTTTCTACTTGAAAAAAATCTTGTCCTAAAGGACATATTCTTTGATCACTGACATTTCTAAGAGAAAGAAGAGGAAGAGAGAAAGGTTAGGTTTTTCTTAAGAGATTCACAAAACAAACAGATTCTCCTTTAAGATTCTGACTTTCAGAGAAATACAGATGCTGAGCTGCCCCCACTACATCCCACTCTCCAGTGCAGTCATAAAGTCAGTGTGAGCAGATGCAAGAGAGGACAGGGCTCTTCCAGTCTTAATGGTTGTCTAGACTAGGGCATTTCAGAAGGCAGTTTGTTAGGCAAACAACATCTGCTGAAATGTCCTCTTCTGAACAACTATGAAAGGTGGAGGAGAGCCCTGTCCTATGTTAGATCTGACATACATGGAGAGCAAGGAGGCATACCCTTGTCTCTTTCTATGGTTTTTATTATGTGAGCTGGGCAAGGCAAGATGATAGTTGTCTGAAAGTGTATGACAGCTGAAAAAGAAACATTATCTCAAAGGAAATCCCCAAGGGAAAGTGAGACTAAAGGTCACATCTTATCTAAAGGGACACAATAAACACAGAGATATTATCAAGATTAAGTTGAGTCAGTAGCCAGGCTCCTGCAGAGCTTCTGACCTGTGCTGTTGTTGTTGTTGTTGTTGTGTGCCTTCAAGTCTGACTTACGATCACCCTGAGGTATTTACTGCTTATTTATTATTACCAAAATATTTCATCAGTTCTCAGTCAGCTAAGGGCCCTTGAGGCATTATACAATTGAACAAAATTGAACAAAACATGATTTATAAAGAAGCCAAAGCTTTTTTGAAACATAACACAATTTAAAAAGCCAATTTTAATTCTCAAAATCAAAGACTCATACCAGTCAAATAATGTTTAAATTATTGGCTATTGTGCACTCACATGACTATATGCTACGTAATTAATAAAGATTTTTGTTTACAGAAAACTACCATTTGGAGAGGGGGAGAGAAGGGAGAAGGTTATGCCATGCTTGAGCCATTTGTATTTTGGCACTTGGATTTAGTTTAATGATCAACATTTACATGTGTTAGCTATAAGAAATTACACTGCAATGACTCAAAGTATGGTGATCAAACACAAAAGAAAACAGGATTCTTGAAGGTTTACTAATTCTTCAGAAGAGGAAATTTCAACATGTGTAGCCAGTTTCAATGGCATCACTAAGGTTGATGTCACCTGATGTGGGGGGTGGGGGGGACTGCTTGCCTTCTCCCATGGCCACCCACCTTTCAGCCAAGACCACTGTTGATGGGGCGGCACTATAGCCTCTGAAGCATCCATTCAGGATCTGGCATGGCTGAGCAGCCACACTGGACCCTGAAGGCACCACCACCCCAGCAACCTCTGCTGCTGAGGAAGGCAATGGTGCAGCCTCCAGAGGGCTCATTTAGGGTCTGGTGTGGCTGCTGGGTAAGTGGGAAAGGGAGGTGGTGCCCTTTCCTGCTTGCCCAGCAGTTGCCCCAATCCCTGGGTTGTCACCTAGTGTAGTCACCACCCCCTGCATGCCTTAGTGACACCTCTGGAGAGTCCAGTGCTCTTGGGAACTAGTGGCTGACATTTTTATTCTGATCCCTCCCTCATATTAGTTGAAAATTGCTTGCCAAGTGGCCAGTTACTTGGAGTAGCCTCCTCAAACAGTGACTCTGATTTTTACCCACAGAAACTGCCTCATAAAGGACATGGCAACTTTGTGCCACAGAAGTCCTGGTATTTTGGAAAGTGTAAAGTCTGGATAAAACAAAGAACTAATTATTTTCTCTTGTGACAAGTAACCTCTTTAATTCAGAAAAGAAGTCATGAAAGCAACCTAGTTCTGTAGTAGGCAACTGTTGGGATGTAAATTCCATACACTTCTTTATCACAGACAAGAATGAATAAATTTTACCAGTTGTCTCTCCATGGCAAGAAAGCCAGTTTGGTATTTTTTTTCCCTTGAAAAAGAGAACTTATTTGGTGAATTGCATAGAAAATGGCATTTTCTGTACAGAAGGCATGATTTTCTGCAGACAAGGCTTTTTTCTGCACAGAAAATAATATTTTCTCCACAGAAAACGTACTTCTGCACAGAAGACGTTATTTTCTGCACATATTTTTTTTTCTGCATAAGGGAGAAAAGGTTTTCTTCCCAGGCAGTTTCCCAGGCAAAAAAATTCTAGGAGAGGAGGAAAGAGTGAATTTGGAGTTAGGATCCTGCAAAGGTGAGAGACGAAAATAGACAAAGGAGACAGCATGAAGGAAGGAGATCTACAGTCTTGCTACGCATTTATCATCTGTCAAAATATTAGCTATAGGTCTCTAAGTAAAGAATATAGTAGCTGGCTAAAGAATATTGTAGCCATGAGTGGCTAAAGAAAAAGTAGTAAATCTCAAAATTATGTTCCAAACTCATAAGCTCAAAAAATACTGGGTTC
Organism: Sceloporus occidentalis; assembly: GCA_023333645.1. Lineage (NCBI taxonomy): Eukaryota > Metazoa > Chordata > Lepidosauria > Squamata > Phrynosomatidae > Sceloporus > Sceloporus occidentalis. The sequence goes on from JALMGF010000003.1 coordinate 125,341,516, forward strand.
TTTTTACTCCAGAGGGAAGCCTCCAGAGGTTTGGTGGCTGCAGCTTCCCTCTAGAGGGAAATAGGCTGCCGGCAGACAACCCGTTTGGGGCGGTCTGTACTGTGCCATAGTCTTACTCATAGTCATCTCACTCAGAAAAAAAAATGTTACTATGTACCTAGAAGTCTATTTTATACCTAGAAGTCTTTTTTATCATGGCTCATAGGCAGAGTTTTCATTTCACAGAGATAATAGTAGATTCACTCCCAAAGACAACAGATGTCGATAGAAACAGAGTTTGGATAAACCATGTGTGATGACAGAAGTCCATGCATGAATGCATTTCCTCTCTCTTAACTTTCACAAATACCAGGAGTGTGAAAAGATGCACTCAAGGTTAGGACTCTTGCTTCTGTGACATTTTTCTGATAAACTCCCACTCCACAGCTACTGAAAAATATGTTTTCACCTCCCTAATATGTGCATGTATTGGGGTCCTCTCCCCCCCCCCCCCCACTAAACAAGGCAAACATCAGCACAGGAAGGACAATTTCTCTTCATGAAAATCATAGCAAGAGAAAAGGTTAAAACCCACTTCTCTCCCTTTCCTGGACTTAGACAGAAGTCCTCATGGCTGCTCTTTGAAGGAAGTGCAATGACAAAGATTGTGCTTTCAAGTTTCATTTGAGAACGCACAAGGTGGGATTTCCCCTTCACAGCTATCACCAATATTAGATAGCAAAGGATAATTTCCCAAGGCTCATTTGTTCATTTGACAGCTCATTGTTTACACGACTTTTTATGCTTTGTTTTCCCTTTACTGTTTTACAGAGCTAGTGACCACTCCTTCTTTCTTTCTTTCTTTCTTTCTTTCTTTCAATGTAATATTAACTTTAACCATCATTCTCATAGTAGTTTTTTCATCCATAGCCATGGCTTAGGACTTAACAGAAAAGTTTCATATTTTCTCAGTAGCAGGATATTCCAGAAGCATATTTCCTTGATAAGGGTCAGATTTGCAAAATATTTAGGTGTCAACATGAAATGAGAATCTCAGTTAAGGCCTTAGAATCTGACAAGGCTACAGTAGATACAATACATGTAGGCTTGCCATAACCCGGTGGGAAGCGTGACTCTCCCGCTTTCTAGGGGCATTCCCGGTCCCGTCACACCCTCTTCAATTCTGCCCGGCTCCTGGCCTTGCTGCATCCCTATATTGTGATGAGCGCAACAGCCAGGGCTGGAGCTGGCAGGGGAGGGCTCTGCTGCTCTGCCTTGCCCCTATTGGCCAGCCCTCCCAAGGAGCAGGCTTAGTCAGGCAGGGCAACAAGGCGCGAGGAGGAGCAGGGCCAGGCAGGCAGCAGCAGTGGACCCTGCCCATCCAGGCAGGCCGCTGGGAGAGGGGAGGAAAGGGCCCTTTTCTGGAACCCCTGCCCCCCAGCCCTTCTCCTCCTGCTGCTCTTGCAAGGAAGGGGCTCTGAAGCGCCAGGAGTGCTGCCTCACTAAAGGGGAGGGGTGCCTCAGGGACCCAGCCGTCGGAGAGGAAGAGGAGGGAGAGCCTCGGCAAGGCTCAGAAGAGGAGGAAGGGGCTGGCACCCAGGAGAGGCAAGAGGGCACCTTCCAGGCCTCTCCTGGGCCCCAGGCTCCCCCCAGGATCGCCCCCGTCGGACATTGGAAGCCCCTTCCCTAAGGTCCCCCAAACACACACCCCTCTCCTCTCTAACCCTCTCTCTGACTCCCTCTCCCCCTGTTACCCCACTTTAACAGAGCCCTCTCTAACCCCCTTCTATCTACCACCTTCTCTCCATCTAAACGCCCCTCCAACCCCTCTCTCTAACCCAGTGATCTTGAAGTAATTTTGGACTTCAGCTCCCAGAATCTCAGACTATTGGGTAACATGTCTGAGGCTTCTGGGAGTTGAAGTCCAAAATCTCTTAAAGGACACAGTTTGGGAACCACTGCTCTAATCCCTTTATTTAATAATAATAATAATAATAATAATAATAATAATTATAGGATTTATTTATATACTGCCCAATCACTGGGAATCCGAGCGGTTTGTGAAATTCACAGATAGCCAAACTACACAGGCAAATCAGTTCCTGGCACTGAACAAGCAGAGCTCTGCTCTGGAGCCACAACAAACTATGTTTCCCAGAATTCCATAGCATTGATCCAGGACAGTTAATGTACTGTCAGACTGGGTTATTTCTGCAGTGTGTATGTAGTCTGAGAGCCCTGCAGAGAGAACAACTCTGGTGCTTTAGAATTTAAGCCCATCTAACCCCCCTCTATCTAACTCCCTTATTTAAGTCTCTTCTAAGCCCCCCTTTAACCCCTCTCTATCTTACTCCTCTTTATCTAACCCTAACCCCCTCTAGGTACCCCATTTAGCCCTCCTTCTATAGCCCCCCTTTCTCAAACCCCCTTATTTAACCCCCCTTCTATCTAACCCTATATATTTTTTTAAAAAACCAGCATTTCCCTCATGTCCTCCATTTTTAATAAAAGTGTCCTACATTTGGAGGAAAAAATGTTGTCCTACATTTGTCCTACATTTGTCCTGGTTTGGAGGTCCTGACTTATGGCAACCCTAAATACATGAGACTTCTTAGGAAAGTGGAAAATATCCCAATTTCCCCTGCTGTATCCCAAACAATCATTCTATATGTTTCTGTCACAGCATCTCTCTGAAAGATATTCAGAATTGTATTTATTACTTTAGCCAGTGAACAAGACCACTTTGGAGGAGAGACAGTATCATTTTATTTTCACACATGCAGAGAGAGAGAAGGAAGGAAGGAAGGAAGGAAAGAAAGAAAGAAAGAAAGAAAGAGAGCTCTAATGGCTTATAAACTGGGAAATAGGCTTGGTTTGAGCAAAGAAAAATGTAGCCCCATGCAACTGACATGAAACAAACTGCAGAATTTCAGGGTTCATTTCTCTGTTATTAGCTGATTTACACTAGTTAGCCCAGAGAATATTTCTTCTAATACACATCAAGTGTCTCAAATAAGTGTGTCATTGCATATCACTGCCCAAGTGCCTAAGTCCACTGTGAATTCATTATATTGCTTTCTACTTTTTGGAATAACAATATGAAGGAGGAGTTAACATGATGAGGCTCAGTTTCAGGTCCTGTTGGGAGGTGTCAATATTTGCCTTGTCATTATAATCATTATATTTTAAAAAGATCTCATCCTTAGAACGAAACTCGCGGACTATGATTTCTTTAACTTCTGTCTTCTGGCCACTGCAATTAATGGTCAAGAAGTGCTTTGTGGGCTGATGGTAGACCTTGAGAATCCGTGAGTCCTTTTCCCCTTTCAGGCTAATACTCCCCTCCAGGAATAACACGTAGAAACCATCACAGTGAATTGGGATGGAGCATTTCAAATCATTGACATCCATTGTTCCATCCTTCCTTTTAATTCCAATGGCTTTCTTGTAGACAATTGAGCGATCTGGAATGCAAAAAATCCCAGAGAAAGCCATCAGTTTATAAGCCACACAGACACAATCTTAGAAAAATAACAAAAAATGAACAACTTGTGTTGGGGGGGGGATTTATAAAAGAGATAGATGGTAAGTAAACCTATAAAAGAAGTGAAAGAACAAGAGAAAACGGTGGCAGCCTTTCTAGGAAGCTGATTATTCACAGAAGCTTTGCCATCAGAAATGACCAGCTGGGAACTTCACTTACAGTTTTCTATGGATTAGGAAAAAGAAGGAGTTAGTTGGTTGTCTATTTCATTAAAAGCCAGTATGATCATTCTCATAGTGCACATACATGAGCGCTGTATGAACTTCCATGTGCATTAAGGAGGCTAACCATTCAAGTCAGCTCCTGAGAGACAACAGAGTGCATGTTTAATGTCCTTCAAAAGCCATTCCTATAGTTTCTGTTTAGATAGGCAATGTTTGTGGAGGAAAAAAAATATGGTGATTTCCCAGCAGCAGCTGCAGAAATATTTCTAACATCTACTTCTGGTCTCATGATCTAGTGTAGGATACCAGGACAGTGTTTACTCATAAGATCTGCCAGTACTAGGCATGAAAATCTTGCACCTGCTGGAGCATGCCAGCCCCTCTACACAACATGCGCTAGTTGGCTGGTTCATTATTTCCATTCATATCTAGACTTTAGGTTTTTTAATCCAGGATGGGTAATACAGTCCAAAACATTCAACAGTAAACTAACAATTACAGGAATGTACAGTTGGCCCTTCTTATACACAGACTTTTTATACACGGATTCAAGCATCCACGGTTTGAAAATGTTCAAAAAAAGTATAAATTTCAAATATTGATTTTCCATTTTTTATAAGGGACACCATTTTGCTATGTCATTATATTTAATGGGACTTGAGCATCCATGGATTTTGTTATCTACGGGGGATCTTGGAACCAAAACCCAGCGTATAACTAGGGTCCACTGTATATGTATATATGGATAGATATAGATAAACAAATTACTCATTTCATTAATCCACAGCAGAGGTAACCCACTGTAAATTGCAGGGTAAACAAATAGGCATTAGCCTAGTGTCAAAATTATAGTAAAGTTGTTACCAGGTTTACCTCTTGGAGAAGACCATTCCAATGTTAGGATGCTACCATTCAGTGTGTTTCCCCCAGCAGCAGGACAAGAAAAAAGGTCTCAGCGGCAAATCAAAGGGCACGGTTCTACTCAGAGACCAGAAACAGTGCACTGATATACTAACATTAACTATGGGGCTGTACAGAGTGGCTTGAAGCACTGGCGTGAGGGTGGTGTGGGAACATGGCATTTGGATGACACACGCCCTCATGCCACCCCCATGCCAGCTTCACTCTACTCACCTGACCGCATGGTGGGTGGTGTCATAGTGCTCCTTTGGCACAGTGTTTATATGATGCATGCCCAAAGGAGCGCTGAAAAGTGCCGCCAATGTGGCAAGAGCACCTTTCTGATGGTTCTTAAAGGAGTGGCATTTTGCCGTTTCTTTTAGAGCCAGCAAAGTGCTAGATCAGGGCTGTGGCATGCGATTGCCACAGCCCTGATCTGGTGCTGAAAGGGGCAGTGGGATGCCGCTCTATTGGGGCAGTCTGTAAAGCCTCTATGTTCCTTTAAAAATTACAGCAGTTTTTTTTTTCCAATGAAAGGTAAAATAATTTTAATGGCATTTTTCCAGGGAATTATAAACAGTGGGATCATTGTCATTTGCTACATTCACTGTTTTCATTTCATCCATTTCAGTGCCTTACCTGTCATCCTCAACAAACTCTCTCATTTTGTGGTGGCTATTTGTGGTGGGGAGCCATGCAACATAAAACAGGAGGGAGGGAAGGACAACAGTGCAGCATGTGCATGAGGAATGAAGGCTGTAGAGCATTAGGATTGGCATCACCTGGTGCAATAGCTCATGGTGTCATGCCTCCATTTACCTGCTCCCATACCACACCATAGAGAGTCCTAAGTAATGTTTTTTGTAGCCTTCTCTTTGGGCATGTGCACCATGCTCCAGCACAGAGTTCACCGGAGTTCATTACTAGAAAGCAAGAGGAACATGAGACTTGGCAATAAATAAGTGGGTTTTGGGTTGCAGTTTGGGCACTCGGTTTCTCAAGGGTTCGCCATCACTGGGATAGCAAAAAGGGCACCTCAGATGGCTAGCAACAAAAATCACTGCCAACATGAGAGGAAGGTGACTATCAAAGAAATGAGACAAGAGTATAAGAACGAGACTAAGCAGATGAGAAGAAAGAGGAGAAAGAAAGGTGCCAAGAAATAATGAACAGGATTTATAATGAGCTAGAACATTTGTAGGTAATATTATTGTTTGTCAGTATCTTGACAAGTGTACGTTTGGTCATTTTTTAAAAATTTTTGTTAACAATTGCAGACAGGTATGCCCAACTTGGATTTAAAAAAGAAAATCATTATTTTTTTCCTAAGGGATAGAACTCTCTATATTATTAAATTGTGTTTTTGGTGGTACATATGCAAGATTACAGTTTTACTGTCATGTGCCTTCAAGTTGTTTCTGACTTATGGTGATCCGAAGGTCAACCCACCTATCGAGGTTTTATTGGCAAGATTTATTCAGAGGGGGGTTACCTTTGCCTTCCTCTGAGGCTGACAGTGTGACTTGCCCAAGGTCACCCAGTGAGTTTCCATGGTTAAGTGGGGATTCAGATCCTTGTCTCCAAATTAGTAGTCCAGTGCTCAAACCACTACATCATGCTGGCTCATGATAGAGATGTGATTATTCACTATTTTTTGTCCTGAAGAATGCAATGATTAATTGTGATAATTCATTCATGTTGCAAGTTTGAAATGTATTCTATGTAAGTTTAAGACTTGAGACTATGTAAAATTCTGTTGCTCTTATGCATAGAAAACTGCATATTTCTATGTTAGAAACATATTGCTTCAAAGTTTGATGGAGTCTCCTTTTTGGAGGTTTTTCGACAGAGGCTGTAAGGCCATCTGTCAGGGGTGCTTTGATTCTGTGTTCCTCCATGGCAGAGGGTTGGACTGGATGGCCCTTGAGGTCTCTTCCAACTCTATGATTCTGATTCTATTCTGTGCAGAAAATAGTATTTGTAGAAAAATGCTGTTTTCTGTGCAAAACAGGCATGTGCAAATTTGGCATACAAAAAGCCTCAAATTTCAAAAAAACTTGGTCAATTACATTTCCTTGGCATCAGGATTTCTTGACATTCAAGAAACATGCTTTTGGTCATTTTTTGTAAAACTGGAATATTCTTCCATCCCTATTTTAGTAAAATATTAAATTATCTACATAAATATACAATATTAAATTAAGTATATAATTATATATTTATCTATATAAATAAAATGAAGTTTTTTTGTGATAACACATCATACATAAACAGCTAGACCAAATCAGGAGAATATGCTTGAGATAGTGTGACTTAAAATATATGCTAAATGGTCCTGGAGATGGCTCAATTTTTCCCATTAGATCTTTGTGGGAGGATATGTTTGGGATGCTCTGCCATAAAATCATAGAATCTTAGAATAACAGAGTTGGAAGAGACCGCAAGGGCCATCCAGTCCAACCCCCTGCCATGAAGGAACTCACAATCAAAGCATAAAATCCTCCAAGGAGGGAGTCTCCATCACTCTCCAAGGGAGTGTGTTCCACTGTCAAAAAGCCCTTACTGTCAGGAAGTTCTTCCTAATGTTGAGGCAGAATCTCTTTTGCTGCAGCTTGCATCCATTGTTCTAGGTCCTAGTCTCTGGAGCAGCAGAAAACAAGCTTGCTCCCTCCTCAATATGACATCCCTTCAAGTATTTAAACAGGGCTATCATATCACCTCTTAACCTTCTCTTCTCCAGGCTAAACATCCCCAGCTCCCTAAACTGTTCCTCATAGAATCATAGAGTTGGAAGAGACCACAAGGGCCATCCAGTCCAACCCCCTGCCATGCAGGAAATCACAATCAAAGCATCCCCGACAGATGGCCATCCAGCCTCTGCTTGAAGACCTCCAAGGAGGGAGACTCCACTACACTCCAAGGGAGTTTGATCCACTGTCGAACAGCCCTTACTGTCAGGAAGTTCCTCCTAATGTTGAGGTGGAATCTCTTTTCCTGTAGCTTGCATCCATTGCTTCAGGTCCTAGTCTCTGGACCAGCAGAAAACAAACTTGCTCCCTCCTCAATATGACATCCCTTCAAATATTTAAACAGGGCTATCATATCACCTCTTAACCTTCTTTTCTCCAGGCTAAACATCCCTAGCTCCCTAAGACGTTCCTCGTAGGACATGGTTTCCAGACCTTTCACCATTTTAGTTGCCCTCCTTTGGACACGCTCCAGTTTCTCAATGTCCTTTTTGAATTGTGGTGCCCAGAACTGGAGACAATATTCCAGGTGGGGCCTGACCAGAGCAGAATATAGTGGCACTATTACTTCCCTTGATCTAGACACTATACTTTTATTGATGCAGCCTAAAATTGCATTGGCCTTTTTAGCTGCTGCGTCACACTGTTGACTCATGTTCAACTTGTGGTCTACTTGGACTCCCAGATCCCTTTCACATGTAGTTTCATTCAGCCAGGTATTGCCCATCCTATATCTGTGCATTTCATTTTTCCGCCCTAAGTGCAGTACCTTACTTTTAGGGTGGGTAACATGCACAAAATTCACTTTGCATGAATCACGTATATAAAATTATGACTTCCTCTTGTGGGGTATTTCTGGTGTCATTCCTTTTCAGTACAGGGGTAAGAAAAGGATTTCTTCTGGTGCTTTTGTTCTCTCCCAGATTAAAAATGTGGATATGAACAGAGGGTAAAAATATGACGGAAGTTTTTTTCCCCCTTCGTTGCAGTAAGAATATTAGTGTAGTAATGTAATGCTAATTTAAACGTACTTAAAATGGATGTAAGTGTAAATATAGTTCATCCCCTTTCTAGTGTAAATGTATTAAAGTAAGGGTTTCTAAACTTTTAAAATGTAAATATAACATTGTGACAATTTATCCCAGTCTTATTTAAATTTGTCCAAGACAGCAGCCCAGTTTTCCATTTTCTCCTTTCTTCACTAGAATAGGATGGGAGTGTACAGATGAACTTGGTTATGGAACTGAGAATGGAACATTGGTACTCACCGTGAAGGTTTCTTTTCTGCATTGATGGGGAGGGAATCCTTACACTGGAGAGTTTATCGCATGGGGGTTAAACCGCTCCCCAGCGCGTTCTAACGGGGGCGAGCGGGGGCGCGCACGGAACGCGATGGGCACCGGATGGGGCCCAAAATGCGACTTTATCGCACGGGGGGCCGCCGCCGCCGCCGCCACCGCGCGTTCCCATCGCGTCCCAATTCGGTTCCAGAGGGCGCCATTTCTGGGGACGCTTTGAAACAGTTCCCAGAAATGGCGCCCTCTGGAACCGAATTGGGACGCGATGGGAACGCGCGGCGGCGGCAGCCCCCTGTGCGATAAAGTTGCGTTTTGGGCCCCATCCGGTGCCCATCGCATTCCATGCGCGCCCCTGCTCGCCCCCGTTAGAACGCGCTGGGGAGCAGTTTAACCCTCATGCGATAAACTTCTGGGTCTCATTCCCCACTCCTTCTATCTTTGAGGCAGGACTTAACAATCAAGCTTCACTACCCCGAAACCCTTCTCACTCCCAGTGACAGTTAACAAGCTCTGGAGTTAAACTAACAAAAGTCAACAACAACTAGACAACATTAAGAAACTAACAAAGGGTGGGAAGGATTCCTATCCCACCACTGCAGAAAAGGAACCTTCATGGTAAGTACAGTCAGCCCTTCTTATATATGGATTTTTTATACACGGATTCAAGCATCCACAGTTTGAAAATGTTCAAAAACATATAAATTTCAAATATCAAACCTTGATTTTCCATTTTTTATAAGGGACACCATTTTGCTATGTCATTATATTTAATAGGACTTGAGTACCCACGGATTTTGTTATACACGGGGGATCTTGGAACCAAACCCCAGTGTATAACAAGGGTCCACTGTACTACTATTCCAGTATCTTTCTGTGTGGGGAGTGAATCCTTATGCTGGGACCTACACATGTGGTCACCACATGACTACTCATGATTAACATTATACAGATGCTGCAAGACACACCTATCAAAAGACACATCTGCAGAAGTAAACTTGTCATTTTTAAAATATCTGATAAAGGATCAATAAGCAGCCCAAGTGGCTGCCCTACAAATTTCCACCATTGAGGACACTGTACCCAGCACTGTCGAGGTAGCAGCATTTGGAAGGCTCTAGGTTTGTTTGTTTGGTCCCAGATGCTCAGAGCCCTGGAGAAGCACCAGAGGATGCAGCATGCCGTAGACCATCTCCTTCAGATAAAGGTCACATATCCATTCCCAACCATCAAAGATTTTTAGGATCATACTCAATGTTTTTCTTGGTTCTAAAGAACAGCGATTGAAGGGCCATACATTTTGTTATGAAAGTTCCACATGAAGACCCTCAGAATTATCCTGGAGGGGGAATTCAGGCAGGGGAATTCCTAGCATCTATGGACCTTCTGGAGGCATATCTGCACATCCTATGCATCCCATGCTCAACTTCACCCACCTGAAGAAACACTAAACCCTACCATTTGGGCTGCTGGTTTCACCTTGGATGTTCACAAAAGTGTCGGTGGTTCTGGTGACACATTTGAGAGTCCTAGGGGCACATTTTCACTCATATTTGGACAACCTGCTAATCTGGTCATCCTCATGCCTGAAGGCCACGGAGGATCAGTGGATCACCATTGAATGTCTGGAGTTTCATAGGTTTGTTATCAACAGGGAAGATTCATTCAGAACCAACCAAGAGGATCCAGCACCTGAGTGCCATACTAGACATTACTCAACAGAAAGTGTTTCTCCTGGAGGAGAGGAGGTCAACAATTACAGTCCCTAGTCAGTTGAAGTAATGGTGCTGGTAAAATTGTTGGGGTTGATGGTAGCATGCATAGATCTAATTCCTTGGGCCAAGTTTCATCTAAGGGATCTGCAATGGTTTCTCCTTCCTTTCCTAGAGGAGGTGGCAGAAAGGTGCTCCCTGAGAATCAAGGAGGGTGTTGATTACCATCAATGCCAGCCTGAGGGGGATGGGGAGTGCACTGTAATGGGCAGGTAGCATATGGCTCATGGTTAAAGAGTAAGAGGATTAACTTGCTGGAACTACAAGCAGTGTGTCTGGTGCAAGCATGTCTTAGTTCAGACAGATGACATGGACACCAAGAATCAGTCTGCATTGGTGGGATCTGTTCTAACTTTTTTACATTATGATTTGAGTAAAGGTTTGGTAACAATATGCTTAAGACTCATGTGTCACCTTTGAGATCCAGCCTGACAGGGGAAAAAAGGTAAGCCCTGGCTTTCCACACTTATTTTCAGATTTTTTAGAGTGGTTTCTCTAATTTGTACAGGGCTCTCAGGGTTTCTGAACTGAGAGGGCATAAGGAGGTTTGTGTTTTTCACAGAGATTTTATTGTCCTTTGTCTAGATCTTTCATTTACCCCCAAGGTGAACTCAGCATTTCATGTGATCAATGCAAAAAGGCCTCCAATTTCTTATCCTCTGGGTTCTTAGGGATGTCATTCCCCATCTCTAGAGAAAAGACTCCTCAAGACCAGACCAGCCACAGGAGCATCAATAAAGGGAAGTTTCAACCTCTCCATCATCCCCAAAGGAAGAGAATATAGTTGCTTGGCATAAGTTGGAAGTCCCTAGCAATACCAGGGTGTGACTGCTATGTTTCTATAACATCTGTTATCGCTCCAGGGAAGTATGCTACTAAACATTCCTGCTAGGCCAAGACAGGATGGAACTAGGAGGAAGAGTCTAGCTCTTCCACTTGGGCTGGCAAGGTTCAATTGACAGTTTAGTTAAGCCCTGCCTCAAAGATGGAAGGGAGAAGTGGGATCCAGCATAAGATCCCTGCACTGCAGAAAAAAAGGGAAAGGGGTAAAACACAAATCTGAACAGAAAAAACAAAAACAAACAAACCCAACTTACTGCTATTCTTGATAAATATCCATTGTGTCTGTGGACCTGGACTCTGAAACAGAAATGGAACAAAAATGCGTTATGGAAAATATTTTCAAGGTTAGGATGGAAATGCAGATTCAGATGAAACAACGTTCTGCCCACACAGTGAGAGGCCTGTTGCATGGAAAGTTTCAACAGATTGTAGTCATTTACTACAAGCAAATGAATACTCTGCTTGACCACACAGCAGATACTGGGATCTGTGGCCTATTCAAAGACTGTCAAGTACATAGTGGGTGGGGTGGGGGAGTGCTTTTAGTGTGCAAAAAATATATATATCCAGATTTCACCTCTTTATCCAAGTACTGCTTCCCATGCATTGGCGTTAAAGAATAGAAAAGGAATGGTTATCCATCAGTATACCATTCAGTAGTCTACTCTAGTCTGATGAGCTTTCCCATTGGATATTTAATGGTTTATACATATGGGGCCTAAAGCAGTAACTGGCTTCTCTTATCCAATACAGAGACTTCTAGAACAGGTTTTTAAATTCACATCATATAATGCTCTACTTTTGTTTACACACATATGTTTTCCCATATAATGTTTTGTCTTTGTTTTACTGACACAGCTGGGTTTGATTACAAATAGCATTCTCAATATTGTACTAATTATGACATAGTGGTTTGAGTGTTGCACTTGACTTTGGAGACTATGGTGCAATTCCCCACTCGGCCATGAAACCCACTCGGTAATCCTGGGTAAAGCACAAGCTTTCAGATTTGGAGGAAAAGCAATGGTAAATTTCCTCTGAACAAATCTTCCAAGAAAACCCCATGATAGGTATTGCTATAAGACAAAAATGACTTGAAGGCACACAAAACCAACATCAAGGTGGGGAGGGGAGGAAGGTCACTGGACTTCACTCATTAACAGCTCTCACTTCCAATCCAGGTCAAGAATTTCAACAGCATTCTCCAGGCACAATGATTGTGGCAATTCCTTCCACTCTCTTCTGCTGCCTCTCAAATTGGCATTTAAGTTTAGTGGCAATTTTGTATTTACTGCAGCTTGTGTTTCTGTCAGGGCACAATCTTCAATCCTCCTTTCCTAATCCAGTCCCATCCTTCTTTAGTATTTGGTCTGCTTAAATGAGTTTCTATATTGTTGTCAGTATCTTTATCTGTTGTTGTTGTTGTTGGTTGTTGTTATTTCTTACTTGCCTCTACCCATGGTTTGAGACAGGTAACAACAACAGTTAACAGAAACACCACATCAGTGAAAATACATCTCAATTTAAAAGGACAAATAAGATATACATATATTAAAATGATCCATGTTTAAATTAATCATTCAAAATTCACTATTTGAAAATCATCTTGATAAGCCTGCCAGAAGAAATTGGTCTTTAGTGCTCTTTTAAATTCAGACAGTGTATTCAGCTGTCAAATCTCTTCTGGCAGGTCATTCCACAATCTAGGGTAGCTGAAGAAAAGGTCCTCTGGCTGACAGTTGCCAACCTAGTCCTGGATGACTGGAGTAAATGTCCTCCAGAAGACCTGAGTGTGCTGAGCGGATTATATGGGAAAAGGCAATTCTATAAGTAATCTGGACCCAAACCATCAAGGGCTTTAAAGGTAATTACCAACACTTGTACTTAGGCTGTCAGTATGAGGCAGAGTCAATCCCATCACTCCCTACCCTCACCCTGAATTTTGACTTACATTTCAATATGCATTATTTGCTTAATGTTTCTGTTCTGTCCGCATTTTTTTTCTTGCCTGTCTGTATTGCATGTGTATCATTTACACATACATATTATGACTGTTTCCAATTCATGATGTATTGTGTTTTGTAAACACAGAATTGTAAAAATACATGGTGTATTAACCAGCCTTACACCATACTGAGTGCACATGTTTCCCCCCTTGATTTACCCACTCTGGCTTGGCATACCACCTAAACACAGCACTGGCTGGTTCTTTGAATCAGTGCAGGTAGGAATGAAATTTATCTTTGTTGCCTGTATTATCCCAGAGTAAATCCTCAGATAAGCTTTGTGTTTGATTGGCCTCAACTGAGGTCCAAAACACACTACAGAAGTAATCCAGTTTGAGAGTGCTTTAACTGCCCTGGGTCAGCGCTAGGGAATTATACTCCCACCAGAGCTCCCTGGCAGTGAAGGCTAAATGTCTCACAAAACTAGTTCCCGGGATTCCCTAGCACTGAGCCAGGTCAGTTTAAGTTTATTTCTGCAGTGTGTTTTGGACCCGAGTATTCTTCCAGTGCTCTAGTCATTGTCCCACCTGTTTTCTTTGAAAACCAGGGCGCTGCACTCTGTGAGATAGGACGCTCAAGAGCGATCATGCCCCTGTCCTGGCCATTTTTTCATTCCAGAGGTCAACCAAGACTTTAAGAGAATTGCATACTGAGGCATTATGAAACTTCCAAGAACTATCAGGAATCCATCTGGATCCTTGGGGCAGAACACCTTAATAAGTCACCCATCTCTGCAGAGGTTTTGAGTCCCAGAAGACCTAACATGCACCAGTGTTCTGTCTATGACAATGGAACTATAGGCAGTTCCTTCACTCCCAACTCACCCTTGCCTCACCAAGCACAGAAAACCAGATCCAGAATGTGCCCAGCAGATACCACTTTGGAAGGACCCATTGTTGGCATGTCAGACATGATGTCCTGAGCCACTCCCAACAGTGCCATCACAGCGAGGATGTTGAAGTTCTCCTCCCTCCCTCCATCCCAGTGCAGGTAGGTGCCATTTGCTGCCTGAAGGACAGCAAGGAAGTGATAGAGGGAAAATGTGAGATGGCAGCTGTTTTGCAATTCAAAAAAAAAAAAAAAAAAAAAGCAATAAAAATATCCAGAACATCAAAGTTTAAATGGACAGCGCCCAGTTGAAATGGGTGAAGTCTGCCCTGTGTGAGAGACTAAACATTTTAATTATCTCACAATTAATGTGTGGAGAAAACAGTAAATATATTTTCCACCCTTCTTCAGGGATGAGAAAAATTATGACAGCAATTTACATCTCTACCAGATGTAAATTGGGAAACATTTATTTGCTTTCAGTGAATTCATGTCTCTAAACTGGAAGAAGTGCATCTAAGAGTAGTAAACAGACATGCGAATGTAGAGCTTTACTGCTCCAGCCCCATTCTGGAAGCAGTTATGCTTGCTAAAAAAAAAAGGGGGGGGAACTTTGTACTTTTTAGTCAGCCATCACCGCACCACTCACAATCACACAACCGGGGCTGCTGCCCTCATCCCATGCTCTTCCCTTAAACTCACCTCCCTGCATTATGCCTTACCCAGCATGCCTTTAGGGATTCTCCCCTTTTTTCTGCACAATTCTGGAGCTCTGCAGCCCAGAATTAACTCTTAACAAGTAAAATAAAAATAATAAAAATAATTAGATTAAAAAAAGTAATCAGGATGCTTTGGAATCGTTGGGGGATGGGGAAAAGGGGAACACTGACAGCACGTGTCTGGCAATCATACAATAGCCCCAGAGCAACATTTCACACTTGTGGAATTGCACAATTGCTAGGTCATTCACAGGTTTTCCCCGTGAATGAAAAGGGACAGGTGGGGCACAGGGCAGCTATAGGTCAGAGGTAGCATCCTGCAATGAGTATCGTCAAGCCACTTCTTTGCCAGTGTAATTGTGGTTTAAAAGCCATGTGCAGTATCTATAATTTTTGAGAATTCTTGGAGAACAGGGGAGGTCATTGCAGATTGGGGATGGACAATATTGTCCTCATCTTCAAGAGGGAAATGGAAGACCTGGGCAACTAGTGACCAGTCACTTTGGCATCAGTGCTCATAAATGTTAATTATCTGTTCTAAATTAACTAGCTGGCCTATGAACCCTTAGAAAAGAATGCTTTGATTATTAAGTATCAGCGTGGATTTCTCAAAGGCAAGCAGTGTCATACTAATCTCTCTCTCTCTCTCTCTCTCTCTGGGAACTGGGAAACTGATCCCAAGTGTCTTCACTGTAACCTCCTCATAAACTATCTCAAGGTACCTTCTCCCTCCCTCATGTGACATTTTCTGTTTTAGGATTAACACATTTGAATCCAGTCATTTGCAAAAATAACAACAATTCACAATTTGAACGTCTCATTGTCAATATGTATGTACTAGTCTGCCTTTATTTATTAAATGTAAAGGCCTTGTAAAGTAGGGGTGGGCAACTGTGGAAGGCTAGGGGGGCACTTTAGCAAAGTAGGAGACCCTGGGAGGCTACACCTACACCAAAGGGAATTTTAAAACAAGTGTGGAGCAAGAGGGGAACAAATTGTATGATCAAGAAAAAAGATTATGGATGCAATACACTGAAGATATATAAAACAAATGAAAAGTTGACAATTTCAGTCAAGGAAGAGTCTTTTCTCATTGAGCCTACAGTTTTATTTTTTTATTTTTTACAAATATTTTTATGAAGTTTTTTCTACATATTAAAATATATAATACTATATGTCTGCTATTTGTACATATTTACATCAATGTTACTTCCTTTTATCTTTATCCAGTTCGTATACAGTGGGTCCTCTCCTTATGCGAGGGATCCTTTCCGGATCACCCTGCGTAAGAGAAAATCCGCCTATGCCCAAGCCCCATAGGACATAATGGAGCGTGTGCATGTGGTGGTGCTGTGCGTGGGCACACATGCCATTGTTCTCCTCCCCGCAGGGCATTTGCGCATGGCGTGGACGCACTGTACTATACATCCGATTAATATTACTTTCTTTTCCCAAATTAAAATTAAAATTTACTTCACACGTATGTTACTGGTAAATATAAACCCTTTTTGCCTCCTTTTCAATCTTAATATAACCCTATCCAAAAAAAAATTCAATTCCATTATTTTCTCTTTTTTACTTCTTTAAGTGGTTTGCGATTAAGTTTAAAGAATTGTCAAAAATAATACTAGCATGTGTCCCTTTTCCATTACTCAAATAATTTATCCATGGTTTCCAATCCTGTTCGAATTTCTTTATTGATATTTTTTATTGCACAAATCATATAAAATAGTAATTTTCCATATTTTTTGTCTAGGTCTTCATCTTCAATCATATTAAGTAGAAACATTTCCACCAGCAATGCATCCATGTACAAACTTCAGTATTGCATTTCCAACAAATATTTTTATGGCTATGAGATATCTTGGCTATCGTGTCTCGGGTAATAATCCTACAGTTTTAGAAAGCAAAACAGAGGTCTCCCCCAAAGCACTTTGGAAAAATAAACCAATACATCAGTTTCACCTTACGTAGAGAGCATCCATTCAGATCCCTACTAAAATCTGCCAAGAAATATGGGGGGAAAAACCAATGGTGCACAGATTGGAAATGATCAATATAAATTCCAGTCCCTAAGAAAGGAGATACCAGGGACTGCAGTACCTATTGGAGCACTGTTTTACCCTCCCACGTAAGCAGACTGATTCTCAAATTTTTATAATAAAGGCTTTTGCCATATACTGAGTGAAAAATGATAGACTGGTTGTGCCACAACCTTTTATTGTCTTGATGCATAACCTATACTTGGGACAAGAGGCCACTGGTAGGACAAAATAAAAAGAAACAATATGGTTTCCATTTGGCAAGAGGATCAGACAAGACTGCACTTGATAGAAAGCTGGATTAGTCTTGCAGGAACATTGGAGGAATACGGATCAACAATTTGGGATACACAGAAAATGGCAAAGACATGGAACAACTATTGAGGAAAGTCACAGAAGAATGCGCAAAAGCAGGGTTATAGCTGAACATCAAGTTGACAAAAATAAGGACAACAGATAATTAACACAAAAATGGATCAAAAAGACAGGAAAATGGTCAAAGACTTTCTATACCTGGGCTCAGTCATAAATTAAAATGAATATTGTACTTTAAAAATCAGAAGAATTCTACTACGTGGAAAGGCAACTATGAAGGAACTGGACAACATTCTCAAGTTTAAATTATATCATTAAATAACAGTCAGAATTGACTATGACATTGTATTTCCAATTTCTGTGCATGTTTGTGAAAGCTGAAGAATGAAGAAAACTTACAGGAAGAGAATCAACTAATTTGAAATGTGGTGATGGAGGAGTGCTCTATAGAAACCCTGCATTGCTTAAATTACCAGTAAACAGCTCCATGGGCAAATCATGCCTGAACTCTCCCTAGCAGCGAAAATGACTAAACTATGGCATGATATGAGACAACATGAATCATTATCATTCTCAGAAAAGGCAAAGGGTGCACAACTTGAGGAAAATGGAGCAGAGGACAGAATAGGGCAAATTCAGCAGAGAATAAGTAAAGAGATAGGAATATCTGGTTAATCTAAAAGAATATAAGTCTCCAGGACCTGATGAACTATATCCAAGAGTATTAAAAGAACTGACAAATGTAATATCAGAGCCATTGATAATAATCTCTGAGAACTTCTGGAGGAGAAGTGCCAGCAGACTGGAGGAAGGCAAACATTGTTCCCATCTTCAAAAAGGGGGGAAAAGAGGATCCCAACAATTATCGTCCAGTTAGTCTGACATCAATACCAGGACAGATTCTGGAGCAGATCGTTAAACAGAGAGTCTGTGAACATCTAGAAGGCAATGCCATAATTACAAAAAGTCAACATGGGTTTCAGAGAAACAAGTCATGCCAGACAAATCTAATCTCTTTCTTTGATAAAATTACCAGCTTGTTAGATGAAGGGAATGCTGTGGATATAGTATATCTTGATTTCAATAAGGCCTTTGACAAGGTTCCCCATGACATTCATGCAAACAAGCTTGTAAAATGTGGGCTAGACAAGGCAACTGTTACATGGATTTGTAATTGGTTGACCGGCCGAACCCAAAGGGTGCTCAACAATGGCTCCTTTTTATCCTGGAGAGAAGTGACCAGTGGGGTCCCATAGGGCTCTGTCCTGGGCCCAGTGCTATTCAACATCTTTATCAGTGACTTGGATGACAGAATTGGGGCATACTTATCACATTTGCAGATGAAACCAAATTAGAAGGAGTAGCTAATATCCCAGAGGACAGGATCAAAATTCAAAATGACCTTAATAGATTAAAAAGCTGGGCCAAAGCTAACAAAATGTATTTACCTGTCCCTGAAGGCCAGAGACAGTCTGAGGATTCTGTTGGTCTACCGGCCACCCCGTGCACTAACAGACTCCCTAACCGAGCTGACACAGCTGGTCTCGGAACTGGTGTTGGAGTCCCCTAGGCTTCTTGTCCTGGGGGACCTCAACATCCCTTTTGAGGCCAGTGATATTCCAACAGGTGCGGCTCGGGAGTTCATGACTACCATGACAGCCATGGGCCTGTCTCAATTAGTCTCAGGGCCAACACATTGTGCTGGTAATACTCTTGATGTGATCTTCAGTATGGACATGGAGGCTCCGTGGGCAGAGATCTCTAATGTCTCTCCCTTGTCATGGACAGATCATTTCTTGGTTGAAGCTAGAATCAAGGCTTCTACCATTAACCCCCCCAGGGGTGGCGGACCTATTAGGATGGTCCACCCTCGAAGGCTGATGGAACCCATAAGGTTCCAAGAAGCCCTAGAGGGGTATACGACTGGTTCTGACGGCGATTCTGTTGATGCCCTAACCGACATCTGGGATACCAATCTCTCTAGGGCTATACACAGTATCGCTCCCAAGCGTCCTTTCCGGCCTGCTTCCAATAAACAACCCTGGTATACGGAAGATCTCAGGGAAAGGAAGCGGGCTGCGCAACGACTAGAGCGTAAATGGCGAAGACATCAGCACTTGTCTGACAGGACACTCCTTCGCTCTCATTTGAAAGCTTATGGAGTGGCAATAGGTGCAGCGAAGAATTCGTTCTATGCTGCACGTATTGCATCCGTAGAGTCGCGTCCGGCAGAGCTGTTCAGGGTTGTGAGGGAGCTAACTCAGCTCCCTCCCTCCCTCAGCCCTATCTTGAAGTCATCTAAAGTCTGCTGTGACGATTTTAACAACTTCTTTGCGGATAAAATCTCTCGGATAAGGGCTGATCTCGACGCCAGTATTTGTGCAGATCCTGTAGGAGAGGTGTCCGAAGCGTCCGTGGCCCCTGTTATACTGGATCACTTTGAGTTTGTTAGTACCGAGGAAGTGGACAAGATCCTTCGAAGTGTTAGGAGGACGACTTGCTCCCTTGATCCCTGTCCCTCATGGCTGACAGCTCAGGGGGGAGATGTGGTGCGAATCATGTTGCATCGCATAATTAATACATCTCTAAGTGAGGGTCAGTTTCCATCTAAATTAAAATTAGCAGTGGTCAAACCCCTGCTAAAGAAGCCCTCCTTAGACCCCCTGATTCATAATAACTATCGGCCCATCTCGCTGCTGCCTTTTTTGGGGAAGGTGATCGAGAGAGCAGTCGCTTTCCAGCTTCAATCGATCTTGGATGAAACCAATTTTCTAGACCCATTTCAAACCGGCTTCCGGGTGGGCTATGGAGTTGAGACTGCCATGGTCGCCTTAGTTGATGATCTCCGTCTGGGCATGGACAGGGGGAGTGTGTCCCTGTTAGTGCTCTTGGACATCTCAGCGGCCTTCGATACCATCGACCATGGTATCCTTCTGGGACGCCTGAGGGAGTTGGGAATTGGGGGCACTGCTTTGCAGTGGTTCCGTTCCTACCTCTCGGGCAGATCCCAGATGGTGGAGCTGGGGGACTGTCGCTCCGATAGGAGGGCCCTGACATCTGATGTCCCTCAGGGAGCAATCTTGTCCCCTATGCTATTTAACATTTACATGAAGCCGCTGGGAGAGATCATCCGGAGACACGGGGCGCGGTGTTATCAGTACGCTGATGACACCCAGATAGTCTTCTCTATGTCTCCGACTGATGCAGTAACTAAGGATAGCATCTCTCCTCTAGATGCCTGCTTGGCGTCGGTAATGGGCTGGATGAGGGAGAACAAACTCAGTGTGAATCCAGGGAAAACGGAAGTACTGGTGATAGGTTCCCCGGTTTCGGGTGGAGAGATCTGTCATCCGGTCCTGAATGGGGTCACGCTCCCCCTGAAGGACTTGGTGCGCAGCTTGGGAGTGCTCCTTGATACGTCGCTCCAGCTGACTTCTCAGGTGGATGCGACGGTCAGGAGTGCTTGTTATCAGCTTCGGCTGATACGACAGTTGCGTCCCTACCTGGACCGTAGGGACCTTGAATCTGTTGTACATGCTTTGGTAACCTCTCGATTAGATTTCTACAATGCGCTCTACATGGGGCAACCCTTGTACCAAACCCGGAAGCTGCAAATGGTGCAGAATATGGCAGCTAGACTGGTCGCTGGTAGCTCCAGGTCGGACCATATAACACCTATTTTAAAAGACCTTCACTGGCTGCCTATTCGCTTCCGAGCTCAATACAAGGTGTTGGTTTTGACCTATAAAGCCCTAAATGGCTTGGGCCCAGGGTACTTGGAGGACCGCCTCTCCCCATATAATCCGCCCCGCACACTCAGAACATCCGGGACAAATTTGTTGGAGGTCCCTAGGTCAAACTTTGCACGGACCTCACAGAGGGCTTTTGCCATCGCTGCCCCTTCACTTTGGAACAAGCTCCCCGTAGAGCTTCGCTCCGCCGCCTCACTAGATATTTTCAAGAAAAATCTGAAAACGTGTCTATTTCGGCTGGCCTTCCCATCTTAGTTAAATTGTTTATTTTCCTGCCTTTTTTTTTTTTTCCCCTTTCGACCCCGGACCATTATAAATTAATCTCTCTTTCTCTTTGCCCTTCACATATGTATTTTATTGATTTCCTGTTCCTGTTCCTGTTCCTTGTAGTAATGCTTTTAACTTTTATATTGAATTTTTATCTTGTATTGTAATGTTTTAAATTTTGTAAGCCGCCTTGATCATAACTATGGAAAGGCGGGGTAAAAAGAAAATTTATTATTATTATTATTTATTAAAATGAACTTCGACAGGGAGAAATGTAAGGTACGTCTAACTAAAAAGATTGTATGTACAGCGCTGTGTAAATTTACAGCGCTTCATAAATAAAGGTTAATAATAATAATAATAATAATAATAATAATAAGGTACTGCACTTAGGGTGGAAAAGTGAAATGCACAGATAGAGGATGGAGGACACCTGGCTGAATGAAACTACATGTGAAAGGGATTTACGAGTCCAAGTAGACCACAAGTTAAACATGACTCAATAGTGTGATGTGGCAGCTAACAAAACCAATGCAATTTTAGGCTGCATCAATAAAAGTATAGTGTCTAGATCAAGGGAAGTAATAGTGCCATTGAATTTCGCTTTGGTCAGGCCCACCTGGAACACTGTGTCCAGTTCTGGGCACCACAATTCAAAAAGGATGTTGATAAACTAAAATGATGAAGGGTCTAGAAACCATGCCCTATGACGAACGGCTTAGGGAGCTGGGGATGTTTAGTCTGGAGAAGAGAAAGTTAAGAAGTGATAAGATAGCCCTGGAGGGATGTCATATTGAGGAGGGAGCAAGCTTGTTTTCTGCTGCTCCAGAGACTAGGACCCAGAACAATGGATGCAAGCTCCAGGAAGAGATTCCACCTCAACATTAGGAGGAACGTCCTGACAGTAAGGGCTGTTCGACAGTGGAACACTCTCCTTCAGAGTTTGGTGGAGTCTCCCTCCTTGGAGGTCTTTAAACAGAAGCTGGATGGCCATCTGTTCAGGATGCTTTGATTGTGATTTCCTGCATGGCAGGGGTTGGACTGGATGGCCCTTGTGGTTTCTTCCAACTCTATTATTCTAGGATTAGAGTTAAAAAAAAAGAAACCCAATAAAGTATGAGGTATCAAGAGAAAACCTGCATGATAGATGGATAGACTCAATCAAGGAAACCACAGCCTTGAGTTTACAGGACCTGAGCAGAGATGTTGATAATAATTATAATAATAGTAGGATTTATTTATATACCACCCAATCACTGGGAATCCGGATGGTTTACAACCGAGGGGATAATAGACGGTTCCCTGCCCTCAGGCTTATAATCTAAAAAGACACGACACAAATGGAGAAAGGGAATGGCGGGGGGGAGGGGATCAGGTCCACCATTCTTCTCTCCCTCTGAGGCCTGGACCAAGGCAGATGGACCAGAGGGAGGGCTCTTCTTTTTCAGGCTAGCCCTGATGGAGCTGGGCTGGCCTGGTCAACTCCATCACAGACCGAAAGATTACCGTTATGGAGGGAGGAGTCTCTTCTTCCAGGCTAGCCCTGATGGAGCTGGGCCTGCCTGGTCAACTCTCTCACAGGCCGGAGGATGGCAGTTATGGAGGGAGGAGTCTCTTCATCCAGGCTAGGAACTGGGCCAGCCTATTCACTCCCTCCCAGGCCAAAGGATGACAGTTATGGAGGGAGGAGTCTCTTCCTTCAGGCTAGCCCTGATGGAGCTGGGCTGGCCTGGTCAACTCCTTCACAGGCTGGAAGATGACAGTTATGGAGGGAGGAGCCTCTTCTTCCAGGCTAGCCCTGATGGAGCTGGGCTGCCTGGTCAACTCCCTCATAGGCCGGAAGATAACAGTTATGGAGGGAGGAGCCTCTTCTTCCAGGCTAGCCCTGATGGAGCTGGGCTGCCTGGTCAACTCCCTCATAGGCCGGAAGATAACAGTTATGGAGGGAGGAGCCTCTTCTTCAAGGCTAGCCCTGACTGGGGCTTTTGGAGATGTCTCATTCATAGGGATGTCATAAGTTATCGCCAATTTGATGGTAGTTAACAACCACATATAGAAGTCCCCATATCACTTCTTTACATATTCTGAACTACAGCCCCCTCACTGGATCAAAGACTGATGGAGGGTACCAAGGCCCAGAAGTCCAGAAGAGGACTAGGGCATTATGATGTTCCTTTTTTTGGTAGTATGTTAATAGTCAATAGGGTTGCCGAAGTGAAAACTAGAGAGGGTTGCTATAGCTTTAATTGTTGTGTAGCTGAAGGAATTTTAGTGTGTGTTACTTGTTAACTGGTTGCATGACAAGCAACACCTGTTCAGATTTTTTCTTTAAAAGGTACAAAAGCGATCTTGTTTTCACTCTGGCAATCCCATTTGTCCATTGCCATCAGGCCTATCCTTAAGAAGCAGAGCCCTCCCTCCAGTCCATCTGCCTTGGTCCAGGCCTCAGAGGGAGAGAAGAAATGCTGGACTTGATCCCCTTCCCCCCCACCATTCCCTTCTCCTTTTGTTTCATGTCTTTTTAGATTGTAAGCCTGAGGGCGGAAACCATCTAATTAAAAATAATAATTGTAAGCCGCTCTGATAGCCTTTAGGGCTGAACAGCAGGGTATAAATACCATAATAAATAAATAAATAAATAAATAAATAAATAAATAAAATGTAGAATATTTTGAAATCCCATGTAAAGATTTTTCACCAGTCTGCCATGAGCACAGAACTGCCTTCCAGAAAGCAAGGAAAGTAGTTGCTCACACAGCTGAGTGTGGTAGCAAGGGAGGAAAGTCCTCCCGTCTCATGCTTGAATCCAGCTCAAAACTACCCCAGATGATGGAGATTCTGTCCCCTTTCCCCCCCACCTGTCACACCAAAAGGTCACCTCACTTTCTCTTCTCACCAGTCTACCAGCTCACCTGATTTCCTTGCTGCGGGGAATGCTGCAGATATGACCACTAGAAGGGAGGCTCAGCAGAAGGTCTCTGGAGTTTCTTCCTGATCCACAGGAAGTCAAAGAAGGGGTGGAAGGGGAGCAGAAGATCCTTTCTCTTCTCTTCATGCACATTCATTTCAAGACATGAATGCCAGGTATGCTTTGATTGAGAGTTCCTGCATGGCAAGGGGTTGGACTGGATGGCCCGTGTGGTCTCTTCCAACTCTATGATTCTATTACTTCCTAACCAACCAGCTGATCCACAGGCACTCTCCACTCTCCAGTGACTCCACTCATCATAGGGCATCTGCTGATGAACAGCTGGGGACCACCAAGGAAAAACATTCTCACTCAGATCTGATCCTGCTCCCAGCAGCCCTAACTGCATCACTTATTCTATTTACACCAGACTGAGAATGTTTCTCCCTTTTGTAGAAAACACAAACAAAGAAGGCGCTAAGCAGTTTCTCTCTGTAATTCATTTGCAGTTCTTCTTTTTCTCCATGCAGTGGCCCTACCACTCTTGCTCCACAGATAGCTGAGAAAAAATATTTTTATTATTTTTAATCTGTCTTTTAACTCTGAAGTCGTTCTGACCTTCGTTCTATAAATAAGGCCAGACGTCTTTGCATATTCTTCCTTGATGATCTGCACCTTCGTCCATTTTTATACCTTTTTAAACTTCTGTTCATATGAAAGTTTCTTATGGCACCATATTGATTTCATTAAACATCTCCCATTTCTCCCATTTCACCTTCATTCTCTGAAGAGGCCAGCCACAGATGCTGGCAAAATGTCAGAAAGAAACTCTGCTAGAACATGGCCACATAGCCCGAAAAACCCACAAAAAAACTCCCATTACCTTTATTATTGGAATTGTTTGGGATTGTGCTTTTAATACCTTACTATCCATTGTGAACCCCTTTCTCTTTTAATATTTCTCACCATGTATTATCAACCAACATTCCCTTATGTTTATTGAAATCAGCTTTCTTAAACTGCACAGTGTGCATCCGGAGATACTCAGCTTTCCATTTCCTTTGTGTAATAAACCTCAAGACTATTCCCATTTCTCCCACATCCTAAGATCCCAATTTCTTGCACATCATGGAACAGGTTCATGACAGCCAATCTATTTTTCACTTCATCTACCTTTTGGGAAATTAAATTGTTAGTAAGGAAAGCAAGAAATTAGTTTAACTTTATATGCTTGCAGACTTTATACTTTTCTGTTGGCAGGCTTCATTTTCTCTGTGTTAGTTACTATGTCCTCAAATTTAATCCATTTATGTAGAAAAACATAAAGGTTATGTCACAGTGAGACTCACCCACGCAACTATTTTTCTCAGATGGCAGCCCAATGGGTCTTTTTGATCCCACAGCTGCCACCAATTAGTGGTATCTACCCCAGTTTGTCACCTAATTTGTGACCCAACACTAAAACTTAGTTCTCACCTCGAGTGTCTCCCATACTATAACTCTCTTCAGATGCCAGACCTCTGGGTTATCAAAATCCCAACAGCTTGACACCAATTGTTCATTGATAAGTACACACCCATTTTCTGATGTGTCCCAAAACTAAAGGACTTTTCTCTCTATTGGTAGCATTTTGAATATGTTTTTCTAGGCACTTCAGATAACTACTTGTTGAACAAACAAAAGGATGTTATTTACAAATCAGGTTGAATAAAGTATCTTTCTCAGTGGATGGCACTCAAGATGGATAAGATGTATAAATACTTTATTAAACTGTGTAAATATTAAAGTATTTATACATTGTATCCATCTTGAATGTTTCCTTTGCTTATCTTTGTAACTGTTTCTTTATAGCCTTATAAATGTTCATTTACCATAGTTCTCACAGAGTCTTTACCTTCTGTAACTTTCAACTCTTCTGGTTATCGGTGATTCCATTAGTCACCAAGCACTACATCTCCCGTAGGATATTACCACAACAATTAAGAAGTTCCTTCATCCCTATCTCAGCCACCTAAAAAAACCCTTTCCAACTGCCCCCTGCCACAGCAGCCTATCTTAGCATCAGTGGCTCTAAATCCATCAGGTTTAGACAATCAACATCTCTCTAAGGCCCTCTTCCGATGGGCCTTTGCAGTGCCCCTGTCACATGCTAGGGGTTGGCTGAGGGTGCACTGCCCATACTGGCCTCACCCCTAGCATGTGACGGAGGCATCAAAATGGCAGCGCCCTGGACACATGGGAGCCGCCATTTTGACGGGACAGATGCTTAGCAAACGCGCCGCAAGAAGAACCCACTTTTTAAGGGTTCTTTTTGCTGTGCGAGGGAGCCGCGCAGTTTGTCCGCTGTGCAGAGAAACAAGGCACGGTCTGTATCCCACCTAACTTGGGTACATAAATCCTCTTCTTTTTAAAAAATGTTTTATTAAACAATTTAAATTAAAAACATACATCCTTATAGATTCATCTCATACAGTCGGTATTTGGTATATGCGGGGGATCTGTTCCGGACCCCCCCCGCGTATACCAAAATCCGTGTATGCTCAAGTCCCATTGTTCCCAATAGTGGTGCGCGGGCACATGCGCAGCTATTGGCGACAAAAGTCCCTCTCCTCCCCTCCCCCTCCTCCCCAACTCTTTCTTTCTTTCTTTCCCTCCCTCCCTCCCTCCCTCCCTACTTACCTTTTCCTTGCCAGCGCCGTGGAACCTCCTCTTCGCTGCTGCCACCTCCGCCTGCGCCTCCTCGCTGCCACAGCCGGGGGAAAGGCCAGGTGGGGGTTTTGGAGGCAAGAAGCCTCCAGCCTGCCACCTGGACCTTTCAGTGGAGGTGGTGATGGTGAAGGGGAGGCCGAGGAGCAGCACCAGAGGTCCCCTCGGCCTCCTCTCTGTCACCGCCACCGCCACACAGGGGCCGAGTGATGGACTGGAGGCCAAGAGGCTTCCAACACCCCCACCCGGCCCTTCTGCGGTGGCGGTGAGGAGGCCGAGGAGGCTTCTGGTGCTGCTGCTCCGCTGCCTCAGCCTCCTCGCCATCACAGCCAGGGGAAAGGCCGGGTGCTGCTCCTGGAGGCCAAGAGCGCCTCTGGCGCTGCTCCTCGACCTCTTCTCCACCGCCACCGCCACCACCTCTGCGGAAAGGCCGGGTGGCAGCACGGAGGCCTCTGGCCTGCCACCCGGCCCCTGTGTGGAGGTGCCGGCGGCGGAGAGGAGGCCAAGGAGGACTCTGGCACTGGTCCTCGGCCTCCTCTCCACTGCCGCTGCCACCTGCGCACAAGGACCGGGTGGCAGGCTGGAGGCTTCTTGGCCTCCAAAACCCCCACCTGGCCTTTCCCCCGGCTGTGGCGGCAAGGAGGCACAGGCGGCAGCGAAGGCAGTGAAGAGGAGGTCCCGTGGCACCGGTGAGGAAAAGCTAAGTAGGGAGGGAGGCAGGGAGGGAAAGAGTTGGGGAGGAGGGGAGGAGAGGGACTTTTGTCCCCAATAGCGGCATGCATGCACGTGCACTGCCATCGGGGACAACTTCTGGGTTTGCCATGCGCGTATGCTCAAATCCACGCATGGCAAATGCGCGTATGAGGGCCACCTGTACATTAATCATTCCATTACTATAACTTTAACATCATGTTACAACTCCCTGGTAATATGTACATAAAGAGGAGTGTTCCTTTGTAGGTTACTTAATTGGTGATTTCACTCTTAGAATCTTTCTCATTCCTACTTCATTTCTTCTTCTTTTCCCCTTTCTTCCTTAAATCTCTTCCCTAGTCTTACTGCAATCTCTCCCTCCACTAGTCCTCTTCTTTCCATTCCTCACATTCTTTCTACCATCCTACATTCTCTTGGGAAAAGGAAAGGTTCTATTGGAAAAAGGAAAGGTTGGTTATCTGTGTTCATTTTGCTGGGGTGAGTTCGCAAATTTTTAAAATTGTGACCCATTTCTGTGGGTCACTGGGAGGAGGAGCTAGAAGCTAATTCTATATAGCTCCTATTCTTACACAATACCTATCAAATAAATTTCAATACCTATCAAATAAATGTCCTCTGCTCCATTATCCTCAGGTTGAGCACCCTTTGGCTTTTCTGAGAAGACTGAAGCAATGAAGGTGTTGAGTAGTTCTGCCTTTTTAATGTCCCCTGTTAGCATTTTGCCATCTTCTCCATGCAGTAGCCCTACCGTTTCCTTCTTCTTCCTTTTGCTGCAGACATATCCAAAAAGCCCTTTTTTGTTGTTCTTAACCTCTCTAGCAAGCCCGAGTTTTTGCGCTTTAGCTTTTCTGACTATGATAAATACTGTTATAATTCCAGGTAGAAAGAGAAGGAAGCTTTGTTTGGAAGGAGTGAATGAAGAAGAAGAGTGTTGAAGAAAGAGTTAAGATGTACAGGTTAAAGGGTATAGGGAAGTCACAGAAGGTATGTGAATGTATGATGCAGGATCACAGAATCATAGAGCTGGAAGAGACCACAAGGGCCATACAGTCCAACGCCCTGCTATGCAGGAAATCACAATCAAAGCATCCTGAACAGATGGCCATTCAGCTTCTGTTCAAAGATCTCCAAGGAAGGAGACTCCACCAAACTCTGAAGGAGTGTGTTCCACTGTTGAACAGCCCTTACTGTCAGGACGTTCCTCCTAATGTTGAGGCAGAATCGCTTTTCCTGGAGCTTCCATTGCTCCAGGTCCTGTTCTCTGGAGCAGCAGAAAACAAGCTTGCTCCCTCCTCAATATGACATCCCTTCAAATATTTAAACATGGCTATCATATCACCTCTTAACCTTCTCCTCTCCAGACTAAACATCCCTAGCTCCTTAAGCCATTCCTCAGAAGGCATGGTTTCCAGACCCTTCATTTTAATTGCCTTCCTTTGGACATGCTCCATTTTCTCAACATCCTTTTTGAATTGTGGTGCCCAGAACTGGACACAATATTCCAGGTGGGCCTGACCAAAACAGAATACAGTGGCACTATTACTTCCCTTGATCTAGATACTATACTTCTATTGATGCAACCTAAAATTGCATTGGCCTTTTTAGTACAGTATCTTACATTTCTCTGTGTTGAATATCATTTTGTTAGCTTTGGCCCAGCTGTCTAATCTATTAATGTCATTTTGAATTTTGATCCTGTCCTCTGGGGTGTTAGCTACTCCTCCTAATTAGGTGTCATCTGCAAATTTGATAAGTATGTCCCCAATTCTGTCATCCAAGTCATTGATAAAGATGTTGAATGGCACTGGTGCCAGGACAGAACCCTGTGGCATCCCACTGGTCACTTCTCTCCAGGATGAAAAAGAACCATTGTTGAGCACCCTTTGGCAATGCACATGGAAGACATGGGGAAATGAATGATATGTGGAAGAAAGAACCATATGAATGTGTCAAAGGGTGGAAGAAGGGGAGGAGTCAGGTTGGGGTCCCGCACGAGAAGACGATGGACGAGAAGACCCTGAAGAAGCTGTGAGGGCCGGAAAGATGGCAGTTTCAGGGGAAACAGATGTGGAAGAGGTGGGGCCAGGGGAGGAGCGGGGGCTAGAGGGCAAAAAAGAGGAAGAGGGGGCGGAACTCGGGGAGGGAGAGCAGAGGAAGCCAGGAGGAAGCGAGGGGGCAACAGGCTATGAGGAGGAGATAACAGCCCGGATCTGAGAAGTGTGGGCAGCAGAAATAGGACGCTGCCACCTACGAAGCCGACAGGATGGAAGCGGGTGCAGCCATGATCAGGACGCTCCCTCGGAAAGCTTCTTTGCCGGTAAAGTGCACCTGTCTACATTGGAGGGAGTTCAGTGGCCCTACAACGCCAGGTCTGTACTTGGTCCAGGACCCTGATTATTTTGGGACGTTAGGGGAAGGTGTTGGCCCACCAACCAACGGCCAGGGGCTAGAGGTGTGGAAGATAGTGCACCCAACGACGGAGGCGCCAACCCCAAAGCCTAGACCCGGGCTCTAGCCAAGAGGAGCGGTGAAGTAGCCAGCCTCTCTCCCTTGTTAAAGTAACAGTTAAAGTTGTGTTAATAAAGTTGAGTTGAGCAGCACTCAGCGTCTGCAACTTCTTCTATCTTGGAAGTACATCCTAACCCCTCACCCACCGGAGCAGCTAATGGGACAGAAGGTGAACCTCAAATTTTGATAGGTGAGGTGGAAGACACAATAAAAGAAATTGAGAAAAAATAAATAACCAAGAATAGATGATATTCCAATGGAATTGCAACAGTTTACATGGACAGAATCAACTCTGGTGCTGGTTGATATATGGCAACAAATATGGAAAACAAAATGATGGCCAACAAACTGAAAACTTCCCCATCCACAAAAAAGGAAACACGAAAGACTGCACCAACTATAGGACCATAGCATCAATTTCCAATGCAAACGAAATGGTGCTCAAAATTCTCCAGAGCAGACTCCAACTATAGTTGGAGAGAGAAATCACAGAGAAGCAAGGGGGGTTCAGGACAGGAAGAGGCACTAGGGACCACACTGCAAACATACAACGGTTAATAGAATTTACAAAGGAATTCCAGGGGGCATGTGTTTATAGAGTATAGGAAGGCACTTGACTGCATAGAACATGAAAAGCTATGGATACCTCTCAAGGTCATCACTGATAGTCCTTGTAACGGAGAAGCACTCCCAGCTGTCCAATCAGAAGGCAGCTGAGGGCCAGCCAATCGCCTGTGGGCTGGAACGTTTGAAAATTCCGAACGGTCAGTTGGGGAGTCAGTTGGGACTCAGGCAGGAGAAGGTTCACTTGGGGGTTGGCATGTTGAGGAGTTAGGACCTGGAACTCAGAGAAGAAGGGTTTTCAGGGGTTAGAGAAAGATGGTTAGGGGTAGAGTCTGAAGGGAAAAGGGCTCCCTACCATTATACTGCCAGGGCTCTAGAAAAGAGAGTGCCTGGAGTAGAATATCCTGCGGGATAGTGTTAGTTAGGAGAACTGCTAGGTCCAGAGAGGGACTGGATTAGATTGATGAGTCTAGGGAAGAGAGGCTCAGAATAGCCAAACTCTAACAGGGGGTTGTGGTTATATTGGATCATAAGAGATGTTGTTAGCCTAGGGGCGGAAATAGGAAAAGGAATTGTCAAAAAGGGATGCGAAAGTCCCAATACAGTGAAAAGAAAACTGGGGAAAAGACTAGTCCCGAGAAGGGCTATAGTCTTGAAGTCTCTGAGGGTACAGTGTGTTAAACGAGGAAATCTGAGCTTTTAGACCAAGAGAAGGCCGAAAGATTAGAAAAAGGGTTGCATCTAAGAGTTTCTGTAAACCTCTGCAACTGATTTATTAAGAGACAAGTTCACAACAGCTTATTATTGACAATCTTTTGTTCTGTTCTGTTTCTAAAATAAACTTATTTTATTGATTTTCAATCAATCTGCTTGGCCTAAGTGATGAGTTTTAAACACGCTACCATCTACATATTTGAGGCTAGAGATTTGTGCTTTTGTTACATCATCATATAGAAGGAAGATTGTTACAGTCCTGATGAGAAATTCTGTACTTAGGACAAGAGGTTGCTGTTAGAACAGAATATAGAGAAACAGAATGGTTCCAAATCAGCAAAGGGGTCAGAAGGTCTTGGAGATGTCTCATCCGCAGAGTCAGGGTCACCCCAGATGAAGTTAATATATTATAAAAGTATTTGTTGTAGAATTTTGAGCATCACTTTCTTGCATGGGAAATTAATGCAATGGACTTGGGGTCTCTGCAATCCTTTTTTATTGATTTAATAAGGTCTACCAATAGGATTTAGATCTTAGTTGCATTTGCCAACCTTCTGATTAGAACTGTCTTGATTTTAGTTTTTCACCATCACTAAATAACAGTAAATAGCTCTAATAAATCTAAGATGGTTGAGGGGGATTCTTTGCCTCACGCAACCCCTAAGGCAGCAATGGGCAAAATGTACCCTGCTGCTTTCATATAAACCTAGACCCCATTTTGGTGGCCCCTGAAGCTCCTCACCATTCTGCAAAAAAACACCACCCACCTAGAAAATTTACCCCCAAAATTGGTATGAATTTTATCACTTTGAAAGTCCCCAAAACACTATCAGCCCCAAACAACAACCAGTCCCACACAGAAAAACACACACATATACACCCTGAACTCAAGTACCTCTGTTCTCATTGGAATCCTCAAAATGACAACATGAGGTGGTACAATGTTCCTCCCAGTTGCCATTTTGGGAAGGAGATGGATAGAAATAGGGATATTTGGAAACACTGTTGGGGTGCAGCCTATCAGAGGTAGGAAAATTGATCCCTGTCCACAATGTTATTGTCCATCCTATGGGGTATTTGAAGTGCTTTGGCTAAATATATTGGTCCCTGGGGGCAACAAAAACTTTGCTGGGGAGCAGCCCATACCCCACCACTGCTCTAGCCCTTGTATGAATATGCAAAATGTGTAGTCACCATTCCTTCTAATCACTTTGCAAGAAACAAGCCTGTTTCTGAGGTTCTGAGCCAATTAGTGAGGTTCCATACCTATGTTTGACATTTGCTTTTTCTCAATACCTATTTCAAGTTCTGTGTGTCAATGTTACAACCCTTGAAGAAGCGTCTGCATGATAAAATGTTATTGTTGGTGTCATTATCATTACTACCACTATACAAGAATGAACACAGATACATTATATGGTTCTTGTCTTGTCTTTAATTCCTACAACAGCCCTATGTGGTAGCTTAGTTGACAGTGATTGCACAATAAGTTTCATGACAAAGCGAGGATTTAAACTTGGATCTCTCAGGATCAAAGTCAACACTTCAAACATTTCTGATAAAACCAATGTAGTTACTATGAAAATGATACCAAGGCTGAAATATTATGATAGGAAAAAAAAATCAGAAACACTTACATTTACCATTACATTTTGGCAAGGAGGGTGATGCTGAAATTCAGTAGTAATTTACAAATAGATTGCAAAAAAGATAGATTATAAAACCTGTCTTGAAGATGCTATGTGCCTTGATAAATCCAAACATTTTTTAATAGATAGAAAAAGGAATGAAAATGTATTATTGTTCAAGATCCTCAAGATTATCACTCTTTTACTTACCAGTAAACTATTAAATTATTGCATCTTTCGGTTGTTTTGTATATTTACTGGTGAGTATTGGTAAATTCTGACATTCATTAATATGAATTTTATGACAAAGTTCATCATTTGTTAAAAGTGACTGTTAAGATCTACCAAATGTACCAAAGCCAAATGTAAATTGTTATATTTTCTATATTTTCCTTACTTAAAGCATTTTTCCTTACTTAAAATACTGATTTGTCTAATAATAGCTGATATGAAAAGAAAATCTGCAGTATTCTCCTTTTTCAAAAATAAAAGTGATAAAGTAACGTGTGACGTGTTGTTGGGTAGCCTAGTGATGATAAGAGGAAGCAGTATGGTTATTTCCCCCGCAGCTTTTATTCCCAAGACTGATCTCAAATATCAACTGTTAACATCACAATTTCCTCAAAGGTACATTTACACCCCATGGGTCTCCAGAATCTTCTTTTCTTTTCTATATGCATGATGTTCTACAGCAAAATATTGGGACTATTTCTGGTTTATTTAGTAGTATGCCTGCTGGTGCCAATGCTATGACTGCAAAGACAGACAGATGATAAGTCAGCTATGCTTCTTGATCAGAAGAATACCAGACACATCAAAGCATCAAACATACAAAGCTCATGGGCTCCTGCATAGAAAAGCCTAGAAAATGTATGAAACTACTGTATCTTCAAACACAGTACTGTAGAGTTCTTGGGAACACTTACCTGAAGGTAGCACAAACCAATGAGGACTATGCAGATTAGCAAGACTATCCACTGCAGGATCGTGGACCCAAGTTTCAGTGAGAGCCGGCTGGTTTCCCCCCTGTTCTCACCCTCTGCAGATTTTCCTTCTATCCTTCTGGGTTCCATCTCCAGTTGTTCCTCCATGCAACTACCTTCCAGTGAAAATGCACAAAATCAAAGGAGCTATGTTGCCAAAGAGCTATGAAGTATCAGGGAGCGCTATCAAGTACCACCAGGAGATCCTTTTAAACTTTATAAACAGACAGAGGTGGGGACTTCTTTGTGACTAATCTGAAATTTCCCTTTATTCTCTTTTTCTTCCATCCCTCCCTCCCTCTGGGTGATGGTGGCAGGTCATATTTAAGATACTTCAATTCATTTTATCTAAACTGATCCCCAAAGATACTATCATAATGTACATAAATGTTCTCAAACCAGGCTACTTTGATGAAAAATTCCCCTTGAAAAATAAGCAGATTGCAGAAATGTAACTAACCTCTGTTATTACTGTCATGGAGGCTTCATCTCATAGACTAGATTACAAAAAGGGGGACAAAGAAAATTAGATCACACTAGGAATTCCAGTGTGGTTGCAGTCCTACTCCCACTTTCCAGACTGAAAACGAAACAGATCTTGACTTGGAAATAAGCAAATTACACTTTAATTTCCATGTATAGATGCATGGTGCCATTGAATATGTATGCATACCCTTGGAAGGATAAGAGCCACCATGTGTGTTTTGGTCCCTCTTGGATTACAAAAGCAGTCGTTGGTGCTTATTGCATGGGGCGGCATGGGTAAAGGGAATGAATCCCTGCTTGCAATAAGGCTGGCTTACCATGTGCCTAAAAGAGATGGTGGTAAAACCATTGCTGGAAAAGGCCTCCCTGAATCTCATACATTAGATAACTACCATCAAATCTCCAGTGCTCCATTCTTGTGCATGGGGCTGGAACAACTCAACGTAGGAGGTCCTTGAAGGAATGGATTATAGAATCATAGAATCAGAGTTGGAAGAGACCACAAGGGCCATCCAGTCCAACCCCATTCTGCCATGCAGGAAATCCAAATCAAAGCATCCCTGACAGATGGCCATCCAGCCTCCGTTTGAAGACCTCCAAGGAGGGAGACTCCACTACACTCTGAGGAAGGAGTGTGTTCCACTGTCAAACAGCCCTTACTGTCAGGAAGTTCCTCCTAATGTTGAGGCGAAATCTCTTTTCCTGCAGCTTGCATCCATTGCTCCGAGTCCTGGAGCATCAGAAAACAAGCTTGCTCCCTCCTCAATATGACATCCCTTCAAATATTTAAACAGAGCTATCATATCACCTCTTAACCTTCTTTTCTCCAGGCTAAACATACCCAGCTCCTTAAGTCGTTCCTCATAAGGCATGGCTTCCAGACCCTTCACCGTTTTAGTCGCCCTCCTTTGGACACGCTCCAGTTTCTCCACATCCTTTTTAAATTGTGGTGCCCAAAACTGGACACAATATCCCAGGTGGAGCCTGACCAGAGCAGAATATAGTGGCACTATTACTTCCCTTGATCTAGACACTATACTTCTATTGATGCAGCCTAAAATCGCATTGGCCTTGTTAGCTGCCGCATCACACTGTTGACTCATGTTCAACTTGTGGTCTACTTGGACTCCTAGATCCCTTTCACAAGTAGTCTAGTTCAGCCAGGTGTCCCCCATCCTATATCTGTGCATTTCATTTTTCCACCCTAAGTGCAATACCTTACATTTCTCCCTGTTGAAGTTCATTTTGTTAGCTGTGGCCCAGCTTTCTAGTCTATTCAGGTCATTGCAGGCTGGGTTACAGTGTAGAGATGGCTTTGGTCACCCTGGTATAATGGGAACTGTGTGGACCTCTCGGTAGCTTTCAGTACTATCAGTCATGATATTCTTCTGGACCACATCCCTGGAATCGGACTGAGACACACTCATTGCTGATGATTTGGTTCTTCCCAGGGAAGCGAGTTCAAGAGGTGGTTCTGGAGGACTCATGTTTGAAGTTGCAGCTATTGGCCTAAGCCTTCTCTGTCAGAAAGAGCTCTGGAGCCACAACAAACTACAGTTCCCAGGATTCCCTAGCACTGAGCCAGGGCAGTAAAAGCGGTTTCAAACTGGATTATTTCTGCAGTGTGCCTTGGACCTGAGTTATTAAAAATGCTCAAGGTCCATACTGCAGAAACAATCCAGTTTGAGACTGCTTTAACTGCCCTGGCTGAGTGCTAGGGAATCCTGGGAATTGTAGTTTTGTGAGAAAGAGCTCTGGTGCCACAATGAACTACAATTCCCATGCATCCGAGGAAGTACGCTTAAGTCATGCTGCCAACTCCTTTCTGTGAGTGAGTCTCAAAGGTGCTACAAGAGCTCTCTTCTTCTATTATTATTATTATTATTATTATTACCAAATGCATCTGAGGAAGTGGACTTAGATATAGGAAAGCTCATGCTGCTGTATACATTTTTTATACCCGGAAACTACCCAGAAAGGCTTATTGCAGGGAAACCGGGGAATTCCCCGGAAATTGGCAACACTGATATGGACTCTTTCTGTGGGTCTGCGATCTGGAAGCAGGGCTCTGGTCCCTCCAGCAGTGGCTGCGTGCCTCCAATTGTGTCCTCCTTCTATTCTGCCAAGAAACGGCCAGGCATCTCCTCCACTCTCTTTAGGAAAGCAATCCTGGCAATAGAGCTTGATCCTCTCCTCCTCTGTCCTCCGTTCCCTCCCACTCTCACCCCCCCCCTCGGTCTTTGGGTGACGCTTGGTTAGATCCAGAAAGGTTTCCTGCCCTCCTCCTATTGGCCACCTTCCTTGGAATGTTCCATGCAGCGTGAGCACAAGGGGGGAGTTCAGAGGGGTCGAGTCACGTGCTCCAGCCACTGAGCCATTGTAAGGGAAGAGAATCCGAGAGCATTTGGGGCGGGGCTTAGCTCGGCATTGTGACGTCCAAGGGGTTCGTCGCGCTGATTGGTCACGTCTGCTCCTGCCGCGTCATCCGTTGCGTGGCTATGTGTATAAATAGGGGGCGGAGGCGGAGCCTTTCGCAGAGTGTTCCGTGGCGCATTGGAGGAAGCGTCTGGCTGTGGCTCTGGAATGAAGGGTTCTAGCCCCGGCTCGGCGGTGAAACTCAGTCCGGGGCCCTGGGACAGGCGCACTCTCGCAAGGCCTCCCAGTGGCTTCCATGGCCGAGCCAGGATACTTCCAGAGCCACAGCCCAGAACACGTGGGCTTTTATGGGAGGGAGTCGCTCCGCATTCCTTCCCCCGAGATCTATATTTATTAATGCATCTAGGACTCTCTGGAGAAGGAAATGGCGCTTAGAGTTGGAAGCCATTGGGAGAGTTCTGTATGACTCCTTCAAAGTGTATGGAGACAAGGAAAGGGAATTGCTCAGCGATGTCTTGATTGATACTGGACACCAATAGGACGGAGGGAGTTGTGGCAGTTAACGCGGTCTCAAACTGGGTTATTTCTGCCATGCAGATGCAGACTAAGAAGGTGGCCACCGAGTGTCCTCACTGCAAAGGAGGACAGGCAAGGCACCACAAAAATGTAGGGCCTTGCAAACTAAAAGCTACAAATGCTCCTATATTCATGCTTCTTAATCAGGCTCAAAATGGAGGACCTTTTGAAATAAGGCAGGCCTTGTCCTGGAAAAGGAGGACGCCTGCTCACCTGCCTCAGAAAGCCTTGCCTTTGATGCCGGGGGGGGGGGGAGATGCCCCAAGGAGGACAAGCAGCACAACATGGAGGACATTGTTGAGGGGAAACGTAAATTCATTCTTCAAAGCCATGCTCAAAATGGGGGACACTGTCTTCCCGGACAAGCCAGAAATGTAGGCCTTGTCCTGGAAAAGGAGGACGTCTGGTCACCTGCCTCAGAAAGCCTTGCCTTTGATGCCAGGGGGCCAGATGCTCTAAGGAGGACAAGCAGCACAACATGGAGGACATTGTTGAGGGGAAACGTAAATGTAAATTCATTCTTCAAAGCCATGCTCAAAACGGGGGACGTTGTCTTCCCGGACAAGCCAGAAATGTAGGCCTTGTCCTGGAAAAGGAGGACGTCTGGTCACCTGCCTCAGAAAGCCTTGCCTTTGATGCCAGGGGGCCAGATGCTCTAAGGAGGACAAGCAGCACAACATGGAGGACATTGTTGAGGGGAAACATAAATGTAAATTCATTCTTCAAAGCCATGCTCAAAATGGGGGACACTGTCTTCCCGGACAAGCCAGAAATGGAGGACGCCTGCTCACCTGCCTCAGAAAGCCTTACCTTTGATGCCAGTGGGGCCAGATGCTCTAAGGAGGACAAGCAGCACAACATGGAGGACATTGTTGAGGGGAAACGTAAATGTAAATTCATTCTTCAAAGCCATGCTCAAAATGGGGGACACTGTCTTCCCGGACAAGCCAGAAATGGAGGACGCCTGCTCACCTGCCTCAGAAAGCCTTACCTTTGATGCCAGGGGGCCAGATGCTCTAAGGAGGACAAGCAGCACAACATGGAGGACATTGTTGAGGGGAAACGTAAATGTAAATTCATTCTTCAAAGCCATGCTCAAAACGGGGGACGTTGTCTTCCCGGACAAGCCAGAAATGTAGGCCTTGTCCTGGAAAAGGAGGACGTCTGGTCACCTGCCTCAGAAAGCCTTGCCTTTGATGCCAGGGGGCCAGATGCTCTAAGGAGGACAAGCAGCACAACATGGAGGACATTGTTGAGGGGAAACGTAAATGTAAATTCATTCTTCAAAGCCATGCTCAAAATGGGGGACACTGTCTTCCCGGACAAGCCAGAAATGTAGGCCTTGTCCTGGA
Source organism: Sceloporus occidentalis (assembly GCA_023333645.1). Classification (NCBI taxonomy): domain Eukaryota; kingdom Metazoa; phylum Chordata; class Lepidosauria; order Squamata; family Phrynosomatidae; genus Sceloporus; species Sceloporus occidentalis. Next base: position 125,380,204 of record JALMGF010000003.1, read on the forward strand.
AAAGGAGGACGTCTGGTCACCTGCCTCAGAAAGCCTTGCCTTTGATGCCGGGGGGGGCCAGATGCTCTAAGGAGGACAAGCAGCACAACATGGAGGACATTGTTGACGGGAAACGTAAATGTAAATTCATTCTTCAAAGCCATGCTCAAAACGGGGGACAGAAAGCTGAAATAGAGGCCATATCTGGGAAAAGGAGGACACCTGGTCACCCTGTATTCATATAGACATCGACCCATGCTTTGAAGGTCCAAAACACGCTGCAGAAATAATCCAGTTTGACGCAGCTTAAACTGCCCTGGCTCAGTGCTATGGAATTCTGGGAACTGGTAGTTGTTTGAGGCGTATAGCTGCCTCTGTCAGAAAGAGTTTTGGTGCCACAACAAACTACAACTCCCAGGATTCCTTAGCACCGAGCCTCAACTGGATTAATTCTTCAGTCTGTTTTGGTCCCAGGTCATGGTCAAAATGGGGGACATTGTCTTCCCGGACAAGCCAGAAATGTAGGCCGCCTTGTCCTGGAAAAGGAGGACGTCTGGTCACCCTGCCTAGTAAAGTCTTCACTCTGATGCCAACCAAGCACCACAAAATGGAGGAGATGGAGGAAAATGTAGTTCTTGACCAAAGAGAAAACAAAATACACTAATAGGAATCTAAACTCATGCTCAAAATGGCGGACATTTGGGGATTCCTCCTGGACAGGAGAAGCCTGGAATGTAGGCCGCCTTGTCCTGGAAAAGGGGGGTCAGACTGGCAGAGGCTCTGAGGAAGTTGTTGTCTGTTTCCATCCCATTTAGGGAACTACAATTCCCAGGAGGAGCCTGGCCAGAAGGGGCTGGAGCTTTCCAGGGCTGGCCTTATATGAGAGGAAGAGAATCAGGTCACGAGGGATCTCTCGGTGTGATCTGCTTGATATAAAGATGGAACAGCTGAGAGAGACTATTGTTGTTGTTGTTGTTGTTGTTGTTTATATACCACTCTTTCCCCAGAACTGGAACTGAGATCAGCTTCAGAATATTAAAAGAACAATACAATTAAAATGTAGAAAAGAAGTACATTAAAAAGGAATTAAATTATTACCATGTTAAAATAATAAAATACATTTTTAAAAGATAAAACTGTATAACACATTTTAAAATGAAACAACATCCCAAGCTGGTCCTTTACAAACATTCTCCTTCTAAAAGACTTTTTGAACAGGTAGGTCTTAGCCTGACGGTGGAAGGCCAACAAGGAAGGAGAGATTTTGGCCTCCCTGGGAAGGGAGTTCCAGCGTACACTGATGCCACCCATCTTTATTTTTCCTTTCCATCTAGACCTGAGAAAGCTGTTTTAGGCCCCATTCCCACTGGCTTATAATGCGGATCAGGATGCGAATCATGGGTGCATCGTTTCCATTTGAGCGCACGTTCGATCTGCATTGCTCCGACATTGTGCCCATTGGAATTTGAATCTGACTCCCATGTGATCGAATTATCCTGAAAAAACCTGAATCGGTGGTTGATAAAGTGGTTTAATTTAACATCGCATTTTTAGCTAGTTTTCCTGTGCCTCCCGAGTCTGATTCAGGGCAAATGAACGGGAATGACAAGGGTGTCTGATTCAGGAACTTGGGGATGGGAGGAGCAGTGCTTCAAATTACGTCAGGGAAAATACCAATGGGAACGAAAACGGGTAAAAAAAAGGGTCTGTTTGCACCCGTTTTAATGGGAATGATGGGTCAGATTCGATTATGACTCGGAAAAAAAATCCGAGTCAGAATCTCAGCGAAATATGTCGCTTTATATGCCCAGTGGGAATGGGGCCCAAGTTGTAAACCAGCATCTGATGACTGCAATGGACCAAATGAAACCACCTTGGGAACCTGGGTGGGGAATGGACCAGATGAAGCTGCCCACCCGATATGTTGTCTTGGATCCCATTTTGGGAAAAAGGCAGGATGTAAGTGCAATAAATAAACATAAACAAATAAATAAAACAAAGAGATTGAACCTTAATTCAAACAAGACAGAAGTGGTCTTGATTAATTGAAAGTCAGGGTAGGAAACAAAGTCAGCATGTGCTGGATGTTTTTTTTGTGAAAACCCATTTAGGTATACTCCTGGATTCAGCCTAAATGTTTAGGTGTCTGAGGTGGATAAGAGTGCTTTTGCATAACTAAAGGTAGTGTGCCAGCTGTTATTGTTCCTGGAGTTATATTATTTGCCCATGCTGACACAAGTGATAGTAGTATCCTATTACGATTATTGTAACATCCTGTATAGAGGTTATCACACAGAGGAAAAAGAGGGAAGAAAAAGGCAAAATCCTGGGATAATTGCGTGATTGTGTGGAAGATTTTCAGACAATGTTGCGCAAAATCTGGACTTCTCTTGGGAAAGAAACAGCAACTAAAGAGGAGCAAACTATTCAAGGGACATCCTGTGAATAGCCCTGGCAATACCGCAACTGAAGTGCAATTGCCAGGGTGCAAAAGTCAATTCATGGTAATGGGGAAAAAATGCATTTTGAAGGGGCAGGGCTATGTAAAATTTAAATGGCTTCTGAGAGCATCAGCCAGAGATCTTTGTATTTACAAGGGGCTGCAGGCAGCAGCCAGGGCTATTTAATGGCTTCCAAGAGCACCGGCCAGCCCAGGAAATTTAAAATGGAAATGGTGCATGCGCACAATGACCAATTCCAATGTTATATCAAATCAATCGCTCATATGTACAGAAAGCAATCACACAATTCTAGGGGTTTTGAGTTGCGTTTTTGCGCAAAAGCAAAAATATAGAGCACTATAACCAAGGACGTAGCCAGGATTTTGGGAAGGGGGGGGTCAAGACTAAGTGCCACCATTTTGAGAGGCTAAGAGCCCCCCCCCCCCAAGACACAAAAAGAGGGTCGAGTGTTTACCCTCGACACCTTGATGGCACCACTTTAACTTCTGTTATGGCTTCGTGCAATGGAATCATGGGAACTGTAGTTGAATCATCCGTCAGGTGCCACAACAAACTACAAATCCCAGCATTTCACAACATGGAGCCAAGGGCAGTTAAAGTGGCATCAAACTGGATTATTTTTTCAGTGTAGATGCAAACTGAGTCCTTCCTCTGAAGGTGTTTACATCAGATAAATTCAGCTCGATAAAGCAAAGTGCAGCTGCTAGAGCAATGAGCGGCAGCCACTCTGTTCATGCTCAGAGACACTCTGCTCATGCTTTGAGACACTGTATTCCAACATCTGAGCTGAGCTACGAACCCAGGCTGCATCCACACATTTCATTCCCACTTCCAAGAGGGATTTTTAATTTTGAGACACACACACACACACACCTTTTAATTCCAAGATCTATCTATCTATCTATCTATCTATCTATCTATCTATCTATCATAATTTTTAATTCCAAGCCATTATAGGTTCCTTTCTTTTTATATTAAACAAACCCCTTTAAGAGAATCCAATTTTGGGAGAAAGGCAGGGTATAAAATCAATCAATAAAAAATTATAGTGCAATAGTCCATCAGTGCATGGCTTACATTATAAGACTTTATACCTTTATACATTTAAAAACTATTAAAATCACAGTAGGCTCAGAGTGCTACAGAATCATGGAATCATAGAGTTAGAAGAGACCCCTAGAAGGGCCATCCAGTCCAACCCCATTCTGCCATGCAGGAACTCTCCATCAAAGCATCCCCATTGACATGCTGAAACAGGGCCAGCTAACTGTATTTTATTCTATTTGTCTTTTAAAAAAGAGAAAAAACAAGGCTGGAAGGAAGCCTCTTGCCTTTTTGCATCACAGACCCACCTCTTTTTTGTTGTTGCAAAAATCCAGAAATGACTGTTTTTGAAAACATGAGTCCATTCTCAGGAGAAATGTCCAGAGTAGAGTCTGAGTCTCCTTTCTCTGGACTTCCAAAACCCCAAACTGACCCTGAGAGCATCTGGTCTGATCCCCAACTCAAGGAAACTTGGAAATCCTGAAGGTTTAGATCAATTACTGAATTATTGAATTATACAAGGCATAGTGGTCTCAGGGTTTTGTTGAAGCTCAGTGTGCAGAAGCACAACATTATTTTAAAAATATTGTGCATTAAATTACCTTCAGTCTATGTCTATGAGATGCATATGAAACATACATGGATCCCATCTCCCAGTATATCCCATTAGACATTATATACAGTATTTATATAAATATACCAAAATCTGAAAAACTCCAAAATCCAAAATACATCTAATCCTCAGCATTTTGGGTAAGGGATATTATTATTATTATTATTATTATTATTATTATTATTATTATTCTATATTGTACATGGATATAACAGCTAAAAATTAGAAGTCACCTTTTCTTTCTTTTATATTTCCTTTTAGAAGCTTCCTTCCTTCCTTTTTTCTTTCTTCTGAAACGAAAGCGAAAGGAGTCACAGGGACTCCCCCTCTCTCTCTGAGCTTGCAACTGGCGTTCAAGGAAGGTCCTTCCTCCTCCCTCCTCCCTCCATTAAAGCCATGGAGCAGAGGGAAAAGGGGAACTTTTGTTTTGTCTTTCCTTTGTTCCCTCACCGTGGTTTTAATGGAGAGGAGGGGGGAGGAAGGAGCTTGAACGCCCCCAGGGCCTGATGGGGGGGGTTCCGACCCCCCAACCCCCCCCCCCCCCGGCTACGTCCTTGCTATAACACTATTGTTTCTTTTTCTTTTCATTATTGCGATTGTTGCTGCTGTGATAATCTCTACACTGGTCTGCCTTTCAAAAGCAGTCATAACATTCAGTAGGTCCAAAATACTGCAGCTAGATTGTTCATGGAAGCAGGTTGCAGGGAGCTTCATTGGTATGACAGCTTCATAGGTTTGTTTCTAATCAAAATTCCAAATACGGTCATATATAGCTTGTATTCATACTATGAAGAAGGAAGGGCCAAACAAAATGTAAGGACATGACAGAGGTCCTTTTTGGTGGCTGCTCCAGATTGTGAAATTCCCAAGGGAGGCTAAGTTGCCTCCTTCCCTACTGCTCATCTGTTGTTGTTATTGTTAGCTGCCCTCGAGTCATCTCCAACCCATGTGTGTGAGACAGCTCCAACACCCCCTGTCCTCCACTATCCTCCACTCAGTTCCTGTAATTTCATGCCCATGATTTCCCTGATTGAGTTTATCCATCTGGGTGTGGTCTTCCTCTCTTTCTGCTGCCTTCTACCTTTCCTAACATTGGGGCGAAACAGAAAAATGCATTTTTATATGGGCAGGCATTCGTCACATGAGTAGCAGCTGAGAAAAGGGCTTTTAATAGATCGGTATTATATAATACTGTTCCAACATCATAACTTGTTTCTTTTCAACATTTATCTGTTCCTGTTTTCATGCATCTGCTGGCTCCCAGAGTTTCTCAGAATCATGTGTTGGTGCAGAATTTACTCAGAATTGGACCTATATATAATGCAGGAATTTTACAACGTTATCACTTGAGGAGCATGTTTCAGCCACTTGCTCTGCCGGTTTATTTTTTAAGACATAAAACTGCCAACTTGAAAAAGGTCCCAACAATTCTACTGGTACTTTATTTGTCCCAGACCATGATATATATTTGGGACCAAAAATGTCCTCTGCTGATTTTCAATGAATCAAAATGCTAAGCAGAAGTGATTGATCCTGGCTGGCAGCATGTTAAGTCCATTCTGTCAGCAGGTTTGGCATGAAAATTCTCAGTGGGTTTAACAAATACAATAAGTGTATATTAAAACATGCTATTAATCCTCCCCACAGCACTAATTCTCAATTACACTGAAATTCTCACTGGGATGAGACAAGCCGCTCTGGGTTCCACTCTGGCAGAAAGGCAACATTAAAGTAAATAAATAATAAATAGGATGCCTCACTATTTACTCAGTCTAAATTGTGAGGCTGTTGTTGTTGTTTTTAAAATAATCCTTCTGCATGAGAATTGGCCTTTTTATGGAACACCCTGGTTACAGTTCTGGAGGGAAAGCAGGATAGACACCAAATAAATAAATTCTTCACACAGATACATGTATTGATTACCATACAAACATGCTTCACTGCAACAGAGGTGTGGACATAGGCGTTTATCACACTGAGGTTATTGGAGCTAAGATCTGCGGGTCGAACGATGCGAATTGACGCTATAACGTGAGTGTTTTATCATACCTGGTTGCCCTTCTGAATCGAGGGAGAATTGAATCCAAGGCAAGTCACGTGATGTGGATTCAGGCAAAGTGGAATGAGTGCAAATTGTATTACCTCACCGGTGCATACCATGCGGGTTCAACTATTCGACTTGGGACACTTGCGCATGCTCAGTGGGGCCTTGAAGGCATCCTGAACCTTTGCACTTCCGGAGTTAAGAAGGGAACCTGGTTCCACTTTCACGTGAATGACAACTTCACTTTTCTTCCTCCCTTCTATTTTCCTATCCCTGGCAGCCAAATTCAAAGGGGTCCTCGTGTCAGAGCCCCCATCCATTTCAGCCACATCAACATCTATCCTCTTGTCATTCTCCTCATCTATTTCATCTACATCTCTCCTTCCCTTGGTAACAGTTGCCTTCTCTTAGGTTGCATCCACACTGGGGAGATAATCTGGTTTAACTCCACTTTAACTGTCCTGGCTCAGTGCTATGTAATTCTTGGAACTGTAGTGTCCTGAGACATTGAGCCTTCTTTGTCAGAGAGCTCTAGTGCCACAGCAAACTAATAACTTAAATTATTATTATTATTATTATAAAATATTATTATTATAATTATTATAAATTATTATTATTATTTTAAAATAATAAATTATTATTATTATTATGGGAGTTGCAGTTTGTTGTGGGGTCCTTGGCTCGAGGCTATGGAATTCTGGGAGTTCCATCTCTACCTCCAGCCTCTGTTTCTTTCCTTTCACATCTGTCATATGGATCTACCCTCCATCCCTAGCCTCACGTGAATGATAGTGAATGTCACGTGTCTCTAAATGCCCTCTGCTTCATCCAAATGTATCACCCACCGGCAAAATTATTGTTACTATTATTATTATTATTATTTTGCAGTGAAAGAATTTTTTATTAATAATAATAATAGTAATAATAAATTTCTTTCACTGCAAAATAATCTGTGTAGAAACTGCAGTTCTACTTGGAAGTAAATCCTGCCTCCACCTTGGCCCCACTTTGGAGGACGTCCTGCCCCCCACCTCCAAAGAGTCCTTTAGAAACTTTACTAACCCCACTCTCTCTCTTTGCCCCCTCTTTTCCCTCCCCCCCCCCGATCTCTCCCCTCCTTGCCAGCATGTCTCCTGTCCACCTTAAAACATGAATGCATTCATTCAGGGGGGAGCACCAGAAGCAAATGGGGCAAAATTGCAGCACGACATAATGGGAAATTTGCAACCTGGGGTTTTTGCGGTGGTGTACCAGAGCACAAGCAAAGTGTCATTCCACACCAGACCAATACGCAGTGAATTCGAAGTGAGCCTCAATGCGAATCCTGTCAACTCACTTATTTAGCGAGTTCTCCAAAATGAGGAGCCAGTAAGGATTCAGTCCGGAAGCACCGCGGAAGCACCACTGGAGGAGCTCCCATTGAAAGGAACCAGGTGTGAAAATACATTAACATTATAATGTGAATCCACATAGCTTGATTCACAGTTGCCTTGGATCTGAGCTGGAAAAACCCTGTTTGATAAATGCCACAGATTATTCCACCTTTGGCCATATATATATCTTTAAAATACATTGGAATGGTGAATTCCAGTATACCATTCACAGGTTGGTGGTAATTGATAGGTTCCTAGAGTTGGCTCTGGTGGAGAGTGGCAATGAGGACAATACTTTAGATTTGCAGACTATTTACCTTTCTGAATAAACTAGTGAGAATAGGGTTGCCATAAGTCAGGACCTCCAAACCGGGACAAATGTAGGACAATTTTTTCAGATGTAGGACACATTTTTTAAAAATGGAGGACACGCGAAAAAATTGATGGTTTTTTTTAAATGTTAATATAAATGCCTGTTTCTTAGGCATGATCAAAATGGAGGACATTTGGGCATTATTCCTAGACAAATGACAGAAATGGACTTCCCTTTCTGGCAAAACACCCCCGACCTCCATTCCAAAACACACACAACAGCACATTTGGGCATTGAACATGGCTTTACTGAACATGGCCTCTTGCATCAGAGGCTTAACACTTAGCATGATTTAACATGGCTATGCATATTGAACATGTCAAGGTGGTTTCACCGTTCTTGCAGCAAGTGTACTTCTCAGAAGTGTGTGTCAAGGGACTGTGGTTTTTCTTCACTGTGTATGAGATTGTAAAAATCACAGCAACTTACATTGGCCAAGCCTCAGAGGCTTTCTGATATCAATATCACCATTAAAGAACCAAAACCACACAGAAAAGGCACTTTGGAAAGTCACACTCTCTCGGCTTCTGAAACAGTGCTTGCATGCCTCTCAAGCTGACCCACTCATATCATCTTCATCATCATCATCACCACTACACTATCACTGTCAAAGTAAGGGAGACTTGTTACCATTAAAAGCACCCCCCAAAAAAAACCCACCTTGAGGCCTCTCTGGCCACTCACTCACCACCTCCTCCACCTCCTTCTCCCCCTCCTCCATTTGCCTGGGGGCTGGGGCGGATGGGGCGGAGGAGGAGGGTGGCGCATGGCTGCGCGCAGGAGGCAAACCGCCTCCGGCTTCGCCTCCTCCACGCGGCCGCGCGGCCTGGGGAAGAGGGGACGGCAGAGGAGGAGGTGAGTGGCGCGGCCGTGTGGGGAGGCAAAGGTGGACGGAGCCAACGCCTCTTGCGCGCGGGCGTGCCACCCTCCCTGCTTCCCCGCGGGGCCGCGCCACCTTCCCCCGCCTCCTCCGCCCCCTCTTCTCCTCCTCCCCAAACGCCCGTGCGCAAGAGGTGCTGGCTCCGTCCATCTTCGCCTCCTCCATGCTGCGGGCGGGTGCGAAGCCTGGGGGCGAGGGGGCGGAGGAGGAGGGTGGTGCAGGCGCGCGGGGAGGCGCCTCCTCCGCCCCAGGCAGGCCTCGCTGTCCTCCTCTTCCTCCCCGCCTCCCCGAGGAGGAGGAGGAGGGCAGCGAGGCCCTGCAGGCCGCAGCAACTTGGCTGCAACCGGGGGGGTCCCGGTTTTTGGGCTGCACCTGTGCCGGGAGGGGCCCGGGGCCCCCAAAATCGGGAAAGTCATGGGTGCAGCCGGGTTATGGCAACCCTAGGTGAGAAAGGTCTGCTTAGATTCTTTGTCCATGGGCTCATTTATTTTTAAGCATGCCTTCAAAATTGTGAAGGCATTTGAAAAAAAAAATCATTATTTGTGTAAGCACCAATAAACTAAAATATTGATCTACCTTATCCCTTGGGGCTCAGGGCAGATAAAACCAAGATATCTTTAAAAATACAAGCATATCAATAAATTCATGAACCAGTAAATAAGCGCCCCCTTGCGGTCAGATATGTCTTCTCATGTACACATATCCAAACATACAGATATGCACTTCCTACAATTCACATATGGATCCATTCACTTATGGAAATATTCATGGACTCATAGAAGATGAGATATGTGTCCTCCCATTTCTACACCAATAATTTCCTTATACAGTATGTTACAATGATGATCATCTCTATTGGGATAGCATACCTTATTTGAAACAATACTCCACCATCATAGTTTCCTTCATATATGATGTTTTTGAAATAGAGGTACCATTTTGAGAAAATAAGCTCAATATCTAGTAAAATAATTAGCCACAATTTTTACTGATACATAGCTTCAGTGGCAGTTGATGCCAACAAGTGGGGCTTACAGACAGCATCATCCCAGGCAGAGCCAACTGTTCTCCCCATCTTCTCTCCTTACGAAGATGCTACATACACTTAGCCAATGCATCACAATTAACTTGATTGAAGTATGGTGTTTTATGCTAGAAGGACTAGGAGGTGGTACCACGTTTCTGTGCTGGAGAGAAAAGTAATGGTCTCCAGTTTAAAACCAGCTCAGTCCTCTAGTTTGGCACTCAGGTTATAATAGTTCACAACTGGTCTTTGAACAAGAAGTATGGCTCCAGCTAGGGTTGCCATAACCCGGCGGCTCCCGTGACAATCACGGTTTCGGGGGGCCCCTCCCTGTCCCGGTCCGGTTTGGGCCCCCACCCGTGCCTTGTTCCCGGTTTGGGGGCCCGCTCCAGCCATTGCCGCTGCTGCTAACGCGGCTGCTGCGGCGCCAAGACACCTCCTCCTCCGGCTCCGCCTTCCTCCTCTTCCTCAGCGGGCGGCAGAAGCGCCGCCGCCACCGCGCCCCCACTGGGAGGGCTTGCGCGCCGCCCAGGCCTCAGCAGGGGCCAGGGGCAGCGTGCGCGCCTTCCCCACTTCCCTCTGCGCGCGTGCGCGCCTGCCTTCCCCGTGCGCCTGCCTTCCCTGCTTCCTTCCGCGCGCACGCGCGCACCTGCCCTGCTTCCCTCCGCACGCGCGCCAGCCTTCATAAGGAGGAGGAGGAGGGGGGAGAGGAGGAGGAGGAGGAGGAGGAAGGAGCCGGAGGAAGGGTGCCTGAACTTAGGCCAGGGCAGAATTGGGGCAGAGGAGGAGGAGGAGGAGGAAAGCTGAGTCAGTGGCCATTAGGTCTGCCTTTGTTTTTGGGTTTTTTTTAATTATTTTTAAAAATATAAAATACTTATTTTATTTAATTTTTAAAAATTTTATTATTGCTTTTTATTTTTATTTTATTAATATTTATTATTGCTTGTTTTCATTTTATTTTATTAATATTTATTATTGCTTGTTTTTGTTTTATTTTATTAATTTTATTATTGCTTGTTTTATTTTATTAATTTTATTATTGCTTGTTTTATTTTATTAATTTTATTATTGCTTGTTTTATTTTATTAATTTTATTATTGCTTGTTTTATTTTATTAATTTTATTATTGCTTGTTTTTGTTTTATTTTATTAATTTTTATTATTGCTTGTTTTTTATTTTATTACATTAATTTTTATTATCAAATATATACACCCCTGCCTTGTTTATTTTTTCATTATTTTTTATTATTCAATATACGCAAGTGCATTTTTTGTGTATTTATGGTGCTTTGAATGCTAACAAGTCTGCCTTTCTTGGCCAATTATAGTGGTGATGATGATGATGATGATGATGATGGTGATATTGATATCAACAAGCCTCTGACTCATGCGCAGTGAAGAAAAACCACAGTCCCTTGCCCAAGTACACACTTCTGAGAAGTACAGTTGAACCCGAGGGCAAGTACATTCCTGCCATCTGTCTAGGAATAATGCCAAAATGTCCTCCATTTTGATCATGCCTAAAAACATGCATTTATATTAACATTTTAAAAAAAAAAACCTCATTTTTTGCACGTCCTCCATTTTTATAAAAATGTGTCCTACATTTGAAAATGTTGCCCTACATTTGTCCTACATTTGTCCGGGTTTGGAGGTCCTCACTTATGGCAACCCTAGCTCCAGCAAAATCGATCTTGAAATTGGTGTTTTGAGGGGGGGAGCGAAGCAGGTTCTAACTGGAGCAGCATATTTGGGTCTCTGCCAGAAAATAGCTGTGTGGCCTTTGCTAATTCTTACAGTCATTCCAAGCCTCTTGGAAGGACAAACAAGTGAAACTAAGAGGGCTGCAAGAGAGAAAACATCTCACAAAGAAGGCCCGGAGGATTGTTCAGTGATGGTATTGAATGGCATGCTGCAAAGAGAAGGGACCTGAAAGAGGAGAGGTAGGGGAGATTGTGTGAGGGCACAGATGATCACTCAAAGAACCACAGTTACAGGTCTTGAAACCATGTCCTATGAGGGACAACTTAAGGAGCTGGGGATGTTTAGCCTGGAGGAGAGAAGGTTAAGAGGTGATATGAGAGCCCTGTTTAAATATTTGAAGGGATGTCATATTGAGGAGGGAGCAAGCTTGTTTTCTGCTGCTCCAGAGACTAGAACACAGAACAATGCATACAAGCTCCAGGAAAAGAGATTCCACTTCAACATTAGGAGGACCTTCCTGACAGTAAGGGCTGTTCGACAGTGGAACAAACTCCCTTGGTGTGTAGTGGAGTTTCCTTCCCTGGAGGTCTTTAAACAGAGGCTGGATGGCCATCTGTCGGGGATGCTTTGATTGAGAGTTCCTGCATGGCAGAATGGGGCTGGACTGGATGGCCCTTGAGTCCCAGCCTTGGGAGAAGGGAGGGATATAAATAATAATAATAATAATAATAATAATGCATTTAAATCACTCCTGAAATTAATAGGGAGGGAAAAACCCTTTCAACATTTGCATTGGGCTTCTTGACCATGCTCAAAATGAAGGACGTTTTGGACTTCTTCCTGGACAGAAAGGCTGCAATGGAGGACGCCTGGTCATGCTGAACTGAAGCAGCAGTCCTTGGCTGCATCTACACTGGAGAAATAACCCGGTTTGGCAGCGCTTTAACTTGTTGTCTGGCTCAAGGCTATGGAATTCTGGGAGTTGGAGTTTGATGTGGGCCCAGAGCGGAGCTTAAGGAAGGAAGCCCCACAACAAACTACAACTCCCAGAATCCCATAGCCTTGAGCCAGTAATACGGTGCCAAAACGGGTTATTTCTCCGCTGTGGACGAAGCCTTGGTTGTTCTTGTTCGCTGACTCCTCCAGAAAACTACATTTCCCAGAGTGCCTGGCGTCGCACCTGAAGCGAGGCGTTGCAGGGGTTTCCCAAGGTGCCTTGCGGGAGGAAGGGGCGGGACAAGGGGAGGGCGGCCACCATGTCGGGCCCGGGGCTCGAGGCAGCCAAGGGAGCGGGGTCCCGGGCCCCCCGGCGGCGGCTGGTCCTCAATGCCGAGGAGTCTGAACTGTTTGAGTTGGCGCAGGCCGCAGGGACAGGCCTCGACCCGGAAGTATTCAAGTGAGTGGGCGGGGCAAGGGCTGCCATGATTCCCTGCTCCTCCTCGGCCCCTTCCCGTTCATGGGAGGCCTCTGTTTCCTTGGCGGCTCTGGGGACTCCTCTCCTCCCCCCAGTCAGCCCCTCCATGGGACCCTGGCATTTGGGAAGCAGGAAGAAGGTGGCATCTGTCCAGGAAGGGTTCTGGAGCAGATCATTAAACAGAGAGTCTGTGAACATCTAGAAGGCAATGCCATAATCACAAAGAGTCAACATGGGTTTCAGAGAAACAAGTCATGCCAGACAAATCTGATCTCTTTCTTTGATAAAATGACCAGCTTGGTAGATGAAGGGAATGCTGTGAATATAGTATATCTTGATTTCAGTAAGGCTTTTGACAAGGTTTCCCATGATATTCTTGCAAACAAGCTTGTAAAATGTGGGCTAGACAAAGTAACTGTTAAATGGATCTGTAATTGGTTGACTGGCCGAACCCAAAGGGTGCTCAACAATGGCTCTTTTTCCTCCTGGAGGGAAGTGACCAGTGGGGTCCCACAGGGCTCTGTCCTGGGCCCAGTGCTATTCAACATCTTTATCAATGACCTGGATGACAGAATTGGGAGCATACTTATCAAATTTGCAGATGACACCAAATTAGGGGGAATAGCTAATACTCCAGAGGACAGGATCAAGATTCAAAATGACCCGAATAGACTAGAAAGCTGGGCCAAAGCTAACAAAATGAAATTCAACACAGAGAAATGTAAGGTACTGCACTTAGGGCAGAAAAATAAAATGCACAGATATAGGATGGGTGACACCTGGCTGAAAGAAACTACGTGTGAAAGGGATCTAGGAGTCCAAGTAGACCACAAGTTGAACATGAGTCAACAGTGCGATGCGGCAGCTAAAAAGGCCGATGCAATTTTAGGCTGCATCAATAGAAGTATAGTCTCTAGACCAAGGGAAGTCATAGTGCCACTATATTCTGCTTTGGTCAGGCCCCACCTGGAATACTGTGTCCAGTTCTGGGCGCCACAATTAAAAAAGGATGTGGAGAAACTGGAGTGTGTCCAAAGGAGGGCGACAAAAATGGTGAAGGGTCTGGAAACCATGTCCTATGAGGAACGACTTAGGGAGCTGGGGATGTTTAGCCTGGAGAAAAGAAGGTTAAGATGTGATATGATAGCCCTGTTTAAATACTTGAAGGGATGTCATATTGAAGAGGGAGCAAGCTTGTTTTCTGCTGCTCCAGAGACTAGGACCCGAAGCAATGGATGCAAGCTACAGGAAAAGAGATTCCACCTCAACATTAGGAGGAACTTCCTGACAGTAAGGGCTGTCCGACAGTGGAACAAACTCCCTCGGAGTGTAGTGGAGTCTCTTTCTTTAGAGGTCTTTAAACAGGATGGATGGCCATCTGTTGGGGATGCTTTGATTGTGATTTCCTGCATGGCAGGGGATTGGACTGGATGGCCCTTGTGGTCTCTTCCAACTCTATGATCCTTTTATTCTTAGTCATGCCCAATATGGGGGACGTTTTGAAATTCCTCCCGAAGGCTGAAATGTAGGATATGCCCTGGAAAAGGGGGAACCTCTCGAAAAGGGCTACATTTTCATTTGCTGCAGACCTCTTTCAAATGTTTGGAAAGTGCAAGCCAGCCCTGTTGGGAAGTTATGCCTGAATTCTTGTCTGTTTTGTGTCCTCGCTGGGGATGGGCATGTGATCCTGATACTGTGCTCTTCCCTAGGATTCTACTGGACCTTCTACGCATGAATGTGGCACCCTTGGCCATCTTCCAGATGCTTCGCGCCATGTGTGCTGGACAGAGACTAAGCACTGAGGCCGCCTCTGAGTCGGCACGAGGTCAGTGGTGCCTCATTTGCCAGAGAAAGAAACAGTCTGTTAACTCGTGCTGTTGTTCAAGGCTTTAATTAAAGCCAGGAGAGGGACCAGTAGCAGTGACAAGTGTCTCTGGGCAACTGCTCTTCTCCATTATTCAGATCATTTCCCTATAATCACTCTTCATACCTGTATTGAGAGGAATGGTCATAGGCAGGATAGAGCTACACTCCTGTTTTCTCTCTAGTTGTTAAAGGCTTCCTTCACATTCTGGACATGTGTGGAATCATTTGTTTTCATCTAGCCATTTCAATAGCAATTCAGACTCCTAGTTTTGAATGTGTCATTGAAACACTCCATTCATTTTTTTTTTGGGGAAGAAAAAAAACCTTCTCTATGTACATACAATTAGAGGTGATAGAAATTTCCTTTTCTGATTCCTAATTTAATTTTTGGTGTTATTTACAACATACAGCAAGCTACCCTCTTTTTTCCTTTGCAGACCATCTTTCAGAATCTGAACTTCTAAAAATGTTTCATTACTTGCATCTATTTATTTCATTATCATTGTATGACTAGCTCCATAGTCATCAGACCATTGGTCTGTTTGGTTCAGTACCATTTATACTCACTGGAAGTGACTCTTTAGTGTTTCAGATGGTATCTCAGCCCTGTCTGAAGAGGCCAGAGATTGAAGCACCTTTTTTGCATGCAAAGCAGGTGCTTCTGCCACCAAGATATCAGAAAATCTCCATATTTTCAATAAAATGCAGTTGCTGTGACAGTGGAATTTTACTGTCTTATATTGCTTTCAAGATAAACTTAGTTAATACTTGTGGGAAATAAATTATTCAGCTTTCTGTCAGATGTAATTCTATACTCTACTGGGAATATATCACAAGTTGTCCTTTTATGTGTGTGCTTCAAAGCGATATTTAAATAAATAAATAAAACGTTTTTAAATTCCTGGAATACACAAAAATGTTCCTCTTACTTCCTGTTCTTATGAAACTGTCCCAGTTTTGTCTCAGTTCATCATTTTGTCTCAATTCAGAATTATCAAAATTATCAATTCAAAATCAACACAGTTGTGAGTAGAAAGGAACACATTTGATGGGTTGTTTATATCACAACATTACATCTTAACCAAGCAGTTATGTCAATGCTTGCGTTTGGTACTGTATCTAACCCAGTGCTTCTCAATTATTTTCTGTCATGCCCCCCCAGGAAGAAGAAAACATTTCGCCCCCCCCCCCCCCCGCGCGACTGTAAATAATATCATTTGTCTATAAAATTGTTATAAGTACACCTCTGCATAACAGAGCCTCGTGCCCCCCCTGGGGGGCCCGCCCCACTATTTGAGAAAGACTGATCTAACCCAACAGTGACATAATTTCTTACTTGTTTCTCCACTGGCTGCATCTGCATTGAGTTTGACGCCACTTTAACTGCCATAGGCCTACGTTATGAAATTCTGGGATTTGTAGTTTTGTGAGATATTTGCATTCTCTGTCAGAGAGCTCTGGCGCCACAACAAACTACAGTTCCTAGGATTCCATAACATTGAACCATGGCAGTTAAAAGTGGTGTCAAACTGGTTTACTTCTCCAGTGCGGATGAAGCCTAGAAATTGTGAAGATTGGAGGGAGCTATTCAACCATGTAGTATATGATGGCAGGGTGTAATTGAAAGAAACAAATGAGTCAACGGGAAACAGACTTCACAAGCAATGGGTTGTCAAAACATTAGCATGACAGGCAGTGATCTGTTTCCTTTCAGTGCCTCTCCTCAAGTTACAGTTTTGAAAATGTACACATTGTCTTTTTTCTTTTGGTTCTTCTGATACCTCCTGGCATAAACTGCAATACACATCATATGTCTATATGGCATTCTTCTGAGCAAATACTGAGATACATATATGGATAAATTTATTTTGAGTTTGAATTTGCTTGTTAACTTACTAGACTCAGTATCAGATAAAAGAAACTGTGGTGCGGTACAGACCTCCCAAAAAAGGAGGCCTGCTGGTGCCTCCCCCTCCCGCAGGGAAGCTGCAGCCGCCAAACCACGTGGCCTCCCTGCGGAGGAAAAACCCTGCGAAAAGCAGGTTCTTTTTGCACCGCCATTGTGACATCTGTGTGGCACACTTGTGACATCACAAGTGCGATGTGACGTGTGGATGCTATGCGTCCGTCACGTAACAATGGCGGCACTCGTATACACAGCGCACCGCACCGTACTAGGGTTAGGGACCATGTGGTTGCCACGCAGTCCCTTAACCCTAGTACACTGCGAGCACGGCACTTTAGCGCCGTGTGTACTGGGCCTATGTATGGTAAAAGTTGTTCATATCCTATCTTCCTATTTTATTACAAGATACTACAAGAAAAAATGTTCCATCTAAACATAAGATAATCTTCCTGATAGTGAGAGCTGTTTGACAGTGGAATAGACTGCTTTTGAGGGCAGTGGAGTGTCTTTCTTTGTAGGTTTTTAAACAGATGTTGGATAGCCATCTCTCGGCAGTACTCTTCTTTGTATATTCCTGCATGGCAAGGGGTTGCACTCAGTGGTCCTTCTGGTCTCTCTCAACTCTGTGTTTCTGTGGTTCTACTTAATCCTAGTTGCCTAATTCCAGAGTCCCCATTTCTTCAAAGCTAAAAAATAGCAAAAGGCTATCTGTCTCACTTTTGCTTTAAAACAAAAACAAATTTGTCTGTCTCATGTACATAAAGATTATAATAGTTACGTAATATTGCACACCATATAATTATTGTTTAAACATTTCATTAAGAAAATAATAAATAGATTCTATATTATTCTTGTCCATTCTTCCATATTTATCATATGGAAGAATCATACGGGTGCTGAAAAGTTCTCAGTCTGACAATAAAACTTACATGCAATGTCATACATTCACCCTGAAGTCTGGTGCACTTGACACATCATTTTAAATAAATTCTTATGCTGCTGCTGTCACATCTGAATCACTGAAGAATTTCCTTCCTTTCAGAATCTTTTTAGGGGTTCAAAACAGGAAATAATCAAATGGATCTGGTGAGTAGGGTGATGTACTCAAACTACAAATTCTTCAAAACATCCATCATCTTGCCAGCCCTGTGACAAGGTGCATTGTCCTGCAAAAAGAGAACGCCTCTATGCAGATTTTCTTGCCATTTTTCCTTCAATGCCTCCTTTAACTGGCACAGCAAATTAGAATAATGTTCTAAATTCACTATAGTTTTTTGTGGGGTTTTCGGGCTATGTGGCCATGTTCTAGAAGAGTTTCGCCAGCATCTGTGGCTGGCATCTTGAAGTAATTACTCTTCTAGAAAATTGCCACATAGCCTGAAAACCCCACAGAAAACTATGGATGCTGGCCATGAAAGCCTTCACATTCCAAATTAACTGTTTGGCTCTTCTGAAGATAGCTATCAAAATACCTTCCTTATCCCCCCCCCCCCCCCCCAAAACCAGTGGCTGTTACTTTTCCTGCTGAGCTCTGAATCTTAAATTTCTTTGGCCAGGGAGGACCTGAAGGCCATACAATGTTGCAGTGTTGCTATGATATCACTAGCTGACTTAAAATGCTGCAGAATCAACTTGGGGTTATCTTGATTTAATTTGTGATCAAAATTCAGACATTTTGGCACTCACTTAGCTGACAGCTTCTGAATAGCCAACTACTCATGAATTAAAACCCAATGCATTTCCAGGATATCTCTAGTGTCTGTTTTAGCTGAGACTTGCCAATCTGCCAACATCAGGTCCTTAATACCCTCAACAGTTTCAGGAGTTGTCATTGTTGAAGGCCTCACAGACAGATCTTGCTACATCTTTGTTCTCAAAAATCTCTACACTGAAATTGAATAATTAGAACTACAATCCTGCAAATTGGCTGTTTACGATGCAAAAGAAAACCCTTTCAAGCTACAGTGACAAAATTTTCAGAGACTGGGAAGTGGCTTGGGTGGACAACTTTTTAGCACCTCCTCTTATTTTACTCATGGCTAGAATTCTGTTTGCCAAAGTGTCCTAGTAAGTAAGTAATGTCCTATGTATTGGATAAATATTGAAAGATGTCTGCAAAAAGCTGAATCATTCTTTCTTCCATATATTTTCATAAATAAATAAATAAATAAATAAAACTTTTATTTGTATCCCGCTTTTCTGTAACTGGACAATCAAAGTGGCTCACAACATATTAAAATCCACATTTACAACACTGTGTCCCAAATCACCCCCCTTAAAACAGGATTAAACATGTTACAATTAAAATATCTATTAAAACAGAATAAAAAAAAGAAAGAAAATATATAGCTAAATAAATATATAGCTAATAATTTTGTTTATAAGAGTTATTTTCTTCACTTTTGATTTCCACATTCTAATTGATAATACTGGGTATCCCAATTACCAGTAATTGGCATGCTAATATTAACATTTATGTGACTTGATAATTCTTGTAATATTGTTCACCCAATGTGCTGTCAGAGTATATCTTTTATACCTTGAAAAATATTGTTTAACATTATTGAGCTGATATCAAAAATCAGCAAAAATGTTTCCTCCTTTGCCAAACTCTCACCATTTCTGCTCAGGCAACACTGTTTCAAAACCACAATGGTGGCTGCTACATGAAAAGTTACTTCCCCTTGTCATATTATAGAAGGGTGAATGCTTTCACCTGCCAACAATGACCTAACCCGTTTTACATATAGGAAACATACCACTTTTTTGAGAAGCCACGTGGGCACAAAGTGCTATTCAAAGCAGTCACTCATAGATTGGTGCCAGCCTCTGAACCTTCTACTATCAGTCACTGGAAAACTTCCAGGAAAGAAAGAAGCATTTGTAGCCAGTGGTCAAAAATATGACACTGGTCCTCAGTCCACTGGAAGAAAGAATCGCCAGTCCCCCACATATGACAGCTTAAGGTCTTCTGTATTGGAATACTCTACCACTAACGTTAAGGTGACCATTCTTGCACAATTTACCTTCATAGTATAAAACAGCAAAATTGCAATTTAGCAAGCAATTCAGTTCTATCACCTTTTGCATTAATTGAGATTTTTCATACTACATGCATTAGTCTATCACTGCCAAGGCTGTTTGTGTTATCACTATCACTGTTTTGATGATTGGTCAATGTTATGCTAAAATATAATCCTTACTTTATTTTTGTATTTCATTCTGATCTCAATGTGTTGTTGTTATTGTTTGTCTTCAAGTTGTTTCCAACTTATGG
The DNA here is from genome assembly GCA_023333645.1 of Sceloporus occidentalis. NCBI lineage: Eukaryota > Metazoa > Chordata > Lepidosauria > Squamata > Phrynosomatidae > Sceloporus > Sceloporus occidentalis. Next base: position 125,400,163 of record JALMGF010000003.1, read on the forward strand.
TGACCCTAAGGCAAAATCGATTTCCTAAACTTTGTACCTTCAACTTCGGATCTCACTTCAGGGATTTGATGAAAATAGACTATATAGATCATTTAGATTTATGACATAATAAAAGTGTTATTTTTTAACGTCCCACATTTTTTTCTTCTTCCTACACGAGAATAGCATAGCCTCATCTCTGAATGAATACATTATATGCTATAATTCCAATACAGATCTTCAGGAATTCTTCTGTTTACATCCATTCATTGTGAATTCTCTTGGGTTTATTTCTGTCCTCGCTTTTCTGTTCTTTAATCTGTTGTTCATATAAGGGCTTGTCCATTTTGGATGGGGATTTAGTGAGAACATCCATCTTCTTAATATCTTAGGTCCAAAACGCACTGCAGAAAAATCCAGTTTGAGATCGCTTTAAGTGTCCTGGCTCATTGCTAGGGAATTCTGGGAGCTGTAGTTTTATGAGATATTTAGTCTTCTCTGTCAGAGAGCTCTGGTGCCACAATAAGCTAGAATTCCCAGGATTCCCTAGCAGTGAGCCAGGGCAGTTAAAGCAGTCTCAAACTGGATTATTTCTGCAATGTGTTTTGGTCCTTAGATAATCTTGTATCTACAAGAGTTTTGAGCATCTGAAAGTACTGCCAAAGCTTGGCTTCTCTTCCCCCATGTTCATTCTTCCTCAGCAAAGCCTGTGCTTCTCTTGTAATCTTTTCTGCAAATTTTGTAGGTGAGACATTAGACTAATTGAACTATAATTTTCTCCCTCATCCTCAGGATCCATTATAAAAATATCATTTTCAACATAATCACCACCACCTTTTATTGAACTCTTTGGCCAAAAAGGCTTTTACACTGACTTACTGACTGAGAAATTAATAGCTATAATATTGTCACTGTCTTCAGTTCTGAAAACTGAATCTTGACACACTATGAAAAGGAAAGAAGAAAGAGGGAGAAATATTACAATATTATATAATTTATTTTCTAATCCTTGGGTAGGAAGGCCTTTGGAAGGAATGCCTTTGGAAGGAAGGTTCTTTTCCATGAGATCCTGGGTTAGCATTAGAACTTTTGAGCTCATACAGGGCCATACCTTTTTACTAGTGTTTAACAGGAAAGTATGACTTCTTGTACTATGTGATCCCATATGCCAGACATATTTTTCTGGTAATGATTTGACAGTAAGTGCTGTTGTATTGTTATGAGTGTCTTACTTGATGTATGTCTTCCCATTTACCAAGAGTAGGTTCCTGATCAACACTGACAGATACTGAAAATGAATAATGCATTTAACTGCTTTTGGAGAGACTGAATGATTCTGTGCAGAGCTAGAACTGGCCTTGCTACCACAGAAAGTGGAATGAATGGTTGAAGAAATTTATTAGTTTGGAGGATAAGGATGTCACTGTCTTCCCATTTTAATTATTATAAGGGGGCTTTAAAAATGTTATTCTCTATTCACTGCATTTAGTCAAAGAAAAAGCAGTACAGTTTACTCTTCCAGGGACACAGAAAGTCTTATAACATTTCATTGTATTATCCTGCACCATGGTCAAGATAAATTATTTTCTCTGTAAAAGCTTAAGGGCTATAATAAGAACTTGTTCTCACACTAGGAAAAGTCTAAGAAAAGCATTGCACCAAATGGCCCTGGCTGTAGAATGTCTGCATATACTGTTTCACAGAAAAATCTGCCATGGAGCTGTTCATGCTGTTCTGTCAGCCTACATTGTGTTTCAGTGTGGACAGAGCTGAATGTCCAAAGCGGAAAATTATTATTATTATTATTATTATTATTATTATTTTCTTACCTGGCTGTCCCCATGGATCAAGGCAAAGAACAACAAGAAATAAACAATGCACAGCATCAGTTAAAACACATTAATTAAAACATGCAACAGTATACAGAGACAAATAAGACATACACATTATTTTAAAAATCCACATTTAAAATTTATCTGGAGAAGCCTGCCAGAAGAGATAGGTATTCAATTCTGTTTTAAATTTGGACAGCATGTTTAGTGCCATATTTATGATTATTTTGTAGAACCCCATATGTAATGTGTGTATGTGTGTGTATATGTGCACAGTGAGCGAGAAAGAAATCAAGATGATGCTGCATTGCACTTGGAAGAAAATTGTTGGAGAGATTAAAATAGCTGTATATATTGCTTGTTCTTAACTCTTCAATCTGACTAGAACACAGTATCATAATACAAGTATCTTGTTTTGGAATTTTTTATAATACGAATTGTATATGGGGACAGAAAGTAATAGTTACTGTATCTTGTATAATAGCATTTAAGTTATAGAACTTTAAATATTTGTTGAGATATTTGAGCATTCACAAACTTTTTTCTTTGTCTGTCACCATGTGGTTTTTCTAATTTGTTTCTATGTCTCTCTTTGAATTAGAGCCCCCAATTGTCTCTGCCAAGACCAGTAAAATCCCTGCACCACTCTCATTTTCCTCTGCCCTTCGACCTCCACGAATAAGAGTCTCTAAGGCTGTGGTCTACAGTCCTGCTGCAGCTTGCTCGCCTCTCTCTCAAGGTCCCCCTGGCTCTTTCCAGTTTTCTTGCTGCCTGTTCTCTCCTTTTGCAGGTTGTGTGTGTTAGTTATCTACTGGGTTTTAGTGCAGCCTTCTGTAATTATAAAGAATCCCCTTTAAAAACTGGTTATCTTGTTTCCAGATCTTAAACATGTTTACTTGCAAGTGCTATTGATCTCAGTAGAATTTGCTTCCAAGTAAATGTCCTTAATATTGTAACTTTAAATTTGTAAAAATTACACATTGTGAAAATAGTGTTTGGTTTAGTTCTAACAATAAGAAGTGTCTTATAAAAAATAAATAAATAGGAAGCATTTAATATCACTGATGAGGATAGTACAATTGAATGAAGAGGCTATGGGACCCAGTACATTTTCTTTACTTCATAACTAAATACACCATCTTGACAGGACTACAAGCTGTGTAAGTGATGACTAAAAATTCTCTGTTATTTCTGAAACGTTTCCTGTTAAGTTTTACAACAAAAATGTTCTTGCATGCTAAGCACTAAAATTGCATCTGTACACCAAAATTTCCCTACGAGAAAATGGGTTATAGGAATTTAGCACCCAAGTATCTTAGTTTCTAATATAAGACCGTGTAGAATGTGCTTTCAAATTTTTTTGACACATTTACTTCTGTGATATGTTCAGGTGGCACTGACTTTGTACTAAATAGATTTTGTTTCTGCCATCAACATGTTGAGGCTGCATAATCTGTATCAGAATTCTAGTTTTGGAGGGAAATATTATATCTGTCCTTTCTGATCTCCATGATTCACACATATTCACACATATGGGTAACATCTCATGGCATTTTTGCTGCCTTCTAGAACTTGAGCAATACCTCCTGGCAACAATTTCAGCTTACATCTTCTGTTCCTTCCTTTCTTGTGGCATAGCTGCTTCATTTAAAAGGTTAGCTGTCTTCCACTCATTAACATTTGAGAGCTTTTAATACCTTTCTTACATTTTTCTTCTCCAGTGATATGTATGCAGACCAGGCAATCAGAATGGCAAAGATTCTGGATTTAAAGCTGAAACATCCTGACACCCCCACATCTCCCACTACTGACTCAGTTTTGAAATGGGTGCCATCTCAGGCTATTTCTACCAGCTACTCTATCTGTATTGCCATAATATCTCTATGTGGCTAACCAGTCTTGGGAAACTTCATCTTCAGTACCATCCAATTCATGAAAGACTGATAGTCTCTACAGTGTTCAGAAAGAAAACTCTGCAATGCTTTTTAACATCCTCAACTGAATTTGAGCATTGTCAAAGCCATCCAGAGTAAATCTTTTCAGAAGCAACATCATATCCTATGGATAAGGAAGACAATAAATTAAATGACAGAGAAATGTCTTAGCAGCCTTCCCTAAAAGAATTGCTAACTACAAAATGTGTATGGAGCTTACTGTCAATTCTTGGAGGAAAAGGTTGCTTTGTTTTTTGATCACCACTTGAAGATGAAAGAAGAGTTACTTCTGTTTTCCAAGCAGAAGCACGTGGTTAGTGCGTGAGTGGGTAACTGTCAAGGGCTGTATTGGCCCCTCATGGGACCCGAGATAGTTTCACCCCTCCCCTGCCATGCCCCCAAACCTTGTTGGTTTTGTGTGCCTTTAAGTCATTTCTGACTTATGGTGATCCTAAGGTAAACCTATCATGATGTTTTCTTGGCAGAATTTGTTCAGAGCAGGTTTGCCCTTGCCTTCCTTTGAGGCTGAGAGTGTGAGTTGCTTGAAGTTACCCAGTGTGTACTTTTTTCAGTTTTTTCAAATTTAAAGAAGACGAATTTCTTCTACATCCTCTTCCAGTTTTACTGGAAAAAGCTTCTCCTGGCCATATAATAGTTGGGGGTAGTTCAACATAGTAAAATTGTACCCACACTTCCAGAAGTCATCACAGGCATGTAGACTACAATTGAAAATGTTCCTTCTTCCTTCTCTTCACTGCTAAGCCTTGTTTAAAAAACAAGCATAATTAGAAAATGAAGATGTGATATAGTATAGCATACAGCAGGAGTGTGGGCAACTGCATAGGAGGTGGGACCATTTCCCACCCCACCCTCAGTGGGCTTCACAGCACTGCTGAGCTAAATTCAGTAGTGATGTGGCATAATTTCTGGTTTCATTGCAGGCTGGTTTTTCTTTTGTGCTTGTGTGTTTGGCAGTTGGCCAGAGAATGTTGTAAGCAGAACTGAGACATATTACAGCATTAATTGTCTTTTAGTGTTTCAGGGAGAAGATCACCCAGACATTTTAAAAACTATTTTGTGGAACAGGGTGCTTGTGGGATGAGATGGAGGGTTTCAGGGGCTGCAAAAAGAAAGAAAGAAAGAAAGAAAGAAAGAAAGAAAGAAAGAAAGATTTCAAGCCACAGTTTTCCATTCCAAGCATACAGTCTTAAGTATTCTAACAATCCAAGTCCAAGTGGACTGAGCATTCTTCCAGTGAAACCTTCCATGATCCAGCTTGCAGACCCCTCTAAAACTTCATCAGAAGATTTCTTGTCATCTAAGACCTACACTTTGGGAGAATACCATTCTTGTTTCAAGAAGAGACCATCTGATTTCCCCTAAATGTCAGCTTTGACTCAATGGTTAGTCATACCTTTATGACTACATTGTTCATCATAACAATTCTCTCAAGTGCCACCTTTGTAGTCAGGTTCAGCCCCTTTATCAGGACCCGGAGACAGAGTATGGCATAAAATTAAAAACTGGCTCTGTGGAGTTTCCATCCTACAGCATCCTACGAAGCAGTGGAAGAAGAAATTGCCACACTACTACTCATTTCTTACTGTTTCTTCTCAAAGTCATTCACAGTCCCCAAAAGGGATCGGAGACCATGATCTATCCTCATTTTCAAGCAATAAGCTCCTATTTCTTTTTTAAAAAAATGTTCAGAATTGTAACCTTGCATCCAGCCTGGTGGGAAAAACAGGGTGGTTCACCATGATCTAAAAGATGCTTCCTTTTGAATTTCTACCAGGCCTTTCACAATCACAAATGTTACTACTGTAGTTCTCTGTCTTTCCATTGGGGTTATTGCTATTCTAAGAGTCTTCTGGGAGAGTAGCGGTAGTAGCATCTCCAGACTCAAGGGATTTCAGTCTGCCTCTACATTGATGGGTGGCTTCTTGATGTCTTAGAGACCCTATATCCTGACCTCACATCACATTTTGTCTCCTGTCACATCAAGGTCTCAGGAGTAACCCCACAAAACCTCACCTGATTGCGGCTCATTTGTTTCAAATAGCACATGTGGATGAGGATGAGCTTTTCTTCCCTGAGACTAATACAACATGCTTGCTTTGCTCACAAAGGTTTTGGCACAATAAGTAAAGTTCTTCTGAGCCTGATGGCCACAATGACAGAGGTCACATGGCCAGACTATGCATGAAGTTACTCCAAACACTGGCTTGTATTGGCGTTCAGCCCATACTCAGATTGATAGAATGCACTTCTTTATTATCACTAGAATAGTTGAAAGATTATTAGCATGCTGACAGCTCTTTAATGCCCTTAAACTAGTATGCAAAGTAACATCAGATGCATCCCTTTCAGAATGGGGAGCTGATGTATTGGCTTGCCTTGTCAGAGAGACATGGGCATGAGAAGAAATGTACTCTGGAGATAGTAACAGTGGCAAAGGCCCTTTCAATCCAACTTCGCAGGAATTATTTCAGATTATCTGAACAACCAAGGCAGAACCAAATTAGTGATTTTTCTTTGATTCACAATCTATTTGGGGAACAAGTACACAAAGGGACACATCTTCTGTGTGGCAGCTCATTTAGCAGGTGGTGACAATACCCTAGTTGTCTCCTTCAGTTGGAGATCAACATAATGCCCGCATCTTCCTTAAATTACACCCATTCCTGCCTGGAACTTCATAGTTCCTTCCTCTGCTAATGTGGAAATCATTGGACCCTGAGCATCTTGTGACATGTACATCCTTTTCTGGAATCCTGCAGTTTTTATAATCTTTACTTCAGAATAGAGTACTGTACAAGTAAATTTTATGTCCTATCTGTTGCTGTATTCAAATAAGATAACTCCCCAACCTGGCCTGAACTATTTTGCCAAAGTGTTATCACTGAATCAAGACAGTCTCTACCAGTGTTCATGAAAGATCCCACATCAAATGTTAATTAAATGCTGCACTGGTTAGATGTTCACAGATCATTGGCCTTTTTCAGCAGTGGAAGAGAAACATTGCTTCTCCCATTTGCTCTGAGAAGCAGGACAAAATTTGTAATACAGTAGTAGTCAGCAGGAGGAGCAGACCATGAACTATTCAGTCTCTCCCTTCCTCTCTCTCTCATTCCACATATTTAAAAACCCTCTTTTCACTATTTTTGAATCCAACTCTCTTTATCTATTTCCCAAGCCCTCCCTTCAGATAATAAGTGGATCTGGATGGTTATAGCTCAAGAAAGAGTGGCTTCCCAAGATGCCATGGTCCATTGCCAAGAGCATCGCTTTTAGTACAAGACACTGCCTTTTGGCTTTTCATCATCTGCAAAAGTATACACCAAAGTAATGGCAGTGCTTATGGCTTATTGGAGGCAGCAGCGGATCCATATGCACCCATATCTAAATGATGTTTGATCAGATCTACTTCCATCCAGCGTGGCCTTTGAGATGTCCAGTCAGAGCTTTCCTCTCTAACTGAGCATGATTTTGTGGTCAGTAATTGGAAGAGCTATCTTTGTCCATCTCAGCATCTCCAACATTTAGGAGGTTTTTTTTTTACCAGCGCAGCTAAGAGATAGGTCTTGCTCCTTTTAGAGAGGGTACAGTCTATTTGGCCAGTTTTCTATCAGATGTGTCATTCTTATGCCTCAGATTGTGTTCTTCTAGCATGGATATAGGTCACATGATTGCCACAATAGACTTGTCTCATGGTCTCATTAAAAGCCATCATGTTAGCTCTCTTGCAGTTTCATCATATGATACACCAGGGGCATTCCTAATCAGGAAAGACAGTGAAGATGCATGTGAATTGGAAAGGGGGAACTTAATCAAGATCCCTCATGGTGGAAGCAACTACTATTCTAACTTCAGCTGAGTCTCGGGTTTTTTTCCTAAAGTCAGAGCACATCAAGGGAAAACCAAACATAAGGGCTGATTAAGTAAGCAGAATTTATATCAATCCAGTAGAATTCTTCATCTCTGACCTTTGAATTGATAATCAGTTTGGTCTTCCAAGGGCAGATCTGTTTGCCTCTCCAGGTAATAATCAGGAGGGCAGATTCTTGAGGTTCCAGACTAAGAGACAGGAGGTATCAGTGCTTTAACATCTCAGTGGTGTACAGGGCAACTTTATGAGTAAGGTAAGAACAGAAGGGTAAGAACAGAAAAGGCTTGTGTAATTCTGATAGCTCCCCATTGACCACAGGGCATGGTTCTCAGAGATGTTCTCCCTGGAGCTGGACCATCTTTGTCTGCCTCCCGATTTAGAACTTCACACTCAAGGTCAGGTGTCTCACTGTATCAGTCTTCACACCTGGAGATCAAGCAAAGCACACTCCTAATGGAGGGTTTGCCAACCATGATGGTAGACACCATAAACACTTCCAGATACCCTCCAGCTAGACACATTATAATCATTTCAATTCCTTTCAAAGATAGTGTAGAAGCAAACAAGAGTATTGGAGCTTGGTGCTGTGATGGCTTTCAAGGAGTAATGCAACTTTCATCCAGACTCAGTGATTCTGAGTCATACAAGCAATCCTTACCCTTCCTTTATGCCTAAGATCAATATCATCTGACATAGGTTGCAAGAAATCAACCTTAATTTGGTCCTCCTCCTGTTAGACTCCTGGAAAAATCCAAGTATACTTTAGATATCCAGAGAGCCCTCAGAATTTATCTTCTGTATTTATCCTTTAGAACTTTGGGCCATTTATTCATTTCCCTTTAAGTTTTCAACATTGGGCAACAGCGTTTCTTCCTCTGCTTTGGCCACATGGATTAAAGCATGCATCACTATGTGTTACTTGGTCATGGGGGCCTCCCTGTCTGATACCGTTGCTCCTTGCTCTACTAATAGTGCTGCTACGTCTGCCACACTAACCTCTGATCTCCTCTCTTAGAAATCTGTAGGGCTACCACTTGTTTTTCTCCATCCACATGTTTTCACCCCTACCATTTGGATGTGTTCGCCTCTGCAGAGGCTTCCTTCAGTAGATACATTCTACAGCGTGTTGTTTCTGCTTGGGCATCTTCGGTTCTGCCCATCCAGTGGTTTGGGAGTATATCCCACTACATGATGTTTCCCCTCCAGTGCTGGAAAAAAGAACTTTGAATTCACCTGTGAGATGCTTGATTTCATCAGGGGAAGGGGAAACATTCTACCCATCCAGAACTGAGATTCACATTCTGCTTGTTGTGATCTTCTTTCTCCTTTATTCCTTTCTATACTTGGGCAGCTTTTTTCTTGTCCATGTAACATTTACTAAATAGCTTGTAGGCTGTTCCCCCTGCTGGCTGCTACCTCAAATTTCATCCTGCCTGTTAGAGTAAATGGTAGGAGCAACCTACTACAGGATGTTTCCCCTTCCATTGCTGAAAATGAACATATCACAGGTAAGTCCAGTGTTCCTTTCTATATCCATAGTCTTCTCAGTTCAGAAGGTCACAAAGATTGTTTGCTATGGGAACCCTTAAGAGTGGCTTACCTGTTTCCTCACTGAGTCACCAGTATAATTGCCCTGTGCCATCAGGTACAATCATCAGCTTTCATTTGCCATTATAGGCTTGATGCAGGAGATGCCAGTTTGGGGAGTGTGGTTCTTTGATTTGTCTTGACACAACAGTTGTCCTCCATTGCTTGGCTAATCTCCCATATCTGCTAATAAGGGAGACTGTGGGGAGGAACAGGTTGCTTAGCTGAAACTGTTTTTTTTTCACCTAGTGGTCATTTGAACTCAAATAACCCACCCACTTCCCCTCTTATTCTTGTTGGCACTGTCCATTGCAGCTAGCACAGAACCTGTGAGATAGGTACAAACTACACCATATTAGTGGATGAAGTTGTGGGTAGGGCAACCACAAAAGTATTGCTCAAACTAGAAGCTTCTGAACATGACCCATATTTGTAAGTTCACAGATAACCACTTGAAGAACAACAGTTACAGGTAAGCAACCTGCTCTTTGTGCTACTTGAATGGAGTGGTCTTCACAAGTTTGGCAAATCATTCAAGATTTGCCCAATTTGTCTTCTAGCACATTGTCATTTTAAAGTTGAATGAGAAGTAATTTTTTTTCAGTTCCAAAATATTTTCAGCACGTCATTGTAGGTACAGAAGAAACTTGTTTCCCTGTACCATCTTTTGTTCTTTCATTGTTCCTTCAGCTACTTATCTCTATGTTGAAGTAGCTGCCATTTGTCTCTGCAATATTCTGTTCATACAAAAAAAATGGCAGTTGAGATCTGCATGTAACACAGCAGCCTGTACATGTAGCAAATACATGGGGCAGATGAAGTGTAGACTAGTGTATTCTGCTGTTTTGTATGGTCTTCCTAATAATGATTATGTTTGAGGAAACCACTATGTTTGTTTCTGAGCACAATTTAAAAGTTTCTTGCAACTCCCAGTTCATCCACTTTGATAAAAGTACCCTGTATTTGTATATGTGAGGTTCAGGAGTCAATTGAGTGATTAATTCCATTTTAGTTGGTCATCTATAGAGAATATAGTATCTAGAAGACACTGAGAAGAGGAGAGATTAAGTTCATTCTAAGCTCAAAAGCATCCACAGAGGTTGATTAACTGACTAAAAATCAGCCTATCACTACTGAGTGCAGCCTTGAAAACGACAATATTGTGTTATGTTATACACTGCCAGAATTAGCTTGGGAGAGACTCAGTATTTGCTTCTAGTTCACTTTCTCTACTGACTGAGTTTCCCAAGCTAATTTTTAGTCTATTAGTCAGCCTTTGGAGTTTATAATCTTACTGTTGTTTGCTATAAAAAATAGAAGCCAGAAGCATATGCTTTTATCCTATAATACACAGTATTTTTGGTACAAATTGGATGAGGAAAAAATTTACTAAACTGGAGCAAATAGGAAGACCTTGTACACCTGACAAATGGGTATTTTGAATTGTGGCTCTAGTGATTGATTGGAAGGTAAGTTTAAGTCTGTGGTTGAAATTTTAGCTAGTTAATCGAGCAGTGGATAACATCATGGATAAAATCCTGGAGTCTTAATTACAACAGAACATGGGCAGCGGAGTTTCTTTGAAAAGTAGCAGTCCTATCCATCACTATGAGAAAAGCATCTGTTGCATGGTAGCAAAAAAAGAAAAGCTAGTGCACCTCAGTCTGGAACAGCCTTAGGTACCAATTTTCTTTGATTTTTTCTTCTATACAGAGACTGATCTTGTGAAATAGATTGGTTTACCCTTTATTTAAGAAAAGGGCAGATTTTATAAGTAAGGATTGCTTGTATGGGGAAGAAAGAGTGAAGTAAAACAGAAAAAAAGCTTTGCTTTGTTTTGGGTTTTTGTTTGTTTGTTTCTTGCCAATTGCAAGGGAATATTGAGGTCAGACAGTTGGCAGTGAAATTTGTTATTCTATGTACTTTTTGTAGAAACGTGGCATAGGAAAGTATCCATGATTGATAAATCCTTTTGCTGATGCTTCGCTAAGCTATTATTTGAGCCTGGCTTTTTGTGTTGTTTTTAAATATCGGTGTCACTGCCGCTCCTAACCATGCAAGGCCTTTGTGCAGTTTATATCATCTAGATAAAATTTGGACCAATTTTTACCAGCAGTTCTAGCATTTGATGGCTTCGTAGTAATAAAGCTCTGAACATAGCATCTGTTGTCCTGCAGGTAGAACCAGAACAATTTCTGCAACAACTGGAAGCCAAGGTCTGTCAGACCATAGTAACCGAGAAGGATCTAGTCAACGAGTTCCTCGGCAACCAAGTACCAGCAGGCAACAGAAGGCTGGAAGCTCTGGGAAAAGTGCATAGCTGGTTCCAGCACTGCAGTAAAATTGCAATGTAGCAAATACAATGTAGTCAAGAATTAATAGTAATTTTGTAAAATACCACCAATAGGTTTTATCAAGAAAAGAAGTACCAGGAATGAAATGGAGGTTGGTTGTTATATGACATGCTGATTAATAAAAATTCAAACCAATCTTGGTTAATTTCATTTTTTAATTGACAATGCATCGTTATAGTTTTTGGTGTAATAATCTTTTGCAGCTACAATTTTATTCCTGTTACATGCTTATGCTGGAATTTCACAACCATATATTGATGTATATCCCTTGCTCCCCCCCCCCCCCCCATGCACACATACACACCCTTTTTTATGTTTAGGATGGAGGCAAGCACTATCCTATATTAACCATACACCCCACTGAGTTCGCTCAGGGTTAGTCTTAGGTTGCAATTCTGTGTACACTTACTTGAATGTAAATCCTGCTGAATTAATTGAAGCTTATATTAGGCTGTCAGTCCTTCACTGCATGTTGGAAGACAGTGTTGAAATTTTATTGTTGAATTTAGTTATCCATTGTAAACAATGCCTTAGAACTGCATATCATAGAAGTAATGAGAGGAGGTGTCCTTGGACTTAAAAAGATTCCAAGGACAAGAGAGACATGTGTTTAACTGGTTAAAATTATATCTGTAGTGCTTTCCAAGTCAACATATATACTTGTATAAGTCTAGAAAGTTTGTCAAAAAAATTGCCCCAAATACCTGGATCCATCCTTTATTCTTTTCAAACAAAAGGAATCTTCTCCTCTGAGTAGAGTGGCGAAAGGCAAGACCTTACTCCATCCCACCTAAAAGAAGCATCCATATCCTCTCCTTTCTTTCTGCCACAGCACCATTTCTGACCTATTTGAACACCTGGGTGGGGAAATGGTGGCAGTGCCAGTTCTTTGGCGCTTCCCTTCAAAGGAACACCTTGGAGAATCAGGCTTTGAAGGATCTGAACAAGACATTTGTGTATGTTTGTCAGTTTTTCTGGGTTAAAATCGGGCAAAATTATAACATTAAAGTTAAAGGCTATAATTACTGCTAATGTAATTTAACAAAGTTGCCATTTTCTTTGCTTTGCCTTTATATCCTTTCTGACATGTGTACGTTTTCTTAGCTCTGCCCACTCCTGGTTACATGTCACACAGGGTGAGCATAAACTATCTAACTAGAAGTATATCTAACTTCAATAGAGAACATTCAGCAAATGAGGGGGTGGGTGCATTTGGTAAAAATGAAGTGAACAAGGAAACAGGATCCATCTCTCCAGAGTGCTTGGGGCACATTCTTAGGCAGAAAAGCAGAGTAAAACAGATGTTCTGAAAATGGCTGCCCTAACTGGCTTCCCTGAACTGCCTGATACTCTTGAGCCACCTGTCTACCCAGGGCTCCTTTTGCTGCCTTTCACTGCACTATTATCACTTGTTCTTTAACTGGCTTTTGACTCTAAACCTCAGGGACAGTCTACACATGTGTCCAAATAGTAATGGCACTGTGCCACAACAAAAGCAAAATGAATTAGTAAGACTGAGCTCTCAGCTGATTATATAATACTTTTAAAATGTTATTGTTTTTGTGGAGGAGCAAGAGGGAAACAATTTTTAAAGGTCTGGCACAACGTTCTTTGGAGCTATCTGTTTCCAATTTGATGCAGTTACTACCCTTTTATTTATGAATGTCTCTCCAAATAATGCAGTTGTGAAGGGGGAGAGAGAAGTTATAGCTATCTTAGGGCCCATTCACACTACAAAAAAAATCGGTTCTGAAACCGATTCAGTCATGTGAAGTTCATACTCACCCCGAATCTCACACAAGCGAATCCGAGGCTTGCACACCCGTTCCGTGGTAAATGGCCCCTAGCGCGGTGTTTTTGAAATCGGCGCAAATACCATTTCTTTTGAAAAAACGCGGGTCCTGGGAATGAGAACTTGGCACCGATCGCGACCGAGGCAAATTGAGGGAGGGATTTAGGTCAGAGGGTTGGCAAAGGACAAGGCATTTCCTCCCCTCATCGGAGGGGAGGGGGAAGAGGAAAGAGCCCTGGGAAGAAGGGCTGCTGCTGGGCAAGGAGCAGGCAAGGCTCCTGGCGCTGGAAGGAAGGGGATGCTCTCCTCCTCCTCCTCCTCCTCCTCCTCCTGCTCTCCTGCTGGCCCCTGCTCCCTCCGGGGCCATTCAAGGCCGCCTCTCTTGCTGGGGGACTTGGCCAACCCCAGGAGGGCACATTGCATGCCCACGGAGGCAGCCGCTTCCAGCCTGGAGCCTGGCACCCAGAGAGGGGCTCCCCCCGAGAGCCAGCCTGGCAGCCGGGATGGCAGGAGGAGGAGGAGGGTCGCTGGCCAGGCAGCAGCAGGCCTCCAGCAGCTGAAGCAGGGAGAGAGATGCCTCTCTCTCTCTCTCTCTCTCTCTCTCTCTCTCTCTCTCTGTGTCAGAGGGAAAAGGGGGGGTGGTCTACTTCCAGCTCCGGCAGCCTCCCCATTGCTCTTCTCCCTCACGATCCCAAGGCTGGAAGGGATCCCCAAGGGACATCCAGTCCAACCCCCAATCAAAGAAACAACCCCCCCCCCTTTTCAAGCAGCCTCTTTTGACAATTTATGCGCATGATTTTCGGGGTAACATGCCTGGGATGTAGGGAAATGGATACAGCAGAAGCAGCCTCTTTTGCCAATTTATGCGCATGATTTTTGGGGTGACCTGTGTGCTTGCTTATGCTTTATTTCCTCTTGCTCCTGGATTATTAATTATTATCATTATTGTTGTTGTTATTGTTACTGTTATATGCGGATGCTACAGTCAGAATGCCTGCACTGCATTTCCCCTTTATTCCCAATTGATTCCATGGGTTAGAGCATTCCCTCCCCTCATCGGAGGGGAGAGAGAGGAGGAAAGAGCCCAAAGGGTGGATGCAAAGGGTGACAGGTGGCAAAAGCGGGGGCTGGGCTGCATAGGGCTGGGGGTGGGGGGGGGGAGATGGAGAAAGTGATGGAGGAGGAGGAAGGAGGAAGAGGAAGAGGAGGATTGCCCAGGCTGGGGGATGTAGGGAAATGGATGCAGCAGAAGCAGCTTCTTTTGACAATTTATGCGCATGATTTTTGGGGTGACATGTCTGTGTGCTTGCTTGTGCTTTATTTCCTCTTGCTCCTGGATTATTATTATTATTATAAATGCGCTGCATTTCCCCTTTATTCCCAATTGATTCCATGAGGTCACTCTCTCTCAGCCTCAGTGGAAGGCAATGGCAAAGTGTAAGCAGGAGGAAAGGGGTCAGTTCAGCAGAGGGGGAAGCTACAATGTTGCAAAAGACCTCACTTACAATCAATGTTACATTTTTAAACAATTTTTTTTTGAGCAAAGGGAAAGCTACAAATGTTGCTTTTAAAAGCATAAAAAAATGCATGACAATTCCATCCTTTGCCTGGGACAGGGGCAGATCTGACCCAAATGCCCACAGGTTTATAAAAAATTAACCCTGTACCTGGCTCTTTAAAAAAAGGGAGGAGGGGGAGGACACTTTCCGATGCCCTGCAAAACGTCACCATGACGATCGCTTGATTGACAGCGGCCACCTCGCTGGCAGACACAGAATGCATTCGATTTCAAATTTGTAGTGGGCACTTGCTAACGGAGCGATTCGGCGGAGGGGCATCCGGATCAGCCCAGTTCCCTCCACGTCTTTTATACCAGTCTGAATGGGGCCTTATTTTACCACTGCAAATCAATGGGAGAACTGACAGTTTGGATTTTTGAATCAATCCAGAGTGGACTAAATCAAAATCAGTGCAAACCAAATTGAGTATTGAACTGAACCGAGATCCCTTAAATAGTCCTACTTAAAGGGGAATTTGATAGAGAATAAAGCTAGCAGTGCCTACTAGCCCTGATGACTATATTCGTATCTTCAGTATCAGAGGCAACCTTACTGTGAATACTACTTTAAAGAGTCATTGCCATAATGCTTTGCTTGTGGTCTCCTCATTGGTATTTGGTCAGCTATTGTAAGGCACTGGTTTTTAATTTTTTATTATTTAGTACATTTTATATGTTCATACAGCTCAACTATTCATTTAATAAAGTATCAGTTATTCTACCTGATCAGAAAACTTAAATTATGATAGCATGGAGGGTGGTACTACTAATATAGAAGGTCTCAAAGAAACAACACAAAAGTTTAAAATATGTTTGTATATTACATTCCTGAACTAAGCAAAACATTATTTCTAATCATCCTCATTTATAATAAATCTAAAATAAGTCTTCTAAGGCGCGTTATAGTCCGCCTAAAAGCGGCGGTCTGCCGGCGCTGCTGGTTGCTCCGCGAGGGAGCTGCAGCAGCCAAACCGCGTGGCTCCCGCGCGGAGCAAAAAAGCCCCAAAATGGCGCTTCTTCCCGCAGTGCAGTTATGAAGCCACGAGGCGCCAATGGCACACTCGCGACGTCATAAGTGCTGCGCGACGTGTGGACTCTATGCATCCGGCACGTAATAATGGCGGCACCTGTGTGTATAGAACGCCACCATTATTACGCCCCCATCACATGCTAGGGGTGAGGCCGGTGTAGACACTAGGTCTCCGGCCAACCCCTAGCACGTGATGGGGGCGCCTCAAGAGCCCGTCTGTAATGGGCCTAGGTAAGTTATAATGGCCTGTTACAGACAGCCAAAATAAAGCTGCTTCGAGTCACAGTGGAGGTATGGTGTTTCAATAATGCATGCGTCCTAAGAGTCCAGAAGTCGCACCAAAGCCACGCTCAAGACTGGATCATGGCTTTGGTGTGGCTTCTGGACTCTTAGGATGGTGCATCATTGAAACACCATACCTCCACTGTGACTCGAAGCAGCTTTATTTTGGCTGTCTGTAACAGGCCAATAACTCTTTAAAATTATTAGCTATATTCATTCTTTCCTCTCAATTATGCAAAAACATTATATAATGACAGTACATTTATTTACCTATTATTCCACTGTAGGGAATTGTTTCTGTTTTAGTATTTAGATACCAATTTTTGCAGGGTTTTTTTTCCAGACTGTATACATTTTTTGCCTACACCACAGCAGGATTCTTCTTAAAGTTCCTTGTTACGTTCAGACTATTAGCAACAAGACAAAGTCCAACCTATTCCACTCCCCACCAAGACAAATTATTTTGGCAAATTATTTTGAGTTATTTTTCCCAGGCCTGGAGTTACATCTTTCTCGTGCATGGGAAGTTGATTTGGCCACATAATGCCTGACACTTGGAAATTGCTATGAGAAGGTCAGTGAACAGAGGAGCAAGGAGTCCAAAGCAGATGGATGAGAAGCTCTTGCTCAAGATGGGACTTTAAAGGATTATTGAGAAGCTAACTGACTAATCTGACAGCTGGCATCATGTGCCTGTGTGAACTATGGCCTGCAGTATTTCCTCACTATTTAAGAAGTCTAACTGTACCCTGAGGATAGTAACTCTTCTGTATTCTTTAAGCACTCACAGTCATTTTTCTAATCCCTTGGGCAGTCATATTTCACAATCTTTCAACAGTATTTGCCTACTCCCTTGAACTTTCCCCCACATATTCTATACAGCTTTTCACCTGAACTGAAGTACACAGCCACCAGTAGGACAAGCAGCCAACTCCTTCCAACATGATCATGTCTGAGAATTTTTCTTCCTGCCCCTCTCCCCAATTTCTATTCACAGACACCTGTTTAGTGTAAAGTATTCAGATGATACATTAAGATGTTTAAGTTCCTTTCTTTACACCAGCTAACAAATGAAGCTGCCTTATATTGAAGCTGGCAAATAATATGGCTATCAGTATTGTTGAGATAATGCCAGTGATCTTCCACAGTATAAAGATGAAATTTATCCAACTCTGTGTAAGAGATGCTACACAATCTGAGAACCTCTGGGTACAAGGCATCTCATTTTCACAGGGGACCTTATCACACTGAGGTTATTGGAGCTAAGATCAGGGGTGAGTGCGAATTGAGTGATCCGAATTGACGTTATAATGTGGCTGTTTTATCACACCTGGTTGCTGTTCCGTTGCCCTTCCGAACTGAGGGGGAATCGAATCCAATGAAGTCACCTGATGCGGATTCAGGCAAAGCAGAGTGAGTGCAAATTGTATTTCCACACCTTTGCATACCATGGGGATTCAACGATTCGAATTGGGACCCTTGCACATGCTCAGTGGGGCCCTGAAGGCATCCTGAACCTTTGCACTTCTGGGGTGAAGAAGGGAGCCTGACTCCACTTTCATGGGAATGACAGCTATTTCCCCTCCACTTTCACGGGAATGACAGCTTCCCTTTTCTTCCTCCATTCTATTTTCCCATTCCTGGCAGCCAAATTCAAAGGGTCCTCTGTGTCAGAGCCCCCTTCCATTTCATCCACATCTATATCTATCCTCTTGTCATTCCCCTCATCTATTTCAGCAACATATAATTATATCTATCCTCTTGTCACATCATCCCCTGCATCCTCCTAGACCTCAATCTGCTCCCTTCCTTCACCCTGACACGTAACCCATCATCCCCTGACTGCTCCTGCATCCCCATCTTGCCCCCTCTCCTACCTAACCCATCATCCCCTGGCCCCAGCAACTTATCCCATCATCCCCTGACTGCCTCTGCCTCCCAATCCTGGCCCCAGCGATCTATCCCATCACCCCCTGACTTCCTCTGCCTCCCGATCCTGGCCCCAGCGACCTATCCCATCATCCCCTGACTGCCTCTGCCTCCCGATCCTGGCCCCAGCGACCTATCCCATCATCCCCTGACTGCCTCTGCCTCCCGATCCTGGCCCCAGCGACCTATCCCATCATCCCCTGACTGCCTCTGCCTCCCGATCCTGGCCCCAGCGACCTATCCCATCATCCCCTGACTGCCTCTGCCTCCCGATCCTGGCCCCAGCGACCTATCCCATCACCCCCTGACTGCCTCTGCCTCCCGATCCTGGCCCCAGCGACCTATCCCATCACCCCCTGACTGCCTTTGCCTCCCGATCCTGGCCCCAGCGATCTATCCCATCACCCCCTGACTGCCTCTGCCTCCCGATCCTGGCCCCAGCGACCTATCCCATCATCCCCTGACTGCCTCTGCCTCCCGATCCTGGCCCCAGCGATCTATCCCATCACCCCCTGACTGCCTCTGCCTCCCGATCCTGGCCCCAGCGATCTATCCCATCACCCCCTGACTGCCTCTGCCTCCCGATCCTGGCCCCAGCGACCTATCCCATCACCCCCTGACTGCCTTTGCCTCCCGATCCTGGCCCCAGCGATCTATCCCATCACCCCCTGACTGCCTCTGCCTCCCGATCCTGGCCCCAGCGACCTATCCCATCATCCCCTGACTGCCTCTGCCTCCCGATCCTGGCCCCAGCGATCTATCCCATCACCCCCTGACTGCCTCTGCCTCCCGATCCTGGCCCCAGCGATCTATCCCATCACCCCCTGACTGCCTCTGCCTCCCGATCCTGGCCCCAGCGACCTATCCCATCACCCCCTGACTGCCTCTGCCTCCCGATCCTGGGCCCAGCGACCTATCCCATCACCCCCTGACTGCCTCTGCCTCCTGATCCTGGCCCCAGCGATCTATCCCATCACCCCCTGACTGCCTCTGCCTCCCGATCCTGGCCCCAGCAACCTATCCCATCACCCCCTGACTGCCTCTGCCTCCCGATCCTGGCCCCAGCAACCTATCCCATCACCCCCTGACTGCCTCTGCCTCCCGATCCTGGGCCCAGCGACCTATCCCATCATCCCCTGACTGCCTCTGCCTCCTGATCCTGGGCCCAGTGATCTATCCCATCACCCCCTGACTGCTTCTGCCTCCCGATCCTGGTCCCAGCAATCTATCCCATGATCCCCTGACTGATGTGTTTGTATATATCTGAGTGTGTGTGTGTGTGTGAGAGAGAGAGAGAGAGGCAGGGAGAGAGAGAGAGAGCGCTGGCTGGCCAGGCTGCTCTGCAGAAGGTGCAGTGGGAAAGGAGAGGGAAGGAGAGAGAGAGCTCAAATGAAGCCCCAGTTGCCCTGAAAGCGGAAAGGGCCACCGGAAGCAAATGGGGCAAAATTCCAGCAGGGCATCATGGGATATTTGCAACCCGGGGGTCTTGCGATGGTGTTCAAGAGCATCAGCAGATTGGAATTCCACACCAGACCAATCCGCAGTGAGTTCAAACCCAGCCTCAATGCAAATCCCGTCAATCCACTTATTTAGCGCACTCGCCAGAATGAGGAGCCAGGAAAGATTCAGTTCAGAACCCCCGCGGAAGCCCCACAGAAGGGGCTCCCATTGAAAGCAACCAGGTGTGAAAATACATGAACGTTCTAACGTGAATCCGCATCACTCAATTCTCACTCTAGTTCTGAGCTCAAAAAACCCAGTGTGATAAGGTCCCCGGTCAGTAATTTCTTTGGCTTGACGGATAAGCTATTTCTTTGTCTGTGAATGCTTTGTTACTTCAAGAACTGCTAGATGTTGAAGCTGAATTTTTCTGCCATTGAAGCTTCCTCTTGCACAACAGGTAACAAGTAGGCCCAGGTTTTGAGATTTCAGGGCCAAAACCTGAGACCTAGGGATGGCCTCCCAGTGATAAGCTCTTTTCCAGCTCTTTTTTTAACAGTTGTCTAAATACTGCTTTTAACAACACATGAGATTTGTAATCCACCCAAAGTTTCTCCAGTCTCTGCTTTGAACAGACAATTCTGTTTTTGACAGTATTGAAGCACTAGTAGTCCAAACAAACTTTCCCAAACAATATCCTCCCAAAAATCAGCTTTTAATAGTTTGATCCCTTTAATCTGTACCATTAACTAGTGCAACCCAAATGAATCTAAGCCCAAGGTCAGTAATGTTAATGTGGCTTCAACCATATATGGTCATGAAAGGAAGGTGGGAACAGAATTGGGAAAGTTAAGAAGAATGGAAAAGCCACAAAAAGCAGCACAAAGGAGAAGGAGAGGAGATGATATTGCACAGACTCCTAGAGATTCTACAAGTCTATAGAAGCTGCTCTGAAACAGCTGACATCAAAGTATGCAATATCCACAGTGTTCCCTTCATCTACCAAGCTGGTAATTTTATCCATAAGAGAGAGACAGAGATCAGATTAGTCTGGCATGACTTTTTTCTCTGAAACCCATGTTGACTTTTTGTGATTGTGGCATTTCCTTCTAAATGTTCACAGATTCTCTGTTTAATGATCTGCTCTAGAATCTTTCCTGGTATTGATGTCAGACTAACTGGACGATAATTGTTGGGATCCTCTTTTTTCCCTTTTTGAAGATGGGGACAATGTCTTCTGGGACTTCTCCTGTTCTCCAGGAGTTCTCAAAGATTATTGCCAATGGCTCTGAGATTACATTTGCAATAATTCAGTCCTGGTCAGTCATAGGATATCTAGCAGGATACCAAGAAAGATTCTAGAGTAGGATGAAGGGAGAAACAAGAGGGTGGTTGTCAGGCTGTGCAGAGGTCATTCAGCAAGTCAGCAGTCCAGATAAACAAATCCACAAGAAGTGAAATAGAGTCTTAAATCGTAGCCAGTCCAAGGTAAAAAAAAAATGAAACACTGGAAAGTACTGCTAGTCACCAAGACAGAAGGACTGAAAGCAACAAGCTGCCAGGGAGTGGCTGGGAGATTTATAGGCAGCTGTTTCAAAATCTCTGGTGTCTAATTATGTCAGTTTCTCCAATTTAAAAACCTCTGGGAGCAGCGTGATGTTTCTTTGTCTTATTGTTGTTCAATGAATGATGTCTATTGATTTTCAGCACCTGCAGCATCCTGCTGGGGAGCAGCCCCCCACTCCCATCTCAACCTCCAGCTACGTGGAATCAGACAGAGCATCATTATCAGGAGCTGCTGTTTTCTGGTAATCAGTCTCCTCCTCTCCCTCTGAACTGTTAGACCAGGGGTAGGCAGCCTTTTTGAGCCGGGGGCCGGGTTGCTGTCCCTCAGACAGCTGGGGGGCCGAAGCCAAAAATAAATAATTAAATATTTTTTAAAAAATTTAAATAAATAAATAAACTGGGACAAAGGTAGGACAAAATTTTCAAATGAAGGATACATTTTTTAAAAAGGAGGACACACGGAAATATTTGCTGATTTTTAAAAAAATGTTAATATAAATGCATGTTTCTGAGGCTTCTATAGACAGTTGCCCCCCTTGCCCGCCACTTGCCCCCCTTGCCCCCCCTTGCCCGCCTCCTGATAGGCCAAAGGCCTCGGCGGCAACCGGTGGCAGGACCGGGCTGGGGCCGGTCCCAAGGCCTCGCCGGGCCGGATCCGGCCCACGGGCCGTAGGTTGCTTACCCCTGTGTTAGACTCTAAAGGGTGAGTCTATACTACTACTCCCAACCCATGATTATCTTCCTGTGTGTAGGGGGAATCAAGATTTAGAGAGATAGTGTTGGTGGAACTGGCTCACCAATGTGATGCTGCCTTGGTCAGGCCTCACCTTGAATACTGTGTCCAGTTCTGGGCACCACAATTCAAAAAGGATGTTGACAAATTGGAGCATGTCCAAAGGAGGGCCACCAAAATGGTGAAGGGTCTAGAAACCATGCCTTATGAGGAAAGACTTAGAGAGCTAGGTATGTTTAGCCTGGAAAAGAGATGGTTAAGAAGTGATATGATAGCCTTGTTTAAGTATTTGAAGGGGTGTCACATTGAGGTTGGAGCAAGCTTGTTTTCTGCTGCTTCAGAGACTAGAACACAGAACAATGGAAAAGAGATTCCATCTTAACATTGGGAGGAACTTCCTGACAGTAAAAGCTGTTTGACAGTGGAGCACACTTCCTCGGAGTGTGATGGAGTCTCCTTTTTTTGGAGATCTTTAAACAGAGGCTGGATGGCCATCTGTCGGCAGCACTTTGATTGTGATTTCCTGCATGGCAGGAGGTTGGAATGGATGGCCCTTGTGGTCTCTTCCAACTCTATGATTCTATAAAAGGCCTATACTTTGAAAAGATGTTGCTTTTGTTGTAGTTCATTTGGTTTGGAGGGATCACAATACAGGTTTCGGTGAAACATCTCTTGGCCATATGGGGGGGCCAAGACAAAGGATAGTGAAATTTAAACTGCAGTAAAGCAACTCCGCTTTGAATCCAGGATATCTAGGTGAAGCCACAGGCCCCTTTCATGGGCAGGAAATATTGCATTTCTCAAAATGTCTCTGTACTGTTACATCTGGAAAAACATGTAGGTGCTGTATAGGTAATTTTTACCCAATACAGAAAACTAAAAGAAAAGCTGCAACAGGGGGATGCTAAACTTCATCACTCTTCGTCCTGTATGATTTTTTAAAAACATCATTTGCCTGATAAAGAAGCCAAAGGAGCTTTGAAGCTTACATTATGTGTTTGTGCATTTTGGCTGGCCTATAGAGACATCTCTCTTTTGTGGATTTAGTTTTATTTTGCTGTATGACCAATATGGCTACCCCTGAATATGTATGTTAAAGCATTGTTTAACAACAAACAGTGTGCATCTCTTTCATGTTCGGGGAAAGTTTTAAACTAGGAAGAATACAAGGGAAGAATGCTGTGAAGTTATTTGCAGATTCAAGGAGTGGCTCACCCACCAGAACCTCAGTTTCCCCACATGAGTGAAATAGCAACTAATCACCATCCCCAAGTGCTGTAGCTATAATCAAATTCACAGAACACCATCCCAGTTACATTCCCTCTCCAAATCCAGTACGCCAAGAAGCTAACTAGTACTGGATTACACCATAGTGCTGTCATGTACTAAAGTCTTATTTTCAGTGGAATATGCAAGAACAATGGACTGCTTTTCATGGTTAATATAATTCACTCTTTATCTCACCCTGCACCACTCCTCCATGTATGATAGCTATAGGAATGATAATTTTTATGATCAGGGTAGTTTTTAAAATGTTTACTGATTCAGAAGGAAAGAACATTTAAGGAATGTGAAACAAATCCTGGGCTAGAAAGAGCACAGACTGGTCTTTGCTATAATCTTTTGTTTGAGGATGGATATACTATTGCCCAATCGAACTACACTAAAGTTCTGGATTTCACAGTAGTTTTCTATAGATAGCAATTGCTTTGTGGTCAAAGAATATCCCCCCCCCTCCACACACACACACACACACACACACACACATCCTCACAAACATTTTAAACTGAACCAAAAAATCCCTTTCTTCTTCAGCTACATCTATCACTCGACACTTGTCTTATTACTCTGGCATAGGTGGGCAGCTGCTACAAAGCCCACTTTTTATCGTTGGTCAAGTGCTCAAGGCCCACACTTTTGTTTTCTTGGGAAATGGAGTAGGTTTTTTAAAAAATAAAGCATATATAAAAATGTTAAAACATGAAATTAATTAAAAATGAATTCATTATATATTAATTTTAGTAACATTCCTCCAAAGCCCCATATACATTTGAAAAACTCCCCCATTGTGTGATTAATTTAATAAATTATTATTAATATGTTACATATGTATGAGCATTAAATGTATTTAAATTGACTTAAATTGATATGATAATGACTATTGATCCTGAACTAAAAGGGACTAAATTATGCACTATGGGCCCGTACAGACAGGCCAAAATAAAGCTGGTTCAGGTCTCTTTGGAGGTATGCTGTTTAAATGACACACGCATCTTAAGAGACAAGAAACTGCGACAAGGCTGAAGCTTTAGCACAGCTTCTTGGCCTCTTAGGACACATACATCATTTAAAGAGCATACCTCCAAAGTGAGGCAAAGCAGCTTTATTTTGGCCTGTCTGTACAGGCTCTATGATATCAACTATCCTGTACAGACATTTTGTTCCATTCCCCACCAACTATGATGCACTTTGTACTTTGCTGCCACATTCTGATGCCAAAATACAATCCATTATTTGAAAGTAAAAATTATGAAGAGCACTAGGTGGCTACAAAAAGGCTTTGAGGGTCACACACACGCATTGAACCACACAGTGCCCACCCATGCTCCGTGGGTGACATTGGTCCTCTGTGGCATTCAGAACAGTGGCTTCAGTCACTGGGTAAATCCATTGAAAGGGAGGAGGCAGATTCATTTCTCACAAAATAATGAGGCAAACAGAAATTGCACACTTTGCCCCATACTTCTGCTACTGTGTTCCATTTCTTCACTAACCCATCAAATAATTATTAGTTTTTATCTTCCACTGCAAATTTCTTGGTATTTAGTTTGGTCTAATGGTAATGGATTTGGAATGACAGCAGGTTTGTTAGATGCTAAGATCTGCCAAATGCAAAATTCCCTGTTGCTTTCTGATACCTTTCATTCAGTAAATGCAATCCTGATGTATTTTGTCACATGCTATCTGCATGTAGGTATTAAACGGGGGGGGGGGGGGGAGCAAATTGCCACCGTTGTGTACTGGTCTGAGCATTGGACTATAGAATCATAGAGTTGGAAGAGGGGCCATCATGGAGACCAGGGTTTGAATCCTGGCCTGGCCATGTAAACACTGAGTGACCATGGGCAAATCACACTCTTTCAGCCAAAGAGGATTGCAGTGGCAAACCCCTCTGAAGACACTTGCCAAGAAAGTCCCATGATAGGTTCACCTGAGGTTCACCATAAGTCAGAAATGACTTGAAGGCACACAACAGCAATGACAATCCTTTAAATGGTCAAGTACTGCACTTTATGTTGAGCTGTTGTGTTTGCCACTATATGTTTTCCCAAAGTTGATATACGCTTGGTAAGGTACATTTTAGATATTCAGTAACTTATACTGATCAAACAAGATAATGTCTTGAGCACATGGCAAGCAAGACACAAGAAGGACAGGAAAAACTGCCTCCTACATGCTTGTGGAGAAGGCTTTTGATAGCACAGCACCTAGCATTTGCACTCAGGCGCTTTCCAGACCGCCCAAAAGGGCGGTCTGCCGGAGCCGGTATTTGCTGTGCAGAGCAGCTGCAGCGGCCAAACCATGCGGCTGTTCCGCGCAGCAAAAAGAAGCTGCAAAAAGCGTCTTCTTTTTGCAGCACCATTATGACACCGTAAAGTGCCAATGGCGCACTTGCGGCATCATAATGGCGCCGAGACATGCGGATGCTAAGCGTCCACTACATCAAGATGGCGGGACCCATGTAGAATGGGCGCCGCCATTTTGTACGTGCTCGGTGAGTACTAGGGTTAGGGGCGTCTGGAAAGGACACCCCTTTCTAACCCTAGTACATGCCAAGCATGTACTTTTTGCCTGTGCGGAACGGGCCAAAGATTCTTAAATGTTTTGTAGGACTTTTAAAAACAAAATGAAATTCAACAGGGAGAAATGTAAGGTACTGCACTTAGGGCGGAAAAATGAAATGCACAGATATAGGATGGGGGACTCCTGGCTGAATGAAACTACATGTGAAAGGGATCTAGGAGTCCAAGTAGACCACAAGTTGAACATGAGTCAACAGTGCGATGCGGCAGCTAAAAAGGCCAATGCAATTTTAGGCTGCATCAATAAAAGTATAGTGTCTAGATCAAGAGAAGTAATAGTGCCACTGTACTCTGCTTTGGTCAGGCCCCACCTGGAATATTGTGTCCAGTTCTGGGTGCCACAATTCAGAAAGGACATTGAGAAACTGGAGCGTGTCCAAAGGAGGGCAACCAAAATGGTGAAGGGTCTGGAAACCATGTCCTATGAGGAATGACTCAGGGAGCTGGGGATGTTTAGCCTGGAGAAAAGAAGGTTAAGATGTGATATGATAGCCCTGTTTAAATATTTGAAGGGATGTCATATTGAGGAGGGAGCAAGCCTGTTTTCTGCTGCTCCAGAGAACAGGACCCGGAACAATGGATGCAAGCTGCAGGAAAAGAGATTCCGCCTCAACATTAGGAGGAACTTCCTGACAGTAAGGGCTGTTCGACAGTGGAACACACTCCCTCGGAGTGTAGTGGAGTCTCCTTCCTTGGAGGTCTTTAAGCAGAGGCTGGATGGCCATCTGTCGGGTATGCTTTGATTGAGATTTCCTGTATGGCAGGGGGTTGGACTGGATGGCCCTTGTGGTCTCTTCCAACTCTATGATACAACATCATGTGATAACTATTAGCCAAAGATGCTGTTAACCTACGTAATTCTGATTTAGCAGCCTTGTGTGATAAAGTCCCTAGTTTACCAAACAGATCAGGCTGAATAAACTCCCTCACCACTCAAATGAGCTTTGTTGAATGGCACTAAGTAACAGATAAATGTCTGTGGAAGAACTCTAAGCTTGGTCACCTTTAACATGGCAGGAAAGTTCCAACACTTCCAGCCATTGTTCTAGTTGTCTTTTGTCCAAAGCTGTCCAGCATTCCTTCCTGGAGCCGGGTGCCCTAGAAACAGTAGTACACGCACTGGTAACCTCTCGACTTGACTTCTGCAACATGCTCTAAATGGGGCTACCCTTGTGCCAAGTTCGGAAACTTCAGTTGGTGCAAAACATGGCAGCCAGGTTGGTCGCAGGTATATCTAGAACCGACCATATAACACCTGCCCTAAAATTGCTCCATTGGCAGCGAATTAGTTTCCGGGCACGGTACAAGGTGCTGGCTATAACCTTTAAAGCCCTACATGACCTGGATCCAGACTACTTGCAGGAGCACCTTCCTCCACATAATCCACCCACACACTCAAGTTCTCTGGGAAGAATTTGCTGCAGCCTAAGAAGACCAGATTGCTGCAGTAACCCAGAGGACTTTTTCATCTGCTGCTCCTAGGCTATGGAACGGCCTGCTGGAGCAGATCTGTCACATTACCACTCTAGAAGCCTTTAAAATGGCTGTTAAGATGGAACTCTTCTGGCAGGCCTTTCCAGATTAGCCTCCCCTCCACTGATATTGATGGCCCCCGTCTACCCCTAGAATGATAGAAGTCTCCAAGTACCTTCAATTTTAGCTAATTTTTCTTTTTTCTTTTAATTAGTATTTTATATTGTCATTTATTTTAGATTGTTATTGTTTTTAGTTTATTACTTTTTATGATTGGGAGAGGGGTTGGGGTAGGGAATTAATTAGAAATGTGAATTTTAATTGTTTATTGTATTTTATTATTATTCTATTTGTTGTTACCTGCCTCGATCTGTAGGGAGAGGCGGGCTAGAAATAAAATAAAAATATATTATTATTATTCCTGAAGACAAGGGGGACTCAGATTTGTAATGTATTATTTTAACTACTCATAATAGTTTTACATTACAGAGGTCAACTGAGGCTGGTTGGAAAATAGAGGTGGAAAGGGAGACTAAGTGGCAAAACTGATGGCTGCCCCTTTGCAGGTTGGGGCTGGAGCAACTGCATGCCACACCCCCAACCCAGCCTTTCCCTGATTCAAAAAGGAGCAGAAGAAAGCTCCTTTTTGGGCCAGGGAAAGGGCGTTTTTGCCACCACAGTGGCGTTTCTTCAGTGTTTTTACATGCTGCGCTGCCGAAATGCCATGGATCCATGCAGTCAGCCATGTGGCTTCCTGGCAGACTGGGGTCATGCTGCTGTCTGCCGTGCCCCCAGTGCACATGACCCAGCAGTGTGATGCTGTAGCAAAGGCGGCAAATAATATTTTAGCCTGCATTAACAGAACTGTTGTTTCCAGGACAACGAAAATAATAGCTTTGCTGTATTCTGTGCTAGTCAGGCCCTATCTGTAGCACTGCATTCAGTTCTAGGTACCACATTTTAAAGAATATAGACAAGTAGGAGTGGCAACAAGTACAAGAGGTGTAGAGAGAAAAACATATGAGGAAAAGTTGAGTGAAATGGAAATGTTCAACCTGGTGAAGAGAACACCAAGGGGCAGCATGACTGGGCAGTCACAGAGAACAAGGGGCAGGTTTGTTCTCTGCTGTGCAAGATGTAGAAACAAGTCTAATGGTTTTAAGTTACAGTAGAGCAAATTTGGATTGACTCTTTGAAGGAACCTCTTGGCACTCAGGGAAATTGGACAATGGAACCTATGGCCCAGAGAAATGGTGGGGTCTCTTTCTCTGGATGTCGTCAAAAAGAAGCTGGACAACTCCCTGCTAGGGGTACTTTAGCTGGAGTTTCCGCACTGAGCAGCAGTTTGGATGCAATGGCCTATGGGGCCCCTTCCAACTCTATGATTCTATATAGAATAGTGGAGGGTTCAGTGTTTAAAGGCAACAAGCTCCTTTGAAGTAAGAAGTGCCTAGCAGTTAAGAGTGATGCTACCGGGGTAAAAAATACTGAACCCCTGCTGGATCTGCTGATGTGCCATGACCTTTGGTTAGGCATAGCAAAGTGCATACTGTTTGCTCCCTTGATAAGGGCTGGGAGGGACTTAGCTGGGTTCTGTAACCAGGGACTTGAGGGATCTTTTCAAAAGCCAGTGAGACTTAGAAAGCAGTTGCTCCTAAGTTCACCTTGACTAGTCAACCACTGCATGAAAATGTTCCGGCTCTTCAGCCACACAAAGTGTTGCTTCCAGGTGAAACGGGCCCTACAGAGACCACTGTGGCCAGCACAATTTTCAGCAGTCCTGCCACAGAACAGGTAAGGGTCAGCAATGGCTGACTTTGACAACTCATTGAATCATAGAATCATAGAGCTGGAAGAGGCATTCTATAATGTAACCCACCTTTTATTTTCAGTAAAACGTATAGATATAACCTCCTGCCTCGAAAATAGGATAACAGAATTGTACCATAATTAAAATTGACACTGCAGAGCATCAAGTTTAATGTTCTCTAGAATCATCAACTGTGAGACTAGAAATAGAAAATGTATTCTTTTTTTAAAAAAAAATTCTCTTTAACAATCACACACATTCTTTTTTCCCTTTCCTTGTACGCATCTTCCAATACCATTTAATCTTTGTTAATTACTTTTGAGTTCTCCCCTGTCTGTGGGAGAGATTAGTGTGTTTTTCTCTCTGGAGCCTACAGTGATAAGAAAATCAATAGTTCAAGGGATATCTCAAAGACTGGGCCATGTCAGTGCAAATGTAGGGCAAAGTTTTTCTTTTCAGCTACATGTTTTGAGACTATGTACAACATGAATGCTGACTCCAACACCCATTTAAGTACCAAAGGAATATGTTCCAAGGGCAGACACAAGCACACAGATGATGACACTTAGTTCTGGTGACTTAGCATCCATGAAAACATTGTATGAGATGGGATGCACACTTTTCTAATTCCTATTGATTTACCAGCCAGAGTAGCCTGTATCCTAATTTTAATCTGTTGTGACAAGTACTACAAAGAACCCTATGGCATGGATTTTTGTGGATTATGCCTCACTTCATTCAATGCTTAAGGAGTTCTCAGGAATTTTAAGCATATATAGAACACACAGGGTTGAAGCTGGACAGTACAACTAGAGGGACATTAAAAGGAAAGTACTGGTACTGATTTGAGTGTTGGACTGTGGCACTGGAGACCAGAGTTTGATTCCCAGCTTGGCCATGGAAAATCCACTTTCTTCTTTGTTCTGTTTTCTTTTTCTTCCTCTTCTTTTATTCATCTGTCTCTATGTCATGTTCCTGATATAGTTTGTATATGTATGTGAGTTTTTTAACTTTTGAAAATTATTAATAAATATTATTAATTATTATATCTAGTGGATGACCTTGGGCAAGTCACATGCTCTCAGCCTCAGGGGAAGACAATGGTAAACTTCGTCTGAACAAATCTTGCCAAGAGAACTCTTTAATAGGCTCACCTTAGGGTTGCCATATGTTGGAAACAACTTGAAGGAACACAACAATAAACTAGTTGTGATGTTTGCATTATGAATGTTGACCATTCATATACATCGTGCTGATAACAAAAACAACTTTGCACTGATCCAGTCAGACAACATGTGTAATGTAAGAAGGAATTTTCATCCCATTAAACTCACTTGCAATATATTAGAATTTCCTAATGAATTGTAGCTCATCAGTATTTTTTTCCTCTAATACCTTTTTGTCAGGATTGGACTAATCCTGCCATGATATTGTGCTGGTGAATCCTGTATCATGTGTTTGATCCAACTGATATATATGGTTTCAAATGGAAGGTATGATATTATGTCATAATACCTCACTTAGAGGTTTAGCTTTATATGAATATGCTGTGGGATGACAAAATATAGTGGAGGGTTTACTTCAGGTGTATTAATGGATATATATTTGATATAATATATGTGCTAACTGATATGTGTGGTGATATGCATTTGATACAAACCTGATAGTCTAATGCTTTGTATAGAACTGTTGTTAGGTTGGTTGACAAGTGTACACTTTGATATATAGAGTTATATGTAGCTATAGATTTATGATGATATGATGCATTGTTCCTACTAGCTGATATGGTGTGTGAAAGCTTGTTTGTATTCTCTTGGGAGGGAGGAATTCAGATATGTTGTATATGTTAATCAAATAGGTAACATATGTTGTTAGTTAGAGTAATAGTTATATAACTAGCAAAATGTGGATACTTTTATATATTTTAAATATGTTAACTACACAGTCAAAGGTAGCTTCAGAGAGAGGGATTGAATCACAATTGGGTTTTGCCGAAAGCTTGGTAAAGGAATGTGTAAGGGTGTTTTCCCTTTGGCTTCTGAAGACCTCTGTTATCAACTGCTGTGACAGAAAAACTAGGCAAGGCTGACCTGGGAAAGAAGGAAAAACAATCAAAAAATAATCAATTATTTTGAGAACAGTGAAACAGTTGAGCCCACCAATTTCATAATGTGGAGCAAATGCTTTTGCTAGGCTTGTTTGATGTATGTGTACTTAGGTTTACGTTCTGTCCAAGGTGCCTGACTAGCTGGATCTCCATGACTTCAGAAGTAAACAGCTTACTGGTCATCCACAGAAGCCTTATCTACACTGTCTGGGGGGAGAGTTCAACTATTTCCTGACAGTTGGAAAGAACTCAATACGATACTGATAGATGCAAATGCATGGAGAGCAAGACACTACTAATATAGAAGCAATGGTGGAAGAAACTCCTGAGAGTGACCTGGGTACTGCAGAGCAGGCCGAGCTGGCTGGAACTATTCCTTGGGGGAATTTCACAGTCAGGATGGGTGAGGTGGGAGGCAACCAGCTGGAGACTCAGGCTGTAGAAACCACACCAGCTGGGACTGGTTTGGAGTCATGGTACAAGGCTGAGTTCCAAGCAAAGAGGAAATGTCACTGGACCATTAGAGCTTGGGACTGGGATGTCCATGGGGGGAGAGGAGCACACACGCACTCTGGAAGAGGAAGACACAAAAGTCAGGATCCTCTCGCTTGAAGAAAACATATATGTCCTGTGGGGGGTGGTCCTGGAGTTGCTGTGGAAGAAGGATAGCAGTCAACTTGTGGGGACTGTGCCTATCAGCCCAACCAGAGCGGTTCAGGCGATCCTTCTGGCAGTACTGGGGATGCCACTGCATGCACCAGCGATAGTGACAATAGGACCACAATCACCTCCCATCCAACCAATCCCTCCGCCTGGGTGGCCAGGGGACCCACAGCCACTGGCAATCCTGCAGCACCAGTCCTGGAGACCAGAGTTGCAAGGCATATATGAGCTGGGGGCAAGGTTCTATGGGAAGGTGGAGAAGCTGCCATTCTTCCTTGCCCAGGTTGCTGGATTTATGAATATGTGGGAGTACATCTTCTCCAATGGGGCTTTGAAGGTGTGGTACGTGACTACCCACCTGGAGGAAGAAGCTGCCAGCTGGCTGGTATACCTCTATGATGAGGGAGCACTGGTTCTGAATGAGCTACAGATCTTCATGATCAGGTTGTGAACAAGGTTCGAGGACCCCTTCTGTGTAGTGAAAGCCCACTCCCGGCTGGTAACCTTACACCAGGGGTCCCAGTGAGAGAGTATGGTGTGGGACAGACTGCCCCAAAAGGGCGGCCTGCCGGCAGCCTTTTTTCCTCTGGAGGGATGCCGGCGTCCTTCCGGAGGAAAAAGAACCTGAAAAAAACGGGTTCTTTTTCAGCTGCTGGGCAGACGTAACAAGTGTGCCACTGCATGTTGCCATTACAGCACTGCCACGCCATGTTAGGGTTAGGGGCTGTGTGGTTGCTGCACGGTCCATAACCCTAAAATCGGTGCCAGCATGGTGCATTTGGGCCGTCTGTTTCGTCCCTATGTTGAGGAGTTCTGAAGTTTTGCAGCCCAAACCACTGACTGGCCAAATGCTACTAAAGTGTCAGAACTAGTGGAACTCTCCCCCTAGACACAGTAAATAAGGCTTCAGTCTGTGATCCGTAAATTGTTTATTTCTGTAGTCATGGGAGAGTACATACATCAAATAAAAGCATTTCAAATGTCTTAGCTCCAACTTCCAAAATTGGCAGACTTAATCATTTCACAGTTCTCAAAATAATTAGTTTTCCTTCTTTCCTAGAGAAACTTCATCTAGTTGTTTCAATGGCTATGGCAGTTGATAGTGAAGGCCTTCAAAAAGACTTTGTTGAACCCATATAACTATTTACATATCATACCCACTACAAGAAATACTGTATCACATCATCATACATCATACAGCAGGAAAAGAGATTCCACCTCAACATTAGGAGGAACTTCCTGACAGTAAGGGCTGTTTGACAGTGGAAAACACTTCCTTGGAGTGTCGTGGAGTCTCCCTCCTTGGAGGTCTTCAAACGGAGGCTGGATGGCCATCTGTCAGGGATGCTTTGATTTGGATTTCCTGCATGGCAGGGGGTTGGACTGGATGGCCCTTGTGGTCTCTTCCAACTCTATGATTCTATGATTCTATGATCTATAGGTATCATAACACTTAACAGCTGGCCCTTCGTTTTCGCAGGGGATCCATTCCAGACCCCCCCCCCAAAAAAAAACGGAGGCTCACGCATATTCAAGCCTCATAGGTGTGCATAGCCAGGTCACATGCACCATAGGACATAACAGAGGTCACCCCTCCACGGATATTTGAGGGTGCGGATCTCAGAGTTAGAAGGGGTGACTGTATATATCCAGGTGTACATATGTCAGCCAACAGTTCTGTTCACAGAATCAAACTATCCTGGTTTGGATCAAATGCATATCCATAGAAAGAAATGTGTAATGCCTCCTGCTGCTGTGTGGACTTGCTGCTTGCTACCTGCATGCTCCATCTCACCTGGTGGACTTCTGGCCTCAGACTGCTTCTTGCCAGGATCAGGTCCCAGGTACCCAGCCAGGAACACCTGTTCCCCTTGGGAAGGGGATAGAGGCTGGTTGCCTGCTGTAATGGTACTGCCACCGGCTGGGGTGACGGCAAAGAGGGGTCGCCCCTTTGGGGGAGCAAGGGAGCATTTGGTTGGTATGGCAGGGAATATTTTAATATGTTTTAATGCAATTAATTTAACTAAATTTTGATGTTGGTATTTTAGTTTAGGTAAGGGGATGTATTTTAGTTGTGTATATGTTATGTAATTGTTTATGTAATTGTTTTTGCATTTTTATAAACCGCCTTGATCCTTTGGAAAGCCAGTACTGTATATAAATAAATTATTATTATTGTTATTGTTGTTATTATTATTATATCAATTAGCACATGTATCATGTCACATACATCTCAGTTTACACAGCTGAGGTAAAGCCTCCATTCCTCCATTCTTGTCATTCCACAGCATGTTTATATACAGCAAACATCTAAGTCATACCTTCCATTTGTAACCATGCATACATATATAATAGCATACATTACAGTTGGATCAAACATATGATACAAAACAGGATTCTCCAGCACAATATCATGGCAAGGTTTGTGATGGTTTGCATCTGGACCTCTTGGATTGGGCCTTGTTGCAGGACAACCCACCCACCCTGTTTGGCTGGGTCCTTCTTGGTGGAGAAGGGGAGCTGGTAAAGGAAACTATAAAGTTGGACAGATAGTGGCAAGGTCTAACTACCAACCCCACCATCAAGAGGCTACCCAGCAAGATGATGTGCCAGGAGAATGGAGGGTTGAGTGAGACAGAAAGGCAGTGATGCAGAAAGATGGAGTTCTGCCTGGCCTATGGCAAAGGAGGACACCTGTTAGCCAACTTTCTGGAAAGGGTCACCCACAAGGCAACAGAGAAGAAACCTGTGCTGGCCCCCAAATCGGGCAAAAAGAAGCCCACTGGGAAGAAGCCAGCTGGGTACATTCTAGGAGCAACCTCTCCACACACACACAACAAGACAACTGGCGAACAACAGACCAAACCATGTTAACCCCAAATGCTAAGTTCATGTGCCCTTTGCAAATAGTGGGAAGACAACATTTTTCCACTCCTGCTAACCCCCACCAATTTTTCTCTCTCACATATTTCTGCATAGGCATTCTTTGGGGGTGTAAGGGAACATACCGCCAAAATGGCTTTAGAAGAGGTGCTAATCCAGGGATGGACAACTTTGGTGGACCTGTAGGCCAGTTTCCTACCACATGGAGTGTTTGGAGGATCACATGAAGTGCAACAAATGCCAAGTATAGGGAGAAATGAAATAAAGCAGGAAGTGACTAGAAATCTACTTCTGGTTTTAAACAGTGGGTAATTTTCAATGTTAAATAGTACAGTGGAGCCCTGTGGCCTAAGTTAATGGGGAATCACAGTTCCTGGAAGCTTCTGGCTGAGCATATTAACTCCTTTTTGCTAGATCAGTGGGTCATAAATCTAAATGAGATGGAGAAATATTCACAATTTGTATATCAAAGAAACTCAATTATGTATTTATTTAAATCTTTATATACTACCTTATATTATATATAATAGAAATTGATGATGCCTTACAAAAATGTTCATTAAATACATAAACCCCAGTAAAACCTGTACAAATCACCAAAATCAGCATCATTTAATAAAGGCATGTGTGGGATCATAGAATTTATTGATTGTGTGGGGTCTTTTTAAAGGGGCAATAAGATACATATGATACCCAGCATGATGCAATGATTTGAGTGATGGACTATGACTCTGGAGACCAGGGTTCAAATCCTTGCTTAACCATGGAATCCCACTGGGTAACCTTTGTCAAGTCACACTTTCTCAGCTCAGAACAAGGCAAAGGCAAACTCCCTCTGTATAAATCTTGTCAAGAAAACCCTGTGATAAGGTTGCCATAAGGTCAGAAACAACTTGAAGGGACACAACACCAATAAAAGATACATCTAATTTGGAAGAAGAAAATACATTGCTCTTTGGACTTGATTCCTAGCCCTGTCCAGCAACTTTGGCCTTGTGTTCACTTAATAAAAGACATTTGCATTAAACATTAACTTCCTGAACCTATGAACCAGTGTAAAATTTATACAGAGGAAGATCTTGATTTTTAGGATTAGAAAATGGAATGGAGGACAGGGTAATTGGAGGTAGATGCCATCGAGAGTATTCAGCAATGAATTTAATTTCAAGAGGCTACAGAATAGAACAGGATAATCAGCAAATGGTTCCAAGCCTGGCAAATGACATTATTAAAATTTCTTATTTGATTTTACTATGGGTATGGCAATGATAGTGCTTCCAATGAGGCTGTTTCAGGGACCTGAAACACACAGAATTCAAGCAAATCACCACACCCTCATGCATCTAGATATGGTTTTTAGCTGGTTACCCCTTGTTCTAGAAGCACTTTTGGTGGTGACATCCTTCTTTATTTCCTCCACCATGTCTGTAAAAGCGTTGCCACAACACCTGCATGTGGAGGGCACCATGAAGCTTACTGAAACAGCTGAAATATACCTGTGATTGATGAGCACCATAGGGAAAATATGTTCAGGAAAAGAAGACTCTTCACTGTGGTACTGAACAAAGTTAGGAAGTGCAGGATGCATGTAGATTGAGGTAACTAATGACGACATTCAAAAAGCAAATCCATTAGCCATTTTGATCTTGGGAATAGAGAGAATATACAAATTTCATATTTAGGGATAACAACAAGAATAAGAAGGCAACCAGTGGATGGCAGAATATTACTACTGTGGAATAAGACACAAGGTTATGTAGAAATGAAGAAGTGCATAGGACAACTCTATTCTATGATAGGGTAAACAATTCCAGCAGAAGATCCTATGCTGTGTTGCATGTCAGAGAGAAAGAAGAATAAAAATAGCAGGAGGGGGGGAGTGTTCAAGAGAACAAGAAAAGAAAACATTTTTTCCCCTATCTGCAAACACAATCAGTATGGATCTCAGGCAGGCCAAACATATGCTTTCCATTGATCTATTGGAAAATGGTAACAGAGATGTAATGAGACTGGTAGACCAGAACGAAACATTAACCGTAGTAAAGTCCATATGTGCTTTTGATTCAGTCTTACCAATATTCTGCGTAGCAAACCATGACAGTGAAAAGTACAAGGTGTCTGGACAAAGGGTTTACTTTGGGCAATATACCATTAAACATAGTAAGGAAGTGAGTGTCTGCACATATAGATAAAACAAGGGCACAAATTTTGCATTTAGTGAACATGTTCCAATACAAAGTACTCCCAGGTGATATTGTTGAAATCAGCTGTGACACTGCAGTATGCAGCTTGGTGCCAATACAACTGGTAAGATTTTCCAGGTGTGAAAGAAAACAACAAATATTGAGAATCTGATTTTCCAGAGCAGCAGAGGGCAGAGTACAATCGAGCAGTTGACTTTTAAAAAAAACTTCTTTAAAACATTCACTAAAACCTGGATACATAAAAAACAAACACACATACTAAATTACATTAAGCAAAATACAAAAAGAACAAACATACATAAAACACAATACAAACTATACTACAACTATACTACACCAATATATCACTTCCAACTTTCTTTCTGCAGTTATAAAGTGGCTTCTGCATTTCTACCCTGGTAACTCAGGGCCCAAACAGACAGGCCAGAATAAAGCTGCTTCGGGTCAGTTTAGAGGTGTGCTGTTTAAATGATGCATGGGCCCTAAGAGGCTGGAAGCCATGCTCCAGTCCTGAGGACTGGAGCGCAGCTTTAGTGCAGCTTCTGGCTTCTTAGGATGCATGTGTCATTTAAACAGCATACCTCCAAAGTGACCCAAGCAGTTTTATTTTGGCCCATCTGTTCGGCCCCATAAACTAGTACATGCATGTAATGTTGACTTGCAACATGTGCATTCTCCTATTACTTTCCTGTTGTGCCTGGACTGATCTAGTGACCTCTCCTCCCCTATATCTTATTTTACATGACAGTTTCATATGAGACAACACATAATGATTTAAGTCATGGGTCCAGGTGTGATTAGAATTATCTGCCCTGTTGTTATAGATCTCCTCTTCTCGTGAAATCACAGCCCATTTGTCTTTTGAAAATCTGATGGTGTATTCATTGATATCTAGAGTGTCATTGTTGTTTTGTGCCTCTAAATCATTTGTAATTTATGGTGACCCTAAAGTGAACCTATCATAGGGTTTTCTTGGCAGGTTTCTTCAGAGGGGGTTTCCCATTGCCATCCTCTGAGGGTGAGAGTGTATGATTTACCCAAGGTCACCCAATAGGTTTTTATGCTCAAGCATAAAACCCTGGTCTCCAGTGTCATAGCCCAACACTCAAGCCACTACACCACGCTGACTCTCCTTCTTCTTCCTTTCCTCGGTGTTTTTTCTATGCTACTGGAATCATCAATGGATAGTGATAATGAACATTCATTGTTCCCCCAATGTGATCCTGCAGTTTCTTTATTAAGGTTTTGTGGACATGGTTGCAATCCTCATACCTAGTTAAGAACAGATAGTAAGCAGAAATGTTGATTTTCCTTTCAGCAAGTTTGTCACTAAGCCTTCTCCAGACTGTATTATCCCTTCCAGGAGTTTGCCCATTACTTTTTACTTCTGCTTCCCTTTCTTCCATGAGGAGAGACCTCATAGCAGAAATATGAAATGGGCATGGTCTTGGCATTGTATCATAAACTGAGGAAAAGATCAGAGAAACTTAGCATTAACAATTATTTTGATAGGTCAGTAACTCTCTACAGTTCACCCATTTCCCATGTGAAATTGCTGCTGCGTGCCACCCAACCATCACCTGTCTCTCGACCGTTCTCTGCCGGCTGATTTTGATAATAGGGAAAGCTTCCATGGTACCAAAATCGCCAGGAGAAGTGCAGCTGGGAGATGGGGGATGGTTGGGTGGCAGTGCAGCAGCAATTTTGTGTGCGATAAAACTCGTTTTCCCCTGTTCCAGCTCGATCCCGTCCAGTGCCCGGATCGGGCTGAAAAGTGCATGTGATAATTTCCCAGGATTTGTGCTAGCCCAGTGCTGCAGACCTTGTTGAATAGTTCAGTAACAGGTTCCCCATCCTCTTGTATTCCAGGACATTGCAAAACTTTGGCACAGACCTGGCGAATCAGAAAATGTTGGAATTGTGAGGTTTACAGGAAGCCTTGGCTTGAGACACTCATTATTCAGTTTTGGGGAAATTACAAAACATGGGTGATTTGTTGTAAAAAGTTGCAAAACTTTGGCACAGGTTTGGCGCCAATCTGACAATGTTGAGTTTTGCAAACTTTGGTGCAGGTTTGAAGGCAATTCCAAATTTTAGGGTTCAAAACATTCACTTGGAACCCTGGAGTTGAGGTTTGGGTATCTGAATTTTTGGGGCTGTTGCAAAACATATTTTGTTGTTGTTGTTGTTGCAGTACGTTGTAAAACAATTGCAAAACTCTGGCACATGTTTGGAAGATATAAGATATAGAACATTACATGAGGGATATTCTATTGTTTGTTTCTTTTTCCTTGTAGGATCAGAGCAGCTGATGGTCCCCAGCTCTAAGTGGAAACTATCCTAGTATCTGTTGCTGTGGTGGTGTGCCTTGAAGTTGTTTCCAACTTATGATGACCATAGGGTGTTTTTTTGTTTGTTTGTTTGGAAGCCTTGCTCAGAGGAGGTTTACCATTGCCTTCCCCCTGAGACTGAGAGCATGTGACTTGCCCAAGGACACCCAATAGGTTTCATGGCTGAGCGGGGAATTGAATCCTGGTTTCTAGAGTCATAGTCCACAGAGTCTGATTTCAATGTGTGTAGCCCCAATTTACAGCCAAAACTCTAATGACCTGCAGGCCACATGGCTTGGACATTAACCATTTTTCCTTCCACACTTCTTTTGCTTTGTTTACCCACTCACCTGACAAAATGTACTGAAGAACTTGAAAGCTTGCACAGTATTTTATCACCTTTGTGTTGGCCAGTACAGATTTTACTGTTTTTCTGAATACATCTGTTTGCTTTGTAAGAGTCTAGTCATTCTTGAACCCAGAA
The DNA here is from genome assembly GCA_023333645.1 of Sceloporus occidentalis. Lineage (NCBI taxonomy): Eukaryota > Metazoa > Chordata > Lepidosauria > Squamata > Phrynosomatidae > Sceloporus > Sceloporus occidentalis. Next base: position 125,439,885 of record JALMGF010000003.1, read on the forward strand.
GTCAAAGTTCCTTTTTCCAGTATAAACCTTAAAGCTTCTCTCTGATTATCTTGCAGTTTCTCCACTACTTCTGTGCATTGCCAGACCCAGACTGTCTCCTCATGGCCTAAGGATGTCGGTATCCTTGCTCTGGAAGTGTATTTCCCTTCCCAATATGTAGACCAGACTGAATTGGAAAAATATGATGGTGTGGATGCAGGGAAATACACAGTGGGGCTAGGACAGAAGCAAATGGGCTTCTGTTCAGCTCACGAGGACATTAATTCATTGTGTCTGACTGTAGTTCAGCGTCTGGTAGAGCGAAGCCATCTTTCTTGGGATTCTATTGGCCGGCTGGAGGTTGGCACAGAGACTATCATTGACAAATCCAAAGCAGTCAAGACAGTTCTAATGCAGCTATTTGAAGAGTCAGGAAACACCGATGTTGAGGGCATTGACACTACTAATGCCTGCTATGGAGGAACAGCTTCTCTCTTCAATGCAGCTGACTGGGTGGAATCCAGCTCCTGGGATGGTAAGTAATGCCAGACTGAGCCTCACCCTCTTTGGATAATGTGAGTGATAAGTTTTTAACAGTTCTTGAACCTATTCAGTGACTTTTTCTGGGAAAGCCATAATGTTTGCATAGCTTATGCCCTAGAGATGTTGTCATGTTTCGTTGCTGCATGTTTTTACTAAAAGTAAGTTTGCCACAAACCCATTGCATTAATTTCCAGTGCAAACAAAGTGATGATCAATATTCTACAACAAAGACCTTTACCATATATTGAGTGGGAAATGCTAGATGTCCAAGCTGGGTTCAAAGAAAGAAGAGACACTAGGTTTCATGTTATTGGGTATGTTGGATAATGGAACACACCAGAAAATTTCAAAAGCAAATCAGCCTGTGCTTTATAGATTATAGCAAAGCCTTTGATTTTATACAGCATGAAAACTATGGGCCATTGTTAAAGAAACTGGTGTGACACAACATTTGATTATCCCAATGCATAACCTGCACCCAAGACAAGAGGCCACGAATGCAGAAAACTGAATGATTTCCAATGGGCAAGGGGGTCAGGCAAGGCTGCATTTTATTACTTTATCAGTTTAACTTGTATGCTGAACATAGCATATGTAAAGCAGTGTTAGACTTGGAGGAAGGACGCATGAAAATTTGAGGAAGGAACATTAACAGTTTAAGCTATGCAGATGACACCATACTACTAGCAGAACATAACAAAGATTTAGAATGTTTCTGAAGAAAGTCAGAGAAGAAAGTGCAAAAGGTTTACAGCTGAATATTAAGAAAATAAAAATAATGACCACAGATTACTTACATAACTTTAATATAGACGACGAAGACACTGAAATAATTCAAAATTTTCCATACCTTGGCTGAGCAATTAATCAGAATTGTGACTGCAGTCAAGAAATCAGAAAAAACTAGGATGTGAAGGGCAGCTATGAAGGAACTAGACAAGATGAAAAATAAAGACAGGATTGTCCATATCATCATATTACACATTTCTATGTAGGATTGTGAAAGCTAGACAATGAAGAAAGAAAGAAAACCAACTCATTTGAAATGTGGAGAAGAGTTTTGCAGGTACCATGGACTTCTAAAAAGACAAATAAATGGGTCCTAGAGCAAATCAAGATTGAACTCTCCCTCGAAACTAAGGCAGGTTATAGACCGCCGCTTTGAGGTGGTCTGCCGCCGCCGCTGTTTGCTCCGTAAGGGAGCCACTGCAGCCAAACCGCGCGGCTCCGTTATGGAGCAAAAAAGAAGCTCCAAAATGGAGCTTCTTTAAGCGGCGCCTCTATGACGTCGCGAGGCGCCAGGGGCAGACTCGCAACGTGATAGACGCCGCGACACGTGCGGACGCACAGCGTCCGATACGTAAATATGGCGGCGGCCATGTGGTATGGCCGCCGCCATATTGTACGTACAGAATACGTACTAGGGTTAGGGGGGTGCGGAAGCACCGCCCCTTCCTAACCCTAGTACGTATTCTGTACGTACTAAATGGCGGTTTGTAACCCGCCTATGATGACTAAATTGAGACTGTCATGTTTTGGACATATGAGAATACATGACTCACTAGGAAGGGCAATAATGCTTGGTAAAATAGAAGGCAGTCAGAAAAGAGGAAGACCGCTTACATATTACAGGTGGATAGTCTCAATCAAGGAAGCCACAGCTCTGAGTCTGCAGGACCTAGAGGGGGCTGACTTAGAGGTCTCTCATTCAAGGGGTCACCATAAGTTGAAGTTGACTTGACAGAAGTCAACAACAACAAGGTTGCCAGGTGAAATAAGGGACAAGACTCTTGTACATTTAATAGTAGTGCAGAGTAATGAACTTCAGCTGATGATGTTTTTCATGCAAGCAACACCTGCAGAAATTCCCTTTTCTAAATAACCATTAAAGGCACAGGAACCTAAGCACTTATTTCATCCGGCATCTCTGTTATTGATAATTGAGTTTCCAGTAGAAAATGCATTTCCTGCAGTTTTGTATTTCTAATGCCAGGGGGCACTGGCTCAAAAAGTCTTGTCCTGCTACTGAAGAAAGAATTGGGAGGATACAGTGTCATTGTTGTCTCTCTCTGTGTGTATGTTTCTTCACCTCACCTCTCCACTTATGGCAACCCCATTAATGTCATAGGATTTTCTTAAGCAAGGACTCCTCAGAAAAGAGATTCCACCTCAACATTAGGAGGAACTTCCTGACAGTAAGGGCTGTTCAACAGTGGAACACACTTCCTCGGAGTGTAGTGGAGTTTCCTTCCTTGGAGGTCTTTAAACAGTCTGGATGACCATCTGTCTGGGATGTTTTGACTGAGAGTTCCTGCATGGCAGGAGGTTGGACTGGATGGCCCTTGGGGTCTCTTCCAACTCTATTATTCTATGATTCTATTAATTGGTTTTGCCAGTTTCTTCCTCTGAAATATAGCCTATAGTGCCTGATATTTGTTGGCAGTCTCCTATCTAAGTACTAACCAAAGCTGACCCTGCTTAATTTCCAAGATCAGACAGGATCTGTTGCCTTTGCGGTTTTTAGGGTCCTCAAAATTTCCTAGATGTGGAGTTGATACCACAGCAATCCAGGGAGGAAGTAAAGGCAAACAGATTGCCCTTGTCTCTTCAGGCAGAACTGTGTTAAGGTTGTCATCCAGAAACTGCAGATGCCACAATCATCTTATGGATTGCAGCAGTAAGGGAGTGGTGAATTTTTAGTTCCAAAGCTAATTTATTAAAGAACACAAAGGTGTTAAATAGTAGATTTTCTTGCACTATTTGTTTCCTTACTAGTGATTTTAGAGGTAGGGGGCATAAAGTGATATGCGAGAGCAAGAAATTATATAGATTTTCCCCTTTCTATATCATACCTTTGTAGTTTTCAATAACAGACTCAAATGCTTGAGTTCTACTCCAGTCCTTTCTTATACTCAGAGCCAAACTAGGAGTGAGGTAGAAGGTCTGTGAACTCCATTAAAATGTTAATGGTAGCTGTGGAGGTTAATTCTGGTAAGGATCACAGTGCTGCATGGCTTTACAGTACAATTACAGTCGGCCCTCCACTTTCACGGGGGATCCGTTCCGGACACACAACCTGCAAAAATGGAGACTTGATGATATTCAAACTGCATAGGCTTGAATGGAGTGCGTGCCTGCGAGCATGCACTGATCATGTGCTGTGGGGGCATGCCCCGTTGAATTTAATGGAGGTCGCCCTTCAGTGAATATTCAAGACCGCAGATCTCAAGTCCGCGAGAATGGAGGGGTGATTATACTTTGAAGCTGCTATTTGCGCTGGGTAGTAAGGGGGTTGATATGCATATACCAGTGTTTCCTGAGTCTCATCTAGCTTGGCCCTGAAACTGAAGCCCCACTGAATTTACTGGGATTAACTTCTGTTCTGAGATATGTGTTTGGAATTGGGCATTATGAGATATTTCTGCTATATCGTTACATTAGAGAAAATTTTAGTATAATTATGCTCTAAAGATGGAAGTTACCGCACAACAGTTTTAGATATATCAACAAATGGAAGAGTTGTTCTCAATTCCACATATATTGTAAAGCAATTTCCCAATTTTAAAAAAAGATAGATAGATATTGCTAGTGGTTTTACATTAACTTTTAAAATGGCTAATAAGATCTGGTTCTAAAGTTCACCCTAGAATTTGACCAGGTGAACTTTATACTGTGAAAAATGTGGAATACATGGTCTTTTATCTCAGTCAAGGCTTTGGCAAATCACTGCCTCTCACTCCCACTCTCCACATCATCTGAGAAAACAACCCACTTCATGCTATTCTAGCTCACAGGCCATGTATTTCTGATTCCCCAGCAAGTTTAAAATTGCTAAATAGGCAGCCTGAGCTCACCCCAGGCCAGTGGCATTACTGGGAGAGTGCAGGGGGTGCAGACCACAACAGGTTACACCTTACAGGGTGTGTGTGTGACACCACTGCTCCTCAAACAGCTACCTTGTGGCAGAAATGGGCTGTGGCATTCATCTGCTTCCCTTTAAAATGTTTTATGAGATGGTTGGAGTAGGTGAAGCTCAGTAAGAGAAGAAAGGAGAGGCCCCAGAATTTTTTAAAATTAAAATTTCAAATTTCAAAATTTTATTTTTTTAAAAAAATCAATTTTGATTTATTTAAATATTATTTTTAATTTTTCTTTAAGAACATCCCATTCTAACCAAATCTTCTTTATGTAAATGTAAATACATTTAGGTTGTGCATATGATATTGTAATGTGAAAGTATAATTTTAATTTTGCTAGTTGTTCATGTCACATTCAGTGGTATAAGGGAATTATGATTTACGAGTAACATTAGAGCAAAAAAAAAAAAAGCTTTACTAAGGAGTCTGTATGGTGTGAAATGGGAGGGTGACACCATGAGTTACCACACCAGGTGACACCAACCCTAGTGACGCCACTGCCTAAGGCTGAGCTGAGGTCTGCGAATTAGACCCACTCTTCTTGTTTATTTGTTGTTGTTGTGGGCCTTCAAGTCGCTTCCAACTTATGGTGACCCTAAGGCGAACCTACCATAGAGCTTTCTTAGAAAGTTTCTTCAGAGTGGTATTGCCATTGCCATTCTCTGAGGCTGAAAGTTTGTAACTTGCCCAAGGTCACCCAGTGGGTTTATGTAGATGAGCCAAGATCTTGTTATGTTACTCTGTGAAATGCCATGTAGGTATTTAGATAATTAAACAGAGATAATTCACAACTGTTTGTTGCTGAATTAGAACTTATATCCACAACTAATCTTTTTATGATGATAAAATCAGTAAGAGTTTTTTCCCATCATCAGTGTTAACACTGTGATAATGCTCTTCCCACATCAGGACGCTATGCCTTGGTAGTTTGTGGTGATATTGCTGTCTATGCCACTGGGAATGCAAGACCAACAGGTGGAGCAGGAGCTGTAGCTATGCTGGTTGGACCAAATGCCCCTCTGGCTTTGGAAAGAGGTTAGTATCACGTTTTTTGTCTTCTATAGAATCACTTTCTGCATGCTAGGGATTTCAGCTGCAGACCAGTTTGTTGCTATGAGATCATTTTCTTCTACAACTGCTGAAACAGTTGGAATGGCAGCATAAGGAACTATTCCCATTTTAAAAAAAAGAAAGAAAGAAACAAAGGAGTGGTTTTGTGACTGAGGCTGTAATGGAACAACTCGGACTACAAGAGTGTAAATATCATGGCAATGACATTTATGTATGTATTTGTTTATTTATTTCTGCACTTTTCTCTCAAAACTGTAGCTCACAATGCTGAATTCCACTGCCATAACAGACAAACTACAAACACTTGTGGCACAGAATAAGTCCAATTTGGCTAAAAATCTGTGGATTTGTTCTGTTCTGAATATAGAAGACAACCAGGCAAGCCAACCTTAATAAACCATGCTATGTACGCAGTGGTCATATTAAAGATGCATGAATTAGTACATTGAAATTTGGTGGACTGGCGATTCACAGAGACCTTGCTGACAGGAAAAGTAATCTCTGTTGGTAAATTGTATCCATTTCTCTCAAATGTCAGGAATGTTCAAGTAAGGGAGAATCTGCTCTTCCATTACACACAAAGAGTGGCAACGGCAAGCTTTATATCTGGGACAATGAGCCCTTTTATGTTTAAGACATTAGCATGCTTGCAGTGTTGTTCACAGGGTAGCTGTCTATCTTTTATGGCCAAACCAATCCTTTCCAACCTCTCCCCACCCAGCCAAAATTAAGAACAGGCATTCATGTCCTCTTTTGGATATGGAGAACTCCTGGACGAGATTGGTGTTAATTCAGATTTGTGTTTTCTGGGGAACACCACAATTAGCCCCCATCACACATTCGTGAATAGAGTGTGGGCGTATTCCAGATAAGAAAATGTGCAACTGCAACAGCAACCAAGAGCTAAAATAACAAAAAACAAAAGAAGCTACATCCTCAGCATGAAATAGATGGACATGAGGGGCACAAGGAAGACATATCTGCCAGATAATAATAATTAATAATAATTTGTTTTATTTATATACCGTTATTCCAAAGATCATAGCGGTGAACAGCAAGTAAGCTAATTAGCAAGTAAGCTAATTTGCCCCCAACAGTCTAGGTACTCATTTTAGTGACCTCAGAAGGATGCAAGCCTGAGTCGAGCTTGGGCCCTTTTGCTGGTCTTGAACTCGCAACCTTATGGACATCTGGAAGGAGGGAGCAGAACAGAGCTAACAGGAGTGACAGGGAAGGAGGGCCTGGCACTGGGCACAGAGGGAAGGGGAAGAGGGGCACTATGCATACATATGTACAAATAATGCTGCAAAGATACAGCAAGAGGACCTGTAAAGAGGAGAAACAAATTGTTGTGAGACATACTCCATGCCTAGTAGAAGAATAAAAAAGAATCCCCTAGGTCCAATCCCCTCTGCCTTGTGTCTGCAGTATGTGCTCAAGGCAGTGTTCCTATGACTATTAGTGCCATGCTTGTTGAGTATCACTCTCTGTGATAAGTACAAGAGAGCTGAATTACTCAGCCTGCATATCATGCCCAGTCTTGCCCATCCAAAACAAAAACAAATGACCTATACAACAAGCAACCTGATTCAGAGTCCAGTTGAGCTCTCAAGGCTACTTCTACAGAAGGAGGGAGATAACATGATGAGCTATACTGTGGGCCACATTCCTTGCAAAGAAGAGAGGGAGGGGGGAGCAGAGTCTAGAGGAGAAGTGGAACAAGTTTGTCCCTCAGGGAGGAAATTAAGAAAAGCCTCCTGTATGAACTAGAGAGAGAAGGAAAGTATCCCTGATGGATCCACCACCCTCATGATAGGAAAACAAGTTGTATGCTGCTGAAAGGCCCTGGCTACTTGGTGTAGGCCAAAGGAATTCAACCATCAGTAAAGATGGGCCTGGCAGTCAAATGACATGGAAGAAGATACCAGCCAGCCACAACATAGAGACTCCAAGACATGAATGCCAGCTGGGCTGAGCTGTGGCTAGATTGTCATAGAGTACTTGGACTGCTATCTTTTCTCTCAGGGGCCATTCAGACTACCTGAATTGTAACCCGGATTAAAAGTGGGAAGTTCCCATTGGCACTAGTTTAAACACATCAGGATCAGGGTCTTGCACACCAGATCCAGGGCAAATCCCCCTTAGAGCGGTTTATCCGAAAATGGATTATTTCCCATTTCTTTTTGGAAAACCCGTTTCTTCCCTGCTGCTGGCCACCCTCTAGGCTATTGGTCATCTTCTCTCACTGAACAACTGGCATTGCACATGGTGTTGCAGGGAGCGATTTGGCTTCTTAGACCATGGTGTTTGGTTTCAGGAACATGGGCCTCTGACAAGGGATGGACTGCACCACACAACCGTGGTCAGGAACATTTTTTCTAAGATCTGAAAAATTTGATCAGGAGAGCTTTAAACTGAGGCATGTGGGGGAGGGAGACATTATTCTTGGAGGCAGGAATTCAGCAGGTGCTGGAAATAATAACCCTGGCTGTTATACATAGAGCAAGGCAACTATGGTAGTACAAGAACCCAGCATTGGGTGAGGGAAAATATTCAGCTAGGAGTAATGGTCCATGGTCTTAGATATTACTATAGTAATGCACAGAGCATGGATAATGAACAAGAGGAACTTGAATTCTTAATATATCAAACCAAATAGTATATAATAATAATAAATAATAAATTGTTTATTTGTTAACTGCTTTTCTTACGATCAAAGCGGTGTACAATATTGCTAAAAACAAACAATAGGAACAATTAAAAATTCACATCTAAAAATACATATTAAAAAAAAGTAAATTCAAACAAGATTAAAAACATATTATAACATATAATAAACTATTAAAACCATGAATTACTATATATCAAAGACAATAGGGGGGAGATGGTCTCAGATGGAATTGGGAGGGTAGGCTTGTAGGGAGAGATGAGTCTTTAGAGCCTTCTTAAAGGCTTCCACCGTTCCACTGAGGCGAATCTCTTCCGGTAGGGCATTCCATAGAGAAGGCACCACTGCTGTGAATGCCCTTTGTTGTGTGATCGCCAGTCTCACCTTAGGGTAACTGAGTAAGGATTTTCCTGTAGATCTGAGTGTGCGGGGAGGATTATGTAGGGAGAGACGTTCCCTCAAGTAACCCGGGCCCAAGCCATTTAGGGCTTTAAAAGTGATAACCAACACTTTGTACTGGGACCGGAAACGAATTGGCAGCCAATGTAGAGATTTTAAGATAGGTGTTATATGTTCGGACCTCGATGTCCCCGTAATTAACCTGGCTGCTGCGTTTTGTATCAATTGAAGTTTCCGAACCTGATACAAAGGTAGCCCCATGTAGAGCGCATTACAGAAATCCAAGCGAGAGGTTACCAGTGCATGTACTACTTTTTCTAGGTCCCCCTGGTCCAGACAGGGACGCAGTTGGCGTATCAGCCGGAGCTGATACCAAGCACTCCTGGCCATCGCATCTACTTGAGATGATAACTGTAGAGATGGATCCAGGAGTACTCCCAAACTGCGCACTTTGTCCTTCAAGGGGAGTTTAATCCCATCAAGGACTGGATGGGAAATTTCCCTGCCCGGGCCAGGGGAACCTCTCATGAGTACCTCTGTTTTCTCTGGATTCAATCTGAGTTTGTTTTTCCTAATAATAGGCATCACTGAAACCTGGGGGGATACATCCCATAATTGGAATGTACTAATAGAAGGATATAACCTATTTTAGAGAAATAGACCAAACAGGAAAGGAGGAGGAGTAGCATTTTATGACATGTATATTTACATCTGTCTGAGGTGAAATACAGTTTACCAGAAGCACCACAATGACAAACAGTATGAAGCTAAATCCCCTTTTCACAAATGTTAATACTTATTGGAAGGTCCTTTTATTCCCAAGGTACCCGTGGGACCCACATGGAACATGTCTATGACTTCTATAAGCCAGACCTAGCTTCAGAGTACCCCATGGTGGATGGACAGCTCTCCATACAGTGCTATTTCCGAGCCCTGGATCGGTGCTATGCCACATACCGAAAAAAAATTGAAAGCCAGTGGCAGAAAGGTATGTGCTGCCAGAAGAGTGAGATTTGACTTTACCCTGCCCTTTTGGTGCCTCTGTGCTTTCACGATGGTGGGGAGGAATCTACAGTTGCATTCTAAGGTTTTATTTGCAGTGAGGTGAGGAAGGGGAAGAGTCCATTACAATGAAAATAAAACCTATTAAAATTAAGATAATTATTCTTACTCCCCTGCTACACTGAGACAGAAAAGGATATGGTGTTTTTGAAACTAGCTTTTGTGCTGCACATGTCCCGGATAGTAGTAGAATGCATTCTAGATTCACATTTCTGCTCAGCAGTGGGCTCCTGGCCACCCACTAATGGGCTGTGCAGGCCACCCCTTTTACAGCCTGATTGGGCCCACAGCAACCACATGCTGCAGCCCCAATCTGGCCTTTGCAGGGTGCAAAAAGTAGCCACAAAAAGTGACTCCTTTTTGCGCCCTGCAAAGGATGCGACAGCCTTGGCGCCATGGCTTTACAGCGCTTCTTCAGCACTGTGTTGTGCAGACACAGCATCAGAGGAGCGCCATGATGCCGCACGCCGTGTGGTGCAGTGTGTGATGTCATGCCAGCCTGGGGGCAGAGCCGACTCTGCTCCCAACCCGGCCCAAGCTTCTGGACTGCACATCTCCTAAATTCCCACCTAGGAATAGTAATGAGCTGTTTCACAAGGTTGCTGTACAACTGAAAGCAACAATAGCTGTAATGATTTCTCCACACTGAAGGATAATGGAAGAGATTCGTAATAATACCATCTGGTAGCAAATAGGATTTGCTAAAAATGTTGATGTGTTATCTTCACTGCCTAACAGATAATTCCACCCGTTCCACTCCCATTCTCTTTAGATTTTCCAAATGAAACTCATTCCAGGCTTTTGATTGAACATTAAGTATGCTCAGTCTCCTTGAAATGTTTTAGGTTTTTATCCCAGTAATTTCTTAGGTATTATGAACTTTTTGATAGTTTTCTGAGCTTCTGCAAGCATCTTTGTCCTCTAAATAGATTGATACATCCCTCTAGTTTCTCAGTGGCCCTGTTTTAGCTCTACCTATATCCTGGGGTGGGCCAAGTATGATCCTGGGCCCAAGTGGGGCTTCCCAGTCTGTTTTTGGAGGCCTTGACTGCTCCAGTGTGAATCTCTCTTAAAAGCCTTGTGAACTGGCAATTTGTACCAAGATTCAGAGGGCGTTGATTCAGAGAGGCATGATTACCATTTTGGGGGCCAAATGTAAAGATTTATGCCTTTTTAAAACATGACTGGTGGAGAAGGCTATCCCCCTTTCTTTCTGTTTTGTTGTTTATGGACACCTCCTTGATTCTCTGTGACTTGGACTGATGTACCAGCTGACCCTCCTCTTTTTGCTAAATTAATGTTACCCATTCTTTTATATTAAACACTTCAGTCACCTGATTTTCATATTTAACTATTACGGAGACATGATATTAAATCAGATCCACAAGCCACAGAACAACCTCTCCTTTCCTCCCAAGTTTCAAAAACAGGGACTCAGTCCCTGCTGCAGGAGAATGTAAGGTATAATAACATCACTTCGACCTCAGGGGAAGAGAAAACCCCTCAGTTTTGACCACAGTGTCCCTTCCATCTCCAGCAGGGGCTTCAAGCTTGGGCTAATGATTAAAGCCTCCCTTCTATCCTTCTGTGATCCCAGTCCAGTTCAGCCTGTCCCTACAGGCCAACTGATTTTTTAAAATTAAACTTTAAGTCTTGCATGCCTCTATCCTAAGAATAAAGGAAAGAGGTCTGTGTTTTCTGTACTGTTCTGCTTATACCACTTTCTTTTTCTGTTCCTATACCTGATTGCTGAATTTTCATTTATCTTATCTTTTGAAACCCTCCTACCTGGAAGCAGCTGGGATAAGCAAGCACTGTACTCTTGAAGATTTCCAGTTCATGATCTTCCACACACCATTCTGCAAGCTGGTACAGAAGTCCCTGGCACGCATGTTGCTGAATGACTTCCTTGCATCTCCCAGTGCTAACACTGAGAGTGGAATCTACAAGGGGCTAAAGGACTTCAGGTTAGTGAATTATAGAGTTGGAAGAAACCTCAAGGGCCATCAAGTCCAATGCCCTGCCGAGGGTCACTTCTCCAGCAGCATCGAAAAGAGCAGCAGGGAACGGTAATAATTCATAAGAGGGCGTTTAAATAGTTGTGTGGATCTAGGCAAAGGCCCAACACTGCTTTATCTTCTGCAACAACCTCTTTGTCCTTTGCCTAGTTCCACACAGCTATTTTAATGTCCTTTCATACCGTTATCTAATAATAATAATAATAATAATAATAATAATAATAATTTATTTATAGCCCACCCAATCACAAGGAATCCAGGCGGGTTACAACAATAAAAATATGGAGAATACAATAAAATAAAATACAAAAAATAAATAAAATACAATAAAATAAAAGAGAGCGACATTAGTTACAGTAATTTACAGTTAGGCCTGATGGAAATTGGGCCTATCTTTTTCACTTCCTCCCAGGTCTGATGATAACAGTTGGGATGGAGGGAGGGCTCTTCTTCTTGAGGTAAGAATATAATTTTTATTAATTTTAATTTAATTCTTCTCATCTAATAACTGTTCAACAGTAGAATATACTGCCTCATAGTGTCGTGAAGTCTGCTTCTTTGGGGATTTTTAAAGAGGCTGGATTGTATCTTCCTGCATGGCAAAGTGTTGGACGGAATGGCCCTTGTGGTATTTTCCCACTCAGTGATTAAATGATTCTAATAATAATAATACTACTAATAATAATAGGATTTATTTATATGCCGCCCAATTGCTGGGAATCCAGGCAGCTTACAACAGAGGGGATAATAGACGGTTCCCTGCCCTCAGGCTTACAATCTTAAAAGGACATGACACAAAAGGAGAAGGGAATGGTGTGTGTGGGGGGGATCAGGTCCAGCATTCTTCTCTCCCTCTGAGACTTGGACCAAGGCAGATGGACTGGAAAGAGGGCTCTTCTTCTTCAGGCTTGCCCTGGTGGAGCTGGCCCTACCTGGTCAACTCCCTCATAGGCCAGAGGATGGCAGTTATGGAGGGAGGAGTCTCTTCTTCCAGGCTAGCCCTATGATGTTTTAAAAAGTCAAAAAGCAAGGAAAGTTTAGGTTATTTTATTGAGGGCACTGGATAGTTAATAATAATAATAATAATAATAATAATAATAATAATAATAATGATAGGATTTATTTATATGCCGCCCAATCATTGGGAATCTGGGCGGCTTACAACAGAGGGGATAATAGACGGTTCCCTGCCCTCAGGCTTACATCTGAAAAGATACGACACAAAAGGAGAAGGGAATGGTGGGGGGGAGGGGATCAGGTCCAGCATTCTTCTCTCCCTCTGAGGCCTGGACCAAGGCAGATGGACTGGAGGGAGGGCTCTTTTTCTTAATTGAGGCCGGGCCGGATGGCTTTGGGCCTGTCCTTTCACTCCCTCCCAGGCCAGAAGATGACAGTTGGAAGGAGGGAGGGGAGAGCTCTTCCTCTTCAGGCCCGATGGCATTGGGCCTGTCCTTTCACTCCCTCCCAGGCCAGAAGATGACATTTGGAAGGAGGGAGGGGAGGGCTCTTCCTCTTCAGGCCCGATGGCATTGGGCCTGTCCTTTCACTCCCTGCCAGGCCAGAAGATGACAGTTGGAAGGAGGGAGGGGAGGGCTCTTCCTCTTCAGACCCAATGGCGTTGGGCCTGTCCTTTCACTCCCTGCCAGGCCAGAAGATGACATTTGGAAGGAGGGAGGGGAGGGCTCTTCCTCTTCAGACCCAATGGCGTTGGGCCTGTCCTTTCACTCCCTCCCAGGCCAGAAGACGACAGTTGGAAGGAGGGAGGGGAGGGCTCTTCCTCTTCAGACCCAATGGCGTTGGGCCTGTCCTTTCACTCCCTCCCAGGCCAGAAGACGACAGTTGGAAGGAGGGAGAGGAGGGCTCTTCCTCTTCAGACCCAATGGCGTTGGGCCTGTCCTTTCACTCCCTCCCAGACCAGAAGACGACAGTTGAAAGGAGGGAGGGGAGGGCTCTTCCTCTTCAGGCCCGATGGCATTGGGCCTGTCCTTTCACTCCCTGCCAGGCCAGAAGATGACATTTGGAAGGAGGGAGGGGAGAGCTCTTCCTCTTCAGGCCCGATGGCATTGGGCCTGTCCTTTCACTCCCTGCCAGGCCAGAAGATGACAGTTGGAAGGAGGGAGGGGAGGGCTCTTCCTCTTCAGGCCCGATGGCGTTGGGCCAGTCCTTTCACTCCCTCTAAGGCCAAAAGATGACAGTTGGAAGGAGGGAGGGGAGGGCTCTTCCTCTTCAGGCCCGATGGCATTGGGCCTGTCTTTTCTCTCCCTCTAAGGTCAAAAGAATATATGAATAGTTGAATGTTTAGCTGTAACTGCAAGGAGTGGAAGGGCCTTGTGAGGAGACGGGATGGCTAATAAGAGGGTATATTGTTCTTATAAGTTCATTAAGGACTTAGCTTTTCAAACGGGTATGACAATTTCCAGCCATCATGCTGGTACCTCTAGGTTCTCATCCTTACATGAACATACATCCTTTCATGTATCTCTGTTTGCATACATTCGCCCTTAGTAAGCCTTGTTTTGTATCACCCTCACTGTCTAAATTCAGGTTGCAGACTAATCAGGACATGGATTTTGCATCTACTAAGTGCCTTGGCTTTAGATGCCATATGTCAGACACATATGCTCTCTAATAAATGGTTCTCATATAGGGGCTGTACACACGGCCCCTAAGGGATGGTGTGACACCGCCCCTTTCCTAGCCAGAGTGGTACCACAGCAACTGCATGCCGCAGCCCCAATCCAGACTTTCCAGGGTGCAAAAACGAATAGCAAAAAGCAGCTCCTTTTTGCACTCTGGAAAGGGAACGATAGCTGCGACGGTGTGACTATACAGCGCTCCTTCGGTGCTGTGTTATGCGGATGCAGTGCCAGAGGAGCGCCATGATGCCATGCGCCATGTGGAGCAGCATGCGGTGGGGGGGGGGGGTAGAGTCGTGGCCTGCATCATGTGGATGTGATGGCCCAACTTCGTCCCCAGGACGGCCTTAATGGCCGATCTGAAGAGTCCCATAGTCAGCATTTCAGCAGCAGGGGTTGGGTATACCCATTCCACCGTACTGTATACAACTTTCCCCATTGTATATATTTGCTATTCTTCTTAATGTTTGCAAGTAGACAAATGTGAATTATTTGAGATTTTTGTATTAAATTTGTAATTTTAAAATTTCTTTTCTCATAGGATAAATAGTTAAGAAAAGAGTAGGCTGAAAACACAGAATAGATAAAATTGTGCATCACCATTACTGAAGTTAGATACCAAGAAAACTAATAATTACACTGGAAAGAACATTGAAGCAAGTGAAAATCAACTGAACTTTTTTACAACTTTTGCAAAAACTCAGCAGAGAGAAGGCCTTCTTCAGTCCCTTGGACTCCATAGCCAGGAGGAAGGTGGGATGAAGTACTGAAGTGAAATTCCTGCTCCTATCTGCACTACCTTAATCCAGTGCAACAATTTTGGAAACCCAGTTCCATAAAACAACTCCTTCTATATTCATTTGAATTTAGTTGAATATGAGCATTTCAATTTATTTAAAGAATTATAAGCAAGTGTTGATATATATGTGGAAGAAAAGAAAATGCAGTGAAATGCCATCCACCTATATTGATATATGCATGCATGGTGCCACCTAGACTCATATCTTGGACAGAACTAAATGCTCTTCTTATCTTTTAGGAATGTTAAGTTGGAAGAAACCTACTCCAGCAAGGAAGTAGACAAAGCTTTTCAGAAGGCTAGCCAGGAGCTGTTCAGCCAGAAAACACATCCCTCCTTGTTCCTCTCTGCTCGCAATGGCAATATGTACACACCATCTGTATATGGCTGCCTCGCATCTCTTCTGGCACAGTAAGATGCATGTATTCTCTCTCTCTCAGTGATACTGCAGACCAGCTTTAGTTTTCTCTCTTCCCTCTGACTGAGAATGTATTCATTTCCTGCAGAATGAAGGAACCAACAATCCTCACTTGCCTGGAAGACAATTTCATTGTCCAAAAGGTGGAAGAGGCAACAAGGGAGTCAGCTGTTTAAGATCTGATTCTAACCAACAGGGATGGCCTGGTTAATGGTCCAAGTAGTAGGATGCTTACGTGGGAATGATCATGTTCTCTTGGAGTTTGTTATACAGTGGAAAGGAGAAGCAAGGCATAGGCCCCATTCAGACTGGCACTTTTGCACTGGAGGTAACTGGGAAGCTTCGGTTTCCCTCTACCTGAATCCCTCTGGAAGCAAGTGCTGACTACCGATCAGGGTATTTTAACCCTGAATGCCCTCTTGGAGAAATCGGGTTTAAAATGAAGGCGCCTGGCTGTCAGTCAAATGTAGTTCTGCGATCGTCATAGGTGACGTTTCCAGCACTCATTGGCCCACCGCAAGTGTGCTTCCCCCTCCTTTTTTTTAAAAAAGAACCAGGCGCCAGTATGCGCAGATTTTGTCAAATTTAAAAACCTCTTGTGTGTGTGTATTGTGGGTATTTGGGTCAGTGCAGGTTATGATCTTCCCTTGGTCCTGTTTCAACCCCAAAATGCAACCTAATGCCATCTCTGCATCCTGTATCCTCCGTCCTTGCCACCCCAGAATGCCTCATACACATGTAATAATAATAATAATAATAATAATAATAATAATAATAATAATAAATTCCTCACCTCGGAATGTCAGAAAAGGATGTGATGCCATGCATTCTTTGCTTTTCCTAGGCTACCCCTGAATTTCTTAGAGACAGTAGCAAAAGCATTCTGTGTATCAATTTGCCAATTTGCCAAATTGGAAAGAGAAACATTGTAACATTCGCATTGTAGCATTCATTCGCAAAGGAAAAAAAGCAGTGCTCTTTGCAGCATTTCCCCTTTGCTGGAAGCGAGGAAATGAAAGGGAAAGTGAACAAGCAGCTAGCCACGTTGTATCTAATACATATCTACCTGAAGCAAAAACCATGCGCATAGACTGCCAAAAATAATTTTTAAAAATTTTTTTAAAAAGGGAAAGCTCCCTGGTGGAGAGCGGAGGCTTGCTCTGTCCCTCTGACCTGCCCTGAATTGACCCTTCATCCTGCTTACGTTCTATCTATATATCTATTGCAAAAAACATGCACATTTTTTGTCAAAAATAATTTTTAAAATTAAAAAAGGGGGGGAAGCTGCCTGGTGCGAGCTCCGTTCGTGCCCTCCCTCTGACCTGCCCTGAACTGACCCTTCCTCCTGCCTCTTCCTTCGCCTCCTCCTGCTCCATTATAGAATGCCCTCAATGGCCCCCTTCTTCCCCCCGGCTCCTTCATCTTCCTCCTTCTCCTCCTCCGTCACTTTCTCCAGTCCCCCCGACCTCCCTCTGACTGCCTTTTTCAGCCCCCGTTAGTCACCCCAATTCCCCCTTTTTGCCTCCTGTCCCCCTTTGCCTCCTTTTTGCATCCTTCCTCCGGCTCCTTCCTCCTCCTCCTCCTTCGCCCTGATGAAGGGTGGGAATGTCCTGCCCACTGCCCTCCCTCTGACCTAAATCTCTCCCCTGAACTGGCCCCAATCATGATCGGGGGAAAGTTCATATTTGTGGAACCCGGGTTTTTTCAAAAGAGACTGCTTTTGCCCCGATTGCAAATGACCCGTGCTAACGGGCATTTGCCACGAAACGCTTGTGCATGCCTCAAAATGAATTCGGAGAGATTCGGGGCCAGTAAGAACGTCACATGCAAGAATCAATTCCTGATCCGGGGTAAAGTGTAGTCTGAATGGCCCCATAGTCAGACACACATTCTAGACTTTAGGAGAGCTGACTTCAATAAATTTAGAGAAATACTGGGGGTAATCCCATGGTCAGGTATACTAAAAGAGGAGTTCAAGACAGATGGGAGTTTCTCAAAAGGGAGATACTGAAGGCACAAATTAAAACAGTTCCAGTCAGGAAGAAAAATAGGAGGTGTCTCAAGAAACCAGGATGGATGACTAATGAACTTTCAACTGAGCTATATTTTAAACGGAACAAACATTTGTTCTTACTTGATGTCATTGTGCCTTTGCTAAAGACTGCCAATAGGCAAGCAGAAAAAAATTAGAAACATGGTTTTTCACTGCAGAATTCTGCTAAAATTATTCTGGAATTGCTCTGAAATCCTGTAGGTACTCTGCCCAGCAGCTGGCTGGCTCCAGGATTGGAGTCTTCTCCTATGGCTCTGGATTAGCAGCTAGCATGTTCTCCCTGAAGGTGTCCCAAAATTATGATGCAGGTGAGTTCATCCTGTTGTGGAGATCCATTTTTCCTCTTCCCAAATATTTAAAAATATTTTAAGGTGGGTAACAAAGATCATAAAGATTATGGAAACCAAGCTGTATGAAGAATGGTTGACCTGTGCTCCCTTAAATGGCTGAGGGAGTTGTGTATGTTCAACTTGACAAAGTGATACAAAAGCCAGATATTTGGGCTTTCTTTCAGCTACCTGGTCTGTTATGAGTGGTGAGCTTATTTCCTTCTGCTACAAAGGATAGGACCCAAACTAGGGATCAGAATTACAAGAGGTTTCTACTAAACATTAGAACAAACTTGGTAGTGATAATTGCTGTTCAGTACTGGAAAAGACTGGTTCAGAAGGTGGTGAATGCCACTAGAGGTTTTTTAACAGAGGATGGATGGCCATCTATCAGGGATATTTTGACTGTACACTTCCTTGTACACTGTACAATTCCTTGGACTAGGTGATAGAATCCAAAGACATAGACATGTTACTCTGGAAAACCAGTGCAAAAGGGATCTTGTAGCACATTTGAGACTAACTGAATGAGATAAACTGGTAGCATGAGCTTACACCTACTTCCTGTTCCCCGTACATGTGAGGAAGTAGGCTTAAGTCTATGAAAGATCATGCTACCAACTTCTCTCTTTCAATTAGTCTCAAAGGCTACAAGATCCCTTTGCATATTGGACCAGATGGCTATTCTGGATCCTCCACAGCACACAAACCTACTCATACATTTTTTGTTCCAGAAGAAACACATTTTACAGACACTGGGGCTAGATTTCAAATGATTTATTAAAAAGTTTTAAATATTTTTAAAAAAGTATTATGGGGCAAGAGATTTCTGGGAACCACCGCCACGTACACAAACAAACACTCCTGCACTCCCAGGATTAAAAAAGCTTTTTAAAAATACTGTAAACATTCATTTGTAAGACAATATCATGTAATAAGTATAATGATAGATCAAAATTTAGAAGATACAGGTTGAGGTTCTCACTGAGCCATGGGTGTCACGGGGTGTCCTTGAGCCCCCTTTTCTGTCTCACAGGGTTTTTGAAAGGATAAAGTGGAGAATAGGAGAACTATGGATAACACCCTGAGCTCATTGGAGGAAACACCCAGCCTCCTCCCTTGTATTGAAACGGGATACAAGTGAATGAATGCTACCTCAAAAATGATAAAACATGAAGATTAGCATGAGGTTGTGGCTGCTGGGATCTTCCCGCACACTGGTAATCATCCCAGACCACCAATATTCTTTGGGCTCCAAGCACTGCTGCCAGGCTGTTGGCTGCCAGCTTGTCATGTGGGATGGCAGCTTCCTCAAGGTGACTTTAATAAATCACAATCAATAGCATGCTCATAGCTGCATACACAACCTCTTCCCTACCCCTCCTCTCTTTTCAATACAAGTAAGGAGACTGGGTATCCACTGCTACTTATGGCATTCTCTCCCATGTTCTGCCTTTGAGATATGTCCGTCAGAACCAGAGGCCTGTTAGAGTTAGGAAACTCTAGCAGTAGCTCAGACATGGGAAAAATATTGGCATGGATTGGTTGGAGACATCCCCCAAGAATAGGGTTGCCATAATTTGCTACCACCAAACCGGAACAAACATAGAAAAAATGTAGGACAAAATTTTCCTGAAAATGTAGGACATTCAATAAAAATAGAGGACACAACCAACTAGGAGTCAAAATTATTTTTTTAAAAAGGCACACAACAGTAGAATTCAAAGATATGGAGATGTCGTACTTGAGTCCTGACTGAATGATGCATCTGAGGAAATATACTTGTCTAAGAAAGCTTATGCTGCCTAGTTGCTGCTGCTCTGCTGGAGCCTGGAGAAGCCTCCAAGCCTTGGTGAAGCCTCCAAGGCTTCACCAAGGCAGAGAGTAAGGAGAATAGTCCTCACAGACATTTTGCCTTCTTTGTAATACAGCCTATGGAGAGAATTTTGTATGTGATAATATGGGATGGACAAGGGTCATGAGACAGGTAGGCACAGTGTGGAGGACAGAGAGAGAGGCATGCCTACACTTCTCAGGGAATATCTCTGAGGATAGGACAACCTCTGAGGATGGGACAACCTCCTCTCTCTGTGGAGAAGAGTGGGGAGGGGGACCTGGCAAACAAGACCTGCCAGCTTGAAGCAACCACCTCCTCTGCTGTTTAGACCAATTTGAAGGCCATTTGCAAAATAAGGCACTAGGTTTGCAGTGACCATTTTCCTATATCTGAAGAAGCTTCTGGGAGGGTATTATCAAGTAGCTTTCCCAGTTGGTGACCTGCTGTATTTTGCATATCTGAAAAAGCTGGCAGAGGCAATAGCCCAGGCCACTTAATTCACATTGTGTCAAAAAATAACAGTTGACTTGGGGAGGAAATTGTGCTGAGATCTCTGGGAGGATATAAAATTTCCTTACTGTAAGGCTGGTGTCTCCTCTTTCTTTCAGGTTCTCCCCTGGAAAAACTGGTGTCCAGTCTTTCTGATCTGGAGGTTCGACTGAACTCTCGAAAATGTGTTGCCCCAGAGAAGTTTGCTGAGATCATGAAAGTGAGAGAGGATACTCATCATTTGGGTAAGCATAGAGAGGAAACAGAGCAGCCTTAGCTTTGCACTGCACACATGGAAAGGGACCCATGAAAAATGTACAGTAGCATGGAGATATCCTTGTCAAAAAGGAAATTATGTAAACTCTTGCAAAATGCTTGATTTCTGCATTTCTCATTCTAAATCATTCAAATGTGTTCACTAGTCTGCATTTGTCTATATGAGAAAAACGTTGTATTAGTCTCAATCCATGATATTTTCTACTAGTAGTCTGGTACCATCTACATATCTTAGACTGTTGATGTTCTTTCCTCTGTCTTTAGTCTTCCTTATTCTGAGTCTAAACCTATTCTTTGTATGATATCTTTTGCATATAGGTTGAACAAGTAGAGTACTAATATACAGCCTTGCCTGACCCCCTTGTCAGTTGGAAACTATTCTGTTTCTCCATATTCTGTTCTAACAGTTGCCTCTTGTCCTAAGTAGACATTTCTCATCAGGATTATCAAATGCAGTGGCACTCCCATGTCTTTAAAAGCATTCCATAACTTTTCACGGAATGTTCTTTACTAAGGAACATCAAAGAAGAAAGTACAAAGGCAGGCTTGTTGCTGAAAATAAAGAAAACAAAAATAATGATCATGGAGGATCTACATATATTCAACCTAGACAATGAATAAATCACATAGTTAAAGATTTCCTGTACCTTGGATCAAACACCGATCAGAAAGGAGCCTGCAGTCAAGAAGAAGACTAGAAAAGGGAAGGGCAGTGATGAAAAAACTAGACAAGATCCTAAAAAGTAAAGATATACAACTGAGCACCATTTTATTGCCCATCACCATGTAGGGATGTGAGAACTGAACTGTGAAGAATGCAGACAGAATTTGAGATGTAGTGCTGGAGAAGAATGCTGAGAATATCAAAGACAAATAAACAGGTCCTTCAACATATTAAATGTGAACTTGCCCTGGGAGCCAAGACAGTTTAATTGAGGCTAACATACTTTGGCCACATCATGAGAAGTCATGAACCATTGGAAAAAAACAATAATGCTAGGAAAGGCAGCAGAAAGAGAGGGTGACCACACACCAGATGACTAGACTCAATCAAGGATGTCATGGACCTGAATCTGCAATATATAAGCAGAGCAGTAGAGGATAGCAGGATCTTGGAAATATCTCATCCACACAGTCGCATCACTATTATTATTATTATTATTATTATTATTATTATTATTTGTATCCCACCTCTCCCTGTATTGGTGACACCAGGTGCAGAGGGCTACTGGTGAGGAGGGGCTGCCCCTCCCACTAACTTGCTCACTTGCCCCCCCAACTGCCTGCTCCTCTCCCCCAGCTGTCCCCCCTCCCTGCTGTTTGCCCAGTTGTCCCCTCCTTTGCCTCCCCTCCCTAGCCACTGCATTGTGGTTGGTCGGGTTTGTTGCTCCATCACAGGGCTTCCATCCCAGGAAGAAAGCTCTGTGACTGAGTGGCACTGTTTGCATCTACTGATGGAAGGTGGTTTAGTTCTTTGCCTTAGAAAACATAGTGACTAGTGACATTCCATCTCACCTATCGTTACTTCATCTCTCTGCAGTGAACCACTCTCCTCATGGTTCCAAGGAAGATCTGTTTCCAGGGACGTGGTACTTAGAGCAAGTGGATGACAAGAACCGCAGGAAATATGCACGGAAAGCACTTTAGTAGAGAACAAAACTACCACTAGCAGGGGCTTTCCTGGTAAGTCAGAAACCTGGATCACAGAACCAATGATTAAACAGAAGCATGCAGGGGTGGGCTGATTAAAAAGGACAAGAGAAGGTAGCATGGCATTTGATAACAGAAGCACATGGAGTCCTTACTGCAGGGTTTCTCTTGAGAAACCTTCTCCAAACTGCATCAGAAGCTGGTTCCATTTGGCTTTTCTTTCATCACAAAGCAAATGTTATTGGAAATCCAAAGAAAGATGAGAAGAACCTTTTCCAGCTTTTCCTCTGAATTATCCTGTTTGTGTTTAGCAGATAGGCATGTATAGTCTCACTTTCATTCTGATATTTTGCAAGTGGAACAACAGCTGCTTTTAGGCTTACCTACTCTGAATGTTTATGTCAGAGGCCCAAGCTGCAAGCTCCCACCCCAGGGAAACATTGCCTGAAGGAAACGGCCAGCTAGGCATGAAGATTCTTAAAGCTGCTCCTCTTCTTTTCTTGTTTGGGACATCATGAGCTGATCAGTTGGTTGGTTATATTTTTGGCCCATATTCAGACTGATAATCAGAATTCTCCCTTCAGCTTTGAGAGCAAGGGGATCAGATGGCAGGGGGACTTAGAGTGGTTTGGAAAGCCAGAATGAAATGGCAGACCAGGTCTTGTCATTCAGTTGGACTCAGACGCATCTTCCCTCACTCTGTTGTCACTTTGTAGTGTATCACACGGAGCTTTTTGGAGATTTTGCAGCTCAGATCTGTGGTGACTGCAGGTCCAACGATGCAGATTCACGTCATAATGTGAATGTGTTATCACATGTGATTCATTTCTATGGGAGCTTCTTCCGTGGCGCTTCCGCAGTGAATCCAAAGTAACTCCTCATTTTGGTGAATTCGGTACAAAAGTGAATTCACAGAATCTGCATTCAAGCTCACTTCGATTTTACTCCGAATTGGTCTGGTGTGGAATGCAACTTTGCTTCCCTCCCGGTATACCCCTCCAAACCTCCAAAGAGGCAAATTTCCCACGATGCTGCACTGCAATTTTGCCCCAATTGCTTCCGTTGCTCGGAAGGGTAGATGACAGGGAAGGAGGGAATGAACAGGAGGCTAGGGGGAGAGATGGGAGGCTGGGGGGAACAACAAACTCCAGCTCCCAGAATTCCATAGCCTCGAGACAAGGACCCCACAACAAACTCAGAGCACTGAGCCAGGACAGTTAAAGTGGAGTTAAACCAGAGACAACTATTACAAAGGGAAGGAGAGTGGATTGGATTCAGGGAGGTGGTATTTTATTTTAGGGAGCATGGAGAATAATTATAATAATTATAATTTTAAAAAAGCTTTTAAATATTAATAATAATAATCATAATAATAATTTATTTTATTAGTTTGCTGGAGAATAATTATTATAATTATAATAAAAAACAAAAAATGTTTTAAAAATAATAGTAATAATAATAATTTATTTTTAAAATAATAATAATAATAATAATAATAATAATAATTATTATTATTATTATTATTATTATTAGTTTGCTGAGGCACCAGAGCTCTCTGGCAGAGAAGGCTCAATGTCTCAGGATACTACAGTTCCCAGAATTCCATAGCACTGAGCCAGGACAGTTAAAGTGGAGTCAAACCGGATTATTTCCCAATGCAGATGCAACCTAAGAGAAGGCAGCTGTTACAAAAGGAAGAAGAGTGGATTGGATTCAGGGAGGTGGTACTTTAGGGAGCATGGAGAATAAGTGAAACTGGATCATTTTTGCAATCCTCCAAAGCGGGTCTCCTTCAGATCCAAAGGATTTACTTCCAAGTAAACCTGTAGCTTCTACACTGATTATTTTGCAGTGAATAATAATAATAATAATAATAATAATAATAATAATAATAAATGGATGGGGGCTCTGACACAGAGGATAGATATAGATGTGGCTGAAATGGATGAGGAGAATAACAGGGAAATAGATGTAGATATAGTTGAAATAGATGAGGCGAATGGCAGGAGGATAGATGTAGATGTGGCTGAAATGGATGGGGGCTAGAGGACCCATTTGAATTTGGCTGCCAGGGATGGGAAAATAGGAGTCATTCATGTGAGGCTGTCATTCACATGAAAGTGGAATGACAGCCTCTTCCCCCCGGAAGTGCAAAGGTTCAGAATGCGTTCAGACCCCCACTGAGCATGTGCAAGGGTCCCAATTCGAATCAAGTTGAATCCGCATGGTATGTCCTGGTGTGGTAATACAATGTGCATTCACTCCGCTTTGCTTGAATCCGCATCACGTGACTTGCTTGGAATTGAATTGACTCCTCTTCCCCCTCAGTTTGGAAGGGCAACGGAAAGGCAACCAGGTGTGATAAAATATCACGTTTTAACGTGAATTAGCTTTGTTAGACAGGAGTGACTTTGGATCTGGTGTGAAAAAACATCACTTTTCACGTTGTTAGAACAGGAGTGACTGCGGATCTGAGCTGCAAACCCCCCACATGTGATAAGGGCCTTTGATAGATGTGGGGCATGTGGAGCAATAAAAGTCCCCTTAATGTGCTGTGTACTGGACATCAAAGGCCACTCTTTGCTTTTGAAAACCCAGAACAACTTGTAGCTGGAGAAGAGTTGGGTTTTCTAGAAGCTATCA
Source organism: Sceloporus occidentalis (assembly GCA_023333645.1). NCBI lineage: Eukaryota > Metazoa > Chordata > Lepidosauria > Squamata > Phrynosomatidae > Sceloporus > Sceloporus occidentalis. Next base: position 125,464,672 of record JALMGF010000003.1, read on the forward strand.
CCTAGAAGGGAAGGAGAAGTGGCCAGTGTTTAAACCTGTCTGGTCCTGTGTGGTGCTGAATACAAAATCAAGCACAGCTTTGGGGCTTAGGTCCCCTTAAAGCAAGTGGCCAAAGTAGATGGCAGCTAGTTTATAAGCATGTTGGGTTTTTAATGAGTAACATTCACTGTTATCCATCTTGGAGAGCCAGTCACTTAATCAGATTTCATATTTATTTCCCCATAGAACCTTCCAGATGTACAGACACAGCTCAAGTTAACAATAAGTCTACTCCCATGCCTACACTGCTTAAGATGACTACTGGATTCCAGGCACACACCATTGCTTCTTGACCATATTTTCTAACAGAGAACTGTTTTACTATCCATTCCTTGCTTTTGTACTTTTGGGCTTGCAACTCATGTGTTTGCCAGTTTGTTTTGCTGTTGGTATCTGCTTCTTTCTAAACACCTTCTGGGAGTGTCTACATCACTGGTTTACACAAGAGTTGTTTGAGTGTAACACAAATTTTTGTTTGTTGATAAGAGATAACACAAAGAGTTGAGTTTTGTGACAGTCTCCAGCCAAGGAAGAAATTCCAGCCAACTACAGCATTTTTAAGAATGCCCTACAACTACTTGATGATCTTTTCTTAGCCAGATTCTCAAAACTAGCTCGAAATGGCATTTGATTTTTGTACAGTATGGATGTTTGGAACAGTTAAAGACAAATAATTCCCAACTGGCCTGGAAATATAATTTGAGGATTGTATTAAAAACCTACAACAAATAAAGAAATGATGCTGAACTATTCAGCACAGAGTCATAGCGCCCTGTGATGTTCTGTATATTAATATACTCAATTAAAAAGGGAGGGAGGGAGAGAGAAGAGACAGGTTTGACATGAGATGGAAACTCTTCAAAGTCACAAAGATTAAGTTAAAATCATAGAACCATGGAGTTGGAAGGGGCCCCATAGGTCATTGAGTCCTGTACCCTGCTCAATGTAGGAAATCCAGCTAGAGCATCTCTGGATTACAATTTTCAACAGATATTCTATTGCTGAAATTCTAATAAATTGCCTGAGCATAATAATCAAGCACAACATCAACAAATCACTTCCAACATGCTTAGAATCATAGAATCACAGAGTTGGAAGAGACCACAAGGGCTATCCAGTTTAACCCCATTCTGTCATGCAGGAACACACATTTACAGTAGCCCCATCCAGCCTCTGCTCAAAGACCTCCAAAGAAGGAGACTCCACCACATTTCAAGGGAGTTTGTTCCACTGTCAAACAGCTCTTACTACCAGGAAGTTCCTCCTAATGTTTAGATGGAATCTCTTTTCCTGGAGCTTGTATCCGACCAGGTCCTATTCTCTGGAGCAGCAGAAAACAAGCTTGCTCTCTCCTCAATATGACATCCCTTCAAATACTTAAACAGGGCTATCATATCACCCTTTAACCGTCTCTTCTCCAGGCTAAACATCCCCAGCTCCCTAAGTCTTTCCTCATAGGACATGGTTTCCAGACCCTTCACCATTTTCGTCACCTGTCTCTGGACATGCTCCAGCTTGTTAACATCCTTTGTGAATTGTGGTGCCCAGAACTTGACACAGTATTCCAGGTGAGGCCTGACCAAAGCAGATTAGCACAAGAAAGATGCCATTTCTCTTCTAGTAAATCACATTCTACACTGGATTGCTTGGGGAAGATAGTAATGGTCACTTTCCCCAGATATTGTTTGTGAGGAGAATTCTCCAAATAATTCAACCCTGGCCAGGAACCATGCTGGCTGGGGGATTTGAAAGTTCCATTTAAAAAAAACTTTCTTAAGCTCTGCTTTTCCCAGTGCTCGAACTGTAATGTTTTTATTGTCAGGAAACTGTAGATGACCAAAAACCTTTCATGAGCAGGATGCAGGGTTTTTATAAAGCAAGAAAGGGAAACTAGGTCAGTTCCAGGCTCTAGTTTTCATCCCACCTCCCTTCCTGAAACTCCTCAAGCTGGGCACTGCACAAGGTCTAAAAGACAGAAAGTAGGAGCCATGGTTCCCTTAGGGCTCATTCCCAATTACATTTAAACCAGTTTGCGATTTGTCTTCACTCCGTGTCATTGAATTGGTTCCCAAAGGTCCATAGTTCCCACTATGAAAGCGGATCTTTTCATTACTCCCTTGTAATCACTTCATTTTTTGGCATAACTGTTGTTCCCACTAGTTTGTGTCACTTCAAAATACATGTCAATCGTCTGTGTCATCAGTGATGCAAGGAAGGAGGGAGAAGGGGGAAGGGAGGGCTGGGAGAATCAGGCCATTCCCCCCCCACCCATGGAGGATCATCCAGGTATATATATATATACATATATATATGGAGGATATTCCCAAATCAAAGCCCAAAGCACTGCTAGGAATGTCAATGCATGCCTCTTGGTCATGCCCCAAATGGAGGGCCTTCTAGAGGGAGATACACACACACACACACACACGGAGGACATCCCCAAATCAAAAAGCCAAAAATCACTCCTAGGAGTCAATGCAGAGCTTCTCTAAGTGATGCTCAGAATGGAGGACATTTGGAGGAGGACTTAACACATGGGGCAGGTGGTGCCCTCCCAGTCTTACAGGACGTGGAGGGCATGAGGGTTTGAGGTGATGCCCTCTCAGCATTGAAGGACTTGGAGGACATGGGGGGGGAGGCTTGAGGTGGTGCCCTCATAGAGGACTCTCCCCTGGGATGCATGAGTGTTATGGAGAACTCTCCCATCACCAACCTCTGAGGCTGAGAGTGTGACTAGCCCATGATGACCCACTAGGTTATATGGCTGATCTGGGATTCAAACACTAGCCTCCAGAGTCCCAAACCAATATCCAAACCTCTACAACACACTGCCTTGGAAGGATCACTCCCTCTTTTTCACTTCAGGAGCCTGGGATCTACTCAAAAGAAAAGGCTGGGAAGCCAAGGAGGAGGAGGGGGAAAATAATAGCTCCCTCTTCACCCCTACCCCCACCCCAGCAGCTCCACAGCATCCCTGAGTGAATCAAGCACACCATCACCCCCTTGAATGGCCTGGCTTGGCAACTATATTTTTTAAAATAAAAAATGACAGAATATGCAATCCATTGGTTTGCAGCTACTTGCCTCGCTGAGCTGCAGTCGGCCTGGTTGCCTGGTACACAAGTAGTTGCAAATACAATGGATTGCATATTCTGTCAATTTTTTAATAAAAAGAAAATATATGATCATACCCCCATAGGTCACACCACAAGCACAAAGGCAGCACTGAGGGGTGGGTGGGTGGGGATGGCTGATTTCCCAAAAACTGAAGAGGGATGGTAAACACCCCTCTGCCATAGTCCCTCCTCTCCAGAATGATGCAATTCAGATGTCTTATTCCCACTTGTAGAACATGCTTCGGAATCTATTCTTTTCTAAATAACAGGCAAAGAATTAGTGTCGGGAAAGAGCGGGTTTTTTTGCATTTGCCTCACTTCACCACGACTGAAGCCAATCTCAGTAGAATCAAAACCAGTTTCAAGTGGGAATGAGACACATATAACCCGATCAGCAGCTCACTTTAAATCATAGTGGGAATGAGCCCTTCGTCTCTCAGATAGGTTTCTTTTGCTAGCCATAAGCATCATGAGAATAGCCTGTCTGGGTCTGTAGGGAATTCCACAAACAAATAGCAGGGCCACACTATTGTGGCACTCCTTTAATAGAGACTAGATGAGATTTTCACAAGTGGGAAAACCAATGAGGCCTGTTACAGACTGCCAAAATAAAGCTGCTTCAGGTCTCTTTGGAGATATGCTGTAAATGATGCATGCATCCTAAGAATCTGGAAGCTGCGCCGAAGCTGCACTCCAGTGCTTAGGAATGGAGTGTAGCTTTGGCGCGACTTCCGGACTCTTAAGCAGCTTTATTTTGGCAGTCTGTAACAGGCCTGAGAAAGTCCTAGTCAGTAAAGGAAGGGCTAGATCTTCCTTACAGGCAGAGGGAAACACACCTTCAAATGAATATATAATAAGGGAATTTTAATAGCTGAAATTAATAGCAGCAAGATGATGCTGGGAAACTTCAAACAGCTGGGATCTTGCCTTTGTCTAACGGTTCTGAAAAACTGTAACTCCAAAGTGCAAAGTACAACTTAGTTTTATTGACTAACAGCAAAGGGGAAAATCACCATTCATGCAATAGCATTCACACACACAGAGAGAGAGAGAGAGAGAGAGAGAGAGAGAGAGAACTGACAAAATTAAAGGTAGTAGCTTGTAGCAAGGTTGAGGGAAGACAATATCTTTAGCAGTCTAGAGGCAGAGCTCCAATCAGTGGATGATAGAAGTAACAGTGGCTCAACAAGGCTGCCTGAAACGTGGGTGATGGCATCTGTGTTGAGGGGTGAATATAAAATCTAGAAGCCTTCTTGCCCGGTTTCAGACTGACCCAATGAATGAGTGCCAAGACAGGCTTTTTACAGACTCTTGAGGCAGTTGGACATATTTTCCAAGAATGAGTTCCTATCTGGTTGATGGTTGTAACTTCAGAGTTAGAAAAGGAATATTTTTGGTTCATGGCAGTGACACTGATTTAATCAAGCAGTCAGGACAACAATTAGGTGGGAAAAACACAGCAGAATGATTGGCTTAATGCTTTAGGCTAATAAACCCTTGTCTGTGACCTTCAAGAGGAAATGCCTACCACAGGGGGTGCAGAAGCAGCAATTTTCACAGTCACAAAGTTACAGAGGTCCTTGTCACATGCCCTCAGGTCTGCGAACTGTTCACTTAAAGGTCACCTGACTTTTTCCAGATTCATGGTTATGGTCTCTCTGTAACTGTTATTGTAATAAAATATAACAAAATATTTGTACCCCAAAATAATGCAGAGTATGCAGCGGTGCTAGCATCAGTGGGTGTGCTTTCGAACAGACATACAGGCAGAGGTCTAGATGGAATCCTTCACTGAAACTGGGTAAACTGTCATTTCTGAGACATTTTGAGACTATTCACACCTTGCTGTGACAATAATTCATTATGTTATCTCATTAGGGCTGCATCTACACTGCAGAATTAATGCAGTATGACATCACTTTGACAACCATGGCCCAATGCTATGGTATCGTGGGGTTTGTAGTTTTGTGAGATATTTAGCCTTCTATCAGAGCTCTGGTGCTACAACAAACTACAGATCCCAGAATTCCGTAACAGTAAAAGCAATGTTAAACTGGATTAATTCTGCAACGTGGCAGTAGCTTGAGAACATGGTGAAACACATGACAGACATGACTTTGTGGTGCATGATGGGAGTTCCATACTGCATCATCCTATGTTCTGCAGAGGTGAGCAACTGGACAGGGCCAATTCCAACCAAACACCTGTAACATGATGTAGTTAGTGAACTGGAAGGTGTGTCATATCACTTCCAATCCTTATTCAGACTGATTCCTTATGATCTTCCCAAAGGGTTGCAAAATAAGGAAATGGATGCTTGGGAAGCTACAAAAATAGTGTCATTTAGTCCACCATTCAGTGTATTTCTATCCTTGCATGACTCCACACACATGCACACATTGAATGGGTTTGAGGCACACACTGAATAAAACTGTAATGAAACACTTGTCAGTGGCACATCAGTGCTGAGATGTCATAAAGTTCCATAAATCACCTGACTTGCATTCAGAAATATTCTCCTCTCAGTTTCCACACTGAAAAAATATTTTCAGTTTAGGCAAGGCAGCTGTCTCTTGTGGCTCAAGGATACACCAGGCAGCTTCCACAAATTATTTTTATTGGAATGTGTAACATTTACACAAAGGAAAATTGCAGGTTCTTCACCACATCTTAAGGTGTAACCTGAATAACCTCTGTCACATGTTGCTTCAGTTCCTGCAGGCTTTGTAGAGGAGAAGACACACTCATGACATTCCATTCTTGTCCGGTCACAGCACCAGAATGGTGGTATGACAACAGCTCCACTTTGGCCTTCTCCAACAGTCCTGCAAATTAAACAATACTCAGTCCTAGGATATGAGGATGGGCATCGTTTTTTACATGGTTATTGTAACCACATAAAAACTGGTTGAAACAGGTTCAAAAAAATTACATGGAGACAAAAAATGATAGCTTCAGGAAATAGAATATAGTAAAGGAAGAAATATTTGGCCTTCTACATGATGTTAGATTGTAATTCTTACCCTTCACCACTGGTTATTTTGGCTAAGGCTGACAGGAGTTGTAGCTCTACAACATCCAGAGAGCCACATATTCCCACCCGGTCAGTCAATTTTGAAAACACAGAGATCAAACATAACAAATGACAGGTCTGACCATCTTCCTGAGGGAACTTTCCAAGGTTTTAGCAAAATAATCAGTCCAAGCCTCAACCCCATTGCCTAGATCAGCTCTCTACATAAGCCCCTTGAAGATCACATTTTTCCTTGAATCCTGGGCTAAGAATATCTTCTTCACACGGAGATTCTCAAGAGTTTTCCACTCGTTATTATTCCATTTTGGAGCCATTTCCCCATATTTTAATCCCAAACCATCCTCATGATCTTCATCACATCATGTGTGTAAAGGGAGACTATAGCTACAGAACCCATGTATTCTTACAGTCCTTTGGACACAGGCTAGGGCAAGGGTGGGCAGTTTACAGGTGTCCACTTGTTGCAGGACTGCAACTTCCGTGAACTGTCCCCACTGGCTAGGCTAGTTAGGGCTGACAGGAATTGCTAGGAAACACTATAGAAGTACCAGCCCTGCTAGATGAACAGCCCCCCAAAAGCTGGAACTGCTGCTATCAGACCAGCAACCCAAGGTAGATGGAACTCCAAACCAGCTGTGCAAGTCCTCAGCAAACACACTTCTGAGAAAGAGAAGTGGCACTGGTGATTAGATGTGCAGGACCTTCCTCAGCTCCAGTTCAGAAACAAGGACTTGTTTAGCACCAACTGTTTATGACAACATCATGTTGAGGGGGTGGGCTGGAGGGAGTCCTTCTTCTTACCCATGACTGTTGGCAAGAGGCTGCCACTGGAGGCCCTGGATCTGTAGAATAGCAGTGTACCAGTGAGGGGAACCGAGTGCTTGAAGGCTGCCCCACTGAGCTCATGGAGAACAGGAATGCTGCCTTGCACTGAGCCGACCAAGGTGTGGGGGGTGCCCTCAGCAGTCAGCTTCAGCAGCCCCTCTTCACTACCTGGGGGCTTCTCCTTACTGTGAGTGGTGGTGATCTGTGGGGAAAACAGATTAAATTGGTAGAGTGCCTTCCACTGGTGAAGAGATATGCTTCCATGTTTTCCCTTCTATCAGCATAGAGGTAAGCAATTTCTACCATGGAGACAAGAAGCAGAATGCCAAAGCTCTAGAGCTGTTACAGACCTCTGTGAACGCAGAGAGGGCTACCACAGGACAGGCTGAAATTCAGTGTGCACAGCCTGCTACATATCCATGCTGAAGAGGATGTACACATTGGACTTCTATCTGTTGTGTAGCTATAAAGTTAGAAAATTATGTCAGAAAAAAAGTGCTGGCAGCATCCTCTAAGCAAATCTGAGAAAGGGCCCTACAAAAGACATCAACTAGGAGGAAAAAAATGGAGGAATCCATGTACCTTCAGCCCAGCTTCCTGTGCCAGGAGGAGTCCATTCACAAGGTTCACATCCTTCTGTGTAGTTACTCTGAGGAGTCCCATTGCTACTGCAGGAGTTAGGTAACTACTTGCCTTCTGCAAGGTTGGGCCTAGTGAACATGACAGGTATGGTCAAATAACCAAAATAATTGTCCACAACTGTTTTCAGTCCTTTCCTCACTACAAAATACCTGACTGACACATAGTAGCAGAATGGAAACTCTGATCCTAGCAGTACCCACCCATTTCCAATGACCTCTTGGCAGAGATCACAAAACAAAGAGTAGGCTTAGACTGGTGGTGCTGTAGATACAGTCTTCAATTGCCAGCGTGTAGTTCAGAAGGTAAGAGACTACAGCCATCTGTCATTTCCCTCTCTTTAGGGCAGTACACCGTGCTGCCCATCTTTGCCCCGTGTCTGTGCTGCAGCATCCACATGCAGCATCCTGCAGCACAGACACGCCGCAAAACAAGAGCCGCCTAGAGCGGCTTCTTTTTTGCTATGCCAGAAGCAGGAAGGAGCGCCGCCATGATGCCACTTCCTGCTGCTGATATCTGGTCGCTGTACGGTGGCATCATGGTAGCCCCAGTATGGATGGGAGGCCACCATGATGCTGGCGTCTGTACATACTAAGGTTCAGGAGCATGGGGTTGCTGCATGCCCCCGAACTCTAGTATTGGCGGTGCCACACTTCTTTTGGCGCGTGTGTACTGGGCCTTCATTTCCCTGGCTCTACCTGTTTGCACCTTCAGTGACAATATTTAATAGAGTTGCTTGTTTAACTGTTTTTAACTTTTGTATTAATTACAAAATTAATTAATTAATAAAGATTTTTAGCTGTACTTTGTTTTAATTTGTTGTAAACTATTTTGGGACAGGCAGCATTGTTAGTTCTTTGAATGTTGGCCTAGGACTCTGGGAGACCAGGGTTCAAGTCCCTGCTCAACCATGGAAACCCACTGGTGACCTTGGGCAAGTCACACTCTCTCAACCTCAGAGAAAAGCAATGACAAACCCTCTATGAACAAATCTTGCCATAATAACCTTGAGATAGGGTTATGAGATAGGGTTATGCCTTAAGGTGGCCATAAACTGGAAATGATTTGAAGGCACACAACAACAAAGCACCTTGGATCCCATACCAGGAGATGCAGTTGGACTGACATGGAAGTAATCATGGGGGAAGCTTCATTCAGTTAATGGTCAGGCTGATGTTAAGGGGACAGAAGCAGAGTCTGAAAAGTCAACTGCCCTGGTAAGAGCAGGAATTGCAGCATACTTCACAAATGCCATCCTGCACTGACTTTCTTCTCTGTACTACACCACTGAAAGGCAAGAGAGAGTGGCTGCTGTAAAGACTAAGAACAGAGAAGGTATTTTTTTTAATATAAAAAACACAGAAAATAGAAACAGGAAAAACCTGTGTTGTTATGATGGTGTATGTCAGGAATTTTTGTTAGACAAGGAAATTTCAAGAAATAAGGAATACTTTCTCAAACAGAGGAAAGCAGCTGAGATAGAAGGTGCAAAGGCTAGAGTGGAGAAGGAAGCAAAAGAGAGTGTGTCAGGAGAGCTGGAGTACATCCACTAGAGCAAAAAGAAAAATAAGCAGAGCTCTTGTGTATTCTGTGATGCTGCACGTGTACACAATGATGTAACAGATGCAGAATTCAGCTCCCTGAGAATCTTGATTTTCATATATAACAATGCATTTTATCCATCTGTGCAGCAGCAATAGGCTTAAAAGCAGATGGGGAGTGGGTGGCAAGATTTCAGAAAAAGTATTATATTGAAAGCCTAACTACACACATATTGCTTGACTAAGGAGAGATGAGAGAACAGAGGCAGAGAGGTGAAGTAACTTGTATGTAAAAAACCAATAAAGGAGTGTGATGCTACTCCTGGGTCTCTCATCTCACCATAGGTGACAACCTGCACGCCGCCATTCACTTGGTGGGCCAGTGCACACAACACATTTCCCAGAGCTCTAGCCAGTGCAATCCAGGGCTTGGTCTGGGGTGCATATGCACTGCTGAGAGCTTGCCCATTTACCTGAGGGAAGGAAGAACATGAGCATAAGAGTGATTGCAGGATGACTGTCTCTAACAGAGAAATCCAGGGTTCTCCAGTTATTCAGTTTTCAGAGACAATGTCCAAAGACCCAGGAACACATTTCTTCAGAATGGGGGTTTTCCTCATCAAGTTCTAACCAAGATCTTCTTTAAAGCTATCAATGGCCCCATACAGACAGGCCAAAATAAAGCTGCTTCGGGTCACTTTAGAGTTATGCTGTTTAAATGATGCATGCGTCCTAAGAGTCTGGAAGCCGTGTCAAAGCCACGATCCAGTCCTAAGGACAGGAGTGCAGCTTTGGCACAGCTTCCAAACTCTTAGGATGCATGCAACATTTAAACAGCATACCTCCAAAGTGATCTGAAGCAGCTTTATTTTGGCAGTCTGTATGGGGCCTGTGACCCATAACAAGATCCACTTTTGGGTGGGAAAGTACATTTGAGAGTTGATCTTCCTTCCCAGTTTGATCAGTCAGCCTTGCCTATATGTTCGCCAATTCCATTGTTACAGTAATTTGCTAAAAAAAAAAAAAAACAGTGTTGGCAGTTAAGTCATGCAGAAGACACTTCCCACAACAGAGTATGATGCCTTTTAACAGGCACTTTGTAATTCAGCAACATTGCTTTGCAAGCCACCTCTGATGTATTTTTGTTTTCTAACCAGCTCCAGAACTTTTGCAAAAGTAAAGAGCATAGAGCTTTGCAAGATAGGTCTTTTGCAACTTAGCAAAATGAGAGCTTCTTTATCACTCAAATCATAGAAACAGAACAATACAGTCTGCCCTTCCTTTACATGGGGGATCCGTTCTGGACCCCCCGCGTAAAGGGAATTCCGCCTATGCTTGAGCCCCATTTAAATGAATGGGGCTTGTGCATGCGGTGATGCGGCAGCCCAGTGGTGCACACATACCACGGGCGTATGCCCCATTATTCCTTATGAGACATACTGCCCCTTCTCCCAGCATGGCTTTCAGCATATGGCGTGGGCACACTGTATACAGACTGAAGCTGAAGATTAATCTTATGTTTACAAATTAAAATATACTATGTAAATCAAGAATTATTAAGCAATTTACCGTAAGAGCAGAACTCATGATGCCAACAAGTAGTTTTCCTTGGGCTAACTCAAATCTTAGAAATAGAACAATATACAGTCTGAAGCTGAAGATTAATCTTATGTTTGCAAATTAAAATACACTATGTAAATAAAGAATTATTAAGAGGAGAACTCACAATGCCAACAAGTGCCTTTCCTTGGGCTAAGTCCACAAGTTGCATGGCAATCTCCTTGCCGCAGCGGCTCTGAGCTTCTCGGGTGCTGGCACCCAGGTGAGGGCAACTAATTACGTTTGGGTGGTTCACCAAGGCCTTGTCCTTGGGTGGCTCCTATTAGGGACGAAACAGCCAGGCTGGTTAGAAGGCTCTGCTTCCTCTCCATAAACCCCTGAGCTGCAAAATTTCATTGTCTAGGCCCAGGTTTAAGCCAACAACTGGATTATTGTAATGTACTCAATGTGGAGTGTCACTTGAAGTTGGTAGGGAGGCTGTGGCTGATGCGAAATGTGGTGGAAAAGGTGTTAAAAGGAGCATTAAATTGTGGATGTATTCTGTCTGTACTGAAGGAACTTCACTTACTACTTTTTCATTACTAGGACAACTTTAGGGCCTTGTTAATGTATGAGATACCACATTACTTGACAAATCACCTCTCCATTTATTAGGCCACTGAGTCACTGCAAACATCAGGGAAGAGTATGTACTATTTCTTCTATATTAGTGGTGAAAATCCACCTAAGCCACCATAGCCAGTGGTAAAGAATGTTGGGAGTTACAATCTGGAGGGATATAGGATTCCCACCCACTTTAGGTTACTGCCTTTTTCCTCTATGCTCTGTGGTCCTTTTGCCATATACAAACTCTCTTTGATTATGTATTTCTAATACCCTTTGCTTAGTCATTTCCCACTGCATGATACTGGATCCTGTATTGATGCTTCCATGTATGTTTTGTTTTTTCTTCTTTTATATACTATCATGTTCAGTGTTTACATATTTTTTTAAAAATAATAATCAGTTCAGAAAAATGAACCCTGGTGGCCAAGTGGTTGTGGTACCGTATATACCCGACTATAAGTCAACCTCATGTATTAGCCAAGGGCAGGTTTGGGGGCAAAATTATGGATTTTGATATGACCCTTGGATAAGTCGAGGGTAAAATTTAGGGGCATGTAACAAAGAATCTAAAGGATAAAGCAAAGGAAAACAGTGCCAAAGAATATAGAAAATTCCAGCAGGCACAATTGTTTGTGTTCACACTAAAGGCTGGATGGATGAGAGAGTAGAGGTGGATCCAGGATAGATTACACTCTTGACTTAAACCAGGAGATGGTTCTTTTAAAAAAATAAGAGTTAAAGTACAGCACTTATATTGACCCATGGATAAGTCAACTCTGTTTTTGGGGTCAATTTTTAGACTAAAATTTCTAGACTTATACATGAGTATATACAGTAAATGCCGGTACTGCAGTCAAAACGTTGTGAGTTTGATCCTGCAGGGCTCCAGGCTGATTCAGCCTTCCATCCTTTTGTAGGTCAGAAAAATGAATGCCCAGCTTGCTGTGGGAAATTGGCTTACAGATTGTAAACTGCTTAGAGTGCTTAGCACTATGAAGTGGCATACAAATGTAAGTGCTATTGCTATTTTAAATATAAAAATAAAAAAGTCCCCACACAAAATGATGCAAAAACTGGATTATTCTGTGTAACCTTGACTGCTGTCTCAAGGAAATGAATGGGGAAAGTGGATGGTGGAATCACTGAGCTCAGCGCATGACCTAGAATACTGCCTTTTCCAGTCTCTGTTCAGAAGGAGCATGTGCAGAATATTCCGCTATTCTGCCTAGAAGCATCCTTAATATTCCAGCCTTTCCACTCTCCATGCTTCCATCAACTGGAGCATTTCTCCACAAGCCTCTTGCTGTTCTGCTCATAGCACATAAACACCTGGTCATGAAAACCCATTAATGAAAAGGATGTGGGTGAGTTGCAGTCCTGCTCTATGGCAGTGGGTTGGATTAGGTGGTTCCTTCCCTTATTAGAATTTTAATCAGCCCAATAAAGCAAAAATAAGATGAGTTTATATGTGGGCTTCAGGCACTGTAAACACTCCTTGATCCCATCACCACCATCACACTGAGGAACTCCAGGGGAAAAACATGTCCCAAAGGCTCACCTCTGTGAAAACATCTAAGGCTGCTCCTCCACACTGCCCAGACTGGAGGGCCCGCAGAAGGGCCCCCTCATCCACAATGCCTCCTCGGGCACAGTTGATTACCTGGACCCCATGCTGGCACTTGGCAAAAGTGGAGTCATTCAGAAGCCCTAGAAAGGAAATGACAGTGAAAGAGGAGGACAGCCCCCAGATCCATTGCAGCCTTAGCACATTGAAATGGAGACATTATCAGATGGAGTCTCACAAAGGGACCATCTCTAAGAATCATGCTGTGAAACCAAGTTGTGTTAAAAATTGTAGTCCTCAATAGTACAAAAATAGGGTTGACAGTACATAAGCAATGACCAAAAGCCAGCATGGTGTAGTGGTTTCAGCATTTAACTCGGTATCTGGAGACCAGGGTTCAGCCATGGAAACCCATGGGGTGACCTTGGGCAAGCCTAACTTTCTCAGGCTCAGAAGAACCCCACTCTGAGAATATTCTGCCAAGTGAATCTTGTTATAGGTTTGCCTTAGGGTCTCCATAAATCAGAAATTATATGAAGGCACACAACTACTACTACTACTACTACTACTACTACTACAAAGCAATTCCTATGGAAGGTTCTGAAGCTACAATGAAGACAAATAGCCCCAAATCTTTGCCTCTCTTCAAGAGAAGCAGAGGCAGGATTATGCCAAGTAAACACCTGTTTATTTTTGAAGACCTTCATGCCTTCCAGCTTTTCTCTCCCCCCCCCCCCCCCAATTGAGCGGGACCCCTTTCTAACCACTACAAGTTCAGAGCTAACCTTCCCTATGTTCTTGGGCCCTGGCTCACAACTATGATCTGCATTCCCATCTGCAAAATTCATTCTACTTCTCCAGTTTCCTCCCTATCCCCAAGCGGTTGTGTTGGTCTCTCAATGAACAAGTATACTTTTGCTCCCCTCCCTGAATCCCTCAAACAGCCAGGATATGGGTTCTGTGGTAGTCTCACATGCCCCTTCCACTTTCCAGCAGGGAACAGTGCGCACATATTTAGAGTCCAGCATCCCAGGAGAACATCCCTTCTTGCAGGCCCTTACCTGTGGTAGAAGGCAAGAGTGGGGTATGGACTGTGATAAAATCGCACAGTGGCCAAATCTGTTCCAAAGGCAGCTGTTCCACACCAAACGTAGCAGACTCCGCAGGAGTGATGATGGGATCATAGCCAATAGTCTAACAACATGGGGAAGTGGGGGGGAGAAAGAGAGTATGAGTGTTACGAGTTCTTTGAAACATTTGAGACTGTTCCCACCCCACCCATTCTCACATACAAGGAGCCAGAAGCCAAGGCAGAAAGCTTGTTTCTTCTAGAAATCAACTGATGGTATCCCTAAAGATGGGTCTTACCTTCATGCCAAAGGACTGCATCCGGATAGCCACTTCTCGTCCAATCCTGCCCAGACCTAGAATAGCAAGGGTCTTCCCCTGAAGCTCCATTCCCATGAACTAGGGCAAAATGTACACAGCAGTGTGAACAAACTCTCAGTATGCATGTGTTCCCCTTCTCCCAGCATCAGCACAAGGTAGCAAGAGACAAAGAAAGCACCAGCCTCTCACCTTTTTGCGATCCCATTTCCCTTCCTTCATTGAAGCTGCAGCCTGTGGGATTTGCCTGAAAGATTATAGTCTCCGTTTTAGCAGAACCTGATGAGCCCCCCCACCAAAGGCATTAAATATATCACTATCTTTCCATGGCATGTTGGCTGGATCTGTATTACAGAAATAATGTAGTTTGACATAGCTTTAACTGCCATGGCTCAAGGCTATGGAATTCTGGGATTTGTAGTTTTGTGAGATATTTAGCCTTCTGACAGAGCATTCTGGTGTCACAACAAACTACCCATCTTCGGTTTCCATACCATGCTGACAGCCACTGAGACACGGAAACTAAAGGCCTCAGATCTTCCCAGAAGATCCAGGGCAACAGATAAAGTTTTTTAGATTATATTAACCTTGTTAGAACATGGCAGCCAGATTGGTCTCTGGTACATCCAGAAGAGACCATATAACACCGATCTTAAGATCACTTCATTGGCTGCCCATCAGTTCCTGGGCCCAGTACAAGGTGTTGGTTATCATGGCTTGGGTCCAACCTATCTTTGGGACCACCTCCTTCCATATAATCCTCCCCGCACACTTAGATCCTCAGGGAAAAATCTGTTACAGCCCTGTAAAACTAGGCTGTCAATGACCTCCCAGAGGACCTTCTCAGCTGTTGCTCCCAGATTGTGGAACGGCCTGCCGGACGAGATCTGTCATATTACCACCCTAAATAGCTTTTAAAAAGCTATAAAGACAGATCTCTTCCGGCAGGCCTTTCCTGAATAGTTCTCCGGACATCGGAAGGAAAATCTAACTGCTGACCTCCAACTTCACCACAGTTATTGTATTGTTTTTTAAGTATGTTTTTAATTCCACACTGTTTAATTGTATTTTAAGGGGGGTGGGTGGGTTGAGGGTTTGGACTGTATATTTTAACTTTGTAAGCCGCTCCAATTGCTTTTTGTAGAGAGGCGGGATATAAATATTATTATTATTATTATTATTATTATTGTAAGCAACAATTATAGTTATGCCCCGATTCTGGCGCAGAACCAGAACTGGAGCTTGGGTCATGCGTCATTGGAACAGGATGCCAGAATGAGGGGTAAATGGGTCTGTGGCCCATGCAGAAAAAAGCTTAACAAAACCTTAGTAGAGTGCTTTTAGTAGAGGAAAAGAACAACAGGTATAACAGATCTTAAGCAGAGAAAGAGGAGAGAAATTGTGTTGCTTAAATCATTCTCCATTTCTTGCTTTTTCCTCTTGACCAGGTTCCCAGTAATTCATGGCATGTTTGTCAGGGCTTATCTGCTGCATGAAACAAGTGTGGCTGCAAGGGCTGTGTTTCAGGTAGCAAGATAAAGAGAAAAGCATCCTTTCCTTGCCAGTTCTCTCCTCCAGTCTAAGGGATCGCCTTTTTCCGTATAATCCACCCCACACACTCAGATCCTCAGGGGGGAATTTATTTCAGTTTACAAAGACTAGACTGACTGCTACCTCCCAGAGGTCCTTTTCCACTGCCGCTCCCAGATTGTGGAATGGCCTGCCAGTGGAGATCTGTCAAATTACTAGCCTCGACAGCTTCCAGAAAGCTGTCAAGATAGATTTGTTCCGGCAGGCCTTTCCCAAATAGAAACACCCAGCCAAAATGAGCCTCCCATCTTGTATTGTGTACCACCTTTCCCATTTGCTTTATTAATCTAACTTAATTTTAAACTGTTTGTCTTAATTGATTGTTTTAATTATAATATGTTTAATCCTTTTTTAGGGGGGGAAATAAAGAACAATGCATTGCATTGCATTTTTGTATGGAAATGTTAATATGTAAGCTGCTTCAGCTGTTTTTTTAAGAGAGAAGTGGGCTATAAATAAAGTAATTATTATTATTATTATTATTATTATTATTATGCAACAACAATAAAAATAAAAACAAAAAATAATTATCTTAGCTCTTTTACATGTGTCTGCATGAAATGTTTAATATGGAACCTGGAACTGGAGTTGCTGGATATTATTCCCAGATTCTCTGAACTGAAGGCAGAACTCACATCAGTGAAATTCAGCACGAGCTGCTGGGATGCTCCCTGCTTTCACAAAATCCATATTACTTACCTGGCCAGGCTCATGATCATTCCACATGTCAGCTCTGCAGCACTGAGGCTGTTGCCAGTGGGTGTACTAAGGAGCAAAGCAGAGAGAAGGGATATCAGCAGGAGTGATAGAAATAGTGTTTTAAAAGCTTCTGGGACCTGTGGCTTTCAAGCCAAAATCCATGCCTTCTGGGCCCACAGCAGTGTCCAAATAATTATGATTAGAAAAAAGCACTGACAATATGCTCCACAGCACTCTTCTTCTTTTATAAACACTTACTCCATCATTACTAATAGATGATGCAGTTGACCCTATTGGGTACAGGGGGCATTACTGGTTTCACAGAACCACTCCTTGATGTGAGAGTATACTGTACTGAAGGATCAATCATACATTGATAGATTTGCTTACACCAATATTTTGCTTTGGTACAAAAGTGAAGAAATCTATACTATGGAATGTGTAGGGAAAGAACAAACACCACATAACAAAGTGTCTAATCACCGTAATAAGCAGCGTGGAAAACATACTGGGAAATTCTGTGCAAAGAAAATATACAGTTTCCTTTTCTAAAGCAAAAGGGCTCCTTCTGTTCCTACCCACCATTTCTCCTAAAAACAACTTTTGCCTTCAGCTATGACATAGTGGATTGTTCCCTACTTACATTGCCTACTCTACCTTTTAATGGAAGCACTGGGGTGTAATGCTAAATTAGAGCTTAGAAACATTCTAATTTTGGGGACAATTTCCAAATCCTCCAACCAGCATAGCCACTGGTCACTTAAGGATTCTGCAAGCTGTCGTTCAAAAGAAAAGAAAAAACACTCCATCCCAATTTATGTGCTAAGCCACATTAGAGCACTATAGGAATGAGCCAGCAAAGCTTTCTGCTTGCACCCTTTCCTTCCTCTGTAGTGCATTTGTAAGAAGGAGGATGGAAACTTTCTCTTTGGTTTCCAAGTACAAGCAACTCTTTGTTATATCCAAACTGAGAAATGTGGTTAGCACTAAATACTGGAGGGGAGGGGGAGTTGCTGGCACCATCAGTGATTTTTATTTTAATTTGAGGAGGGCTTTGAGGCTTTGGGGGAGTTCACAGCCCACCTGTGCTATACAGTAATATAGGGGAAGGGAAATATTGAGAAGGATTTAAGTGAACAAGAGAAATAGCTTTGCAAACTGGCTTTTGAAATACAGTTTTAATAACACGCTACTGTGTGGCAGAAGACATGTATTCTTAACAAATAAAATATAAAAACTACCTCAGCCAGTGGTCCCTATTTACCCAAAATGAATTTCTGAAGCCCATAACGTCAGGAAGCCTTTTGGGACTTGAAACAGGAGAGCTTTTTTGTACGCAGAAGGTCCCACATTTAACCATGAGCAACTTCTGCTAAAAAAGGCAGGACCTGCCAGCAGGTGATAAGAAAGGCACTACTGAAAAGCCTGCAAAGTGCTGTCAATCAGAGTAGGCTGTCCTGACTTAGACGGACAAACCACCAAATCTAGAAAAATCATAGTGTTCCCTGGAGCTAGGAATAGCTCAGCTTCATTATTATACTTTCACTGTCCCATGAGAATTGTTGTTGTAGTGAAGTTGAAAGCTTTCACGGCTGCCATCCATAGTGTTTTGTGGGTTTTTTGGGCTATGAGGTCATGTTCTAGAACTCTTCTAGAACTCATAGCCCAAAAAACCCATTAAAACTATTGTTGTTGTTGTTCTTTTATTCTGAAAATAAAAAGCCAATGATCTGTCGGCATAAAATGGTATTTTAAAATTTTATAATATCCCTTAGTTTGTTTAAAATTTTATAACAATTTTATATTTTTGCAATGATTTTATACCTTTAAATTTCATTTTTTTCTTTTTAATATAAGTTTTATAATTAAATTCTTAACTAATATTACTTACTCCTACAATTTGATGATTTATTGTGATGTCTGTTGATTGATGTTTATAGTAATAAATTGAATTGAATTGATGTTTTTTTATTCACTAATATCCTGCCTTTCTTCCAATAATGGGACTCAAAGAAGCTTACAATGTATTTAAAAACAATACAGATTAAAAACTACAAAAGCATCAATAAAATATAAGACCCAGTACAGACCGCCACTTTGCGGTGGCCTGGGGCCAATTCTTTTTTTTATTTTTTTATTATAAAAAGAACTTTATTGACACACATCATACATATATACATTACATACATACATACATACATACATACATGTTTACAAACTCTAACTATATCTAATACTCTGCGAATACACATATAAAAATCTACCTTCTACATAAAACGTCCACATCAGAAAAAGTTATATGTTAATCGATCTTCTTATATTGTTCTCATTTCCATCCATCTTAAATCACAACCTCTACTACTACTTGATATCCTTCTTATTTCGTCACTCTCTCGTTCGCCTTCTATTACTCACTCTAAATTACAATAGAAGGCCTGGGGCCAATTCTAGGGTTCTGGAGCACACAGCATCCGCATGCTCCGGAACCCTAACACCATTTTTAGGCACCGCTGTCCACATGGCGTGCATATTGATGACATCATGCGTGCGCCATGTCCAAATAGCGCAGCGTGTGCTTGAAGTCACTGTGATGCCCCAGGGCGCTTGCGGCACCTTGGCAGCATTGCTGGAAGGAGCTCCATTTCAGAGCTCCTTTTTGCTGTGGATTGTTGCCACGGCCGTGCAGTTTCCACGGCAATGATCTGGAGCTGCCCCTTTCTTCCAGTCTGTATAAACAATTTATAAAATGAAAATATTCTACATTTAAAACATTAAAAGAATGTATTTGTTGTTAACTGTCATTGACCCTGGTTTATGGGGACTCTGTGAGAGACCTCCTCCAAGTCACTCTGTTATCAACAGCCCTGCTTATGTCTTGCAAACTCAGGGCAGCAGTGGCTTTGATTGAGTCTATCCATGGGAAATGTGGTCTTCCTCTTTTTCTACTGCCTTCTACCTTACGAAGCATTCTTATCTTTTCTAATGTGCCATGTCTTTTCATATGTCCAAAGTATGATAGTCTCATACATACCCCTACAGTGGCCCATTCCCCTTCTCCAGCAAGAAGAGCAGATGGGCAGGTGATGAGTTTTAGTGTTCTGCTGCACAAGGAAAGATCAGAAATGTCCCCACCCTTGTGCTAGCTAGTAGCCAGTCTGGCTCTGGAATTGCCTGCCTGGACAGCGACAATATCACCTCCTTTAACCTCTTTCCACTTGGCCAGTAGAGGCTATTGCTCTTGGCACTGGAGTTGCTCAGGTACAGTACTTTACACACTAGATCCAAACCACCGAGGCTTTCCCCATGGGCTCCAGAGAGCCACCAGTCTGCCAAAGCAGTCCCAGTGCTTTTGCTGCCCTGTATCAAACAAAGCAAGGCCCTCCTCACTTACACATCTGGGCCTGGAGAATATGGGCAGATGATCCCTACAGCTGGGCTGGGATTGCAAAACTCCAGACTTTGAGCCAGAGAATGGAGACAAAGGAGCTTATTGCACGGGGTTCCAGGAATGCAAATGGCATGGAAAAAAGGGGGCATGAAGGGAATGGAAAGGGGAAAGGACACATTTTATTGCATGCCGGAACACCGCTGCCGGAAGTCCCCGTTCCATTCCAAATCCGTGCCAGAGAGGACGATTTTCAGGAACTGTTCAGAACAGTTCCTGAAAAACGGCCTCTGGGGGATGGATTTGGAACAGAATGGGGATTTCCGGAGGCGGCGTTCCGGCGTGTGATAAAATGTGTCCTTTCCCCATTCCGTTCCCATCATGCCCCCTTTCGTTCCATGCCATTTGCGTTCCTTGAGCCCTGTGCAATAAGCTCCTGAGATTATTCATGCAGAGGCACAGACCAAGGCCTGGAGAGAGGGGACAATCAGGGTGGTGAAGTCAGCAAGCTTTGGTTCAGTGCTCAAAAGCGTCCCAAAAATATGAAACCCTCTGGGGAGGGGAGAACAAGAAAACACACTGAGATGTAACAGTCTGACAGTGGTGCCACATGGATTTCACAGGACAACAGAATTGCAACAGGTGGCAGTTCCACAGAAAAGGAACAGAACAATCTAAGTGTTGCGTCTGAAGAGCTGCCTCAATGAGTCTCAAAGCTCAACTCACCTTTTGCCTTTATGAGCAGAGCTAGAATAGGGTGTGAAGGAAAAGGTGAATATGGTTTTACTAGTGCTTACTTAGAAACATACTTGCAGTTTTTTAGAACTACTTGTAATGGGACTTTACCACCAGAAAAATAAGCTAAAACTGCATGTCTCTTCCTCCCTGGCCAGTATGTATTAAGGCCTTCTGATAGCAAATAGTTAAGAGTTAGCCTGTGTAAAGTCCGTTTTGACATCAAGCCTGGGAAGACAATGTATATATCTGTTAACTGAATGGAATAGAATGTTACTATGGTACATGCCCAATGTAGGGTGACCTGGCACCTTCTATACTAAACTGTACAGGCACCAAACTCAAGCCCCCCTTTCTGTTCAAATTCTGGTGTGAGGCAAAAATGCCTTTCTTTCTATAAAGTTGTATCCTTTATTCACCAGGCCTGGTCTTCTAATTTTTTCTTGTTACTGGGGGAAGGAAATTCACCTTCAGAGGTCAGACAAACAAAACCAGCCCTAGGAGTCTCGAGTTAGGCCTCTGCTCTTCCCCTCTAGCATACAGCAGAGGCAAGACTCTATACAACCTTCTCCTCTGAACTCTGAAACCCATCTGCCCCACCTGAGAGATAGCTTGGCACCTTACTTCATGACCAGGATCCCCTTCCTTGTAGCAGCCTCAACATCCACATTATCAACGCCAGTGCCAGCTCTCCCAATGACCTGCAACTTCTCAGCAGCATTTATGATGTCTGCAGTCACTTTGGTTGCTGACCGTACAATGAGCCCATCATAGTCCTGAAGAAATAAAAAAGGAAGTCAGCAATCAGACACAAGAGTGAGGAAAATGCTGCCCTGAGACCTAAAAGAGCAACAAGGTAGGAGTTAAATTGGCTGTCCCACCATCTGTCAAACATTTGCCCAACCAGTAAGGAGATGTAGGGAAGATTATGAACAGAGGTTAAAGAACTGAAAGGCAATCTAAGTTTTGCATCTACAAAAAGTGAATTCTACAGCCTTTTTATGAAATTAAAGAATTAGGCATCATTGCGCCTGTTCTATTATTATGCAAATATTTGCTACTATAGATAACTTATTGTGCCTCCCTCTGCACAGTACTAACAAGTATTAGGTGTGGTGCCACTGCCATTGTCTCTGAGAGGTCCTCTGCCAGTTTCACCTCCCGCCACTACTGCTCCTGCCAAGTAGCTGTTTGGCACCTTTGCTTTGGCTCCTCAACAAAAGCTTGTCTGACATGGGAGACTCTACCAGCAGCAGTGCTGCTATCAGTATAGCCAGCTGCCCAGAGCACTGTAATGCATGGTCTACACTAGTGTTTACTTTCGAGGCTTAACTCAGAGTGCTGGTTTTGACCTAGACAAGCTTCAGCATTTCAGAATGTCCTCCCTATGTGAGTTTAGTTTGCTTCTGGGTCCTGAAAGACGTTTCCATATCTTTAATTCCAGGATTTTTCCATCTTACTCTGGCAGTTGGCACAATTTCCAAGCTGCAGGAAATGTACATTAAATTTCACAGGAGTAAGATCTGCCCAGCCTTGCCTGTGAGGCAGAAAGTAACAAATGCTAACACATCTGAAGGAAGAATAAACTAATTGCGTACTTATAGCTTTACCAATTTAGACTAGACAGGTAGAGGCAAGTTCCATTGCTACTCCACAAAATCTTGCCTAGGCCCCACTCCATCCCCAAATAAGTAGAAAACACCTCTTTAGCACAGCCCCACCACTTTTCCGCAAACCAACCACTTTCACATACTGGGAACAGTAGAGCTTTCTGAATAGTTCTCTCCTTAAAGACCCTCCATGTGAAATATGAACAGGGGAGAATGCCTGTAAAAAATAAAATCCAAGCACCATTCACTGAAAGACTCTGCCTCCATGGAAGTATTTGTATTAGGACTTGCTAACATTTGTGGTACAACAGCAGTAAAGAGTAAGAAACAGTGAGCACAATTCATCTGGAAGTTTTGCTACATGAGCCTGACTGAAATGAAAGAGAGCCTCCTGAAGGCTTAAACCAGTGGTTCTCAGACACTACCCTCCTCCCCTTTCCAAACTTTTTTAATGTGTACAATTTACACATGCATGAAACAGTGAATGTATTTAAATAAATCTGTTCTACAATGTTATTTCCTTATAAAATGTTAAAATATGAATATCCAAGAATGTATGAATGACAATATACACACTATACAAACAAAGGCGGGTTACAGACCGCCCTCAAGCGGCCGTTCTCCCGCAACCGCAATTCACTGTGGAGGGAAGCCCCAGCGGCCAGACCGTGAGGCTTCCCGGCGCAGCGAAAAAGGAGCGCCGAAATGGCGCTCCTTTTCAAAATGCGGCCGTGGCGCCGTGGGGGGTGAAGTGCGCCCTCACGGCGTCATTTATGCTGCGACACGTCTGGATGCTATGCGTCCAAGATGTCAAAATGGCGGCACCCATGTGGATGGGCGCCGCCATTTACGACACGCTCCACGCGTTTTGGGGCCAGAGCTGTTTAGGAAGGAGCGACTCTTCCTAACCCTACCACACCCCTTCCTAACCCTAGCATGCACGAAGAGCATCGTAAGTGACAGTTTGTAACCCACCAAAGTATTTTTATTCCTATACTACATTAAGTGGGGGAGGCGCCCGTGACATCCGCATGTTGGTGGCAAAGGGGTCACAAGGGTAAAGTCTGAGAATGCAGCCTGAGCAAGGGAATTGCCTGGTGGTGGCTTGTGCCCTAAACAACTGACATGAGCCTTCCTGCAGGGACGTAGCCCGGGGGGGGGTTCTTGGGGTCCGGACCCCCCCTTTCCATTAGAAAAATGAATGGTGTGTGCTGCTGCGCTGCCGCAATCAAGCCCCATTATAATGGTGGCACTAAGTCTGGACACCCCCCCTTCCTAAAATCCTAGCTACGTCCCTGCTTCCTGGGCAAGGGAAACGTGTTACACTGTCTGAAACTAGCTGCCATCTGACACATTAAGCCAACATAAACTGTATAAATGTGTCTCAAAGGTTTTCTTTAAATACTAGTTATACTAGTAATATTGTCTCCCTGCTTCTTGCCTCCTCCTGGAGGCTTCAATTGGATCCTGGTGCCTCCTGTGAAAAGAAGGAGCCTTTCTTCTCAAAGAATATCGAATCTGGATTTTTCCCAGTGACATTAAAAAGGCCTACTATGTGGATTAAATGTTAATGATCAATAAATTAATTTTGTAATTTACTTTGAATTATTTGTTTTTAAAACATTTACAACTCCATACCATACATTTTGTTGTTGTGTGCCTTCATGTTTTTTCTGACTTATGGCGACCTTAAGCTATCACGGGGTTTTCTTGGCAAGGTTTGCTCAGAGGAGGTTTGTCATTGCCTTCCCCTCAGTCTGAGAGCATGTGTTATTTAATTTTAACAAGGAAAAAGGAAAACACTGAAAATGTTTAACATCTGATCTTTAGCATGCTTGAACATATGTCTGCAAAAATATGTGCTTAGCTGTATTTCAGTTGCACATGTTTACAACTTTTGATTAGGATTAGGTACTGTATTCATTCTTTATCAGTTTTTCACTCTTGAGGGGAAAAAATATTCTTGAGAAATATCAGAAAATGTTTGATCCCCACCTTACAAACGATGTCACTATAAAACCTTTGGGGTAGGTTTGGCGAAAATACTGCATTTTCCAGGATAATCTGTGCAGTTTGGCTTGCTTTGTGTTGAAAGACTGGCCTTCACTTTGGCCTGTTACAGACAGCCAAAATAAAGCTGCTTCGAGTCACAGTGGAGGTATGGTGTTTCAATTATGCACGCATCCTAAGAGTCCAGAAGTCACACCAAAGCCACGTTCCAGACTGGAGCGTGGCTTTGGTGTGGCTTCTGGACTTTTAGGACGCATACATCATTGAAACACCATACCTCCACTGTGACTCGAAGCAGCTTTATTTTGGCTGTCTGTAATAGGCCAATAACTTTCATGTCCTACAGTTTCAAAGTTTGTTGCAAAAATCCACACACACACACCCCTCCCCAGCCACGCAGGTCTTGCCGAGTGTGCACTGATGATAATCATTAAAATTGGTGTGTACACGATTGCCTTTAAGCATTTATAATTCTTTGTTTTAAGTATACAGACTCCCTGTTTCCAGTACTGCATGTTACTGCAAAGCACCATAATCATTTCAACAGCCGTAGGGGTCAAAAAATGTCTGTGTGAGAGGCAATGTTGCCAGTTCCCAACATATGCCTGGAATCACAGTATGACTGCAGAAATAATCTGGTTTGACCCCACTTAAATGCTGTGGCTCAATGAGTTGGAATTCTGGGAATTGTTGAGGCACCAGAGCTCTGCTACCGTTCCCAGTATTCCATAGCATTGAGCCATGACACTGAAAGTGGGGCCAAACTGGATTATTTCTGCAGTGTGGATGTGGCCCATGTTGATGAAGCACTGGACCTATGCTGACGAGTGGCACTGGCACCCAATGGGTCCAGCAGCACAGCATCCAGTTAAGAGAGAAAAGCAAACTGGGAGTAGAAGGGAAGAGGTAGAGGGAAACCCAACAGTGGGCCCAAATACACCATTAATTTAAGGGGGAAAGTAAAGAGCTACACTCAGGTGAATAGCTACTGTTGTTACGTTATTGTGTGCATGCAAGCTGCTTTCAATTTATGCTGACCCTAAGGAGTCCTATCACAGGGTTTTCTTGGCCAGATTTGTTCGGGGGGGGAGGGGGGTTTCCATTGCTTTCCTCTGAGGCTGAGAGAGAGTGACTTGCCCAAGGCCATTCAGTGGGGTTCATGGCCGAGCTGGGAATTGCACCCTGGACTCCTGGGTTGTAGTCCAACACTTGAATTGCTTCGCCAGGCTATTGGGAGGTGGGGGAGGCAAAATGAGACCATGTCCTCTGGCCCCTGCAACCATCCCTAGCATGACCATTTCACATGACCATTCAGAAATACAGATCCAGAAGGGAAGGGGCTGGGAAAGTGACCCACAGAAGGTGGTGAAAGCCAGTGGCATCACTAGCGAGTGCGGGGCTTGTGGACTACACCCATTGAACCCACTACTCCTCAAACATATACCTTTGGGCAGAAACAGGCTGAGGCATTCATCCACTATGCTCTAAGAGATGGTAGGAGTGGGGCGAAACTCAGCGGAAGGAGAAAGGAGAGGCCCCCCCCCCAATTTTTTTAAAAATTAAAATGTCAAAATTTTGAATTTTTATACTTTTTTTTTAAAACATTGATTTTTTTTAAAATATCCTT